>OX451737.1:979463490-980063490 GCA_948472305.1 Vicia faba | reverse complement strand
AGATTGAATGAGATAATTTTTTTACCAACCAGAGGTATTTCGATCTAAGCGTGGGATGACTTGGATTTTGACGGGAAATGGTTGGAGATGGGAGTCTCCTTTGGAAATTTTAGAGAACTTAGGATTTTGCTCTGAGGCAGGCTGTACGTGTTTGAGGCAGTATGTGTGTAGTGTTTGGGCGTATGTATCTCGTGTGTACGTTCCTCCGTAGTCTCTGTCCGTTGGCTTGTATTTATAGGAGTGGGAGGAGACAAGAGGATAGGGAAAGAAAAACATGTTCTTAAAGACTAACCATTAAACATGGCTTTGAAAATAAAACCAGACCAATTTAAAGATTGCCATTTAGAGAATTTTCATTCCATTTTGATATGTTGAGTGAACCTGGACATGTTTCACCTTCGAATTCCTTCAGGCCATGCCCTTCGATTGGCTTTGAGTTGCTTCCTTCGAATGGCTCTATTTTCATCCTTATAGCTCATTCGGTTGAGTTTATCTACATCAATTCGAATTGCTCAAATCATTGATGACTCTGAATTCTAATTTTTTCGAGTTTTCCCTTATCAGAGTTTCTTAAATTAAGTCACCATCTACATTAATTCAAATTTCTCAGAATTCTCTTTGTTAGAGCATTGTTCTTTTTGATGATTCTAAATTCGAATCTGTTCAGAGTTTCCCTTATCATGGCATATTCGGAAGCCCCTAAGATCTTTGCTCTTCGATTGGCTCTGACTTGCTCCTCATGGCTCATTTGATTGGACCCATCTATTTGCCTTAGCTGCTTAATTCTAGAAAATTCAAATAGCTTAAACGAGAGCTTCATTCTGGCCAGTCGAAGCCTCTTTTGTCACTTCCTTCAAATGCCATTGCGCAGGAGGCTTGGGCCTGGCAACATGTAGGACCAAGACTCATCATAAGAAAAACTTGCTTTCAATAATTATGTGTCTCCTTCGAATGGACCACCTATATATCCTTCGAATGTACTTTTTGTGTATCTTTCGAATAGTCCACATGTATGCCTTATGCCTTTCTTCAAATGGGCCACCAATGTGTGTCCTTTGAATGGACCTTTGGAGTGCTCTTTCGAAGGGGTCATATTGTGTGTCATAGTGAAGAAATTGTGTTGAGGGGTCTTGGCCTTGTGCATTGAAAGCAAACACAGAGGAAGTCTTTGCCTTGTGCATTGAATGCAATCATATAAGAAGCCTTTTCCCTTGTGAATCCAAGACAAGTCTGAGGAAGCCTATTCCTTGTGGATCAAAGGCTAATTGAAAGGAGCCTTTGACTTAGTGAGTCGAAAGCAAGCATGAATAGGCCTTTTCCTAGTGAATCGAAGGTTGCATGTAGAGGCTTTTTGCCTTGTGAATCAAAATAAACATGCAGGAGGCCAGTGCTGGTGAGTCGAAGGGAACTTGTAGAGGGTTCTTTCCTAAATGAAACTTGGACCAAGGCTTGCTCGAAGGGGACTCAACGCTCAATCGAAGCTAGTAGGCCAATGCTTGATCGAAGGGTTTTAGATGCCTAATCGAAGCATGTGAGACAAATATCGCTCAAAGGGTTTTAAAAGCCCAGTCGAAGCTCCTTGTCCAGATGCCAATCGAAGACCCTTTTGTTCACATGCCAATCGAAGGATATTGTTGACATGCCTTCAAAGTACACTTTATTCAGATGCCAATCGAAAGACACATGACCATCATTCAAAAAATTTCATTTTCTTCAAACAGGTGTTTGTAAACCGCCCATGTAAGAGAAAACCTTGGAAGACATGAGAGGTCAAATTTTAGGGTACAACAATTGCCCCTGTTCAATCCTCTTAAACCTGAGGATTTAGATTGGCTTGTCTGCCTTTCGTGATCTAAAGGTGGAAGATGATTGAACACTAGAGTGCCCAGAAATTTGCACTCGCATAAAGTAACACTGATGGTTGATGATGGCGGGAATGGGCTTACATATGCCATTTAGAGAAGAAGACTGAGATTCTTCGGAGATGGGATTAAAGATGTCATCCAAAGTAGATGCCGACTTCATAAATGGTCCCTTTGTAGGGAATTCTTGCTCCTGCTGTCTGAGGAGGACTCCGCTGGGGAATGTGGGTTTTTGTTGTTCTCCTGCTTGAGGAAAAATCTGTGGGGAATATAGTCTAGGAGCTTCGATTGTCCAAGGCTCTACTGAGGAGTTATCTCTGTACTAGAGAGATGAGAGTTTTCCTCTTTTTGGTTGAAATCCAGGTTTCACAGTAACTTGCTGGGGATAATGGAATTAACCGTTACCTGAAAATGTAATAAAAAAGAGCACGTGTAGGGCTGTTTTAGGACGATTACGTGTTAGTCTGCATCCATAGATATATGAGAAGGAACCCGTGTGAGATTGCTTCATCTAGTCATGTAGATAGTTTTCCTATCTGGTTTCAGGTATTAATCTAGAACTTGAAAATTTTCGGTCGTTGAGAAGTTGTCTTGGCTAGTTTCAGATATTAATCTCTGACCCGAGAAAGAAAGATAGTTTTCCCGTCTGGTTTCGGGTGTTAATATTCAATCTCCTCAGGTAGATAGTTTTCCTGGCTTGTTACAGGTATTAACCTACAGTCAGTCGTCCACAAATAGTTGTCCTAGCTTGTTACAGGTATTAATCTGGAACTTGCTTTTGTTGGTCGTTGAGATAGTTGTCCTGTCTAGTTTCAGGTATTAATCTCTGACCTGAGAAAGAAAGATAGTTTTCCTGGCTTGTTACAGGTATTAATCTTCAATCTTCTCATGTAGATAGTTTTCCTGGCTTGTTATAGGTATTAATCTACAGTCGGTCGTCCACAGATAGTTGTCCTGGCTTGTTACAGGTATTAATCTGGAACTTGTTTTTATTGGTCGTTGAGATAGTTGTCTTGTCTGGTTTTATGTATTAATATCTGACCTGAGAAAGAAAGATAGTTTTCCTGGCTTGTTACAGGTATTAATCTTCAATCTCCTCATGTAGATAGTTTTCTTGGCTTGTTACAGGTATTAATCTATAGTCGGCCATCCACAAATAATTGTCCTGGCTTGTTACATGTATTAATCTGGGACTTGGTAACATTGGTCATATAGATAGTTCCCCGTCTGGTTTCGGGCATTAATCTTTGACCTACTGTATATGTTGGTAAACTCGTTTTGTTTCGGGAGTTCATACCACTTGGTCGTGTAGATAGTTTACCCGTCTGGTTTCAGGCATTAATCTTTGACATGCTGCATAAGTTGATAGTGTTTGTCTGTCTGCTAATTTAACCTGAAAAGGTAAAATCAATTTCATGCAATGTTATGATGTATGAATTGCATGGTGCTCTCAAAATAAATGAGATTGTGATATATGCACTTGTGTTGCATATGCTATGATGTATATAGAAATGATGCATGAGTGTAATGTATGAACGTGTCAGTTGTTCCATTGCGGTGTTGTTGGACTAGGGAAAATAAATCCCTGATTGTTGTTGGGGATGAAGAATGTAGGTCTTCAAATTTGTTGAAGTTGACATGCTGGGAGATGAACTTCTGTTGTTAGAGAAATAAACTCCGTTGGGGAAGGAAAACTCCGTACATTGTTTGGGGATTTTGCGAGATCCGCTGGGGAATCCTGAGAAGCTTGGCGACTTCACTGGGGGAATTTTTTGTTGGAGCAGTAATTTGGAGAATTTTTCTCTGTTGGGGATGTGAGAACACCTGACATCATTAGGCTGTATACTGAGAATATAGCAGTGACCTTGTAGTAGGATGCCCCTGCCTCTGTACCTGCTGGAGAAGGTATCTGCGAGGATTTTGTGGGTGGGCCTTAGATATTGTCCTTTTTTTAAAGTCATTAGTAATTGTTTTTCTGTTCTTTATGCGTATATTTGTAAACAGTAATCGCATTCAAATGCATATGTTCAAAAATAATTACTGGACGTTTTTGCAAACAAAACAGAAAAATAAAAACAAATAGTTTGACACTTTCAAAGAAATAGCTTTGTATTAACTTGAATAAGCATTTTGTACAAGGAGACGGGCATCCTAGTAAGAGAATGCCATCGTAAGCATAAAAAATTACAAAATAGCATACAAAGAAAACAACTATATGAAATAATCCCATTGGGTTCCCATTCTGCTATTGCCTTTATGTCTTTGTGCGTCTCATGTCTTTTGTTGCTTGTTCGAAGCTGACTGGACTGATTAGTACCACTTAAGCTCGATAGTTGATACTGAAGATTGGCTGTAAGGTGATCCAATGGGACATAGTTATACGCTTTAAATCCCTGACTTTTTCCTAGACCGCCCTTTCATGTTTTCAGTCCACTAGGATATCCTTTTTTGTCCAAGCCGCCTTTTCAGGTTTTCGACTTGCCGGGTGTACATATTTATTTATGTATATACCTAATTTTTTACCCAACCCTTTTGATTTGCCGGGATGCCCTTATTTTTTCCTAGGCCAGTCAACCTAGCGGGTCTTTACTTATATGTAGTATCTTTTAACAATGTCCGTGTTTACAGGGTACGGAAGGTCGTCACCGTCCATAGTAGTTAGAATCACGGCTCCACCAGAAATTATGTTCTTGATCACAAATGGCCCTTCGTATGTAGGAGTCCATTTTCCCCTGGGATCACCTTGTGGCAGTATAATGCGCTTGATTACTAGGTCACCAGCCTGATATACCTGACGTCTGACTTTCTTGTTAAAAGCTTTGATCATACGTTTTTCGTACATCTGACCATGACAGACAGCCGCGAGCCTCTTCTCGTCAGTCAGGTTTAATTGGTCAAGTCGAGTCTGAATCCATTCGTCTTCGCTCAGCCCTGCATCCTTCATAATTCTCAAGGAAGGGATCTGGAATTCAATGGGTAGGACATATTCCATATCGTACACCAAAGAGAAAGGATTTGCCCCTGTTGATATGCGCATTATGGTGCGGTAACCGTGAATAGCAAATGGTAACATCTCGTGCCAGTCTTTATATGTCACCGTCATCTTTTGGATGATCTTCTTGATATTTTTATTAGCAGCTTCTACAACGCCATTCATCTTTGGCCGGTAAGAAGAAGAGTTATGATGCTGGATCTTGAATTGCATACAGAGCTCGATGATCATAATGTTGTTGAGATTGGTACCATTATCCGTAATGATTCTCTCTGGGATACCGTACCGACATATAAGGTTATGTCTGATGAATCGAGCCACAACGTTCTTGGTAACAGAAGAAAATAAAGCTACCTCAACCCACTTCGTGAAATAATCAATGGCGACCAGGATGAAACGATGTCCATTAGAAGTTGTAGGTCTGATCTCTCCAATCATATCGACGCCCCACATTGCAAATGGACAAGGAGCAGTCAGGACGTTTAGGGGAAGTGGAGGTACATGCACCTTATCAGCATAAATCTGGCATTTGTGACAAGTCCGTGAATGCTAATAACAGTCTGCTTCCATAGTGGACCAATAATATCCTGCCCATAGGATCTTTTTAGCCATCATGTGCCCACTAGAATGGGTGCCAAAGGTACCTTCATGTAAATCAACCATAATCTTTTCGGCCCCACTCTTGTCTACACACCGAAGCAAGGTAGATTCATGGTTGCGCTTGTAGAGGATTCCATTACTGAGGAAGAACTTGGCAGAGAACCTTCTTAGAAACTTCTTATCATTGACTGAAGCTCCCTCAGGATATTCTTGGGCTTTGAGATATCTTCTGACTTCATGGAACCAAGGCTTGTCCACTATTCCTTCATACCAATCTCGTGACAGTATACTGGTTTATCCATTATCTCAATAGTGATATGTGGAGCTTCATTATCCCACCTGACTTTGAACACGGATGACATCGTTGCTAGTGCGTTCGCTAGTTGATTTTCCTCTTGTGGAAAATGCTCGAAGGTAACTTCTTGAAAGTATGGCATTAGCGTCAACACGTGATCTTTGTAAAGGATAAGATTAGGATGCTTCATATCTCATTCTCCTTTGATTTGACTGATTACAAAGGCCGACTCTCTAAATACACTCAAGAATTTGATCCTCAAGTCGACAACCACTTTGAGACCCATGATGCATGCTTCATACTCAACCATATTGTTGGTACAATTGAAACATAATCTGGCAATGAAAGGAGTATGACAGCCTTTAGGAGATATGATCATAGTGTCGATGCCATTTCCAAGAGCATTGGAAGCTCCATCAAAAACCATAGTCCATCGGGATCCTTCTTCAGGTCCTTCATCCGGTCCAGGTTTTCATAGTCAGTTACTAACATGATGTTCTCGTCCGGGAACTCAAAATTCATAGAATGGTAGTCATCCATAGCCTGATGAGCTAAATGATCAGCTAGTACACTTCCCTTAATTGCTTTATGGGTTGTATACTGAATGTCGTATTCGGTCAGGATCATTTTCCATCTTGCTATTCTTTCGGAGAGAGCGGACTTCTCAAAGATGTACTTGATAGGATCCATTTTAGATATCAACAAGGTAGTGTGGGTCAACATATATTGTCTTAGTCAGCGAGCAGCCCATGCCAAAGCGCATCAAGTTTTCTCGTGTAGTGAGTATCTTGTTTCATAGTCGGTAAAATTTTTTCTAAGGTAATATATTGCATGCTCTTTTCGACCTGACTCGTCATGCTGCCCCAACACACACCGCATTGAGTTCTCTAATACTGTTAACTACATGATCAGAGGTCTTCCTTCGACTGGAGGCATTAAAATCAGAGGCTCTTGAAGATATTCTTTGATTTTGTCAAAGGCGTTCTGGGAGTCGTCATTCCACTTCACTGCTTGATCTTTCTTAAGTAATTTGAAGATTGGCTCACAAGTAGCAGTCAGATGGGAAATGAACCTAGAAATGTAGTTTAGGCGTCCCAAGAATCCCCTGACTTCCTTCTCAGTGAGAGGAGTTGGCATTTTTTCTATAGCTTTAACCTTTGCATGGTCTACCTCAATACCTTTTCCGCTGACAATGAAGCCTAAGAGCTTACAAGATCTTACTCCAAAGGTGCACTTATTCGGGTTCAACCTCAGTTTATACTTCTTTAGCCTTTCAAACAGCTTCTGTAGATGATCAAGGTGCTCCTCTTTAGTCTGAGACCTGGCTATCATGTCATCAACGTAGACCTCTATCTCGTGATGGATCATATCGTGAAACAAGGCTACCATGGAACGCTTATAGGTTTCCCCAGCATTCTTCATCCCAAATGACATAACTTTGTAACAAAAAGTGCCCCACTGTGTGATGAAGGTCGATTTCTCCATATCTTCAGGAGCCATTTTGATCTGATTATGTTAGAACAAAGTTTGAATCTACTACCCTAAGTTTAAGTTTTGATGATAACAAAATGAAAAGATATATTAATTGTATGATTCATGTAAGAACTATTTGCTACCTAAAAATTACACTCTGTTTTACAGAAACTCTGATAGGTATCAGCAGGAGAACATCCTCATCAGCATCAGAAAATTGGATATCAACATCAGAATCAGAAGATGTTATATCAGATACCAGAATCAGAAGATCAACTTGCGCTTATGCTGAAGCTTGATGAACAGATCTGCGCTCAACACTCTGAACTCTGATAAAGACAACTACAGTTCATCAGCACCTAAGCAGCGTCAGAATGAGCCAAAGCCAGAACACGCTTATGTGGCAACGATGCTGTGCATTCAAGACGAGTTATTACCAACGGCATCATTCCAGACAAGATCTTCTTTATAAGGAAAGAATGTTATTGGCATTGAAACAGAATTATTCTCCAACGTACATTATTTCCAATGCTATATAAACAAGTCAATGAAGATTGAATTGGCTAATGCTCTACAACAATCTACACGCCTAAAAGGTATTCATCATCTTCCTCACTCTCAGTTTGCTAAAAGCTCCAAAATTCCTTACTCAATTATTTTAGCAATCTAGTTCTCTTAAGCTTAAGTTGTGTAGTATCACAGTTGTGATAAACAGTTTTGTAGAAAACATTCACACACCTAGATTTCAATTCTTTGTAAGAAAGCAATTCCTTGAGAAACCGGTTTGTGGTTTGCATCAAGAAGGCTCTAGAAGTTGCTAAAGCAGATTGTAATATTCAGTTGAATATAGTGGATTAAGACCTCGTTGGAGAGAGGTGAAATCACCTTAACGGGTGGACTGGAGTAGTTTGAGATCAAACGAACCAGGATAAAAATACCGTGTTCATTGCAATTGATTTCCAGTTTTTACAATTCAACCCCCCTTCTTGTGTTTTTCACTTCTTCAATTGGCATCAGAGCACCTGGTTCTGAGCTAAAACACTTAACCGTGTCGGTACAAGATCCAGCGTCAGAAAAACACAATGGCAGGAACTTATCAACACACCAGCAATGACAACAATGAAGACAGAGAGAGATTCAGCTGTAAACCTCCAGTCTTTGATGGAGAAAATTTTGATTACTGGAAAGACAGAATTGAAAGCTTCTTTCTGGCACATGATGCTGATCTGTGGGACATGGTGACAGATGGATACACGCACCCTGTGAATGCAAGCGGTCAGAAGATTGATAGGAAAGCAATGCCTGACCAACAAAAGCGTGACTTCAAAAATCACCACAAGGCCAGAACCATCCTTCTCATCGCCATCTCTTATGCTGAATATGAAAAAATCTCTAACAGAGACACAACAAAGAACATGTTTGACTCACTCAGAATGACGCATGAAGGCAACGTTCAGGTCAAAGAAACTAAAGCTCTTGCGCTCATTCAGAATTATGAGGCATTCAAAATGGAAGAAAGTGAATCCATTGAAACAATGTTCTCAAGATTCCAGATTCTGGTGGCTGGTCTCAAGGTTCTGGACAAAGGATACTCTACTGCTGATCACGTCAAGAAAATCATTAGAAGCTTACCAAAGCAGTGGAGGCCAATGGTTACAGCTCTGAAGCTAGAAAAAGATCTCAACAAAATTTCTCTGGAGGAACTTATCAGCTCCCTCAGAATTCATGAGATAGAGCTAGAAGCTGATGAACCTCAGAAGCAAGGTAAGCCTTTAGCATTAAAATTTAACAAAAAATCTGAATCTAAAGTTTTGCTGGCAGTTGAAGAAACATCTGATGGATCCTCATCAGAAGAAGACGAACTTTCTCTCCTCTCCAAAAGAGTGAACCAACTGTGGAAGCAGAGGCAAAGGAAGTTCAGGAATCCCAGAAGATCTGATCAGAACGAGTCTTCTTCCAGATACAGAAGGACAAATTCTTCCTCTGGATACAGAAGATCTGAAGGCTCCTCAGGAAGCAGAAAGCCAAACACCAAGGACATCATCTGCTATGAATGCAATGAGCAAGGACACTACAAGAGTGACTGCCCAAAGCTTCAGAGGGAAAAGCCCAAAAAGAAGTTTGGAAGAGAAAAGAAGAAAAGTCTCATGGCTACATGGGATGACTCTGACTCGTCTGAAGCTGACTCGGAATCAGATGATGAGAGAGCATACATAGCTCTCATGGCCAACATTTCAGAAGATAGTGAAGCTTCTGAATCAGACTCAGAATCAGATACTGAAGAGGTATTTCCTGACTTTGCAATTAATTTTACTAAGGCTGAACTTGCTGAAAGCCTTAACGAAATTCTGGAAAGATACCAGTAGATTAGAGTTAAATTCAGAAACCTGAAAAGGAATCTTGAATCTGACTCTGATAAGACTGAGAGTCTTAAATTGGAAAATTCTGAGCTGAGAAATAAAATTTCAAAATTAGAAAATACTTTACAAAACTCTCAGAAAGAACCAATTTCTGAAACTCCCAGCAGCGCTGATGAGATCATCAAGGAGTATGATCACAGTTTCCAGAAGTTCCTTGCTAAAAGCATAGATAGAAGCAAAATGGCTTCAATGATCTATGGAGTTAGCAGAAATGGCAGGAAGGGAATAGGATACCAAGGTAAGGTTCCTACACCAAAGAATGCCATGGATTTAACCATTAAACACACTCCTCTAAACTCACACTTTGTGTATGGTCACACACATGATATTAAATACACTACCAGTAAGTATTCTGTGAAACCAAAATTCAACCAGAGTTTTGGTAAATCTAACAAATTAGGACCCAAGAAAAACTGGGTACCTAAGGATAAAATAATACATGTTGCATATATCTTTAGCAGCAAATCAGAAACACCAGTCATGGTACCTGGACTCTGGCTGCTCGCGACACATGACGGGAAGAAGGCATATGTTCCAAAGCCTGGAACTTAAGCCTGGAGGCCACGTTGGCTTTGGAGGCAATCAGAGGGGAAAGATCATTGGCTCTGGAACTGTAGGTAATGGAAATCTTCCCTCTATAAATAATGTTCTGCTAGTAGATGGATTAATGCATAATCTGTTATCCATAAGTCAATTAAGTGATAACGGTTATGACATAATCTTTAATCAAAAATCATGTAAAGCTGTTAGTCAGAAAGATGGGACTATCCTGTTTAATGGAAAGAGGAAAAACAACATCTATAAAATCAAACTTTCTGAACTGAAAAGTCAGAATGTAAAGTGTCTTCTGTCTGTTAACAACGAGCAATGGATCTGGCACAGAAGATTGGGGCATGTTAGTATGAGAAGAATATCTCAGATTAACAAACTCAATCTGGTCAGAGGACTTCCTAATTTGAAGTTCAATTCAGATGCTCTGTGTGAAGCATGTCAGAAAGGCAAGTTTGCAAAATCTTCTTTCAAATCTAAAAATGTTGTTTCTACCTCTAAGCCATTAGAACTTCTGCACATTGACTTATTTGGACCAGTTAAAACTGCTTCAGTCAGTGGCAAGAATCGTAGATGACTATAGCAGATGGACATGGGTAAAGTTCTTAAGACACAAGGACGAGTCACACTCTGTGTTTGTTACCTTCTGTAACCAAGTTCAGAATGAAAAGGATCTTAGAATCGTTAAAGTCAGAAGTGATCATGGTGGAGAGTTTGAAAACAAAGATTTTGAGTCATTCTTTAATGACAAAGGCATTCTGCATGATTTATCTTGTCCTAGAACTCCCCAACAAAATGGAGTTGTAGAACAAAAGAACAAAACATTGCAAGAAATGGCCAGAACCATGATCAATGAGACAAACGTTGCTAAGATCTTCTGGGCAGAGGCAATAAACACAGCGTGCTACATTCAGAATAGAATCTCAATAAGACCTATTCTGGAAAAGACACCATATGAAGTGTGGAAGAACAGAAAGCCCAACATTTCATATTTTCATCCATTTGGATGTACTTGTTTAATGTTAAATACAAAAAATTATTTGAACAAGTTTGACTCTAAAGCACAGAAGTGTATTATGTTAGGATACTCTGAATGCTCAAGAGGGTACAGAGTATACAATACAGAAACACAGATTGTGGAAGAATCAATCAGTGTTCGTTTTGATGATAAGCTTGACTCTGAAAAGTCAAAGCAGAATGAAGTTTTTGCAGGTATGGAAATTGAATTTACAGGTTCTGAAGACAAGTCATCAGAAGCTCTCAACAAAGACACTCCTTCAACATCTGAAAGGAGCACTGCTAGCAATCCTACAACAGCTGCTGATCAACCTCAGAAGAGACTACCCAGAAGGAGCTTGGATCACCCAGAAGAAACTATCTTAGGAAGAAAGGAAGATCCAATCAGAACAAGAGCAAGCTTCAGAAACTCTGAAGAAACCCTCATGGGACTTGTGTCTCTGATTGAACCTTCTTCTATTGATGAAGTACTTCTGGACAACGACTGGATTCTAGCAATGCAAGAAGAGCTGAATCAATTCACCAGAAATGACGTATGGGATCTTGTTCCCAGACCAAAAGGATTCAACGTCATTGGAACAAGATGGGTGTTCAGAAACAAGCTTAATGAACAAGGTGAAGTCATCAGAAACAAAGCACGACTGGTAGCACAAGGTTATAGTCAGCAAGAGGGAATAGACTATACAGAAACCTTTGCTCCAGTCGCCAGGTTAGAATCTATCAGACTTTTAATTTCATTTGCTGTTAATAGAGGCATCACTCTGTATCAGATGGATGTCAAGAGTGCATTCTTAAATGGTTATATAGAAGAAGAGGTTTATGTGCACCAACCCCCTGGTTTTGAAAATACAAAACATCCAGAACATGTTTTCAAACTAAAGAAGTCACTATATGGTCTGAAACAAGCTCCCAGAGCTTGGTATGAAAGACTAAGTAACTTTCTGTTAGAAAATGAATTCACCAGAGGGAAGGTGGACACTACCTTATTCTGTAAGTCAGTTAAGAATGACATCTTAGTCTGTCAAATTTATGTTGATGATATTATTTTTGGATCTACTAATCCTTCTCTTGGAAGAAAGTTTGCTAAGTGTATGCAGGCAGAATTTGAGATGAGCCTCATGGGAGAACTGAAATTCTTTCTAGGAATTCAGATCAATCAAACTCCAGAGGGAACTTACATTCATCAGAGCAAATATGTCAGAGATCTTCTGAAGAAATTTGACCTCTCAGAATGTAAGCCATCAAAGATTC
This sequence comes from Vicia faba, assembly GCA_948472305.1. Taxonomy (NCBI): domain Eukaryota; kingdom Viridiplantae; phylum Streptophyta; class Magnoliopsida; order Fabales; family Fabaceae; genus Vicia; species Vicia faba. Next base: position 980,051,031 of record OX451737.1, on the reverse strand, counting down.
CAATGCATCCCACGTGTATTCTGGAAAGAGAAGAGGTAAGCAAAAAGGTAGAACAGAAGGTCTACAGAGGTATGATTGGTTCTCTCCTTTATCTGACAGCTTCAAGGCCTGATATCTTATTCAGCGTATGTATTTGTGCTAGATTCCAATCAGATCCTAGAGAATCTCACTTAACAGCTGTTAAGCGAATTTTCAAGTATCTGAAAGGTACTACTAATCTGGGTTTATTTTATAGAAAATCTAGTGATTACAGCTTAGTAGGCTACTGCGATGCTGACTTTGCTAGAGACAGAGTAGAGCGTAAAAGTACTTCTGGAAGCTGCCAGTTTCTGGGAGAAAATCTGATCTCTTGGTCCAGCAAAAGGCAATCCACAATTGCGCTATCAACAGCAGAAGCTGAGTACATAGCAGCAGCAGGATGTAGCACACAAATGCTCTGGATGAAAAGTCAGCTTGAATACTTCCAGATTTTTGAGAGTAACATCCCTATACTCTGTGACAATACTTCTGCTATTTGCCTAAGTAAGAATCCTATTTTAAATTCTAGGGCTAAGCATATAGAAATAAAACATCATTTCATTAGGGACTATATTCAGAAAGGAATTTTGAACTTAAAATTTATTGATACAGACCATCAATGGGCTGATATCTTCACTAAACCCCTTTATGAAGATAGGTTCAATTTCATTCTGAAACATCTCTGCATGAAACTATGCCCAGAGTGAAAATGTTTTTATTTTATATATTATCCTTCAGAATGTATTTGTTTTACTGTGAACTTCTGATCAATCTCTTTTCATAAAGATAAACATGCAGATTGTATCAGATTCTATGCTTAAAGATCTGAGCGTTTCAGCTCAAGGATAGACGTGCTGCTCACTAAATCAAACAAGTGTCATCCAATCATCAGCAAATCTCTGAAGCAGAACGCGTGCACGCTTCTGAGAAGGCAAAACGCTGATTGGGTGCATTGAGACACATGTCTGGTAACCGTTTCAAGTATCTTTCTCAAATCCCCCAAAATCAGCAAGCATTAAATGAAAGTAATCATGTTTTAAAACGTAATCATGAATTATTTCTCTTTCTTGAAACCGTTTACAGTTTCAAAAATTATTTTGAAATCTATTTAAGCACATTAACATCTCACATTAATCTTTTACCGTTTCTTACAATCTTACAAAATATTTTCTGCATTTTCCTTGTGTGTTCATCTCTCTCAAAAGAAACCCATTTTTCAGTTTTCTCAGAAAAACCCTAAGTGTGAACATGGCAACCTCCAGCAATGTTTCTGCAGGTTCTCAGAAGGAGGCTTCTTCTGAACAATACCAAGTTACTTTCAGAACACTCCTTACACCAGTGAAGAATTTGGAAGTGCTGTCTGAACTGATTGTTGACTTCTCAAGTCTGAAAGAAAATGGTTTTGACTTGACAGAAGAAGTTAGGGCACATGGATGGGAGAAATATTTTGATAGGTTGGTTGGACCAACGCTCCCAGTCTTGGTCAAGGAGTTCTGGATTCATGCGTACTCATCAACGCATCAAGTCACCTCCTACATAATGGGAAAGAAGATTGTGATCACTGAGGATCACATAGCAAGATTGATTGGATACAGTGGTGGTGGTATCCGCTGTATCGACATGGATGAAAGATGCTCTGACGTTGCTGTCATTGTAAGGCAGATTTTCACCCATGGGGTTCCCAGCAGCAAAATCAGAGACTTAAAGGATCACGACAGAGTATGGGCAAAGATCATTATGGGGTGCTTTAATCACAGGAAGCCAACAAGCTCTCCTGATTATATAAATATAGATCAGCAGTTTCTGATCTATTTTATTAATCAGAAGGTAAAAATCAACTTGGTTCATCTTCTATTTAATCACCTCAGGACTAGCGTCAAGGAGACAAGGGAAGAAGAAAGGACAAAGAGGGATTGGATACCCTTTGGCAGGTTAATATCAGATATTCTGACTGAGAATAGGCTGATAGAACACCTCACAGAAGCTCAGGAATTAAGTTCTATTGAACCTACTGTTGGCAAGCCTCTGAATGCCAAGAATCTGAAGAAAATGAAACTGATAGAGAATATCAGAAAGGAGCCCAGCGTCACTCCTTTGGCTGACATCACCAGCAGAAGAGTCCCTCTGGACGACTTTCCACTATTTTCTGAGATTGAATCAAAACCAGTGGTGGTTCTCAGATACTTGGGCGCTTGCAAGGCTGATGGTACATATCCCAAATTGAATATCAAAGATCTGCACCAACAACAACCAGAAGTTACTGTGAAGAAGACGAAGAAAAGAAAGGCCACTTCAGAAGGAACATCCCAGAAGACCCCTAAGAAAAGAGGTAATCTATCTGCTGCTTCTGTTTTAAATTCTTCTGCTATTCCAACATCAATCCCAACCCCAGCTTCACATGAACTTCCAATCCCCATACCAACTATTGATGAAATCGAACCAAAAGATGACCCTTCTGAGTCACTGACTCTCAGGAGACCCCGCACTAAATCCCAAACTCCAAAACCCACAACATCAACAGCATCAGAACTTGACAAAGTTCTGTCTGAAATTGATGAACGTGTTTCCGCTCACCTCTCAGATAATCCAAACACTCAACCAGAGATTGCCCACTCTCCTCAACCAGAACATCCTCTCTCACCCATACCAGAAGAACCACAAATTCCTGAACAACCAGAAATTCCACCTCCTTCTCCATAACCAGCAACTCCTCATCCCTCTCCTCAACCAGAAATTCATCCACCATCACCTAAACCATCACCCCCACAACCTGAGTTTCATCTTTCTAAAACTCCATCACCTGAACCTCATTCTCCTCAATCCTCTGAGCCACAACCCTTGGCAATTCAGCTGCCATGTGGAACAAGTGTAACAATGGCCCAGCTGCCATCCTCGCCAGAAACTACCCCTCCAAACACTCCACACAGTCCAATTATTATTTCTGATTCTCCCACTCCATCTCCCAAACAAACTACTGAAAACCACAGCAGGACCTTCATCGATTTAACAATCCTTGACTGTCTTGTTGATCTCAAACACAAAATAGCCATTCCCAAACCAAAACAGCCAGATGTTGGCTCTGGCATTGTGAATTTTGAAACAGGCTTGCAGCAATGGATTGCTTCTCTAAAGCAAGTTTGTCCTGGAATGATTGATCCTGCTGCCTCAGACCAACTCTGGACTCGATTCAGAATATGGGTACGTGCTGAAGCCCTCAAATTGCAAGTCATCAATTATGAGCAGGCACAACAGAACTTCAGCAAGCTGCTGAAGGAAGTTGAAAGTCAGCTGCCACAGGATGAAGTGCTCTTTCTGGATAGCGAGCCATGGTCTGAGAAGCGTCCAGCTTCAAAAGTTTAGCAAGCAGAAGATTAGACTATTCAAGCTGAAGAGGTCAGTCAAGCTGAAGATGTTGCAGAAAGCTCTAAGAAGCTTCTTGCTTCTGATGTTTCTCAAGCTGCCTTGGACAGGCAGACTCTGGAAGAGCTGAAGCTGAATGATATTCGTCTGCAACAAAGAATGGATGAAAATGATCAGAAGATGAAGGAAAGGATGGATGTGCAAGACAGCAAGATAGATACAGTAGTCAGCATGGTGCACAAGCAGAATGAGACTGCTGATCAGATTAAGTCAATGCTGGAGACTCTGTACACACGCTTTCCACCCCAACCTTAGTTTTTCATTCATGATATTTTCAATGTTTTCCTTGCATATCATCTGTACTGTTTTGTTTGGCTCTGAATTTTAATATAACAAGTTTTTCTGCTCTGATCGATTTAGCACATCACTTACACTTTTTGATTGCTGACAAAAAGGGGGAGAACAAGAATGATATTTTTCAATAACGGATTACTGAGACAAAAAGTCTCAAACATTCTAACACTCTGATATACTTGAATGTTTTCTATTTTTTGCATAAGTTTACAGGTACAAGAAGTTAATCACCTCTGATACACTGAAGCTCGAAGCTCTGATATTCTGATGTTCAAGGAAAGTCAATAAAGATCTGATCCTGAAGAACTCTTGGAATTAAAAAGGGAAGTAATAAATTCAGGGGGAGTATCTCCGATCCAAACTCTGATATCTCTTTATCCCTTATCTTTGATAACTTCCTACTTAATTCTGATACAACTTCTTATTTAGTTATCTCTGATACTTTTCACGCTGATTTTCAATTAAAAAATATCTAGTTTTTGTCATCATCAAAAAGGGGGAGATTGTTAGAACAAAGTTTGAATCTACTACCCTAAGTTTAAGTTTTGATGATAACAAAATGCAAAGATATATTAATTGTATGATTCATGTAAGAACTATTTGCTACCTAAAAATTACACTCTGTTTAACAGAAACTCTGATAGGTATCAGCAGGAGAACATCCTCATCAGCATCAGAAAATTGGATATCAACATCAGAATCAGAAGATGTTATATCAGATACCAGAATCAGAAGATCAACTTGCGCTTATGCTGAAGCTTGATGAACAGATCTGCGCTCAACACTCTGAACTCTGATAAAGACAACAATAGTTCATCAGCACCTAAGCAGCGTCAAAATGAGCCAAAGCCAGAACACGCTTAAGTGGCAACGGTACTGTGCATTCAAGACGAGTTATTACCAACGACATCATTCCAAACAAGATCTGCTTAATAAGGAAAGAATGTTATTGGCATTGAAACAGAATTATTCTCCAACGTACACTATTTCCAATGCTATATAAACAAGTCAATGAAGATTGAATTGGCTAATGCTCTACAACAATCTACACGCCTAAAAGCTATTCATCATCTTCCTCACTCTCAGTTTGCTAAAAGCTCCAAAATTCCTTACTCAATTATTTTAGCAATCTAGTTCTCTTAAGCTTAAGTTGTGTAGTATCACAGTTGTGATAAACAGTTTTGTAGAAAACATTCACATACCTAGATTTCAATTCTTTGTAAGAAAGCAATTCCTTGAGAAACCGGTTTGTGGTTTGCATCAAGAAGGCTCTAGCAGTTGCTAAAGCAGATTGTAATATTCAGTTGAATATAGTGTATTAAGACCTCGTTGGAGAGAGGCGAAATCACCTTGACGGGTGGACTGGAGTAGTTTGAGATCAAACGAACCAGGATAAAAATACCGTGTTCATTGCAATTGATTTCCAGTTTTTACAATTCAACCCCCCTTCTTGTGTTTTTCACTTCTTCACATTATACCCGGAGAAACCATCCATGAAGGAGAATACCTTATGTTGTATGGTGTTGTCAACCAGAACATCGATGTGGGGAAGCGAAAAGTCATCTTTGGGGCTTGCCCTATTCAGGTCTCTGTAATCCACACACATACGTACTTTTACCTTCCTTCTTATGTAATGGAACCACGTTGGCAACCTATTATGGATAAGAAGTAACAGCTAAGAAATCAATGTTGAATTGTTTCATGACTTCAGCCTTGATCTTTTCTGACATCTCTGGCCGCATACGACGAACCTTCTGTTTCACGGGAGGGCAATCCTCTTTCGTCGGTAGGCGATGAACCACAATATTGGTATCAAGTCTCGGCATGTCTTTGTATGACCTGGAAAAAACCTCAACATAGTCATGTAGCATCTGTATTAACCACTCCTTGACACTACGCTCCAGATCAGCACCTATCTTGACTTCTTTCTTATCCTCTTCAACACCCAGGTTAACTATCTCAACTAGCTCTTCATGAGGTTGTATTGCCCTTTCTTCCTGTTGTAGCAGTCTGGCAAGTTCTTCTGGTACTTCACAATCTTCCTCACCTTCATCCTCGGCTTGGTAGATCGTATTTTCAAAGTCATAATGGGCCATAGCAGAACCATTATCAATGGGATCCAGAGTGGATGTGGAGATGCAGTTTGATATATGGGTGTGTGTAAGAGCATAGCTGTATAATTTTTTTATAAAGTAAAAAGTAGAAAAGAAAAACAAAGAGCGCAAAATTTGCATGCAAAACGTCCAATGTTTTATTGATGACATATGAAAATGAAGTAACAACCCTCATAAATAGAGCATTGTGCCTCGGGTAAGACACAAGGCTTTAAAGTTTCGATTTTTCAAATATTACATATCCTCAAAAACTAAAAGACAAATTAATCTTGAATAAAAGTAATGGGCACAAAGTCTTTAACCTCCCAATTGCTGAGTCCTCCGCTGATGGTTGGGAAGATCCACTTGTCCTGGTTATACTCACTACCACTGTCTTCCAGAGCATTGACTCCATGGTTACTGATCCGTAAAGGTGGTCCCTCTATGCGAGCACGGCAGACAGATCTCTGGGCTCCTTCTTCGACTACTGCCTTGGCATCCTTCAGAGAAGCCATCTTCAGTGGAGGTCTGGTAATCTTCGATACCTTGGAAGCAGTCTTAGTTGCAGCAAAGGTCTGTGGAACCTCTTCAAAGTTTTGATAGGGGGTCTCAATGAACTCTCCGTCCATTTTGACGTACTTGAAAGAGTTCAGGTGGCTCACCATGTATTCCTCCTCCCCATGGATTGTGATAATATTTCCCCTAACCGGGTATTTCAACATCTGATGCAGGGTGGAAGTAACAGCACCAGTCCCGTGGATTCAAGGTCGACCCAATAAATAAGAGTAAGACGGGCAGATGTCCATCACATAGAAGGTAGAATTAAAGGTCTGAGTACCAACTTTTATAGGGATGTCCACCTCCCCGTGCAACATTCTTTTAGAACCGTCGAAGGCTCTCACCATAATGTTACTGGGCTTTAGTGTGAGTCCTTTGCAATCTAACCTGTCCAAAACATTCTTGGGTAAGACATTCAGCGATGAACCTGTATCCACCAGAACATGGGCTAATGTAGTTCCCCTGCACTCAAGGGAGACATGCAGGGCATCATTGTGTTTCCTTCCCTTGGGAGTTAAATCAACGTCAAAAAAACCCAGTCCATTATCAGCAGTCAGGCTGGCTACGCAGTTCTCGAATTGATCAGCGAAGGTCTCTTGAGGCACATGAGCAGACTTCAGGAATTTTACTAAAGCCTTAGCATGGGCTTTAGAGCACAAGAGTAAGGCTAGCATTGAGATTTTTGAAGGGGTCTACCCCAATTGCTCCATAGTGTTATAATCACTTTTCTTGATTATCTTCAATATCTCTTCCATTTCCTTTTTAGAAGCCTCAAGAATGACTTATGGATGCGCCTTTGTATGGACAAGCTCCACCAATACCTGTTTGCCCCGAGTCTCGGTCGAATCATTAGCAGGGATAATAGCAGGGATACCAATAGGAGTAGTGATGGGAGTATTGATAGGAGTATAAGAAGGAATGATCACAGGAGTATAAATAGTCTTTGGAGAGATCTCGGGGGAGAGAACTCTTCCACTTCTCGTAATTTTACTGGTCCCAACGATATTGTCGATATCAGGATCAGTACCTTCAGTAACTTTGCCTTCAATAGCCAACAGATTTTGCTTGATGCCATGGTAATAAAAATCAGCCCCATGATTCCAGGGAACAACTTTATCCGAGGAATATGGTATTGGCCCAGGGAGGGTGATGATCAAGGGAACAAACTTGGGAACAGATGTAATCCTGACGGATCTTTTGCTGGAGACCCTGGGAGGATTGTCATAAATGGTAATTATCAAAAACATATTCACAAAAATTTCTTACAAAGGGAACTTTCTCGAACAAAATTTCTTTGTTAACCATCAGGCGTTGAACGCCCATCTTTACCAACCAACAACCATCTAGTAGAGACATACATGAGTGGAAGCCTTCACCACAGCCCGAAAATAAACCGAGTCGCAACAGATTCTCTTTAATGGTCATAAGAGGAGTAGCTAACTCATCCATAGAAGAAACAAAATGATACTCATCAACAACATTGACACCTTCGCCATGTTTGGGCATTGGCACGGTTATCACATTAGGTGTCTCTGGAAGTTCAAACTCAATCTCCTTCGCCTCAATGAGATCCTGTACCTTATTCTTTAAAGCCCAACAATCCTTTATATCACGCCCCGGAGTTTCAGAATGGTAGGCACATCAAGCATTTGGGTTGTAGTGGGGAGAGTCAGTATTAGGATTCTTCGGGGCCTCTTTTAGGGTCACCAGGTTGGACTTCAGCAGGTGTGGAAAAACCTGGGATAATGTCATGTTGATCTGGGTAAACTGTCTTTTGGGCGCATCCGGCCTGTGCTGATTGTTTCGTTGTTGGTTTGATGAAGAATTGGAAATCATAACAGCACCTACCGTCGGACGACGTTCAGTTTTGTTGTGATTTCTTTGGCCATAAGCAGCACTGACCTCCTTCTTTCCAGTGAAAGGTTTCTTTGTCGTGCTGGAGGATGCATCTCTCTGTATTTTACCACTTTTAATGCCAGCTTCTACCCGTTCACCGGTCAATATCAACTTAGTAAACCCAGCTGACGAGCTTCCAATCAGATGGTTAAAGAATGGACCCGACAACATGCCCAAGAACATGTCCACCAGCTCCCTATTAGACAACATAGGCTGGACTCCTCCCGCAATGTCTATCCACTTTTAGGCATAATCTTTAAAACTCTCGCTGGAATCCATAGACATACTTTGCAACTGTGTACGAGTTGGGGCGTGGCCAGTGTTATATTGATATTGCTTGTAGAAAGCAGCAGCCAGGTCTTCCCAATTATGAATGTTGGTTCTTTCCAGTTGATAGAACCATTCCAGCTGAGTCGCTGACAAACTCTTTTGGAAGAAGTGTACCCACAGATTCCTATTAGTAGTGTGGGGTTAAATCTTCGTGACGTACGACCTTAAATGCATCTTAGGACAGGAGACACTATCGTACTTAACAAATGTAGGGACCTTGAATTTCTGCGGGATGACCACCCCTGAGATCAATCCTAGCTCTTCAAAATCCAGCCCGGGTATCCTCTAGATCTCCATAGAATTGAGTTGATCCTCCAGTTGTTTGTATTTATCATCAGTAGGAGGATATTTCTTCTCAGAATAGTTAGCTTCATCTTCCTCAGACCCTGGATTGTTGTTTTCTTCTGTTGGTTTCTCTTTTTGATTATCCCCCTCATTTGATGGGGTTGCGAAATCTAGAGCTTGCATGGCTGGTCCTCTGAACCTTCTACCCAAATTCAAGACACCAACTGGTTTCTTTGGCTTCTTAGTCTTCTCCTTGATGATCAGAGCTTTCAAGTCTTCTTGCCCCTTAGCCAAAGCCAGCAACATTTGCTGAAACTGAGCATTTTGAAATTGGAGATCCTTCACTGTTTTTTCAAGAGCCATTTCTTTTGCTGAAATAAATAGCGAAAAGATAAGAAACTTGTCTCGGAATACCTGCTTATGCAATGAAGTGCATGATAATGTTTATGCAATGTTTTCAAGGACTTTTAAGATCTTAAATTTTCTTAGTCAAAGAGAGAAGAAACATTAGTTTCATTCATAGGTTTAAATGATTATGATGATAACTCTTGGGCTTACAATTGAAGAAACAAAGATAAACAAAACTCCTAAATCTAACAGAACTCAAGCTTCCCATGAGTGCATCCTCTTTGGTGCAATGTAGGCATTCAAGCCCTGTTCTTCATGCAAATATCTTGTAAGCTCCAAAACCATTTTCTCGCTTGCATAGAACTGGGCTTCAAAGGTATCTCGTTCTTCTTTAAGTTGAAACCAAGACCTTTGCGATTCCTCGAGAGTATTTGGCATGTCAGGATGGAGAATGATATGGGGTACATTTGTATCTGCAATGGGTTCCATGATGATGGGTAGAATGGCGGGGTAAGGCATCATGAGATTTTGAGCGCGTGTTCGCACCCACTTAAGATAAGGCTCCAAAGGGATAGAGTTCTTATGCCCCAGCGTCTTGCTATCCACTTTGTTTACCATGCCCCAAGCTCAGATGAACCTCTGACGGTACCCTTGAACATTATCCTCATGATTGAACACAATGCCTTGAACCAATACATCACGAGGACCATCCCTCCTAGCATACCCAAACTGTCGCAATGCCAAACAAGGGCTATAAGTGATTCCTCCCCTAATGCCTAGAGAGGGACATTGGGGAATTCCCCACAGTGATCAATGATGGTAACGTCTTCCACAGATCAAGGACACCAGTGAATATTTGAATGTGTGAGAGACATCAGCCTGTTAGACCATCTTAATCCTTATTCATTCTTAAACACAGATCGGGGTAGGTGAGAAATAAACCACCTAGCCAACAGAGGGGTACAACACATGAGGGTTCCTCTTCTCTTTACCGTGCAAGTGTGAAAAGAGTGCAGAATGTCTCCAAGCAAAGTAGGCATCAGATTATGAGACATAAAGATTTTGACTGCATTGACGTCTATGAGTTGGTACGGATTAGGAAACAGTACCATCCCATAGATGAGAAGGGCCAATACCTCCTAAAAGGCTTGTAAGTCCAAAGTATCCAAAAAATAGTGAGATTTTTCAAACAAGAACTTGACTAGAAACCCTTTGATACCGCTTCTTGTTTCCCAATTTGCCACAACGTCGGACCGTTGTAGATACAGGGCTTGAGAAATTTATTTAGGCTTTGGGTCTCTTTCCATACCGTTGAAGGGTAACTGATTGAGAATAGGAACACCCAATAACTGAGAAAACTCTTCCATGGTAGGCACCAACTGGTAGTCGCGAAATGTAAAGCAGTGATGTAAAGGGTCAAAGAAATGGAAGATAACTTTCACCATGTCTTCACCAGGGCTTGAGGTGACCAAACTGAGGAGTCGACCATGTCTTTTAGTGAACAGGGAATTCTCAGGAACCCTTGATGCCAATTCCTTGAGTTAAGGAGGTACCCTTACAAGGTTAACTTGGATCGTATTTCTGCGAATGGGAGTCATGTCCTACAAAACAGACACAAAGATAAGTCCTAAAAGTCCTTGAAATGGTTAGTGTGATATGCCATGTTATGATGTTATGATGTTATGATGTTATGTACAAACAAAATATATATAATCACACAAACAGATCCTTATGTTTAGGCTTGCATGGATTCCATAGGTAAGTACCCTCTTGAAGTTTAGTTGGTTCAACCTATCCTATTAATAGTAACCGGGTTCTAGGGGATCTCAATATCACTGATCTTTCTTCACCGGGCATAGTTTCAGACAAGCCTCTTTATTGGCGACTGAAATATCCCAGAAGTTAGATCTCAATGAGTGTAGTATCGAGTATCAACCAACTTCGGACTGCACCAAAGCCAGCTATATCACTACTTCCTAATGGCCAAGTTGGTTCAATTAAAGGTTCTGAGGTCAGTTGATGCTTCATGACACCACACAGCGGCCCCATATTCTCCTTGACTACTCAAAGGCTACCGATACTAATAAATGTGTCACATCAACGTAGTTATCGTTTCAACTGTGTCGGTATACCCCGCACAGTCCCCACGATCTATTGCTACTTACCTAAAAGGTGCCCCAAATACGAGTGTAGGATCTTTACAAGTAAACCCAAGCAAACCCTCAAAGCTAAATCAAACAAGGCATACAAGGAAAGAAATTTAAATATGACCTAAGCTCTAAGGTAACCCCACTTTTTTTAATTCTCCAGCAGATTCGCCAGTTCTATGATTTGGTGACAGAAACAACTGTTATATTGGTTTTGCATTTGTGTTTGCAAATGTTGCGGTAAGTAAGAGTAGCCACCGAATTTTCTTTTATCCAACTAAGGAAAGGGTGAAAAGAACAGAAAAAGACCCTTTTGAGAATTTTCTGAGTAAGGGGGGTAGATTATGGAAAGGAAAGGTGTTAGCACCCTTTCCATCCGTAGTTTTCTACGGGCTCTTAGATGCTAGCTCATTTGAAAAATACCTTGTGCTTTATATTTTTGAAAAGTATTTGAAAATGCCTTAGTGCGGCGATTCGCTGTATGATAACTCTTGTATCAGTCCTCAAGAGTGTTGATAAAGAGAATGTTTTTGAAAGTGTTTTTGAAATGTTTTTGTGTAGATGCAAAAGTTTGTTTTGAGAAAGCATCTAGGAACTATCTACTTACACTTGAAAAGGTTTGTTCTTTTCCTCCTATCCTTTAGACAATGCTATCCTACTATTAGTGAGTAGGTAGCTCTATCGTTAGATGTTTGAGGGACATTCGAAGGGACGTACAGTCATAAAGGAAACATATAGAGACGCTTTAGCAATTTTGTTTAAGGGATTAGTTCATTTACCGAAAGGCAACTGTAGGGTCATCGTGGGACTATGATCTTTTGATTTACGGGTCTTTGCTAAAGCGTCTCCATTCTCGAGGGACATGACTATTTTATTTCTGAAAGGCAACCAAAGTGGGTGTACCTTAGAGGTGTATATGTGCAATTGATTCAATTCAATTCATTTATCTTTGTTATTAGGTTTGCTAGCGCTTTGTTTTCAGTCTTTCCATACAATCCTAATTACTAGCAGTTAATATTTTGCGGAAATTTAAAGTGCGGGAATCGTAAAGCCTACGCTATTACAATGCTTTTGGGGAGGGGGATATTTACATGTCAAAAAATGGGGAAAATAAAGAAAGCGATAAAGTAAATGCCCTAGTTAATTATCTATTACATACTGTCAACAGATACATAAATAGAAGAAAAAAAACAGAAAGGAAATATTGAACGCGCGCGAAATGGAGAAAAACGTCTAAAATCCTAAGAAATTGCTAAGTAAAAGAAAATCTTTTTGGTTTTTGTTTATTTTAAGAAAATAATTAAATTTAATTAAATGAGAAAGACTAAGTTTAATCCTAATTAATTAAATAAATAAAAGAAAACTAATTCTAATATTTTTTTTTGTATTTTTGTTAAGAAAATATTTGAATAAAAAAAACCTATGTCTAATTGATTTTAAATTAATAAAAGCAAGTCAAAATAATTAAGTTAATTAATCTTCAAAATTAAAAATTAATTAAAAAAAACCTAAGTCTATTATTATTATTTTTCTGATTTTATATTATTAAAAAAATGATTTTTTGAAATTAATAAACAAATAAACAATAAAGTAAATAAATGAAAAAAATTTAAAAAAATGGGCCTGATTGTCAAAGTAGAAAAGGGGTGTATGAATTGAACAAATAGATCTAGGCCCATTTTACCAGCGTTGGATTCTGTGAGGAGAGATTTTGGGGGCACATGGTAGTCTACACATGAGGGCGTTGGATCTGGCCACACTAACATCTGGCAGTACGGACCTTGAGGTTCATGGTGAGTGTATTTGGCTTGTACACATCAGATCTGTAAACGAAATATTAGAAAAAATGAAAATGCCTGACTGGGGATTTGAACCCCAGTCCTCTCTCCAACACGTGCGTTTTTTCACCATTCGAGCTAGTTGTTCAAACGAAATAAATGAAACCAACACTGGATCCTACAAATTTGTTAGTTTTAACATATATCGAAAACCTATCCCAATCGAACTTGTCCCCTGAGCTCAAATATGGGGGTTATTTCGATCTGTGACGGTCTGTACCTTGAGTTTCGAAAGTGATCTATTTCAAAGGCCCCTAGCATTCATATCCTAACATCTGGATGCTGCAACTTAAATATATCATATTAAATCATTCACAAACAACGAGAATAACATGAATATGCAATTCAACGAGTTTACATTATAAATTGAATGAGATAAATTTTTTTAAACCAATTGGAGGTATTTCGATCTGAGCATGGGATGACTTGGATTTTGATTGGAAATGGTTGGAGATGGGAGTCTCCTCGTGCCCTCTTGCTTTGGAAATTTTAGAGAACTTAGGATTTTTCTCTGAGGCAGGCTGTACGTGTTTGAGGCAGTATGCGTGTAGTTTCTGGGTGTATGTATCTCGTGTGTACGTTCCTCCGTAGTCTCTGTCCGTTCGCTTGTTATGGGGAAATAAACATGTCCTTAAAGACTAGCCATTAAACATGGCTTTGAAAATAAAATCATACAAATTTAAAGATTGCCATTTAGATAATTTTCATGCCATTTTGATATGTTAAGTGAACTTGGACATGTTTCACCTTCGAATGCCTTCATGCCATGCCCTTCGATTGGCCTTGAGTTCCTTCCTTCGAATGGCTCTAGTTTCATCCTTATAGCTCATTCGATTGAGTCTATCTACATCAATTCAAATTGCTCAGATCTTTGATGACTCTGAATTCCAATTGTTTCGAGTTTTCCCTTATCAGAGTTTCTTCAATTAAGTCACCATATGCATTAATTCGAATTGCTTAGAATTCTCTTCATCAGTGCATTATTCTTTTTGATGAGTCTGAATTCGAATATGGTCAGAGTTTCCCTTATTAGGGCTTCTTCGAAATCCCCTCAGATCTTTGCTCTTCGATTGGCTCTGACTTGATCCTCATGGCTTCTTTGATTGGAACCATCTATTTGCCTTAGCTGCTAGATTCTGGAAAATTCAAATAGCCCAAATGAGAACTTCATTCTGGCTAGTCGAAGCCTCTTTTGTCACTTCCTTCGAATTCCATTACGCATGAGGCTTGGGCATGGTAACATGTAGGACCAAGACTCATCATAAGATAAACTTGCTTTTAATAATTATGTGTCTCCTTCGAAAGGACCACCTATATATCCTTCGAATGGACTTTTTTTGTGTCTTTCAAATAGTTCACATGTATGCCTTGTGCCTTTCTTCGAATGGGCCACCAATGTGTGTCCTTCGAATGGACCTTTAGAGTGCTCTTTCGAAGGGGTCATATTGTGTGTCATAGTGCAGAAACTATGTTGAGGGGTCTTGGCCTTGTGCATTGAAAGAAAACACAGAGGAAGTCTTTGCCTTGTGCATTGAAGGCAATCTTAGAAGAAGCCTTTGCCCTTGTGAATCCAAGACAAGTTTGAGGAAGCCTCTGCCTTGTGGATCGAGAGCCAGTTGAAAGGAGCCTTTGACTTAGAGAAACAAAGGAAGGCATGAAGAGGCCTTTGCCCAGTGAATTGAAGGTTGCATGTTGAGGCTTTTTGTCTTGTGAATCAAAATAAACATGCAGGAAGCCACTGCTGGTGAATCGAAGGGAAGTTATAGGGGTTCTTGCCTAAATGAACCTTGGACCAAGGCTTGCTCGAAGGGGACCCAACGCTCAATCGAAGCTGGTAGGCCAATGCTTGATCTAAGGGTTTTAGATGCCCAATAGAAGCTTGTGAGACAAATATTTCTCAAAGGGTTTTAAAAGCCCAGTCGAAGCTCCTTGTCCAGATGCCAATCGAAGACCCTTTTGTTCACCTGCCAATCAAAGGATATTGTTGACATGCCTTCAAAGTACACTTTATTAATATGTCAATCGAAAGACACATGACCATTATTCAAAAAATTTCATTTTCTTCAAACAAGTGTTTGTAAACCGTCCATGTAAGAGAAAACCTTAGAAGACATGAGAGGGAAAATTATGGGGCACAACAACATCATTACACAATGCATGCATCATGACATTGCATTAAAACTAATTCTTCACCTTTTCAGGAAAGATCAGTCACCAAATGAATACCACCAGCAACAAACAGACCTCTGCTGGTTTAGTTTAAATCGACCAATGATTTATCCTGATTCCGTTCCGGTAGACACTTTCTCTGGTTCAGTTAAATTGCTCTGAAAATTTATACTTATTCGTTATCCAGTTAAATATTATTTAATACCTCTGCTGGTTCAGTTTAAATCGACCAATGATTTATTCCTGATTATGTTTTGGTAGACACTTTCTCTGGTTCAGTTAAACTGCTCTAAAGATTTATATTGATTCATTATCCAGTTGAAGATTACTTAAGTCCTCTGCTGGTTCAATTTAAATCAACTAATGATTTATCCTGATTCCGTTCTGGTAGACACTTTCTCTGGTTCAGTTAAATCGCACCGAAGATTTATACTGATTCGTTATCCAATTAAATATTATTCAATACCTCTGTTAGTTCAGTTTAAATCGACCAATGATTTATTCCTGATTCTGTTGCGATAGACACTTTCTCTAGTTCAGTTAAATTTCTCCAAAGATTTATACTTATTAGTTATCCAGTTGAAGATTACTTAAGACATCTACTGGTTCAGTTTAAATCGTCCAATTATTTATCCTGATTCTGTTCCGTTAGACACTTTCTCTGGTTCAGTTAAATCGCGCCAAAGATTTTTACTGATTCGTTATCCAATTAAAGATTATTCAATACCTCTGCTGGTTCAGTTTAAATCGACCAATAATTTATTCCTGATTCCATTCTAGTAGACACTTTCTCTAGTTCAGTTAAATTGCTCTGAAGATTTATACTGATTCGTTATCCAATTAAAGATTATTCAAGACCTCTACTGGTTCAGTTTAAATCGACCAATGATTTATCCTGATTTCGTTCTGATAGACACTTTCTCTGGTTCAGTTAAATCGCTCCGAAGATTTATACTGATTCGTTATCCAGTTAAAGATTATTCAATACCTTTGCTGGTTCAGTTTAAATCGACCAATGATTTATTCCTGATTCTGTTCCGGTAGACACTTTCTCTAGTTCAGCTAAATTGCTCTGAAGATTTATATTGATTCCTTATCCAGTTGAAGATTACTTAAGACCTCTGCTCGGTTCAGTATAAATCGAATCAAAGATTTACTCTAATACTTCTTGCAATAAAAGTCACTTTGGATGGCATCTAAAAGCCCATCTCCTACAACATTCCATCACTCTCCAAATGGCATCTTTAAGCCCATTCCCGACACAATCAACCAAGAACATTATTTCGTGCCAGTGCAAATTTCTGGGCACTCTAGTGTTCAACCACCTCCCACCTTCAAGTTACGAATGGCAGACCCGCCAATCTAACTCTTCAGGTTTAATAAGATTGAACAAGGCCAGCTATTGTACCCCAAAATTTGCCCTCTCCTTTCTCAAGATATTTCTCACAAGAACTCCAAAAGCTCAAGTTTGCACAAGTGTTGACTAGGTCAAACCATCTCCTAAACATTGATGCCTCATATTAAGGTTTTGATTTTCACAAGGATAATTGGACTTCTAATGCCTCATATGACCTTCATGGATAATTATAGACCTCCAAGAATACTCATGACAAGTTTCAAGTCTTGAATCACAAATTTGCCCAATCAATTGACCAGATGACTGAAAATCAATTGTATGGGATAAAAAGTAAACTATAGTCAACCTACAGTAAAATTTCATGATTTTTGGCCAAAATCAACATTTTAAAGTTCTATTCATCATGTGATCAAGTATTGATCACAATCCCTCAAGAAAAGCACTCAATTTACCAAAGGGGAAAAATGATCAAAATTAGGGTTTTGACTGTAATTGATTGAGCAGTGATTTTTGACCTAATACATGATATAATGGCTTGAAGCATAATCTCAAGGATTCAAACATAACATGTTGACCTAATTCCACAGATCAAATAATTTCTCAAGATCAATGCATTGATAGTAGAATTCGATCAACTGATGAAAAGTCAACTGATGCACCAAAAGTCAAACTTTAACTTTTTGATCAAAATTCAATTTCAAAGATCACAATTCATCAAGATATTCAAAAATATCAAACTTGATCATCGGTAATCAAGAAAGTTAAGAAATTCCATTGAAAAGTTAAACTTTTCAATACTTAAAATTTTTCTAAGTGTTTTAAACCTTATTAATTTCCAAACTTCATGATATTTTTTCACCAAGATGCAAGATGATTCAAAAGAAACTTTCAACATGAAATTTATAGATCTTGATGATATCTACAACTTTTTATTAGAGGTCTCATATCTAAAAAATTCTTATATTTTGAGTTATAAGCCCATAAAGTCATGCACTTTTTCTAAAACACTTAGTGAAAATTTGACCTAGTTTAGGCAGATTTTTGACCTATCTTCTTGGCCAATTTTCACGAAGATCCAAGATGATTTTGTCAAAATGGTCAACATGAAGGTTGTAGAGGATGTTTCAATATTTCCAAAATTTCAAATAACTTGAAGAGATCATGCTTTAGCTAGAAGTTTCGAAGAGATGAAGATGGCCTCGTAAACTTGAATTATAGGTCATTTTCTTGATGAACATTTGATCCAATCTCATAGTCATGTTGCATAATCTTGCTTAGAAGGCTTCTAAATTTTATTTCACTCCATAATTAATTAATTACATAACTGATAGAGTCATTGTCCAAGCATTTTAGTCATTATCCAAGTTGCATTTCCATTTATGGCATAAAGTTACCATTTCATTCTTGAAAATAACTTTAATCACAAAGTCAACTTGTGTTGAATTTCTAACTTGTTTGTTCAGCACACACTCAACATACAAAGTTAAATAAACATGTTTAAAGCTTGTAACCACTCTAGATAGCCTTTTACTATGCATTGGGATAATGTGTATCAAGCTTTCTTCAAAAACAAGCCAAAGAGCCATAACATGTGAACTTGTACTTCTGATCACCTCAAGCTCTCAAAACCTTTTCCTATAAATTGAGACACTATTATGCAACCTAACACCCGAAATTAGAAGCTGAAAACTCCCTTAAACTCCCTCCAACTAGAAATTGCACAAAAACTCCATTTTACCACAGTTCTGCCCTTTAACTTGTATCTTCCATTTCCATCGTGAATTTTTCCTCAAAATCATTTTCAAAGCTTCCATACATCAAATATAGTTCATCCATGTCCTTGTTTTGGAACTGTAACACCTCCATCGCCATTGTTGGAACTCAAAAACAACCACCTGCAACTTGACTTCTCTAGAACATTTCAGCCACTCTCAACTCAAGCTAAGCATTGCATTAGCTTCCTAGAGGTCCAAGAAAGCTAACCAGATCATTGCAACACCTTAAAGCAAGCTCAAACTCAAAACACAAATTCCATTTTTAAGGTGAGTTTTCTGACTTTTGAACTCTTCATATAGGCATCATTTGGTTTCCATTTTCAAAGATAAAATGTAGACATCATATCCTTGAAACTGACCATGTCCTTGGAATTCATTTATATTGCTTGAGTAGTGAGAATTTTGAGTTTGAAATTACTGAAAAAGTTAGGTTAAATTTGGTACCAAACAAAATTCATGCTCATCTTTGATTTATAACTTTAGTTATTTATATGACTGAACTCGTGATGAAATTGGGAGCAAGTTTCATGTTTATACTTTTGCAAATGGTTGAGAAATGAAGGAGATAGTGTTTTCAAAAATGGTACTATAACCTCTGGCGCGAGGAAAAAGATGAAGTCATATTTATGACTTATTTAATAATATATGTTTGGTTTTGTTTATAACACCGGATGTATAGCCACCCTAGTGGTAGAGAGCACGCGCGTAAGGCTTGGAACTATAGAGACCTGAGTTCGAGCCCCAGTGGTACCCTTTTAATTTTCACATATTTGTTTCTTTAAGATCATGTGCAGGCTGTTCCAACATGCATACCATGCACCCCCACCACCAGCCTCTGATCTCTCTATATCCAAGATGGGCATCCCAGATGCAAACATTCACCATGGACCATCAAAGGCTGGCCACGTTGGTTAACCAACAAGGCGCTGGGCCTCCCTGACCTGGGCCTCGTTCCTTTTTGTTTCTACTTGTTGACACCCCCCCTTTTTACTAAATACAACATCAGCCCAGTTCATTTTTGTTTTATTTCTGATTCTAACAAAAACCATGTTAGGCCTGCCAAAAATTATTTCTCACACCCCTTTTACTTTTTTAACAACCAGACCCAATTTTTAATTTTCTTTTACACACACACACACATATATATATATATATATATATATATATATATATATATATATATATATATATATATATATATATATATATATATATATATATATATATATATATATATATATATATATATATATATATATATATATATATATATATATATATATATATATATATATATATATATATATATATATATATATATATATATATATATATATATATATATATATATATATATATATATATATATATATATATATATATATATTGTTTAATAAAAATATAAAATATATTTTACTAAATAATTAAATTAAAACTTTCTAAACTTTGTTTTATTTTTCATCTTATTTATTTTTATAAATAAAAACCCCAAAAAAAATTTCTTAACTAATTAATCCCTTTTTAATTAAAGATAAATAGACTTAAGGTTTATTTAATTTTCTTTCTAATCAAATTAGATTTTAGGTTTTGTTAGATAAATTAATTAGTTTCTCTTGCAAAACTCATTTGTTTAATTAGGTTAATTAAAACCCCTTCTATCAAAAACTCACAAAAACATTTTTCTTTTCTTGCACATTATCTTCATATTCTTGTACATTTTATTTTGCAATATTCAATATGGTTGTAATAGTAACTTAGGGTTTATTGCTTTCATCCCCCACCCCCCAAAGCATTGTAATAGCATAGGACATTTAAATTCCGCAATTTATCGCTTTCCTTATTATTGCTAGTAATTAGGATTTGTATGGCAAGACTAAAATCAACCCTTAGGAAAACCCTAAATCTCAAGAAAAAAATGCATGAAATCAAAACACTTTTCACACCTGCACCTCTAGGGTATACTCCACTTGTTGCCTCAGATATAAACAGTCATGTCCCTCTAACGTGGGATACTTTAGCAATGACCCTCAAATACAAGATCGTAGTCGCTCGATGACCATTCGATGTTGCCTTCGATAAACGATCTTAGACCCTTATGACAAGTTATTAAGGTATCTTACAATTTTGCCTTCTATGAGTGTACGATGACCCACGCATGTCCCTTCACATCCAATGATAAGGTTGCTTACCAACTAATGGTGAGACAATACTATCTAAAAGAGGAGGAAAAGAACAAAGACTTTTTGAGTAGGTAGAATATTCGTAGTTTCTTGCTCACAAACATTTCAAAACATCTTTCAAACACACCAACACTTTCCATGAAATATTTTCAAAAGTCAACACTTTGTATACATTCTTATAGAGACGAGAATCATTACAAAGTTTGCCGAAACAAAGGAGTTTTTAAAATATTTTTAAACTTACACAAAACACAAAAACATTTACAAATCATTTCAAAGTGAGCTAGCAACTAAAAGCCGGTAGATAACTATAAATGAAAAGGGTTTTAACACCTTCCCTTTTCATAACCTACCCCCTGAACTCAAGAAAATTCCCAAAAGGTCTTTCCTATTCTTTTCACCCCTTCCTTTATTGGATAAAATAGAAGTCGGTGACGACTCTTGCTATCCGCAACGATTGCGATAAAACTCAAAATACCAAGTCAGTTCTCCCGCCGTATTACATCCGCGTTCACAGGGTGTGGAAAATATTCACTGTCCTTAGTGGTAAGCATCATAGCACCGTCAGAAAATATCTGTTTGATTACAAATGGACCTTCGTATGTGGCAGTCAATTTGCCCATGGGATCACCTTGTGGTAGGATGGTGCAATTTATTACCAAATCGCTAGCCTGATACACCTGATGTTTGACTTTCTTGTTAAAGGCCTTGATCATGCGTTTCTGATACATCTGACCATGACAAACAGCCGCAATCCTTTTTTCATCAATCAAATTTATCTGGTCAAGTCGAGTCTGAATCCAATCGTCTTCTTCTAAACATGCATCTTTCATAATCCTTAGGGAAGGAATCTGGACTTCAATAGGTAAGACAACTTCCATACCGTAGACTAGAGAGAACGAGGTTTCCTAAGTTGATGTACATACTGAAGTGTGGTAACCATGAAGAGCAAATGGTAGCATCTCGTGCCAATCTTGGTATGTTACCGTTGTAGTAACTGGTTTTTAAATCAAATCTGCCACTATTAGTTTTTATCCTAGGGAAGGGAATCTAACAGAAAACCCTAATTTGCAGACATAAATTCTAGGTTTTGGGCTTCTTTAGACGAAAGGAAGGTGTTAGGAACCTGTCATCTACCTTGTTCACAAGGATACTAGGTTTTAGGTTTGAGTTGAGGAAACAAGATTTAAATTTTATTAGGGGAAAGGGTTTAAATTTTTTATAGGGGAACTCGCTATGATTTTTGATCGTATGCATACGTATCCTCTTATGAGGAACCAGAGTCCCAATTCATAGTTCGTATGGAGTTGGTGTTTTTTAGGGGTTGCAAACGTATTTTGAATCACCTCGCACTCGGCCGGAAATAGTGATTGCGGAGATTTTGACTAAATGCACAGTAAGTCAAAATCTGTTTGAAACCCTTTTGCAAAAAACATTTGATTAGATTAGTTGATTGTAAAAAGATAGTTTGAGATTTGTTGTATGTTTTTTATCGTACTCACTGCAAAAAAAAATCTTATTAATGCATGATAAAAAATATATTTAATGCAAATAATGTAAGAAAATAATATGCATTTTTTTGAATAAAATAATTTATATGCTATGATAAATAATAATATAATTATTTATACAAGGGTAAGAAATAAGTGATATTTACATAGAAAATAAAATATAATAATAATAATTGGAAGATAAAATTTATAATAATAATGATAAGAAATTAAGTAATTATAATAATATATAATAATAACAAATATTAAAATATAATAATTATAAAAAATAGAAAATAAGTGATAATAGAAAATAACATGATTTAATTAAGTCAAACCTAGGGGTTGCAATTTTGAACTAGCAAGCAAATCAGGGGGGTGCCTTTAGGAGGTTAGGTTAGGCCCAAAGGAATTCTCATGAGAGGGGGGTGTAAATTGCATTAGTGTTTAGTTAATATTGAAAATGGGGTGGTGAAAAGCAGCTAGGCTTAGGCCCAACAAACTTGAAGAGGGATTCGTTTGATTACGTGTGGGGGGAGCATGGGTTTACCGTGTGACTTGGCCTTAAGGCCGCCAATCAGGATCTAATGGATAAAACTTGAGGGAACATAATAATTACTGTAGGCGCACGTACACTGAATTGAAACAATTATAAAATTTTGTTTTAATTATTTTTATCTTTTTTCTCATTACAAAGATAATCTGTCTTTCTCATTCTCACACGCTAACAAACCCCTCTTCTTCTTAATCACCTCTAACCCTGGTTTCATTCTCCCTCTATCTCCTAAACATCACCACGGCGCTGTAACCCAAACCCAATTCCCCAATCAACAATCAAAAGAACACAAAAGCTAAGTTACCCATTCGTCCGATTTTGTTTCCTCTGACTTTGGCTTGCGATTTGGTGCAATGCTGATCTTTTTCCTTGATTTTTATAGATTCCGGCGAAGCTTTGGAAGTGGTGGTCGACAAGTTGAAACAGCGGCAGAGGGAGGAGCTGTTACCGGAGGTAACAACAAGGCCGATTAGGGTTTCAGAGATTGAAACCCTAATTTTTAATCCTTTCTTCTTCAACAACGAATAAGACTCTTTCTCGCGCTTTGTTTGTCCATCTACTGCATTCTCATTTCTCCCCCTGTATCGAGTTTTTTTCTCTGTATTTTTTGATTTGTCCTCCTCCCCTTGTGTTCTTCAATTACTTTTCTATTTATAGGTTTCAGTATTTAGGTTTTTATTTTTGTAAGATTTGCTGTTAGGGCATGGATTAGGGAGATTAAAAATTAACGATTGGACTTAGGGATCTCAATTGATACAGTATATTGTATTTTATAGATTTGGATTGTAACAAAGATGATATTATTTTTTACTGATTTTATGGATATTAACATTTGATTGGATTTGATTATAATTTTTCCAGATTTGGATTTGTTTCAATCTCACCGTAAAAGATACAGTTTGTTGTAAATCTCAAAAGTACTAGTTTGTGCGTGATTCTGGGCTTGGGTTTTTAGAAGATTTGGTTTATTCCCAAAATAATTTCTGCATTGAGTGTTAATGCCACAAATCATGCGTTAATTAGTAAAATACAAGTTAGAAGAAATTGGGCTAATCAGTACAGCTGTTGTTTTTTTTCCAATCAATTGGGCCAACATTTATCTCTTTTTTCTATTCAGCCCAGCCTATCATTGTTTTTGTTACAGCATACACAACTAAGGAAATGGGCATGCACGTTTTTAGTTATTTTCAGTCCAACAAAAAACATATTTCCTTTTAAATTCCAATGACTTTGTGTTAATGCTTTAAATCTGGCACCAACACATATTTGCAGCAAAACTTTATTATATCTTTAAAACAACCAGGCCCAATTGGCCAAAACTTAAATAATATCTAACAAAACGATCCATAAAAAAATCGTTATGTTTTCATCAAAAATAATATTATTTATTTTCTCAAAATAATGATAAATACTTTTTATAATATTAATATTTTTTTTTTCAAAAACATTAGATGGGCCAACAACAATTCAAATGGGCTGGTCAATTGAAACCCGTTCCTCTTTTACTAACGACAAACATTCAAAAAGGGCTAAGTTAACATATTAAACTTAAGCTTCCTTAACAATTTAATAACTCTTATTATTAGAATAATTTTTATTTTCTAATCGCATGGGCCATTGCCATCATGCCTCACGAACGTTCATGGATACACGAGTCTTCCTGATTTAGAAAGCCCCACTCTCCTGGATTAAAATACACCCTCTGGTCGACTTAAATTTAAGAATTGGCCACCAGATACTATTGTACCATCTTTAATTAAATATTTCTTCTCAAAAAATAAAATTATTGAGGTAGGACAAATTTGGGGTACGACAGCTGCCCCTATTCATCATCTTCCAATCGAATAGCGTGAGAAAACGCGAGTCTTACGCATTCTGATTGGGAGGTTATTGAATACTTGGAATACCCCAAAATTTGTCCAAAAAACATAAGGTTACACTGATATAGCATACTGTTGTACCCCAAAATTTGCCCTCCCATATTCTTCAAGATTTGCCAAGAGCATGCTTCAAAATCTCCCCAAGGGTTGCACAGTTCAAGGGCCTCCTAACAGTCAAAATTAGGGTTTTGGTTCTGACAAAGAAAATGAAGTTTCCAAGGGTCCAATCAAGTCCCACATGTCTACAAACATGGTCAAGCATCCTCATACCAAGTTTCAAGACTTACAGCACAAAATTGCACAGTCAAAAACCCTAATTGCACTACAGTCAACTGTAGGGGCAAAATGGTCATTTGACAGTCAAAAGTTCAAATTTTTGGTCAACATCTCATTTTGAAGCCACAAACATCATTTGATCAATGCTTGATCATGGTTCTCAAAGCTTGGCTCAAAAAGTCTCAAGATGCAAAAGTTTCCATATTTGGACAGTTGAAAAAGTCAACTGTAACTTGACCAAGGCATAACTTCCACATGGATTATCAGAAAAATTCCATCCAAAGATCATTTTGAAGAGAAAGACATTTCCTACAACTCCTCTTCAGACTTCAAGTCCAAGAAATGCTCTCACAAAAAGTTATCAATTTCAACATTATAGGTCATTTTCAAAAGTCAACAAAAAGGGACTTTAAGTCAAAGGCCATAACTTGAGATTGGTAGATCAAAATGACATGGGACCAAAGACATTGGTTAGAGGACTCAAAGACCTTTCCAAAATGTCAAAGAACATGAGCAAAGCTTAAAAATTGAGCAAGTTATGCCTTGTGGAAGTTGGGAAATTTTTGGATATTTTGAAAAGTCAACATTGCTTCAAAGGTCTTAAAATTGCTAATAGGCCTCTTTTTCTTCCAAAATCCATCATCCAAGGCATGTACACGACCATTTGGCCCAAAGGGAAGTTTTTTATCATTTTTATTTATTTAATTGAATTTTTAAATGCTAATAATTCATTTAATTAAAATAAATATGTGGAAAATACTAAACCTAAGTTTTTAAATCTTTTTGTGCATGAAATAGTCTCAAGATTTCGTGCATGATCTGATTTAGAAATAATCCATGTGATTGGACATGATTGGAACCAAAATAGCATGAAAAAGATTGAAAATATTTGCCATGAAAATTCAATATTAATTCCATCAATGCTTTGATCCTTTGGCTCAGATTTTTTACCCTAATCATTCTATACATAAGCCTAAAGAAAACCCTAATGCGGAGAACCAGAAAGCTGCGCCAGAAAAGCATAACAAAGTTTGAGTTTTTTGTCAAAAAAGTGAAAATTGAAAACCCTCTTCTAGCACGATTCAGAGAGAAATAACAATCCCAATAGCTTGCAAAAGTGTCAAGGAAGCTGCCTGCATTGTTTTTTAACCCTCACACACCCAGAATTGGTATAGGGAATTCAAACTGTTTTCAATTTTATGCATAATCGTGTTTTACTATTCAAGCATTTCCATTGCATTTTTTTTATGGATTCATACTAATTGGATGATTCTGAAGCTAACCCTATAATTTGATTGAGTTTTTATGTACTGTACGTGATTTCACCATTAAAGCCAGCTAGGGTTCTTCAAGTTTCAATTTGGGAACTTTCACATACTGTAAAATTGAGACTCCTTAATACCATGGTTGAATTCAGAAAGCTTGGACGATTCTAATGCAATGCTCGCGCCTAATTTATATAGCACCATAGCCTATTCGCTATTTTAGAAAACTGCATGTTTGGGGGGGGGGGGGGGGGTTTAAAACCCCCGCTAACCTTTGTTATGTTTCAGGAAAAAAACAAAACGAGGAGGAAGATGATGAAGTGTCAAGGCGTGATTGGGTTATTTGAATTTTCGCGCTAAAGTCCCACTAACGCTTGCTTTATTCTTATATTATTCATTAGTCATACAATAAACAAAGTGCACTAGCAGCTCCACTGGTCAGGCGTGTGATTGGTAATCCCTGGGACCTGGGTTCGAACCCCAGGTCCCCCTCCCTTTCAATAATATTTTTCTATTAATGCTTATGTGCAGTTTCTATGCAAGCGACCACCATGCAACTTACAATCCAGCTTGCCACGCACATACCAAGATCAATCAAAGGCCTATGATCTGAGGAACATAGTGGACATGAGTCAATGCATACACACGCTAGCTGAGAAGTCAACAAGGCCAAAGGGTCATTGGGCCTAAAATGTTACAATTATACCTCTCAATTGGGGACAGAACCCCCCAAGGTATTGTATTTTTTCTCTTTTCTTTATTTTATTTATTTCAATTATTTCTTTTTTTAATTAATTCCTTTAATTTAACTTATTTTCATAAAAATATAAAAACAATAGAAAAATCAGAAAAGACAAAAAAATTAAATATATTTTATTTAACTAATGTTTTTGTAAATAAAGTCTTGTATCAATTAATTAGTTTTTATTCTAGGGTTAATTTTTAATATCTTTTCTTAATAAATCAAAAACTTGTAGAATTAGGTTTTAATAATTTTAATTACTTTTTTTCTTTTACTTTTTCCTCACTAATAATTAATTATTTATTTTTGTAAATACTTGCAATTAATTAATTAGGGTTAATTTTAGGTTAAAGTTTAATGCTTTTCTTAATAAATAAAAAAGGATTAGAATTAGGGTTAATTAATAGTCTAATTTCATTTAATTCTCATTAAAATCATAAATACCAAAAAACCTCAAAAAAATAATTCCTTTTTATGTTATTTTAATTAATTTAATAATTTAATTTAATTTCATTAAAAAGGGTCCAACGCCCTCGCTTCTAATTTTAATTCCAATTCGCGCATTTTATTTTACTTCTTATAATATTAATGTAATTCTCCCAAAGCCTTGTAAACTCGGACATTTTATTTCTCGCACTTTATTTACTTTCTGTCAAATCGGGTCCTGGATTAAATTTGGCGATGTGGACCCGCGCCTTTGTAATAGTTTAGGAACTTTAATTTTCCGCAACTTTTTAACTGTTAATAATGGCATGCAAGAATGAATGTCTAAATAAAAACAAACGCGTAGATCACCTGACATGACAAGATAAAATATCTGAAAACGACACACAAATTACACACCACCCCTAGGGTACGCCTCACAGTTGCCTTGCCTCGAAAGGTGATCGTCGAGTAGAGGATGTCTTAGTAAGTCCTCATGATCCGGGAACCTGGCATGAGGGTAGCTTCTAAGGTGTCTTCCCATTGCTTTGGTGATCACCATGTCCCGAACCTCGAATTGACCCGAACACCTCCAACGGTGGTGCTACCTACCTCTCAATGGTGGGATGGCACTACTTTAAAGGACATTTACACAGACGAATTCCTTAGGGTAGGTAGACGACTCTAGATACTTGCTCTAATTTCAAATCAAATCAAAAAAATACTTTTCACACCGACACCTTTTCAAAAAGCTTTCGAAAGCAACTTTTCAAACACTCTTGAGGACTAATACAAGAGTCGAACTGAAATTTTCAAAGAAACCTTTTTTAAACCCACAATTGAAAAGCAAACATTTTTGGAAAATACAATGAGCAAGTATCTAAGAGCCCATGGATAACCATGGATAGAAAGGGTGCTAGCACCTTCCCTTTCTATAATCTACCTCCCGAACCGAGAGCAATCTCTATAAGGAATTTTTCTGTGCTTTTGTCCTTTCCATTTGGAGAAAATAAAAGACGGTGGCGACTCTTGCTTCCGCGACATTTCGCGAACCAGCGTTAAACAGTCAGTTCCAGATCCACCGATCACAGAACTAGCGACTCTGCTGGGGATATTCATAAAAGTGAGGTGTACCTTAGGACTAAGATCACTGTGTCTTCAATTGCTTTCTTTGCTTGCTTTAAATTGTGGGACTGTCTTGGGAGTTCTTTAGATCCTAACCTGGATCTGGGGACACCTTCTTAGAAAGTAGCAACAAGGCTGTGAGGGAACTGTGCGGGGTATACCGACATGGTTGAAACAGTCTGCTACGTTGATGTGGCACTTTGGTGTGTACCGGTAACCCTTGAGTTCAGTCAAGGAGAGTACGGGGCCTCCGCGTGGTGTCGTGAAGCATCAACAGACCTTAGGAACCTTAATTGAACCATCTTGGCCTCTTTAGGGTAGTGAGATAACTGACTTTGGTGCAGTCCGAGGTTGGTTGATACTCGATACTACACTCAATTGAGGGTTGCTTTCCTGGAATATTTCGGTCGCCAGTTCTGTGGCTAAATCGAAACGATGAACAATGAAAGCAATCCCGTGATATTGGGACCCTTAGAACCCGGTTACTTCTAATAGGACAGGTTGAGCCCACCAACTTCAAGAGGGTAATACCCAGACCCCATGCTGACCTAAACTCTAAGGGTTCTCTTATATGACTTGCGTGCCTTCATACTTGACTATTTGCATGCTTGTTACCTGACACATGAACTACTTGCAGGTTTTGTTTATAGTCCTTAATTGGGACTCATAACAGGGTTTACTAAGTCTCTTGCAGGTTTTGTTTATAGTCCTAATTGGGACTCCTAACAGAGTGTACTGAGTTTCTTGCAGGTCTTGGTTTGCAGTCCTTAATTGGGACTCATAACGGGGTTACTTACATTACCCCATGCATAGCATAACATCATACCATTGCATACATCCTAACCCATTTCAAGGATCTTAAGGGATTGTGATGCAGGTCATGGTGAATCAACTATCCCAACAAGGGGCAAAGGGGATTTATTTTCCTCTAGCCATGATTGTCAGGGGCTATGACCCACTCGATATGGTGAGCCTTGACTCTTGAAGAAGGACTCTCAACAACAGGAAGTTCCTTCAATCAAGCTACAGAATTCAAACTCTAACGGTTTCTTGTTTACCCTGCGAGATCCTTGAAAACATTGCATGCATACATCCATATCATTGCATTGCAGGTACCCTTTTGACAGGTTGCTTACCTTCTTCGCTGTTTATTTCAGCCGATCGTCATGAATCCTGAATCGTCTACTGAGCAATCCATCAAGGCTCTCCAGGCCCAGAATGCCCAGTTCCAGGAGTTGATTATGAGCCTAGCTCGGGGTCAAAAGGAATTAAAGACTCTGATTCAGAAGAAGAAGAAGAAGAGGACTATTTTGTTCAGCCCTAGACGCAGATCTGGGAACACACTACAGAATGAAGCTGAGAGGACCACTCCATCTGTGAGGGAAGGCAGTCACCATGAGAGAGAGGTGCCTAGTCCAGTGGTCTCCGACAACGAGACGGAGTTCAATGATGAGCAGTACCCTCCAGCTAAGGACCGATACAAACAGCTAGAGGACAGGCTGAATGCTATGGAGATCCAACAAGTGCCTGGGCTGGATTTCAGAGACTTGGGTTTGTCTACTGGTGTGATCATTCCTCATAAGTTCAAAGCACCACCCTTTACCAAGTATGACGGGGCATCTTGTCCCAAGCTGCACCTCAGGTCTTATGTGCGGAAGATTCAACCGTACTCAGTGGACAAGAACTTGTGGATCCACTTCTTCCAGGAGAGTCTTTCAGGGACTCATCTCGAATGGTTCTATCAGCTGGATGGAACCAAAGTTCGTAACTGGGAGGAGTTGGCTACTGCTTTTTACAAGCAGTATCAATATAATGCCGACCTTGCTCCTACACGTACCCAACTCCAGGGTATGTCGCTAGGGTCAAGTGAAGGTTTTAAAGAGTACGCACAGAAGTGGAGGGACCTAGCTGGCAGGGTGCAGCCTCCATTAACTGACCGGGAGCTTATTGATATGTTCTTGGGGACCCTGTCCGGGCCGTTCTTCAATCATCTCATTGGTAATTCATCTGCAGGATTTACCGACCTCATTCTGACTGGGGAAAGAATTGAAGCTGGTATCAAGAGTGGGAAAATTCAAGAGGCCACACCTTCTGATACTCACAAAAAGCCTTACACGGGCAGGAAAGAGTCTAATGCTGCATACGGTCAAAAGAATCGTCGTGACCAGCAGGCAGGGGCAGTCATGATCTCTGGTTCTGCACCACGCCGACAACCACAAAAAGGAAATCAGCGAAGGCCAGATGAGCCTAAAAGATAATTCACCAACATCAACATGTCGTGGTCACAAGCATTGCAGCACATGTTGAAAATGAATCTGATTGCGGTGATTAATCCTCCTGCAAATCCCAAGACCTCCTCTCCAAACTACAACCCAGAGGCGAGGTGTGCTTATCATTCTAATAGCCTGGGGCACGACACTGAGGACTGTTGGGCGCTGAAATATAAGATCCAGAATATGATCGATGCTAAGGAGATTGAATTCGAGCCTGCCGAAACTCCCAACGTGACCACTGCTCCCTTGCCAAAACATGGCTAGGATTGAGAGATTTTTGTTCATTTGAATTCAAGTTGTATTTTTCTTTTCTTGTTCAAATAAACAATTGTCATGTTAAACTCTTTTATTTCATGAATGCATTACACACGTCTGTCTTGAATTAATTATGTTTACTATACTTAAAACTGCTTTCATATTTTGATCATCAACTCTCGATTGAAATTTCTAAGCCTCTTGAGGGAGGATGACGAAAACGATACCACGATCTTTACAGTATGCCTTTGAACAGACCCCGCTGATGAGGTACACGCATTGTTTCAATTCCTAAACACTGGAGTTATAAGGAAGATAATCCCTCGTCAACCCCTCTGAGCCAAAGAAGTAGGAGTTTTTCTTTTCGAAAATTAAAACCCTTTATCATAACCTGGGGCAGGGTAGTTCTCTCAGTTGATCCGAGTGCATAATGAATGGCACCAAAGAGGTACTTACAAAACAAATAGAGACAGTGATGGTTCCGAATAATCAATAAAGAAAGGCAGTCATTATCTTTCAAAATAAAAGCCCAATAAGTCAAAATACCAATGAAGGAGACTTACAAAACTGGGGCATCCCGCTGACTGTAATCACAAAAGAACAGTTCAGGCAAAAATAGGGATAACAAAAAAAAAGAAAAAAAAAGAAAGAGGTTCTACAAACCCTCAACAAAAAAGGAAGTGACTGCCTATTCAAAATAAACGTTCAATATCCGAACCATCACTGGTATATCAAAGCAAGGACTCAAACAAGGTCTAACGCACGGTCAACTGAGCTTAGGTTTGAAGAACATCACGAAGAGCGGGTGGGTACAAATAAAATTTGAGCCTTTATCCTTTGTTTCTTAAACCGTGAACCAGGCCACGTTATAACCCTCAAAAGTCCTAGCTGAAGCATGGGTTAGTTCGAAAGCATACTGTTACGAAAGGTATCCTGACTCCTTGAGGCTCGCGGTGAAATCTTGAGTTGACATCACATTTTACAAAAAAAAGGGTTTCATTTGTTTTACAAAAAATGTATTTTTAAAATTCAAGACAGACATAGGCTTTTGCATTCTTAAAATAACATTGTTTGCACATGATCATTTGTTTGAACAGCAGAGAAATTCGCATGACGAAACTCTAATGAACAAGAGTATCTCCAATCAAGGGGCATGGCATGATTATTGTCCATCATCTGGGGCAATCAAGTCAAGATTCGGAGAATCTCTCAAAGACCAAATAGCCTGGGGCAAATCTCAGCCTGAGTCATTTGAGGAATTCCAACAACGAATCTTGCCTGATCAAACACCTTCTGGTGGCATGACAAAACACTTTTAACAGAGGCACCCCCCTACATCCTGAGAGCGTGAACATAGTCGGAAAAATGCTACGCAAAATCAAAGACCCGCTAGGTTGACACACCTAGGCAAAAATAAGGGCTTCCCGGCGAACCAAAAGGGTTCGGGCAAAATGAAGGGATGAAATGGAAAAATCTGTACACCCGGCAAGTCGAAAACCTGAAAAGGCGGCTTGGGCAAAAAGGGGTATCCCGGTGGACTGAAAACCCGAAAGGGCGGTCCAGGTAAAAGTTAGGGATCAAGAGCGTACGACTATATCCCAGCATCTCGTCACCTGCCTACCAGAAGAAGGTTTGTCTATCCACAACTATTAGCACCCCACAGGTGCCTTCTCCCATAGAAACAGGGGCAATAATGAGTCGTCCAGGCGATCCAATTGCTTTGTCAACCAAAGTACCAATGAAAGATTAATACAAAGATGATTACCATCTACCTTTACAAATTCCAGACCGTGGGTTAACATCCGAAACCAAGCAGGACAATCATCCATTTGATCATCATCAAGTAACCCTACACCGGTTCCTACTCAACTTTCAGACAAAGTCTTACACGGACTCATCCACAAGTAACCCTACACCGGTTCCTTTTCTTCTCAAATAAAGTCTTACACGGATTTATCTCAAGTTTTACACGAACTTATCCTGCAGCAATCTTACCCCGGTTCCCCCAGAAGTCTCACACGGACTTACCTCAAGATAACCTTACCCCGGTTCATCCAGAAGTTTTACACGAACTTATCCTGCAGTAACCTAACCCCGGTTCCTCCAGAAGTCTTACATGGACTTATCCAAGTAACCTCACCCCGGTTCCTCCAGAAGTCTCACACTGACTCATCTTAAGATAACCTTACCCCGGTTCATCCAGAAGTTTTACACGAACTTATCCAAGTAACCTTACCCCGGTTCCTCCAGAAGTCTCACACTGACTCATCTTAAGATAACCTTACCCTGGTTCATCAAGTTTTACACGAACTTACCCCGAAGAAACCCTACACAGGTTCTCCCCCTCCAGACGTAGTTTTACACGGACTCGTCATCAGAAACCCTACCCAGGTTTTACCTCTTCCAGGATGCAGTTTTACCACACAGGTTCCCTTCTCAAGCTCCAGACGTAGTTTTACACGGACTCGTCATCAGTCAACCCTACACAGGTGTCCTTCTTTCCAAGATGTGGTTTTACACGAGCTCATCATCAGGAAAACCTACATAGGTTCCCTCTTTCAACTTACAAAAATTACAGTTCAAAACTTCCCCAGGAGAGTCCAATCTAGTTCCCCAGGAAAGTTGGAATTCATCTCCCCAAGCAGTAAGCTTATCCCCAGTAGATTCTGGAAGCCCATCCTCGCAGAGCACGAACGCGTCACCCGGATTTATTCAAAGAGTTATTTCCTTACCAGGATATAACTGGGTTATCCTCAGCCAAAAGTCATGGAAAGATCGTCCTCGACGAAGTCCTCTTATCCCCAGCGAAGTCTATCAACACTTCCAACACAACAAGGGTATCCCCAGCAAGTTATTACCAACATTTCAGCAAAGTATCTCTCTCCCCACAGAGTATTGCTCCCCAGCAAGAGCGCTATAGTACTTTTCTCCCTGCAGAGTAATACATTCGCCAAGTTTATTCCCCAACGGAGTTATCTTCTCCTACCGGTATTCTTGCAACTATCATCTCCAGCGGAAGCAAAATCTATTCTCCAACATCAGCCCAGGAGTGACTTCCCGACACCCGTCAAGGATTTACTTTCCTAGACGAAAAAACATACATTCATAAACATCACATTTCCATACATTATAGCATGCATGTACGCATCATATCTTACAAATCTCATTTATATTGAGAACATCGTTGCTTGGTCCATATCATGCATTGCATATGACTGACCTTTACCTTTCAGGAAAGATCCAGTTAAGTTCTCAGTTATATTCAAGACCTTCTCTGGTTCAGTTAAATCGACCCTAAGATTTTACTGTTTCTTATCCGGTCCAAGGCCTTCTCTGGTTCAGTCAGATCGACCCTAAGATCTCCCTGTTTCTTATCCAGTTGAAGATTTCAAGACCTAGACCGGTTCAGTTAAATCGACCCTAAGATTTTTCTGTTTCTTATCCAGTCAAAGGCCTTCTCTAGTCCAGTTAAATCGACCCCTAACAGATTTTCCTGATAAAGACTCAGTAGAAGATATCCAAGATTCTCTCAATGATTACTGTTGAGGTTGAAGTCGCCCAAGATTCTCTCAATGATTACTGTTGAGGTTGAAGTCGCCCAAGATTCTCTCAATGATTACTGTTGAGGTTGAAGTCGCCCAAGATTCTCTCAATGATTACTGTTGAGGTTGAAGTCGCCCAAGATTCTCTCAATGATTACTGTTGAGGTTGAAGTCGCCCTAGATTCTCTCAATGATTACTGTTGAGGTTGAAGTCGCCCAAGATTCTCTCAATGATTACTGTTGAGGTTGAAGTCGCCCAAGATTCTCTCAATGATTACTGTTGAGATTGAAGTCATCCAAGATTCTCTCAATGATTACTGTTGAGGTTGAAGTCATCTATGGTTCTCTCCCCGTTACTGCGGAGGTAGTAATCATCCCCAGATTCTCCCAGCGTTACTGTTGAGGTTGAAGTCGCCCAAGATTCTCTCAATGATTACTGTTGAGGTAGAAGTCGCCTATGGTTCTCTCCCCATTACTGCGGAGGTAGTAATCGTCCCCAGATTCTCTCAGCGTTACTGTTGAGGTAGAAGTCGTCTAAGATTCTCTCAATGATTACTGTTGAGGTTGAAGTCGCCTAAGGTTCTCTCACCGTTCCTGTTGAGGTAGTAACCACCCCTGGTTCATTCATCACCTTTTGAAGCTCCAGATTCAGCTCCTGTAACCAGTCAGGACACGTCTATACAAAGAATTTGAAGACCAGCTCCTGTAACAGGTCAGGTAATCATTTTCTTTTGCAGGTACGCAAGTTCTCGCTAAGGAATCTCTTACGCGATCAACATCCAGATGGCATCTATAAGCCCATCAGCCCATCCATCATCTCTTAGCATGGCATCTATAAGCCCATCATCCTATCCATCAATCTCCAAATGGCATCTATAAGCCCATTCCCATCCTCACACTACTATGTGAGCGCAAATTTCTGGGCACTCTAGTGTTCAATCATCTTCCACCTTCGGATTACGAAAGGCACGTCAGCCAATCTGCATCCTCAGGTCTAAGAAGATTGAACAGGGGCAACTGTTGTACCCCAAAATTTGCCCTCCCATATTCTTCAAGATTTTCCAAGAGCATGCTTCAAAATCTCCCCAAGGGTTGCACAGTTCAAGGGCCTCCTAACAGTCAAAATTAGGGTTTTGGTTCTGACAAAGAAAATGAAGTTTCCAAGGGTCCAATCAAGTCCCACATGTCTACAAACATGGTCAAGCATCCTCATACCAAGTTTCAAGACTTACAGCATAAAATTGCACAGTCAAAAACCCTAATTGCACTACAGTCAACTGTAGGGGCAAAATGGTCATTTGACAGTCAAAAGTTCAAATTTTTGGTCAACATCTCATTTTGAAGCCACAAACATCATTTGATCAATGCTTGATCATGGTTCTCAAAGCTTGGCTCAAAAAGTCTCAAGATGCAAAAGTTTCCATATTTGGACAGTTGAAAAAGTCAACTGTAACTTGACCAAGGCATAACTTCCACATGGATTATCAGAAAAATTCCATCCAAAGCTCATTTTGAAGAGAAAGACATTTCCTACAACTCCTCTTCAGACTTCAAGTCCAAGAAATGCTCTCACAAAAAGTTATCAATTTCAACATTATAGGTCATTTTCAAAAGTCAACAAAAAGGGACTTTAAGTAAAAGGCCATAACTTGAGATTGGTAGATCAAAATGACATGTGACCAAAGACATTGGTTAGAGGACTCAAAGACCTTTCCAAAATGTCCAAGAACATGAGCAAAGCTTAAAAATTGAGCAAGTTATGCCTTGTGGAAGTTGGGAAATTTTTGGATATTTTGAAAAGTCAACATTGCTTCAAAGGTCTTAAAATTGCTAATGGGCCTCTTTTTCTTCCAAAATCCATCATCCAAGGCATGTACACGACCATTTGGCCCAAAGGGAAGTTTTTTATCATTTTTATTTATTTAATTGAATTTTTAAATGCTAATAATTCATTTAATTAAAATAAATATGTGGAAAATACTAAACCTAAGTTTTTAAATCTTTTTGTGCATGAAATAGTCTCAAGATTTCGTGCATGATCTGATTTAGAAAGAATCCATGTGATTGGACATGATTGGAACCAAAATAGCATGAAAAAGATTGAAAATATTTGCCATGAAAATCCAATATTCATTCCATCAATGCTTTGATCCTTTGGCTCAGATTTTTTACCCTAATCATTCTATACATAAGCCTAAAGAAAACCCTAATGCGGAGAACCAGAAAGCTGCGCCAGAAAAGCATAACAAAGTTTGAGTTTTTTGTCAAAAAAGTGAAAACTGAAAACCCTCTTCTAGCACGATTCAGAGAGAAATAACAATCCCATTAGCTTGCAAAAGTGTCAAGGAAGCTGCCTGCATTGTTTTTTAACCCTCACACGCCCATAATTGGTATAGGGAATTCAAACTGTTTTCAATTTTATGCATAATCGTGTTTTACTATTCAAGCATTTCCATTGCATTTTTTTTATGGATTCATACTAATTGGATGATTCTGAAGCTAACCCTATAACTTGATTGAGTTTTTATGTACTGTACGTGATTTCACCATTAAAGCCAGCTAGGGTTCTTCAAGTTTCAATTTGGGAACTTTCACATACTGTAAAATTGAGACTCCTTAATACCATGGTTGAATTCAGAAAGCTTGGACGATTCTAATGCAATGCTCGCGCCTAATTTATATAGCACCATAGCCTATTCGCTATTTTAGAAAACTGCATGTTTTGGGGGGGTTTAAAACCCCCGCTAACCTTTGTTATGTTTCAGGAAAAAAACAAAACGAGGAGGAAGATAATGAAGTGTCAAGGCGTGATTGGGTTATTTGAATTTTCGCGCTAAAGTCCCACTAACGCTTGCTTTATTCTTATATTATTCATTAGTCATACAATAAACAAAGTGCACTAGCAGCTCCACTGGTCAGGCGTGTGATTGGTAATCCCTGGGACCTGGGTTCGAACCCCAGGTCCCCCTCCCTTTCAATAATATTTTTCTATTAATGCTTCTGTGCAGTTTCTATGCAAGCGACCACCATGCAACTTACAATCCAGCTTGCCACGCACATACCAAGATCAATCAAAGGCCTATGATCTGAGGAACATAGTGGACATGAGTCAATGCATACACACGCTAGCTGAGAAGTCAACAAGGCCAAAGGGTCATTGGGCCTAAAATGTTACAATTATACCTCTCAATTGGGGACAGAACCCCCCAAGGTATTGTATTTTTTCTCTTTTCTTTATTTTATTTATTTCAATTATTTCTTTTTTTAATTAATTCCTTTAATTTAACTTATTTTCATAAAAATATAAAAACAATAGAAAAATCAGAAAAGACAAAAAAATTAAATATATTTTATTTAACTAATGTTTTTGTAAATAAAGTCTTGTATCAATTAATTAGTTTTTATTCTAGGGTTAATTTTTAATATCTTTTCTTAATAAATCAAAAACTTGTAGAATTAGGTTTTAATAATTTTAAGTACTTTTTTTCTTTTATTTTTTCCTCACTAATAATTAATTATTTATTTTTGTAAATACTTGCAATTAATTAATTAGGGTTAATTTTAGGTTAAAGTTTAATGCTTTTCTTAATAAATAAAAAAGGATTAGAATTAGGGTTAATTAATAGTCTAATTTCATTTAATTCTCATTAAAATCATAAATACCAAAAAACCTCAAAAAAATAATTCCTTTTTATGTTATTTTAATTAATTTAATAATTTAATTTAATTTCATTAAAAAGGGTCCAACGCCCTCGCTTCCAATTTTAATTCCAATTCGCGCATTTTATTTTACTTCTTATAATATTAATGTAATTCTCCCAAAGCCTTGTAAACTCGGACATTTTATTTCTCGCACTTTATTTACTTTCTGTCAAATCGGGTCCTGGATTAAATTTGGCGATGTGGACCCGCGCCTTTGTAATAGTTTAGGAACTTTAATTTTCCGCAACTTTTTAACTGTTAATAATGGCATGCAAGAATGAATGTCTAAATAAAAACAAACGCGTAGATCACCTGACATGACAAGATAAAATATCTGAAAACGATACACAAATCACACACCACCCCTAGGGTACGCCTCACTGTTGCCTTGCCTCGAAAGGTGATCGTCGAGTAGAGGATGTCTTAGTAAGTCCTCATAATCCGGGAACCTGGCATGAGGGTAGCTTCTGAGGTGTCTTCCCATTGCTCTGATGATCACCATGTCCCGAACCTCGAATTGACCCGAACACCTCCAACGGTGGTGCTACCTACCTCTCAATGGTGGGATGACACTACTTTAAAGGACATTTACACAGACGAATTCCTTAGTGTAGGTAGACGACTCTAGATACTTGCTCTAATTTCAAATCAAATAAAAAAAAATACTTTTCACACCGACACCTTTTCAAAAAGCTTTCGAAAGCAACTTTTCAAACACTCTTGAGGACTGATACAAGAGTCGAACTGAAATTTTCAAAGAAACCTTTTTTAAACCCACAATTGAAAAGCAAACATTTTTGGAAAACACAATGAGCAAGTATCTAAGAGCCCATGGATAACCATGGATAGAAAGGGTGCTAGCACCTTCCCTTTCTATAATCTACCTCCCGAACCGAGAGCAATCTCTATAAGGAATTTTTCTATGCTTTTGTCCTTTCCATTTGGAGAAAATAAAAGACGGTGGCGACTCTTGCTTCCGCGACATTTCGCGAACCAGCGTTAAACAGTCAGTTCCAGATCCACCGATCACACATACCCTTACGAGTTTGAAGGAAACATGCAAAGCTGATGACGTATCGCTTACCAGGGTTTGACGACGAGGCAGATGGATTTGAGCTTGAGAGAAAAAATTTGTATGTCTTGGTTTGGTTTTGATTATTCACCCATTTGGAGGATGAATACAACAATAATTGATGATGCATGGCTGCTTGAAGACTGAGGCCATGTGTTATGTTCATGAATCGTTGCATGACATCTGAGGTGATTGGATAGATTTTTGTTTTCTTTCGAGCATCGTTGCATGAAGTATGAGGTGATGATCTGTGTTACGGAATAAAGAAACATATTGATGCATGAAGACTGAGGCAATGGGTTAGGTTTGAAAATCACTGTGTGAAGTCTGAGATGATAAGCTAGATTTGGTTCTCGAGCATCGTTGCATGAAGTCAGAGGAGATGATCTGGAGCTTGGAATAAAGAAACACATTGCTGCATGAAGACTTAGGCAATGGGTTATGTTCGCAAGTCACTGCGTGAAGTATGAGGTGATAAGTTATATTTTGTTTTCGGACATTGTTGCATGAAGTCTGAGGCGATAGGCTGGATTTTATGGAATAAAGAAACACATTGCTCATGAAGGATGAGGCAATGGGTTAGGTTCGCGAATCGCTGTGTGAAGTCTGAGGCGATGAGCTAAATTTTTTATTTTTGAACATCGCTGCATGAAGTCTAAGGCGATAAGCTGGAGCTTAGAATAAAGAAACACATTGATGCATGAACTCTGAGGCAATGGGTTTGGTTCGCAAGTCGCTGCGTGAAGTCTGAAGCGATAGGATATATTTTGGTTTTAGAGCATCGCTGCATGATGTCTGAGGCAATGGTCTGGAGCTTGGAATAAAGAAACACATTGTTGCATGAAGTCTGAGGAAATGGGTTAGGTTCACAAATCGCTGCGTGAAGTCTGAAGCGATGAGCTAAATTTTATATTTTTGAGCATCACTGCATGAAGTCTGAGGCGATGTATCAAGTTTGGAGAGTACATTGAGGCTTAAAGGCAATGTACCGAGTTTTGTGCATACACCGAGGCTTAGAGGCAGTGTACCGAGATAGAAGAATACATTGAGTCTTAGAGGCAATGTATCGAGCTTCGTTCACTACTGCATGGAGACTTAGGTAATGAACTACTTTAATAGGAACTCATCACTGCATGGAGACTTAGGTGATGGGCTGAATGCATCCCGACATGAAGACTTAGGTGACAGACTGAATTGTAGGAGAAGTGTTTTGTTGGTTGACCCTTAGATAGCTAAATCTAGGGTGAGGTTGTTTGTTCATTGTATGATAGATGTATGTGATATTGAGATGTTTGAATGTATGCAAAATGTATGGTGTTTGATGTGTGGAACCCTGAGTATAT
Organism: Vicia faba; assembly: GCA_948472305.1. Taxonomy (NCBI): domain Eukaryota; kingdom Viridiplantae; phylum Streptophyta; class Magnoliopsida; order Fabales; family Fabaceae; genus Vicia; species Vicia faba. Next base: position 980,010,379 of record OX451737.1, on the reverse strand, counting down.
ATGTATTGAATGTTGAAATGTATAGTGTATGTATGCTATGCAAATTGTATGTATGAAAGTATGTATAAGATGTGTGTATGCCTTGAAATGTTATGAAGACTATTTCCGACATTCTCTTCCTTTAAACCATTGGTTTTGAATTACCAATTCCCTGGCGCTATATGTTGCATTGTCATAATATTGTTGAACCTGAACACAGTGAACAACTTCAGCAGAATTTTGAACATTGATTTTCTGTATTGTAAGTGTAGGTGTAAACGTGGACATAGACGTAGGTAATGGCATATGCATAGATGTGTATGTTGTAAGCACGGGCGTAAGCATAGACGTATGTATTGGCTTATGTGTAGCCTTTTATGTTGTAATCGCAGGAATGGACGTGGACATGTGTATAAACTTTGAATTGTGAGTGCAAGCATAGGCGCAGACGTATGTGCGGATGTAAACTTTTTGCTTCGTGAGCATAAACATAGGCGTAGACATGTATATAGACTCTCGTGTTGCAAGACGTAGGAGTAACCATGTGCGTGGACGTGTGTATAGCCGTCATATTGTGAGTGCAAGCATAGGCGTAGACGTGTGTATGGACTTTTGTATTGTGAGCGTAGACGTGGGCATAGCCATGCGCATGGACGTAGACATGGATTTTCTTTCAATATTTTTCTAACCCAAAATTCCTTTTCGATGTTTTGTCAAATGCTTTTATTTTGTTAATCCCCCGAAATGATTTCAAGACAATATTCATAAGTAATGATCATAATATTTTATAAACAAGTCTGAGAAAATAAAAAACTCAATTTGAAAGATGCAAAGAAAGAAAATGTTTTATTGATATGCCTCTAAATAAGCGAGAATACAAGATGCAATTCCTAGAAAGAGGTAATTACATAAAGTTTTACAACTGTAAATGGAAATAAAAATGATAATTAATGTTGTTGTTCCCTAATATCCTTTTAATGATGCTATCTCCTTTGCTTCTGAGTTGTATGATTCAGATCTATCTCTCCCTTTGTGGTTCATAGTCGCAGTTCTTAGATCGCAGTCTTTTTGTTCTTTATTTCTTTGTATGAAATCCCTAACTTTTTCCTGGATTGCCCTTTCGGGTTTTCAATCCACCTGGATAATTTTTTTGTTTATATGCCCCTAATTTTTGCCTGGACCTCCCTTTGGGGTTTTGGATCCGCCGTGATGCTCCTTTTTGCCTAATTCATCTGTTTGAGGTTCTAGCTTAGCGAGCTTCTTATACATAGTATTTTTTGACTGCGTCTGAATTTGCTAAATGCGGCAGTTCTTCCCCATCCTTTGTTGTGGGTATAAGACCATCACTAGAGAATGTCATTTTGACTACATACATACCTTCGTAGTTGGGGGTCCATTTACCACGTGAGTCGAGGCAAGGTAGCAGGAGCTTCTTGAGCAGTAGACCATATTGTGGTTAATCTTTTACAGTATACCGTTACTCTGAAATAATTTTGAGACTAATTTTTGTAGAGTTCGTTTGTCGGTGCTAGAGGCATTTTCTGGATGTCCTTATTTTTCGAGGCTTTTCTTGATGTAGTGGAACCAAGGCTTGTCATCCGGTCTTTCTTTGATAGCAAGGAAAAGTGCGGGCTCTTGATCGTGTTTGTTTGTGATGCACGGCTCGTGGTTAGACCAAGTTACTTTTAACATAGACGATATAGTTTCCAGGGCGTCAGTCATTTGATTTCATTTTCGTGGGATGTGGCTGAAAGTGATCTTTGTGAATTCTGCATCCAGTTTTCAAAACATGATTCTGATATGGAATCAATTTTGGATGTTTAGTATCCCATTCTCCGTTGACTTGGTATATGGCTTGGTATATTTCTGTAGAACAAGCAGATATGAGCAATAATTTGTTCATTTTTCTTTGACGCTCTGCTCTAACATTTCCCCTTAGCTTGGTTTCTTCCGGATCTTCCCCTGTGCTCAGATTAATGGTCTTAATAGCTTCTTGATACGGTTGTGTGTTGTCAACCTTTCGTCCTATTTCCCTCGCCATTTTCTCAGAGAGTTCAAGATCTTTACCATCTTCCTCTTTAGCTTGGTTGATAGGAGCATCAAAATTATATCGGGTCGCAGCAGTATCATTATCGGTGGCTTTGGGCATGAACTTGCACAATTATCATGTTTTGGTGCAGATTTAGTATATGAAATTTGAAAATGCATATGTAGAGAAAGTATTTCCATTTTTAAATTTACGGAATAAATGCGAGAGAAAGACAAGGATCTTAATTGAAAATAAAATATCACTTTTATTAATCGTAAATATTGTTTGAAACAAAACGGGGGAACCCTTACACGCAACCCCTATGACCTGGGCTTGACATATGTTCTTTCAAAAACAAGAAAAATTACTTAGGAAATAAAAAATATCTTAGGAGTCTCCACGACAGTCCATCTTTTGAGTTCTTCTCCTGGGGCGCATTCTCGGATGAAGTCAGTTTCCTTTTTGGTGTTGACTTTGTTGGATATCTTTATCACCTGTCCTCCACACTCTACTCCCTTGTTGACAAAGGTCTCTTGGATTGGAGGAAAATGTGCTTCGCCCTTCAGAGCATCTTTATATTTTTCTTTAGGGTATGGTCCGAATTGGACTATGCCCTGGTCCCCTAGCCTTTGTAGAGTTCTTTAGAAATATTCATTGTGTTTTAGCGGGAATCCACATCCCAACAGATATACTTTTATCAAGTTTATCGGGGTTTTTGCTTGTCTCCTTGCCCCAGAGTCAGTGACTACTTCAATTGCATTTATTGTTGTGCCATCGTGCGAAGGCATAGGGTTTGATTTGATGTTAGGCTTCTCGAAAGTGATGTCTTGGGATTCTAACAAATCTTGGACCTTATGCTTGAATGGCCAAGATTTCTCTATGCTATGTCCAAGAGAATTAGCATGATACTCACATCTGGTGTTGGCATCGTATCTTCGTGGGAGTGGCCCGACTGGAGGAGCTAGAGTCTTGATTTCCACCAAGAATGCCTTAACCAGTTGTTGCAATAACTGGCTAGGTGGCATAGGGAATGGATCAAATTTCCTGGGTGGCCTTCTGCCTTGCTACTGCCCTTGCGGGATCACTAATGGTTGTTGTACCCTGGGTTGTGATGCTACAACATTAAATTCTCCCTCTTTTCCTTTGGGGAAGTTTGAAGCAGGCCTTTTTGAATTGTAGGGAGCATTTGATGGCCCCCCTGATATCTTCCCACTTTTTATTCCAGTCTCGATTCTTTCTCCAATAGTTACTAGGTCTGAGAACCCCGAAGAGATACTTCCAACCATCTTCTCATAATACAGACCTTGCAAAGTCCCTATGAACGTGTCTGCTAATTCTTTCTCTAACAGTGGTGGTTGCACACGGGATGCCAACTCCCTCCATCTTTGAGCATACTCCTTGAAGGAATTTTCTTTCTTCTGGGACAGGTTCTGGAGTTGTATACAGGTAGGTGCCATGTCCAGGTTATATTTGTAATGCTTTATAAAATCATTAGCAAGATCTACCCAGGTTTGAATATGCGTTCTCTCCAATTGCATATACCAGTATGAAGATTCCCCACTTAGGCTATCTTGAAAATAGTGAATCATCAGCTTCTGATTGTGGGCATAGGCATGCATCTTCCTGTAATACATACAAAGATGATTTCTTGGACAAGTGAGCCCCTTGGAATTTTTCAAATTCAGGTACTTTAAACTTTGGTGGGATCACCACATCATGAACTAGGCCTATTTCGAGAGCGTCTACATCGAAAGCATCAAAATCCTCCACAACTTTTAATCTTTCCTCTAGAGCTTTGTATTGATTCATCACCCGTGGTTCATCAATAGCTTGAGTACCCGTCATTTTTAAGGGTGCTCAGTTGGCATCCTCTGGGTCGCGGTCTCCGTATTACAGGTCCAAGTAGTTGTCTGCATTATTGGTCAGAATCTTTAGGGTATGTGATGCCCATGCTTTTGGTGGCGATAGGACAAACCCTTCAGTTTCAGTTTCTTGTTGGGCCATGAAGGACTTCTGGAGTCTTGCTTCTGGCTCCTTCCTTGGTTGGTGGCCGCTTGATGCACCAATAGTTTGGTCTACTTCCTCGAAAGCTACCCTGGGAATCTGGTCTTGCCTGTCAATAATGTTCTTCAAAGCTAGAAGAACTTGACTCAAATCTCATTTCATTGAAGTGACATCACCCATTACTTGGTCGAGATCCTCTTTCAATGCAGCCTGAGTTTCCTCGATTTTCTCCATTGCTTTTTGTTGATAGGCCCTTGTTTGATATGGAGGCCAAGGAGGTGGAGATCTCCTTCTACCAATGTTTCAACTAGAGAGATTTTTTTAATAAAAGAAGATGAGTTTTGATACGATATGCAGGTGTTTATGAATGCATGCATGCAAATGAATATGTATGAATATGAAATAGTTACTTGTTTTGAATGTCTTATTCACTTGGGTATGTATTTGTCTTTCGCTTGTTTTTTTATTCGTTGACCAGCTTAAAAATAGATACGCCAATGAGATAGGGAACAAAATGCCGTTATTGAAGGTAACATAATTCCGATATTGAAAAATATTACAATCTTAAACCAAAACTTTATTTGCATGAAATCAAGCAAAGGGAAATAAGTCTTCTTGGTGCGCTTGCGGACGCCTTCTATTGAAACCATCCACCTTTGCTTGACAAAGCTTGAGAAAGTCTTCAGCATATTATTTCCCTTTTATGGCTTTGATTTCAGACATGTTTGGCGTGTTGACGCGGACAAGTTGTTTCCTTCGGTATCCATTTTTAAAGACAATCACTGAGATCTTGATTTTATTATTTTTGTACCCTCTGTGAATAAGACAAATAAAAAGAAATGGGTGACGAATATATGAAATGTATGAATGCACGGATGTATAGACGCGGGGTTGAGTGACGGGGTTTTGTGATAAGTATCCTTTGAAGGTAGGTTACTTAATTTTTACCTACGGTTTATCTACCCCCCCCCCAGAAGGTGGTTTCCTTAAGGGTATCATGAATAACACCATAGGGAAAAAGCACAACGGCCTCCCTTAGGTGGGGCCTCTTTACGGACCGAGACTTCCGTCTCAAGTTCGTGAAAGGTCTCGTCATGAGATTTTAGGTTAATGCCGTTACAAAGAGTCATGGGTGACCTTCCAAAGTCCTACTCGTCAAGAGGATATCTCTCGATAAGTATTCCTTTTTTGGAATTTCACCGACTCTAGGCGAAGTCGTCACATAAACTCGTAGGGATGATGTACCCCCTAAGCTAATAGACGAACCTTCTTTCTAAGGGTTATTGAAAATATTTTTAAAAATCCCGCCACGCAATATATAAGATGATAAACAATAGACAATAATTAAATAAATGCAATAAATAAATAATGTAATAAAAAATAATGCAATAAATAAATAAATAAATAAATAAAAAACCCCAAAGAAAAAAAACCCTAAAACCTAAAGTTGAAGTTCCCAGCAGAGTCTCCAGCTGTAGCAACTGGTTTTTAAATCAGAGCCGCCACTATTAGTTTTTATCCTAGGGAACAGAATCTAACAAAAAACCCTAATTCGCAGATAGAGATTCTAGATTTCAGACTTCTTTAGACGAAAGGAAGGTGTTAGGCACCTTTCATCTACCTTGTTCACAAGGATACTAGGTTTTAGATTTGAGTTGGGGAAACATGATTTAAATTTTATTACGGGAAAGGGTTTAAATTTTTTATAGGGGAACTCGCTACGTTTTTTGATCGTATGCCTACGTATCCTCTTATGAGGAATCAGAGTCCCAATTCGTAGTTCGTATGGGGTTGGTGTTTTTTATGGGCTGCAAACGTATTTTGAATCACCTCGCACTTGGCCGAGAATAGTGATTGCGGAGATTTTGACTAAATGCACAGTAAGTCAAAATCTGTTTGAAACCCTTTGGCAAAAAACAATTGATTAGATTAGTTGATTGCGAAAAGATAGTTTGAGATTTGTTGTATGTTTTTTATCGTATTCAATGCAAAAAATCTTATTAATGCATGGTAAAAAATATATTTAATGCAAATAATGTAAGAAAATAATATGCATTTTTTTGAATAAAATAATTTATATGCTATGATAAATAATAATATAATGAATTATACAAGGGTAAGAAATAAATGATATTTACATAGCAAATAAAATATAATAATAATAAGTGGAAAATAAAATTTATAATAATAATGATAAGAAATTAAGTAATTATAATAATATATAATAATAAAAAAATTAAAATATAATAATTATAAAAAATAGAAAATAAATGATAATAGAAAATAACATGATTTAATTAAGTCAAACCTGGGGGATGCAATTTTGAACTAGCAAGCAAATCAGGGGGTGCCTTTAGGAGGCTGGGTTAGGTCCAAAGGAATTCTCATGAGAGGGGGGTGTAAACTGCATTAGTGTTTAGTAAATATTGCAAACGGGGGCGTGAAAAGTAGTTGGGCTTAGGCCCAACGAACTTGAAGAGGGATTCGTTTGATTATGTGTGGGAAGGAGCATGGGTTTACCGTGTGACTTGGCCTTAATGCCGTCCAATCAGGATCTAACATATGAAACTTGAGGGAACATGATAATTGTTGTAGGCGCGTGTACACCGGATTGAAACGATTATAAAATTTTGTTTTAATTCTTTTTATTTTTTTTATCATTACAAAGATAATCTGTCTTTCTCATTCTCACATGCTAACAAACCCCTCTTCTTCTTAATCGCCTCTAACCCTGGTTTCGTTCTCCCTTTATCTCCTAAACATCACCATGGCGCCGTAACCCTAACCCAATTTCCCAATCAACAATCAAAAGAACATAAAAGCTAAGTTACCCCTTCGCGCGATTTTGTTTCCTCTGACTTTGGCTTTGGATTTGGTGCGATGCTAATCTTCTTCCTTGATTTTTACAGATTCTGACGAAGCTTTGAAAGTGGTGGTCGACAAGTTGAAATAGCGGCAGAGCGAGGAGCTGTTAGCGGCGGTAACAACAAGGCCGATTAGGGTTTCAGATATCGAAACCCCAATCGGTACTCCTTTCTTCTTCAACAATGAATCTGATTCTTCCTCGCACTCTGTTCGTCCCTCTACTGCATTCTCATTTCTCCCCCTATATCAATTTTTTTTCTCTGTATTTTTTGATCTGTCATCCTCCCCCGTGTTCTTCATTTTCTTTTATATTTATAGGTTTTAGTATTTAGGTTTTTCTTTTTGTAAGATTTATTGTTAGGGCATGGATTAGGGAGATTAGGAATTACATATTAGACATAGGGATCTCAATTGATATGGTATATTGTATTTTACAGATTTGGATTGTAACAGAGATGATATTATTTTTACTGATTTTCTGGATATTAATATTTGATTGGATTTGATTATAATTTTTCCAGATTTGGATTTATTTCAATCTCACTGTAAAAGATACGGTTTATTGTAAATCTCAACAGTACTAGTTTGTGCGTGATTCTGGGCTTGGGTTTTTAGAAGATTTGGTTTATTCCCAAAATAATTTCTACAGTGAGTGTTAATGCCACAAATCATGTGTTATATAGTACAATACAATTTAGAAGAAATTGGTCTAATCAGTACAACTCTTGGTTTTTTTTTCAATCAATTGGGCCAGCGTTTATCTCTTTTTTCTATTTGTCCTAGCCTATCATTGTTTTTGTTACAGCATACACAACTAAAGAAATGGGCCTGCGTGTTTTTAGTTATTTTCAGTCCAACAAAAAAACATCTTTCCTTTTAAATTCCAATGAATCTGCGTTAATGCTATAAATCTGGCCGCAACACATATTTGCAGCAAAACTTTATTATATCTTTAAAACATCCAGGCCAAATTGGCCAAAACTTAAACAATATCTAACAAAAAGATCCATAAAAAAAATCTGTTATGTTTTCATCAAAAATAATATTATTTATTTTCTCAAAATATTGATAAATACTTTTAATAATATTAATAAAAAAAATTTTCAAAAACATTAGATGGGCCAACAACAATTCAAATGGGTTGGTCAATTGAAACCCCATTCCTCTTTTACTAACGACAAACATTCAAAATGGGCTAAGTTAACATATTAAACTTAAGTCGCCTTAACAATTTAATAACTCTAATTATTAGAATAATTTTTATTTTCGAATCGCATGAGCCATTGGACATCATGCCTCACGAAGGTTCACGGATACACGAGTCTTCCTGATTTGGAAAGCCTCACTCTCCTGAATTAAAATACACCCCCTGATCGACTTAAATTTAAGAATGGGCCACCAGATACTACTGTACCATATTTAATTAATATTTCTTCTCGAAAAATAAAATTATCGAGGTAGGACAAATTTGGGGTACGACAACCGTCATCTTCTGCAGGATCTTCTTAATATTCTTGTTGGCAGCTTCCACTACACCATTCATCTTTGGTAGATATGGAGAAGAATTGTGATGCTTAATCTTGAACTACGTCCAGAGTTACGTGATCATAATATTGTTAATATTGGTACCATTATCCGTGATGACTTTTTCAGGGATGCCATACCGACAGATAAGGTTATACTTAATGAAAAGAGCCACAATATTCTTGGTAACAGAAGCTAACAGGGCTACCTCTACCCACTTCGTGAAGTAATCAATAACGACAATGATGAAATGATGCCCATTGGAAGCAGTAGGCTTGATATCTCCAATCATATCAATGCCCCATATTTCAAACGGCAATGGAGCAGTCAAGACATTCAACAGAACTAGAGGCACATGTACTTTGTCGACATAAATCTGGCATTTGTGGCAAGTTCTGGAGTGATGGTGGCAATCGATTTCCTTAGTAGACCAATAATAACCTACTCTCAGAATCTTCTTAGCCATTGTATATCCACTGGAGTGAGTACCAAAGACACCTTCGTGCATATCTTCCATAATTTTCCCAACTTCCTTCTTGTCTACACAATGAAGGAAAGTCTAATCGTGGTTGCGCTTGTATAAGATTCCATTACTCAGGAAGAACTTGGCGAAGAACCTCCTTAGAAATTTCTTATCATTGATAGATGATCCTTCAGGATACTCCTGAGTTTTGAGGTATCTTTTTACTTCGTGGTACCAAGGCTTTTCCTATACTCCATCAGTATCGACTTTGTAGCAATGTGTCAGATTGTCTAGTCTCTCAATAGTAATTCGATGAGCTTCATTATCCCATCTGACTTTGAACATAGATGACATGGTAGCTAGTGCGTTTTCCAATTGATTCTCTTCTCGCTGAATATGTTCAAAAGTGATTTCTTCGAAGTTCATGATTAATGTCAATACATGCTCTTGATAAGGAATGAGATTTGGATGCTTCATGTCCCATTCTCCCTTAATCCGACTGATCACCAGGGCTGAGTCCCCATATACATTTAATAATTTAATTCTCATATTGATGGCAGCTTTGATACCCATGATGCATGCTTCGTACTTGACCATATTGTTAGTACAGTCAAAACATAATCTGACGATGAAGGGCGTACGGAAACCCTTGGGAGAGACAATCAAAACAAAAATTCCATTACCAAGCACGTTGGAAGTCCATCAAAAACCATAGTCCGTCGGAATCCCCATTTAGGTCCTTCATATGGCCCAGGTTCTTCATAATCAGTAACTAGCATGATATTCTCATATGGGAACTCAAAATTCATAGACGGATAGTCATCTACGGATTGATGATCCAAATTATCTTCCAGTACACTTCCTTTGATCGCCTTCTGAGTAGTGTACTGAATGTCGTATCCTGTCAAGACCATTTTCCATCTTGATTTCTTCTGGAGAGAGAGGGTTTCTCGAATATGTATTTTATTGGACCCGTCTTAGAGATCAATAAAGTAGTATGAGTCAACATATACTATCTTAGCCGGCAAGTAGCCCATGTCAAAGTGCAACAAGTTTTCTCGAGCAATGAGTATTTTGTTTCACAGTCAGTAAATTTTTTGCTAAGGTAGTATATTGCATGTTCTTTTCGACCAGACCTGTCATGTTGCCCCAATACACACCCTATTGAGTTCTCTAATACTATCAAGTACATGATAAGAGGTCTTCCTTCAAATGGTGGCATCAGAATTGGAGGTTCTTGGAGATACTCCTTGATTTTATCGAAGGCTATCTGAAAATCATCGTTCCATCTTACTACTTGATCTTTCTTCAGTAACATGAATATTGTCTCACAAGTAATATTAAAATGGGAAATAAATCTGGCAATGTATTTCAATCGTCCCAAGAAACCTATAACTTCCTTTTAAGTACCGGGGGCTGACATTTTTTGAATGGCTTTAGCCTTGGTAGGATCAACTTCAATACCTTTAATGCTGATGGCGAAACCTAGGATTTTACCGGATTTTACCCCAAAGGTGCACTTGTTTGGATTCAATCTCAACTTGTAATTCTTTAATCTCTCAAACAACTTATGTAGGTGGTCGATATGCTCTTCTTGAGTCTGAGACCTGCATATCATGTCATCAACATAAACCTCTATCTCATGATGGATCATATCATGGAACAAAGCTACCATAGCACGCTGATATGTTGCACCGTTGTTCTTTAGTCCAAAAGGCTTAACTTTGTAATAGAAAGTCCCCCACTGTGTGACAAAAGTAGTATTTTCCATGTCTTCAGGTGCCATCTTGATTTGATTATAACCAGAGAAACTATCCATGAAGGAAAATACTTTGTGTTGAGTGGTGTTGTCAACCATAACATTAATACGCGGAAGCAGAAAGTCGTCTTTGGGACTTTCCCTATTTAGATCCCTATAGTCTATACACATATGCACATTACTGTCCTTCTTAGGTACCGGCACCACATTTACAACCCCTTGGGGATAGGACATAACAACTGAGAAACCCGAGTCGAACTTCTTCGTGACCTCAACTTTAATCTCTTCAGACATCTCGAGATGCATATGATGAACCTTTTGCTTTATAGGAGGACAAACTACCTTCATTGGTAGACGGTGAACCACAATGTCAGTATCAAGCCTGACATGTCTTTATAAGACCAAGCAAAGATCTCAACATAGTCATGTAACATCTAGATTAATTCCTTTTTTACGCTATCTTCTAGGTTGACACCTATCTTAATTTCTTTCTTGTCCTCTTCAGTACTCAAGTTCACAACCTCGACTGGCTCTTCATACAGTTGTATGACTCTTTCTACCTTCTTTAATAGTCTAGCAAGCTCTCCATGTACTTCACAACCTTCTTCACCTTCGTCCTCGGCTTGGTAGATCGTATTTTCGAAGTCATAATTGGCAATAGCAAATTTGTTATCAATGGGACCCAGGGTGGATGTGGATATGCAATTTGTTATGTGGGTGTGTGTAAGAACACATATCTATTTTTGAAAGCAATAAAGTAAATTAAAGACAAAGATCGCAAAATTTGAATGCAAACGTCTAATGGTTTATTAAATGAAAATATGTGGATGAAAAATGGCAACCCTAACAAATAGACCGTTGTGCTTCGGGTAAGGCACAAGGCTTAAAGTTATTATTCCAATTACATAACCAAAAACTTGAAAGCAAGAGAACAGAGAATATAATTTACTCCTGACTAAAGGAGATTGGTATAAAGTCTTCAGCCTTCCAATTGTTATCCCCATTGCTGGTAATAGGGAAAATCCAACTGTCTACGTCACTGTTGCTATCAGCGTCTTCCACAATGTTGAATTGATTTTTGTGAACTCTATTATTGTTGATGTGGAATGGCGGTCTCCCAAAATTAGCACGAGCACGACGGACAATTCTTTGAGCCTCTGAGGTGAAACCTAAACCAAACATGTCAGATTTATAAGGAATATCGGGAAGCTGACCCCAAATAGTGCCACCACCTTCTTCTACCACAACCTTAGCGTCTTTCAGAGAATCCATTCTTTGTGGAATCCTGGTGTTGTACCCAAAAATTTTCCCTCTCATTTTATTCAAAACATACTCCTAGAGGTCCTCAAATGCTCAAGGTTGACCAAGAATTGACCAGACAAATTCTCCTCCCAAGCAATGAATTTCCAACTAGGGTTTCACTTTTCACAAATAAGTTTGGGTTTCAAAAGCCTAAAGTGATTTCCATGGTTCCTAATATGTCCTCAAGAATTCTCATGCCAAGTTTCGTGCCTTGCATCGCAAGTTTGCTCAGTCAATTGCTCAGATGACTGAAAATCAACTATATTAGGTCAAAATTCAAATATGGTCAATATACAGTCAATATGCAAGATTTTTGGTCAAAATCAACATTTTGAAGTGATATTCGTCATTTTATCAAGTGTTGATCATGATTCCTCAAGGAAAGTCCTCAGATCATCAGAAGTCAAGATTTGCTAAATTAGGGTTTCCTAGGAAAAGTCAACTGAACTTTGACTAGGCATAACATTCAGATGTTTCATCCATTATTCCCCAACCAAAGCTCATTGTGAAGATAATCCAATCATATACAACTTTGTTTTTATTCTAAAGTTCATAAAATGCATCATTTGGAAGATATGAGCTCATACATTACAGGTCATTTTCAAAAAATCAACAAAAGACACTTTTTGTCAATATAACTTACATCAAGATAATATCTTCAAAAGCAAAAAATGTAAATATAGAGATTATATAGGACATCTTGGGCTTTCCAAAAATTATAAGATCATCTTCAAAGGATAATAATTGAGCAAGATATGAGTTGCACAAGTTGGATAATTTTAAGAAATTTCAAAAAGAACACATCGAGAAAAATTACATTTTTAGACTAATCGGCCTACTTTTTTGACTTCGAGCATGTCCATAATGTCTTAAAGGACTCCTAAATTCACTCTATCCTTTCTTTAAATTTTTTCTATAATTTATTCATATTTATTTTATTTTTATTCAAATAAACACAAAATAAATTGCATAAAATAAAAGATAAAGGGTTTGGACACATGGGCTGATGATTTGGGTCAATATTGGGCCTAATGTTTCGTGCAAGGCATGGGGAAAAAGTACCAGGTTCAATGTATGACAAGAAGGGAAAGAAATAATCAAAACATGGAAACTTTTGAAATTTGTGATTTTGCTTTCAAAACCATAGTTAATGGTTGATTCTTGCCACGTTTATCCAGCCCTTCATTAATCTATAAATACAGATCAAGAGTGCAAGCAAAGGACATGAAAATCATCCTCTTGAAAGAGTTCTCAAAATTCTCATAATTGTCCAAAGTTGTCAAAGTCCAAAATTCCACTTACAGTTCATATTCATAAGAAACAATCACATATCCACGCTCTTGAGACTCCCAGGACTTATCCCAATCCTTTTTCCATGCCTGAAACATCCCATAACGCGCTAACCAGATTGGCCCAGTTTAGTGAGATTCTGTGACATCAAACTTTCAATTTGTGTAATATTAATCAATGTATTGCACTCATGCGTACTCATAATGATGTTTAGAGCACATTTAACGTGTTATTTTTGAGGTTGGATGCAGGGATAACGAAACACCATGATTAGGGCATAAAGCTCTATTTGGTCCGTGCCTCATGGTACAGTTGCTTTTAGACTAATTTAAGGCCAGAATCAGACTCAGGGCTCGATTTTATGTAGGATAGGTCCTTTAATCATTCACAAATCTCATGTTTTTGCAGGTTTAGATTTTTGGCTCACCGGAGAAGGTGACCGGAGTGTGACTCTGACACCTTTGACTTCCATTTACTCCGGTGGCCCAAATGTTATCACACTATTGGCCAGTTTGAATCCTTTCTGGCGCGCGTTTGAATTTAGAAATTTGACTGAATTCATTCTATATTATTTTTCGTTTTATTATGTTAATAGTTGAGTTGAGTGGCCCAACGGTGATAAGTGTGCGTGCAAGGTTACCCCCTCCTAAGGGGCCTGGGTTCGATCCCAGGATTCTGTGTTTTTCATTTTCTAACAAACTTGTTTCAGATCTAGTGCACATGAAGGTCAGCAAGCGCATGGCATGCCTCACACCCGGGCTATCCAATGTTAAGATGTTAAATCCAACTCTCCAAGTGACTAGAGACTATGGTCCCCCCTAAGGTGCGCTCCTCACCAGATCAAGCACAACCTTGGGCTTCCCTCTTTGGGCCTGAATCAGATTCCAAATGTATCCTCCCCCCATTCTGCTTCACACCAGCCCATTGCAAATTTTGTTTTATTTATTTAATTGTTTATATCACTTTCTTTAAAAAAAAAACTAATTTTTGTTTTAATAATAAAATCACAAAAAAAAAAAGATTTAGATTTTTCTAATTAAATTTAATTTTTGCAATTTAATTAACTTAATTATTTTGACTTATTTCAATTAATTTAAAATCAATTAGAACTAGGTTTAATCACTTCAAATCTTTTTTTTCTTACAAATAAAATACCAAAAGTATTAAAATTATTTTTCTTTTATTTTTTAGAATTAATTTTAATTGATAATCACTTATTTTATTTTTATTTAATTAATTAAGATTAGATTTAGTTTTTCTTTTCTAATTTAATTTAAGTATTTTGTTAATAAAAACAACAGAATATTCTATGTGTTTAGGAGTTTCAGGGTTTTTACCTCGCTTTCCCCTCGCGCACTTATTTATTTTCCGCATTTTTTCATAATGATGTAACTACAAAAGGATGTAATAGCTTTAAATTTAGGACTTTACTTTTATTTCCCCATTTTGGTTTGTAGTCCCCCCCTTCCCGAGGCGATGTAAAAGCGTAGGATGTTTCTTTCTTCTTTGTTGTTTTATTATTACTGTTAACTACTTAGAATAATAAGATTGCATGACAAGATAAAAGAAAACGTTAGCAAACCCTGAAACTTAAAGACAAATAACTGAAACACAACACACTCGTACAGACGCACCTCCAGGGTACCTCCACTTGTTGCCTTCAGAATAAACAATCACGACTCTCGAACGTACGATATTTTAGTGGCGACCCTTTGGTTTAAAGATCATAAGTACCTCGATGACCCTTTCAACGTTGCCTCAGTATATGATCTTAAAATCTTAGGGTAATTACTAAAGTATCTTACGAGTTGCTTTCGTGATTGTGCGATGATCCTCGCCCGTCCCTCAAACATTCGACGACAGGGCTACCTACTCGTTAATAGTAGGATAGAACTGTCTAAAGGAAAAGAGAAAGAATAAAAATTTCGAGTAGGTAGATAGCTCCTAGTTGCTTTTTCATAAAAACAATCAAACAACAATTTCTTTACACATACACAAACTCTTTACTAAATATTTTCAAAGACAAAAAAACACTTTGTATATGTTCTCGCCTAAACGAGAAACATTACAAAGTTCCCGCACTAAGGCTACTTTTCAAAGTATCTTCAAAACACACTTACACAAAAAGCATTTTTCAAAATGAGCTATCAACTAAGAGCCCATAGATAAATACGGATGCAAAGGGTGCTAACACCTTCCCTTTCCATATCCTACCCCCCTTACTCAGATAAATCTCGAAAGGTCTTTCCTGTTCTTTTCATCCTTTCCTTTGTTGGATAAAAGAAAAGTCGATGGTGGCTCTTGCTAACTATAACATTTACGATAAAAACGCAAAATCAGTAAAGTCAATTCTCCTACCGTATTACAGAACTGGAGACTCTGCTGGGAAAATGAAAATAAAAGTGGGGTTACCTTAGAGCTAGAACATATTTAAATTGCTTTACTTGTTTTATTTTTATGCTTTATCTTTTGGGTTTATGTTTGGGTTATTGTTAAAGATCCTATACCCGGATCTGGGGTACCTTTTAGGTAAGTAGCAATAAATCATGGAGGTTGTACTGCGTAGACCAATATGGATGATATGATAGCTAAATTAGTGTGATACTCTGGCTTGTACTAATGTTCCTTGTGTCAGTCAAGGATAACATTAGGCTTCCACATAGTGTCATTAATCACTAACTAACCTTTAGAAACTTAAATTAACTTAACTTAGCCATTAGAAAGTAGTGAGATGGCCGGCTTTGGTGCAGACTAAAGTTGGTTGATACTCGATGCTACACTCATTGAGATTGGACTTTTGGGATATTTCGGCTGTAATTCAAATGCTTGAGTTGAAACAATGCCTGAGAGAATGGTCAATGATATGAGATCCCTAGAACCCGATTACTACTACAAGGACAGGTTGATTCAACTAAACTTCAAAAGGGTACTTACCTATAGACCTCATGCAAACCTTTAAACCTAAGGTCTTTGTATGGCTTGTTTGTGTTTGCTATTTTGTTTTAAGATTAAACATAACATCATGAACATCATAACATATCATTTGCACTAACCATTTCAAGTACCTAGGGATTTATCTCTTCCCTGTTTTGTAGGTTACGGATTCCGCTTGCAGAAATACCATCCGAATCAACTTCTTAGGAATTCCTTCTAAGCTTGGGGAATTGGTCTTAAAGGTTCCTGAAAGTTCCCAATTCAATAAAAGACATGGTCACTTGCTCACTTTGGTTACTGCTAGTTTTGATGAGGGTATAATGAGCGTCTTGTTCCAGTTCTTTGATCCTAAACACCATTGCCTCACGTTCCTCGATTATCAGTTGGTGCCCACGTTGGAAGAATTCTCTAAATTACTTATAGTGCCTATATTGGAGCAGATACCCTTCACAGGTTTAGAACATGATCCAAAGTCTGAAGATGTTGCCACAACCTTGCATTTGAAGCCATCTGACTTTGAATCTAAGTGGGAAAGGAGAAGTGGGGTTAAAGGTCTTCTTGCAAAGTTTCTAATAGAGAAAGCTCATGTATTACTAGATGCCATAAGTTTATATGCTTTTGAGTACATATTGGCCCTCCTGATTTATGGCTTGGTATTATTCCCTAATTCGGACCAATTTATAGATGTGAGCGCCATTAGGATCTTCCTTACTCATAATCCAGTGCCTACATTGCTCGAGGATATTCTGCATTCCCTCCATATCTGTACTATGAAGAAGCAAGGAACTCATATGTGTTGTATACCTTTGCTCTACAGGTGGTTTATTTCGCACCTTCCTCGATCGATAATGAAGAATGAGCTAGGATTAAGATGGTCTCAAAGTTTGATGTCTCTCTCTCACTCTGATATATATTTATGTTCTCACTCTCAAGAAGACGTCTCTATTATTGATCACTGCAGAGAGTTTCCTAATGTGCCATTATTTGGCATTAGAGGAGGCATCACTTACAACCCTTCTTTAGCCTTATGTTAGTTTGGTTACGCACTAAAAGACGGTCCTCATGATATGCTCATCCAGGGTATTATGTTCGACTACGACAATGATCAGAAATATTATCGTTAGAGACTCATATGCGCTTGGGGCATGGTTAAGAAGACTGATGGTAAGAATTTAGGGCACAGGAATACCATCCCTTTGGAACCTTACCTCAAATGGGTGCGAGCTCTTGCTCAGAGTCTTATGATGCCATATCCCGCCATCTTGCCAGTGATCTTAGAGCCTATTGCTCAAGGGGATGAGTCTTGCATTATTCTTCACCCTGACATGCCAACAAACTTTGAAGAGCTGTAAAGGTCTTGGATCCAACTCAAGGAAGAATGAGACAGCTTTGAGACACAATTCTATGCCAATGAGAGGAAAGTGTTGGAACTGACAAAGCAACTTCACGAGGAGCAGAGCCTTAATGCATATATCAGCACAAAAAGGAAGCGTCCATGGGGAACCTAGAAGTTTTAGAAGTTTTTAATTCTATTTCTTTGTAAACTTTTGTTTCATTTGAACTTACTAATAAAAAGTATTTGTTTATGTTTTGATTAAAAGAGTTTAAATCCCACGAGGTCCTTGAAAACATCGCATAAACATGTCATGCATATCATTACATAAGCAGGTATTTCAAGACAGGTTTCTTATCTTTTCGTTGTTTATTTCAGCAAAAAGAAATGGCCCTTGAACAAAATGTTAAAGATCTTCAAACACAAAATGCTAAATTCCAACAGATGTTCCTGGCTCTGGCCAAGGGACATGAAGATCTGAAAGCTCTTATTGTTAAAGAGAAGACGAAGAAGTCAAAGAAAAAGATTGGCATCCTGAACATGGGGAGAAGATTTAGAGGACCAAGAGCTCTAGAATTTGCAACCCAATCAAATGAATGGGATAATCAAGAATAGGATAACAAGAAGATGAAAGAATAAGATAACAACCCGAGGTCTGATGAAGAGGAAGCGGACTATTCTGAGGAACAATATCCTCCAGCTGATGACAAGTATAAACAACTAGAGGATCATCTCAATGCTATGGAGATTTAGAGGGTACTTGGTTTAGACTTTGAAGAACTAGGGTTGGTCTCAGGAGTGGTCATCCCACATAAGTTCAAGGTTCCCACCTTTGCAAAGTATGACGGTGTTTCATGTCCCAAGCTTCATCTGAGGTCTTACGTCAGGAAAATCCAACCCCATACAACTGATAGGAAGTTATGGATTTACTTCATTCAGGAAAGTTTGTCAGGGACGCAATTAGAGTGGTTCTATCAACTGGAAGGAACCAATATCCATAATTAGGAAGACTTGGTTGCTGCTTTTTATAAGCAGTATCAATATAATACTGACCTTGCTCTAACCCGCACGTAACTCCAAAGCATGTCTATGGGTTCCAGTGAGGGTTTCAAAGATTATGCCCAAAAGTGGAGAGATCTTGCAGGTAGAGTTCAGCCTCCCCTATCCAATAGGGAGTTGGTATATATATTTATGGGTATTCTAACAGGCCCATTTTTCAACCATTTGATTGGAAGCTCTTCAGCCGGGCTCACCGAGCTGATATTGATAGGAGAACAAGTGGAAGTTGGTATCAAGAGTGGTAAAATCCAAGTGGCTACATCCTGTTTAGTGGAAAGAGGGATGTCAATGCTGCCTATGGTCAAAGAAATCATGGTAAAGTTGAATGCCATCCAACAGTAGGAGCTATAATCATCTTCAACCCCACACCAGCTCAACGATAAAATAATCAGCGCAGGCAGAATGCTCCTAGAAGACAATTCACCAGAATCAACATTTCGTTGTCTCAGGCATTGCAGCATTTGGTGAATGTTGACTTGGTCACTTTGAGGGATCCTCCTCAAAACCAAAACACTTCCTCTCCCCGTTACAATCCAAATGCACGGTGTTCTTACCACTTCAACAGTCTGTGGCATGATGCGAATGATTGTTGGGCTCTGAAGAATAAAGTTCAAGACCTTATTAATGCAAAGGAGATTGAATTTGACCCTCCCGAGACTCCCAATGTAATAACTGCGCCGATGCCCAAGCATGACAAGGGTATCAATGTTGTTGATGATGTTCTATTTGTTTCTTCTGTGAACGAATTAACTACTCCCCTTACAATTGTTAAGAATAATCTCTTATGAGCCAGTTTATTTCCGGTCTGTAGTGTAGGTTGCTACCATTGTGTGTCTTTACCCAATGGTTGTTTGTTGCTGAAGATAGGTGTTCAGCGTCTGATAGACGACCGAAAAATCCTCTTTGAGAAGGTTCCCTCTATAAAAAGCTTGTGTAAAGATGTATCAATTATTACCATTTCTAATAATCCTGCAAGGATCTCCTCCAAAGGTCCTTTAAGGATTACCACCCCCTTCCCTAAAGTTTCTCCCCTGATCATCACCTCTCTGGGGCCAATACCATATTCCTTTAACAAGGTTGTTCCTTGGAATTATGGAGCTGATGTCTACTACCACGACGTCAAGCAAGACCTATTGGCTATCAAGAATGAAGTTGATGAAGATACTGATCCTTACATTGACAATATTGTTGGGACCAGTAAGGTTACCAGGAGCGGAAGGATTTTGTCTCTGGAAATCTCTCCAAAGACTGTTGCTACTCATGTTGTTATCCCTGCTGCTAAGTTAACTGAGGCTCGGGGAAAAAAAGTATTGAGTGAGCCTGCCCAGACGGAGGCACCTAAATAAGCCATTCCTGAGGCCTCCAAGCAAGAAATGGAGGAAAATTTGAAGATCATACGGAAAAGTGATTATAATGTTGTGGAATAATTGGGGCAAACCCCCTCGAAGATTTCAATGCTAACTTTGTTGTTATGCTCCGAGGCTCATGCCAAGGCTTTGGTGAAGTTTCTAAAGCCGACTCATGTGCCACAAGAGACTTCTTCCAGCCAATTTAAGAATTATATTGCCAGTCTGACTGCTGATAATGGATTGGGATTCTCCGATGCTAATCTAACCCCTAAGGGGAGAAAACATAACAAGGAACTACATGTCTCCATTGAATGTAGGGGCACTACTCTAGCTCATGTGTTGGTTGACACTGGTTCATCTCTGAATGTCCTACCCAAAGGTGCATTGGACAGATTGGATTGTGAAGGGCTTACATTGAAACCCAATAACATTATAGTGAGGGCTTTTGATGGTTATAAAAGAATGGTACATGTGGAGGTGGACATACTAATTAAAGTTGGTTCCCAAATCTTTGACTCCACTTTCTATGTGATGGACATTCGCCCGTCTTACTCTTGCTTACTTGGAATCCCTTGGATTCATGAGGCCAGTATTATCACTTCTACTTTACATCAGATGCTTAAATATCCTGTAAACTAAAATATTATCACAGTCTGCAATGAAGAAGAGTATATGGTAAGCCACCTGAATTCTTTTAGGTATGTCGAGATGGACAAAGAGTTCATTGAAACCCCCTGTCAGAATTTTGAAGAGGTTCCTCAGATGATCGCTGTCACCAAAGTTGCTACTGTTGTTTCGAAGATTACCAGGCCCCCACTGAAGATGGCTTCTCTGAAGGACGCCAAGGCTGTAATTGAATAAGGTGGGTGTACTATTTGAGGCCAACTCCCTAACATCCCTTATAAGTCTGACAAATTTGGTTTGGGTTTCACTTAAGGAGCTCAAAAAGTTGTTCGTCATGCTCGTGCCGGAGGACCACCACTTCACATCAGCAACCATAAAGTCAATGTTGTGGAGCACACTGACAGTGACGACAAACTGGACGATTGGATCTTCCCTACCATCAATGGTGGACCCAATAATTGGAAAGCCAGAGACTTTGTGCCTATCTCTTTTATCCGGAAGTAATTGTTTTTCCGTTTTTGGGATATGTAATTATTGAACAAATTAAACTCTAAGTCTTATGTCTTACCCGAGGCATAATGGTCTATTTTGAGGGTTATCATGTTTCATCTCCATATGTCATTAATGAATCAGTGGACATTTTGCATTCAAATTTTACGCTCTCTATATTTCCTTTTTACTTTATTTTTTCAAAATAGCTATGTGCTCTTACACACACACACATATCAAATTGCAGATCCACATCCACCCTGGATACCATTGATAACAGTTCTAATATTGCTAGTTATGACTTTGAAAATCCGATCTACCAAGCCGAGGACGAAGGTGAGGAAGATTGTAAAGTACTGGCAGAACTTTCTAGACTATTACAGCAATAGGAAAGAGCAATACAGCCTCATGAAGAGTCGGTCGAGGCTGTAAACTTAGGTACTGAGGAGAATAAAAAGGAAGTCAAGATATGTGCCAACTTGGAGGATGGTGTCAAAGAACGGTTAATCCATATGTTACGTGACTACGTTGAGATCTCCTCTTGGTCATATGAAGACATGCTGGGGCTTGATATTGATATTATGGTTCATTGTCTGCCAACAAAAGAAGACTGCCCTCTAGTGAAGCAAAAAGGTTCATCGTATGCGACCCGAGATGTCAGAAAAGATCAAGGTTGAAGTCATGAAACAATTCAATGCCGGATTTTTAGATGTTACTTCTTATCCACAATGGGTTGCGGACGTGGTACTAGTACCTAAGAAGGACGGTAAAGTACGTATGTGTATGGATTATAGAGATTTAAATAGGGCGAGCCTCAAAGATCACTTTCCGCTTCCCCATATTAACGTTCTAGTTGACAACACTGCACATCATAAGATATTCTCCTTCATGGACAGTTTCTCCGATTATAATCAGATCAAAGTGGCGCCTGAAGACATGGAGAACACCACTTTCGTCACACAGTGGGGCACTTTTTGCTACAAAGTTATGCCTTTTGGGATGAAGAACATTAGGGCATCCTATCAGCGTGCTATGGTAGCACTGTTCCATGATATGATCCATCCAGAGATAGAGGTTTATGTTGACGACGTGATAGTCAAGTCTCAGACTGAAGAAGAGCACCTTGATCAGTTGCAAAACTGTTCGAAAGGCTGAAGAAGTACAAGTTAAGACTAAACCCAAAAAAATGCACCTTTAGAGTAAGATCTGGTAAGCTCCTAGGTTTTATCATCAGTGGAAAAGGCATTAAAGTAGATCCCGTAAAGGTTAAGGCTATTCAAGAGATGCCGACTAACCACAGTGAGAAGGAAGTTAGAGGTTTCTTGGGACATCTAAACTATATTTCCAGATTCATTTCCCACCTAACCGCTACTTGTGAACCAATATTCAAATTGTTGAAGAAAGATCAAGTAGCAAAATGGAATGATGATTTCCAGATAGCCTTCGACAGAATCAAGTAATATCTTCAAGAACCTCTAATTCTAATGCCTCCAGTTGAAGGAAGACCCCTGATCATGTACTTATCAGTATTAGAGAATTCAATGGGGGTGTTTGTCGGGGCAACATGACGAGTCTGGTCGAAAAGAGCATGCAATATTCTACCTTAGAAAAAAGTTTACCGACTGTGAAACAAGATACTCACTGCTCGAGAAAACTTACTGCACTTTGGCATGGACTGCTCGCCGAATAAGGAAGTATATGTTAACTAACACTACCTTATTGATATTTAAAATGGATCCCATCAAATACATATTCGAGAAGCCTGTAGCGGTAGAAATGTTAAGACTAAGCCATTGGATTGACTAGACTTTATACAATTCAAAACAAAAATCCTCATCGCGCTTTATTGTTTCCAAAGGAATGGGAAAAGAGCGAATAACCCAAAAAGAGGGGGAAAGATTCAAGGTAAGGGGGTTGGTTATGCAAAGGGAAGGTATTAGCACCCTAAACATCTACGGTACTCCGCAGGAACCTCTTTGTAAAATCTGTATATTTTGGCTATAAAAATGTGTTGTATAGAAAATGGATGGTGGAGGTGAGAAGAGAAATATTTTTTATGATTTTTGCACCCGTCGTAGTTGCGAACTTTTAGTGCCTACGTACCACCTTTCATGCAATAGGGGATCAGGGTACACGTAGTTCATCTTTTAAAAATTTAAAACGCAAGTGTGTTGGATAATTTTATGAGATAAGACATCATCGTCATTGTCTGTGTGGAAAACATACTTACTACCCACAATCATGAGAAAGGAGAATTTACATCATCTCAAATTGGAGGATATGGCTTGGATCTTAAAATCAACAATGCCTCACTCAACACCCAAGTGGAAAATATCTCACTTCACTACATATTGTAGAAGTATAGTTGTTTGCATCACTTACAAGGATTGACAAGAGTCTAATCTTTTGAGAAAAAGTTTAAAGATAAAAAGGCCAAAGTGGCAAAATGGTTTGAAATGAGATTGATTGACTTTTAGTCTTCTCACAAAAATGTCAAGGTATTATTAAATTGATTGAAGTTTATTTATGAAAATATTTTGAAAATGCATGGACATAAGTCCAAGTTTATTATGAAAGTGGTTCAAGTTTAGAAACAAGAATATTTTTCAAAAGGAGGGAGACGATTTTTGAAATTAAAGAATATGGGAGGAGAAGAAGAGGCTATCCTAAAGCATGAGGTAAAATCTAAGGATAACAACCATCTAACCAACAAGAAGCCAAAACTTGACATTATGAGCCAAGGTAGAATTCCCATTCTTTGGATTGAAACCAAGCAAGAAAAGATACTAGACCTCTTGAGAGAACCAAACTTCAAGTGTGTTAAGTCTGGAAAGAAAATAAATGCTCAAATGAGCAAAGATGAAAATGGCATGAAATGGAAATGCTAAAAAATAAATAGTACATAAAGCATAAAAAAGAATAAAATAATAAGATAAAACAAGTCAATAATTAGTGGTTAGTTGGATGACCATATTGAAACTTGCATTTGGAACTCATTGGAGGATTGGTAGAACCAAAGCCTCCACACAATAAGTTGCATTTACGTTTTGTCAAGTATATCATCCATTTGGAATTCTCACAAGTACCATTTAATGATCAAGGATGTTTAAGTGATCCGCGTTGACCAAAGGTGTTGTAGATCCATTAGAGGATTGGTAGAACCAAAGCCTCCACACAATGAATCTCAAGGTTATTGGATCAAAGAGATAAAAATTAACATACTTGGGCTTGCAATCATAAGTTTGGGCCACAAATGATCATTTATTCGAATCAGGACAAAATTTAGCGCTATGTTAAGCAATTGTAAGTGGACTTATATAGAAGTCGCACCTATTTTGAGGCCGGTCAATGGCAATCTATGCACCATTTGTTTTGAGACAAGATATAGAGATCATGCTCCAACAACACTTGGTGCAATAAGAAGGGGATGAGATGAAGAAGATTAGGGTAAAAAAGAATATACAAACCACATTTGAATTAAATTTTGATCAAACTATTATTAAAATCATTCATCCATTTTTGTGGAGTTAAACTCAACACCATGGATCCAATGATGTTAATGAAGTTCATGATCCCAAACCTAACCCAAGATTAGTCAGAAAATAATCACAAAATAATATTATATTTAATATATACATTAAAAATGTTTAAATATAGAAAATAATGGGGAAAATATCAATTATATTCAAATTAATCAAGAAATGAAAAATAAGGCTATAGAAAAATCAGAAATGGATCCAAATATTTTTATAAAAAAATTGGTAATTTTTAAAAGTCAGAAACTATTTTTAAACTATTTAAAATTGTTCAAACACACATAAAATAGGTAAAAAAAATAGTAAACCTCAACATAAAATTCCATAAAATTTTCAGAAAGTCAAAAATATGCAAAATAATATTTATGAATTTTTTCAGAATTAAAAAATGTCAGAAAGTATTTTTTAGGTAATTAAAAGAAAGAAAATATAACAAAAAATATAAAAAATACCAAATGCCAAAATAAAAATGTGAAAAAATATTCATGAGATCTAAAATAATTCAAAGTATTTTTGTGAATTTTTTCATAATTTTTGGATAAAAAATAAAAGAGTTATGAATTTTTGAAAATTTAATCAAATAAAATATAAAATAAGAAAATGAAATAAAACCAAAAAGATGTGGACCATCAGATCATAGTCAAAACGCGTTAGTAAGCTAATCCAATGGACCAGACGCGTTGTGCTTGATATGGACCTTAGTGAAACACACATGTGATCAGAAAAAGGGCAACCAATGAAATTAAAACGTTTGACACGCTATCATTGGCTGAGACGAGACATGTCATCGTCTTCAACCTCCAGACACCCTGCAATGGGGATTTTTTGATATCCTTCAAATGGAAAAATTAGGATCCCAGGCTAGCATCATTGAACTCGTCTCTTCAAGACGATTCTAACACAACCATCGCGCCAAATTTATATAAGGTATGGAGAGAGATATGAATCAAAAAACCAGAAAATAGCGAGCACCTTTCACTTGAGATTTCTCTCTTAATTCTCAATGGATTTAAAAATTGTAAGCAACATTAGAATCAGACAAAGGAGTAGAATAGATTAGTGCTTGATTTGGATCTAAATGGTGGAGTATTCTACCTTTTCGAAGTTCAAGTAAGAAGCTCTGAAACTAGACTTCTATAGCTTGAATTATTGCTAGTTTTGATTGGTTTAAGTGCTGGAGAGTTTGTATGATGCTCAAGGATGATGAATGCGCAAAGAATTTTGGAAAAGGAAGGTTAAATTTCAGAAACTTAATTCCAAAAAAGTGGGTTCGTGTGAGGTTTTGGCAGGGTGTTCTTGGCTTTCTAAGCTTGGTAAAATGGATGGGGGATGACCCTCTATTTATAGGGAAGTGAATGAGAATGAAAATTTGAAGAAACAAGGAAGTTTGGAGGGAAATTGAGTAAGGGTCGAGCACGAGTGAAGTGTGACTTCATTTCCATCAAAACTCAGTCAAACCTTGCGTTTTTGGGGTGCTAATCACTTATGGCAAGTTTTCTAATCAAGTTTAAATCAAAAATGCGCACAAATCTTATGTTTAGAAGTCACGTTGTGGATTTCAAAATTCTGACTTTGTGAAAAATTCAATTTCAAGTTACCAAATTCAAATCCATGGCATTTCCAACTCAAGGGGTCTTAGGGCATGATTTTTTATGCTTTAGAAAGATGAGTTTACAAGCTTTGCAATGGAAAAATAATGGAATCAAATAGATGCTTGATCTGAAAGTTACATGGAGTCAAAGTTGAAGAAAAAGAGTTGACTTTCCATACTTAAAAATATTTCAAATTCTTTTTCAAAAATGACCTATAATCTTTTGTATCCAAACATAGCCTTCCTCTTAGAATTTTCTCTTGACCAAAAAATATGGAATGAAGTAGATCTCCTGAATGACATTTTGAAATTTGAACCACTCAAAATATCCAAAAAATGAGCAAGTTATGACTTGTTGAAGTTGGCCAAAAATCATGAAATGGCCTATAATCTTTTGCATATTTAAGGCAACTTCCATCCATTTTCTCACTTTTCACATAAAAGAAGGCATAAAGTACACATATTTAAGATCATCATGGAAAAATAATGGACTCAAGGGGATAAAAATTGACCAAGTTATGACCATTTGAAGTCACATATGGAAAATTGTGGATTCATCTGAATGACTTGTAATCTTTCTTCTTCACCAAGTTCCTTTCACATGAAAACTCCTTGGAACTTTTGAAGTGATTTGTTGGTAACTCTTTGAAGAGAAATATGTATTTGTAATCACTCAAAAAATACCAAAATGTGAGCAGGATATGCTCCTTTGAAGTTCAAAACCCTGGCCTCTAGATCAAGAGAATGCTTGGAGGAACTTTGACAAGTTTGAACAAACTTCTTGTGCCAATATTCTTTCTTTATGAATAGAAGTTGTTGAGGATGATGATGAGGACTCATAGTCACTAAAAATACTTCCATATCTTGAAATTTTAGAGAAATGTGCTTTTGTGACTAATAGGAACAAGACCTTGTCCAATCATGACAACTTCTTCCCTCAACCCCTTATACTTTTGAATCAATTTTGATAACTTTGAAATATGTTGAACCAAAATAATCCTTGTCATGCCATTTCTTCCAAAACAACTTCAATGGTGAGGTTTGAACTCCTCAAGCTATGTTGACTAGGGCATGGAAATAAACACATGAACCCATGGAGCAACTTGTTAAACCTCATTTCCTTTACCTACATTATTAACAAGTAAGACAAACCAACATTTCATTTTATTAATTAGAAATAAAATCAAAGAAAAATATTCATGATCACAAAATAAAACAAGTCAAGGTGCTTGGTAACTCCTCAAAAGAGAAAAGCTAAATGTAGGGAGGGGAACCAAGAATCCTAGTGTGATCTTGTTGTGTGAAACAACATGGTATGATGAAGGGATCTTAGGGGAAAAATTGGGGTACAACAGCTGCCCTTATTTAAGTTTCTTCTATCGGAGATACGAAGGTTGAAAATATTCGTGTTGAAGTGATCAAAGATACTTAAATATAAAACAAACCCTATTTTTGGCCTTAAGATGCCATGCAAATGCTTATGCATATGAATGCATATAAATAGTACCAAAGAGACGCAAAGTATCATTGGAGATGCAACAAAAATAAAGAAACAGAGGAGCAACTCCACCAGGAAAATAAATCACTGGTGGACTAAAAGAACTGAATTAGAGAGGAAGATAACAAGCATCGACGTTCACTGTCGATGGTCTACCAACTTTCACTGAAGGTAGAAAGAGAAAATATATCATATCATCGCCGTTCACTGACGATGAACTATCAACGTTCACTGAAGATAGCAAAAAGATAATAAACACCGGTGTTCACTGCCGATGGTCTACCAACATTCACTGAAGGTAGAACGAGAAAATATATCATATCACCACCGTTCACTAATGATGAACTATCAACATTCACTGAAGATAGCAAAAAGATAACAAACACTGACGTTCACTGCCGATGGTCTACAAACATTCACTGAAGGTAGAAAAAGAAAATATATCATATCACCGCCGTTCACTGACGATGAACTATCAACATTCACTGAAGATAGCAAAAAGATAACAAACACTGACGTTCACTGCTGATGGTCTACCAACGTTCACTGAAGGTAGAAAGAGAAAATATATCACATCACCACCGTTCACTGACGATGAACTATCAACGTTCACTGAAGATAGCAAAAAGATAACAAACACCGACGTTCACTGCCGATGGTCTACCAACGTTCACTGAAGGTAGAAAGATAAAATATATCATGTCTTCCCAAAATTCTGGTGTTTCACCTAGAACGAGTCTCAACTTCTTCTTTAACCAAGGAAATCTGCATGGAAAGGATCAAACATAAACTGTCTCAAATAAAGAGACTTGTTACTTGTTGTCATGGAGAATTGCAAAAAGAAATAACTTTCTGGGGATAGAAATATGACTTCCCGGGGAAATGCCATGATATTCCTGCTCAGGAGATAAAGTCTTCTCATGCAAAATAAATGCACAAACTAAATCTCAAAGTTTTCAGAAATCCAAAGTAAATAATATTGTCATGCAACCACAGATCCAAATCAGAAATAAACTGGAGCAATACAGCCAACGAAGATACATCCTTTGAGAAATAAACTCAAGAGGGAAAACCAGATCCATCTAAGCAAGGAGCGCAGGAAAGTCAGAACACAGTGTTAATGAATAATGATTTGTCAATTTAACAATGCATGATGTATGTATGAATGTATGAGTTCTATCGTGCGTATGCTGGTAAAACATATACACAATCAATAGGAACAAACAAACAAAACTGCCTCAGGTACTAACAACACTTGGGTAAACTTCAACCAGAAAGATCATTTCAAGAAAGGTAAAGGCTAACTGTGGAAACCAAACCTATTGCATGCCTTTAACTTTACTAAAGAGAAACATAATTCGGAGGTAGACAAATCAAACAGATACCGGGATAGAACATCCTTCTTACGGTTTTATCGGAGAAACTGGTTTTTCCGAAAGTAACATGCCTATTGGAGATTGCAAGACCAACCTTAAAATAAAGCAGACTGACGCTGAAACAATCAAACTTCAATGGGGAATTCAAGCCTACCTCCCTGGAGAAAAAATGCGGATTGAAACTTTACATCATGAAAACTTATTCCAACAAAAGATGCTTTAGGACAGCCTTCCTGGGGAATCAAGAAGTCAACATTATAGAAAGAGGTCAAACCCATGGGGATTTTAAATCAAACCCAGCACTTGGTGGGTGAAAACCAAAAGGGTTGACAACTGTCTCAACACTTCTTAGAAAATATACCGCCCTGGTCTAGTTGCCTGGGAAATAAATACCAATAATAATGCCAATACTGCAGAAAGAGCGACATCTCAGCACACCAAGGGAATAAAACCTTTCATCATATGAGAGAAGACTTTGTTAGGGAATCTAGAACAGAGGCTTCTGACCATGCAAACCCAAAATCAAACATGAACCAAGACCTGACTGGAGACAATGGGATCACAAACCCAATACTGCACCTTACACTGATTGGTATCATATTTAACTATCTGAGAAACATACAAAGATCGTGCACATACCAGCAAAAATGACCTGAGAGAACCTTCATGAAGGAAGTAAATCTTCTTAAAAAAACCAGAGTTTGTTCATTCCTGGGATCACCATTTTTTTGTTGTCATTGTGTCATCACAAATCTCAAAGTAAATTGAATTGTAAAGATCTCTTTTTTTTGAAAAGTCAATTTTGATTTTTAATCTTTTTGCTTTGAAAGTTATCATCAGTAATAAATGGAGTCTTTGCAAGCTAAACAAAATAAGAACATAAAGAATTGGGTAAAAGCCCGAATTTCATTAATAGAATAGTAGTCTGCGAATGGAGA
Source organism: Vicia faba (assembly GCA_948472305.1). Lineage (NCBI taxonomy): Eukaryota > Viridiplantae > Streptophyta > Magnoliopsida > Fabales > Fabaceae > Vicia > Vicia faba. Next base: position 979,980,437 of record OX451737.1, on the reverse strand, counting down.
GACTTCATGGATGATTACAAAGTTTGGGAAATGGTAATACATAATGGAAAAGATACATTGAGATACAATGACCACTATTCCCCCTAACAACTTTTGAAATCCTGAGCAGTAGCTTTTGTTGAAGTATGGTAAGAACCCGAGAAGATTGTTGCTTCAATGATCAAGTCTTGTCTGACGTAGTTACTTGCCAAGAAAAATCCCTAACTTTTGCCTAAGCTTCCCTTGCGAGTTTTCAACTTAGCGAGAAATTTATTCTGTTTATGTCTATAATTTTTTCCTAGACCGCCCTTTCGGGTTTTCGGCCTACCGAGACGCTCCTTTTGGCCTAAGCCTCCCTTTCTGGTTTTCAACTTAGCGAGCTGTTCTTTTATTTCTTTAGGCGAAGTATTTCTTGACTGCGTCAGCATTCATGGGACGTGGGAACTCCTCGCCATCCATAGTTTCAAGAATTAATGCACCACCAGAGAAGGCTTTCTTGACAACATACGGGCCTTCAAAATTGGGAGTCCACTTGCCCCTAGAATCAGTGTTGAAAGACATGATCTTCCTGAGCACGAGGTCGCCTTCTCTAAATTCATGAGGTTTGACCTTTTTATCAAATGTTTTCTTCATTCTTATCTGATATAACTGCCCATGACATAAAGCTGTCATTCTCTTTTCCTCAATCAAATTCAATTGGTCAAACCTGTTCTGGACCCATTCAGCCTCTGACAATTTGGTTTCCATTATCACACGCAACGAGGGAATCTCTACCTCGACCGGGAGTACAGCTTCCATTCCATACACTAGGGAGAACGGGGTTGCTCCTGTTGAAGTGCAGAAAAATGTTCGATATCCATGCAGAGCAAAAGCGAGCATTTTATGCCAATCCTTATAAGTAACAACCATCTTCTGGATAATTCTCTTGATATTCTTATTAGCAGCTTCGACAACCCCATTCATCTTTGGCCTGTATGGAGATGAGTTGTGATGGACAATCTTGAATTCTTCACACAGTTCTGTCATCATCTTGTTGTTCAAATTCGAGCCATTGTCGGTGATGATTCTGCTCAGCACACCATACTGGCATATAAGATTATTTTTGATGAAACGCACAACCACCTGTTTGGTAACATGAGCATATGAAGCAACCTCTACCCATTTGGTGAATTAATCCATTGCTACCAAGATAAAACGGTGCCCATTCGAAGCTTTGGGTTCTATCATCCCGATCATGTATATACCCCACATAGAGAAAGGCCATGGGGAGGAAATCACATTGAGAAGTTTTGGAGGAACATGGACCTTATCTGCATAAACCTGGCATTTATGGAACTTCTTTGCAAATTTGTAACAGTCAGATTCCATCATCAACCAATAAGAACCTACCCTTAGCATCTTTTTAGCCATCCAATGTCCATTAGCATGAGTGCCAAATGAACCTTCATGAATCTCATGCATCAACATGTCTGCTTCGTGTCTATCCACGCATCTGAGCAAGACCATGTCATAATTTCTCTTGTATAACACATTTTCACTGAGGAAGGATCTGCCTACCAATCTTCTCAGTGTCTTTCTATCTTTCCTCGACGCACCAATCGGGTATTCCTGAGTCTGAAGAAAATGCTTGATATCATAATACCAAGGTTTTTCATCTGCTACCTCCTCTGTCGTAAACACATGAGCGGGCCTATCCAGCCGTCAAACTGTAATTCGGGGTATATCATTCCAAGTATTCACTTGGTACATGGAAGCCAGAGTTTCCAGAGCATCCGCCATTTGATTTTCATCTCTAGGGATGTGATGGAATTCAACTTTATTGAAGAAGGGTAATAATCTTCTAGCATAATCTTTGTAAGGGATCAAGCCAGGGTGACGAGTGTCCCATTCTCCTTTAATCTGATTTATTACAAAAGCTGAATCACCATACACATCTAGAATTTTGATTCTGAGATCAATAGCTTCCTCAAGACCCATGATGCAAGCCTCATATTCTTCCATATTATTAGTGCAATCAAATGTTAACCTTGAAGTAAAAGGAATGTGCGATCCGTGAGGAGTGACTATCACAACACCAATTAATTTACCATAAGAATTCATAGCTCCATCAAATACCATACTCCAACGAGATTCATGGTCAGGTCCTTCCTCAGGCAATGGTTCATCACAATCTTTCACTTTCAAAAACATCACATCCTCATCGGGGAATTCATATTCTGAAGACTGATGATCTTCCACCGGTTGGTGATCAAGGTAATCTGCCAACACACTACTTTTAATAGTTGTTTGAGTGCGGTACTCGATATCATATTCAGATAACAACATCTGCCAGCGGGAAATTCTCCCAGTAAGATCAGGGTTTTCAAAAATATACTTGATCGGATCCATTTTGGAGATCAACCAAGTGGTATGATTCAACATATACTGCCGCAAACGCTTTTCCGCCCAGGCCAAAGCATAACATGTCTTTTCTAGCATGGAATACCGCGACTCACAATCAGTGAGCTTTTTGCTGAGATAATAAATGGCGAACTCCTTTTTCCCTGTTTCATCCTGTTGTCCCAGAATACAGCCCACGGATTTATCTAACACTGTTAGATACATAATCAACGGTCTTCCTTCTACGGGAGGGAGCAAGATAGGAGGTTCAAGCAGATATTATTTAATACTCTCAAATTCCCTTTGGCAGTCATCCATCCACACACAACCTTGATCTTTCATTAACAACTTAAAGATCGGTTCACATATTGCAGTCATGTGGGAAATAAATCTGGAAATATAATTCAAACGCCCGAGGAAACCTCTGACTTGCTTTTCAGTTTTTGGTGCTGGAATTTCTTGAATTGCTTTGACTTTATCAGGGCCAACTTCAATTCCTTTCTGGCTAACAATGAAACCCACCTATTTCCCCGATCGAACACCAAAAGTACATTTATTTGGATTCAAGCGGAGACGATACTTTCTCAAACGATGAAATAACTTCAACAAATCTTCTATATGCCCTTCTTCAGTTTGGGATTTGGAAATCATATCATTAACATATAGTTTGATTTCCTTGTGCATCAGATCATGGAATAGGGTTGTCATAGCCCTCTGGTACGTTGCACCAGCGTTCTTCAACCCGAAGGGCGTCACTCTGTAATAGAATGTTCTCCAGGGTGTGATAAACGTTGTTTTTTCCATGTCCTCTGGAGCCATTCTTATTTGATTATACCCAGAAAATCCGTCCATGAACGAGAATACTTTGAATTTTGATGTGCTGTCCACTAACATGTCGATGCGAGGCAATGGAAAATCATCTTTTGGACTAGCTTTATTTAGATCTCTGTAATCTACGCACATGCGGACTTTTCCATCTTTTTTCGGTACTGGGACAATATTGGAAATCCATTGAGGATACACTGACGTCATAAGAAAACCAACATTAATCTGCTTTAGGACCTCCTCTTTGATCTTTACTGCCATATCTGGGTGGGTTCTTCTCAACTTTTGTTTAACTGGCGGACACTCTGTCTTCAATGGAAAAAGATGCTCGACAATATCTGTATCTAGACCAAGCATATCTTGATAAGACCAAGCAAAAACATCTACATACTCTTTCAACAACTCAATCAACCCGCTCTTTACATCAGGATGTAACGATGCTCCAATCTTGACTTCCTTCAGATCCTCTTCTGAACCCAAATTAATCACTTCCAAAGGCTCCTTATATGGTTGAATGGTATTTTCCTCGTGCTCAAGCAACCGTGATACCTCTTATGGAATCTCATCATAATCTTCTTCTTCAGCCCCAAACATAGGACATTCAAAGTTGGGAGAGGGTGTAGGGTCATTGTATTCAACGGTTTTTTAATTAATCTGCACATATGATTTATGATTGCTTTTAGAAACTGACACATATAATAAGTGATCATGCAGATTAATTTTCAGTTATTATTTATTTTGAAAGGTTTTTTCTGATTACCATTTTCCAAGAAAAGGAAGAAGACAAAGACATAATTTGGGAAGCAAAGACAACTTTTATTAATGATCTTAAAAGTCACAGCAAATAGATAAGCCCTACAACATTAAAACTCCCACCTTGGGCAGAGTGAAAGCTTTTCAAAAGAAAGAAATAGATTAACAAAACAAATTACTTTGAAACATGTATGCAAGAAGGAACATCAATGGTGACCCAATTCTGAACTCTGACTCCATGCTTCACATAATTCGTACTTCCTACTCTGCTTCATCCTCTTCGACATCATTAATTCCAGAACCAATTGGATAGAGGTAGCCTCCGTTGCGGAAAACATCCTGATAATTGTTCACAGTAGACTTTGACTTCAAACTTTCTCATTTGCCATTCTTCGAAGAGAAACCCAAACCAGTTCTATCTTTGTTCACGGGTGGATCCACAAGTCATCCCTAAACTGTATTATGACCATTGCGCACAACCTACTGTGCGTCCTTCAGCGAAACCACATAATTCTCATTTCTCCTTATGTTGTCAATGGATAGGGTTTGGAACTGGGTTCCAACAACAATGTAACACCCCGTTTTCAATTAATTGATTTATTTGAATTTGGGAATTTATTTTATTAGAATTAATGAAATAAAAAGAATTATTTATTTTGGAGTATTTGAGGAAAATAAAAGAAATAAGGAATATTGAGATTTTTATGTTATTGGGCTTAGATGTTGGTAGTAAAGAGTGGGGGTGCAGAGAAATAAAGTTATGTTTGGGACTTAGGCCATTTTCTCATTTTTGGTTTTCACGTAAGAACAGAAGTTAGAATTTGGGAAAATAGAGCTCTGAAGAACGGAGAACGAAGAACATCGCTCAGGAACTCAAAGCTGCTAATTGATAAGGTAAGGGGGGTTTATACTCGATTTATATTTGTTTATGGGTTTATGTACGGTTGATTCGGGTAATCGTAGGAAATCCCAATTGTTAGATGTTTCTAGGGATCGATAACCTTAGGATTGAACTTTGTTAGAAAAGGTTTAAGTTCCCGATTTTATGAATCAATTAGAGACTTTAGGTTCCTATGATGGATTGGATGTCTTTGTACTATATTGCACCGCCGTAGAGAGGTATTTTCGTGCAAAAAAATGGGTATATGAGCTGCTGCAAAAACAGAAAAATTGGGTTCGCACTCATCAACACGGGCGCGTTGATTTACGCGGGCACCCGTGTTGATTCACTGTATGCTGATGAAAATGTGTTTTCTGGCCATAATTCAACACGGGCGTGTTGATTAACACGGGCGCCCGTGTTGATTCACTGTGTTGGCATAAAAATGGGTTTTCTGGGCACAATTCAACACGGGCCGTGTTGATTTACACGGGCGCCCGTGTTGATCCCCTGTTTTGTAAAAAAAACGTGTTTTCTGGACACATTTCCACACGGGCAGTGTTGTTTTACACGGGCACCCGTGTTAAACCTCCTGTGTTGGTTTTTAAACTATGTTTTCCGTGCATGTTGTTAAGTACGGATTGATCCGGTTTTGATGTGCAGTGTTTGACATGTTTTGAATATGTGTTTATTGAATTCCTAGTGTTGATTGATGTGTGTATCGAATAACGATTGTATGTTATGATACCAACACTATGTGGATCTTATTGTCATGCTTTTAGATGATGTTATCAAGCATGAATTATGATATAACTTGATATGATTGATGTTTAATAGTATGCTGAGTGGTTACATGCTATTCCTATCATGTTATGTTTGATATTGTTGATGTGCATGATATGTTGATTGATGTTCATAGTATGCTGAGTGTTACATACTTACATATCATGTTGCATTTGTTAATTCCCATTGTGTGGAATTAACATGGTGGCCAATATACGTGTCCGCGATATAATGGAACGTTGAGGTGGTAGCCGTGTCCGCGATATAATGGAACGGTGAGTTATCCGTGACCCGCGATTTAATGGGGCGGTGAAGTGGTACCACATGCATGGGTGTGTTGCATTACTCGAATATAACATGAATGGATGATTTTTCCAATGTTATATTTGATTGTTTGTATGCACGTATGATTGATAAATGGTTGATGATGTTTGATGAATATTTGCAAATATGAAAGGCAATATGTCATGGATATATGAATTGTAAAGGTTTTGTAAACTATGATATATGCTAATTATTGGGTGATGCTTATGATTTTCGTGAATTGATTGTTATGAATGTATAACCAAATGTATATTTGAGAAGCTCACCCTTACTGTTGCATATTTCAGATTGAGGAGCTTCGCTCAGGTGCTTGGCGAAGGCTTATCGTGTCTAGTTTAGTTTCGTTTTAGTATGTCCGGGTCATGCTCTGATAGTTGTAACTCCGGGAAAGTTTGGTTGTCGAGCTGCTTTAGTCAGACTCGTTTATTTTCTTTTAATTGTTATAATATGACGTTGACTTTTCCAGGTGTTAATCCCTGATGGTTTTGGAAAATATTATAACATTTGATTTTATTAAATAAATTATTCCGCTGTGTAGACATGTATGAGTTACCACTAAAATTATGCATGACAGGAATTTATTTTATTAAAAGAGAATTGTAGCATTCCTCGATTATTACATGTACTCTGAGTTTATAATTTTTAATATTTGCGAAAATTATATGCGGGGTTTTAGAGGGTGTTACAAACAACCTCATCCACTTCTACAATACTGAAAGAGGATAAATGGGATATCAACAACGCCTGCTCCCCATTTATGATCACTACCTTCCCTTCACGCACAAACTTTAGCTTCTGATGTAGAGTTGAAGTGACAGCCCCTACTTCGTGTATCCATGGCCGTCATAGCAAACAACTATATGCCAGAATAATGTCCATGACCTGGAAGGTAATCAGGACCAAATGTGGTCCTATATGGATGGGTAAGTCCACTTCACCGATGACAGATTTCCTCGACCCATCAAATGCCTTCACAATGATGCCACTTGGGCGCATAGGTGCTCATTGATACTTTAACTTCATGAGAGTACTCCTCGGTATAAAATTCAACGCGGATCCATTATCAATTAGCACATTGGACAGTGAATCATTCTTGCAGTTCATAGATATGTGGAGGGCCAGGTTGTGATTCCTCCCCTCATCTGGTAACTTATCTTCGCAGAAACTCAAGTTGTTACATGACGTAATGTTTCCAATTACGCTGCTGAATTGATCTAATGGCATGTCACTCTCCATAAAAGCTTGGTCTAATACTCTCATCAATGATTCTCTATGAGCGGAGGAGTTCATCAATAAAACTAGGATGGATATCTTTGAAGGAGTCTGCAGTAGCTGATCTACAATTTTGTAGTCGCTCATCTTAAATATCTTCAAAATATCATCAACTTCTTTCTCTAATGTAGCTCCACTAGTCTCTCTTGTAGCCTTCTTAGGCTCATCATTCTCAGCAATTTTCTTTCGAGCAGCAACATCTCTCTGAACAACCGGCGCAAACACACGACCGCTACGGGTCACCCTGCTATTTTCAGCTATATTTCCAACATCAGGTATTGGCTGGATGGGAACTTCCACCCCATCTTCTAAGATTGTAGAGTTATATTTGTAAGGAACAACCTTATCTGATTTGTAGGGAATAGGACCTGGCAGACTAATTACCAATGGGGTAACAACTGGTATGCTATGGTACTCTACTTCAAGATGAGCGGGTGCAATAAAACAAGGCACAATGACGTTTACCCCTTCTTCAACACAATCAAACATCAAAAAGTCATTTATGGCAAACAAATATTCGTCCGAGGAGAAATACTCATCCGCGGAAGCATACTATTCCTCTGACTCTTCTTCCATTAAACAAACTTCAACCATATCAATCTCATGATAGTCATCCCTCTGACCTGTGATCTTGATAGTTCCATTGTCTAACAACAACTACACACCCTCCCTCACAATAGAACATCCTCGTGGGTCTCGACAGCAAACTATGCAAGACCCCTATTGGTGTTCGACCTGACTGGCAGTACGGGAGAAGGTATCATGCAACTGTATGAGATCCTCATTCAAATACTCCACATCAAAAATTATGAATTCACCAGGACATCCAGAAACCATATTCACTTCCTCTTCATACTCTGCCCTAGGCCTGATTATATGGATTAAACCCTCATTCATCATCTCCTGTAAATTAACCTTTATCTTCTCGCAATCCTGTATGTCTGTACTGCAAATAGCACAACCAGCGTGGTCATGCGTATAATAGCTTAATTCACAGAGGTCTGTGTGCATTTTCACAAAATCTCCTCTAACCAGATTAATGTCAAAAATTCGGAATTCTCCTGGAAAACCAACGACCATATTTACAACATTTACTCCCCCGTGCTTGGGTAGAGGATTATCTTTCACATTAGGTCCCATGTTCTTGAAAGATATAATTCCAGACTTCACTAACCTTTGCACTTCAGTCCTCAAAGGATAACAATTCTAAACATTATGCTCTGGTGCTCCCTGATGAAAAGAACACGTTTGGTCTGCCTTGTAATACCAAGGCAATGGTGATGGTATGGCGGGAGGTGGTCGTGTCTGGACCAACTTCTTCTGAATCAATGTCGGTAGTAGCTCTGCATAGCTCATGGGAATAGGGTAATAGTTCTCCCTTCTCTGATTATTCCCTTGGTTCCCCTGTTGGGATGGTCTTTGATAAGCGACGGTAGTCGGAGCGGTATTCATAACAGGAGTTACCGAGGTGACTTACTGGTGATGCTGATAATTCCTTCTAGGAGCGTTTACCCCCCTCTCTTGTATAACATCATTTGTATCCCATTCTTTCTTCTTGGTAAACCCATAAGATAACTTCTTCACACCCTCAGATCCTTCACTCTTTGTCAAACGACCTTCTATTACAGCCTCTTCTAGGCGGACACCCATTCCTACCATCTCTGTCAAATCACTTGGCGCACTTGCTACCATCCCTTCGTAGTAGAAAGCACCCAGCGTCTTTAGAAAAATCTTAGTCATTTCTTTCTCTTCCATGGGAGGAATCACTTGGGCAGCTACTCCACGCCATCTCTGCGCATACTCTTTGAACGATTCCCTGTCTTTCTGAACCATGGCCCCAAGTTGGTCACGGTCGGGTGCCATGTCCATGTTGTACTTGTATTGTTTGATGAATACTTCTCTCAAATCATTAAAAGTATGGATGTTGGCATTGTCCAAGCTCATATACCATTTCAGTGCTGCGCTGGTCAAACTATCCTGAAAAAAGTGAATCAGCAGACGCTGATCATCAGTGTGGGTAGACATTCTCCTTACATACATCACCAGATGAGCACGAGGGCAAGTGTTGCCCTTATACTTCTCAAATTCCGGGACCTTGAACTTAGCAGGTATCTTAACATTCGGGACCAAACACAGCTCATACACATTCTTCACAAATAGCTCTTTTACCCTAAGAGCCTTTATCTCTCTTTACATTCTATCAAACTGCTCTTGAAAATCATCCATTATGTCATAAAGACCCAAGTCACGCGGAAATAGTTAAAGGATACTATGCTTGAAAAGAGACCCGCTTAGTTGAATGGCCTAGGAAAAAATAAGGGCATCCCGGCGAACCAAAAAGGTTTGGGCAAAAATTAGGGATATATATATATATATATATATATATATATATATATATATATATATATATATATATATATTGAAAAGTCAGTACACCCGGTAAGTCGAAAACCTGAAAAGGCGACTTGGGAAAAAAAGGGTATCCTGGTGGACTGGAAACCCGGAAGGGAAGTCCAGGAAAAATTAGGGATTTAAAAGCGTATGACTATGTCCCGTTGGATCACCTTACAACCATACGTCATTAGCAAGTTTGAATGGTAAGGATCAATCTAGTGAACTTCGTTCAAACAACAAAGTGATGAGACGCTCAAAGATATAAAGGCAATAGCAGAATTGAAACCCAATGGGATTATCCCACATAAATATTTTTCTTTGTCTACTACTAAGAATATTTTTCATTTTACGATGACATTTCTCTTCTTAGGATGTATGTCTCCTTGTACAAATACGCCTGTTATAGGCAAACTTTATCAAATTAATACAAAGTTCCTCTTTTAAAGATCAAAACTATTTGCATTTAATTTCTATTTTGTTTGCAAAAACGTCTAGTGATTATTTTAAATGAACATATGAATTTGAATATGATTACCGTTTACAAATGTATGCATAAAAACAAAAAAGACAGTTACTAAAGGCTCTAAGAGGTAAGACAATGCTAAAGGTCGTCCATAAATCCCCACAGAACAATCATCCCTAGAGAACTATCTTCACATAATTTATCATCAGCAAGGATACATTCCTCAATAGGTACAGAAATAGGGGCATCCTCCCGCGAAGTCATCACCATATCTTCAGCATATAGCCTAATGATTTCAGCTATTCCGGCATTTCCCAACAGATAAAGAGGTTCAATCATTTCCCCAACGTCTCAGAAAATTCCCCAGCATGGTCTATGAATTTCTTGGGTTCCCCAACAGAGTTTCATAAAATCCCCAAGCAGTTTATGAAGTTTATTTCTCGAGTTGAGTTTATTTCCCTAGCTACGAAAGTCCATCCCCCAGCGGAGTTTATTTTTTCCAAAAAATTGGTAAATTCTTCCGACAAAACTTAAATCTCCAGCAGAATATCCTCAGACAGAAAGCAGGAATCTCCTGCGAATTTAGCTTTATCAAATAGTAAGGAATTACATTCTTCATCTCAAATAGCAGTCAGGGATTTATTTTTCCCAGTTCAATGACACTACAAATAACAACTTATACGCTCATATATTACATTCATACATCATTCACCAACGTCATAACATATGCATACAAAAAATATATAACACAATCTCAGTTATTTTGAGAACATCGTTCCACAATGCATTTCATACATCATGACAGTGTACACAGTTAATTATTTACCCTTCCAGGAAAGAAATCAATCAACCGACCAACATCATCAAACTACTGGTATGGCTAGACAATTTTCTCAAAGAAAACAAAGACCTCTTTTGGCTCAGATTAAATCAACCAAAGATTTATTCTAATACTTCTTCCAGTTAAAGACGGTCGTAGATAGTTGCTGGCTCAGATTAAGTCGACCAAGGATTTATTCTGATACTTCTTCCATCAGAGCTTTTTTCTGGCTCAGATTAAATCGACCAATGATTTATTCTGATACTTCTTCCAGATAAAATGAGTATAAATATCTTCTGGCTCAGATTAAATCGACTAATCGTTTATTCTGATACTTCTTCTAGCAGACCTTTTCCTGGCTCAGATTAAATCGACCAAAGATTTATTCTGATACTTCTTCCAGTTAAAGACATAGAAACCTCTTCTGGATCATATTAAATCAACCAAAGATTTATTCTGATACTTCTTCCAGTTGAAGACAGTCGTAGATAGTTGCTGGCTCAAATTAAGTCGACCAAGTATTTGTTTTGATACTTCTTCCAACAAACCTTTTTTCTGGCTCAGATTAAATTGACCGATGATTTATTCTGATACTTATTCCAGATAAAATGAGCATAAATATGTTATGACTCAGAATAAATCAAACAAGGATTTATTATGATACTTCCTCCAGTTCTAGACGACCGTATATAGTTGTTGGCTCATATTAATTCGACCAAAGATTTATTCTGATACTTCTTCCAGCAGACCTTTTTCTGGCTCAGAATAAATCAACCAAAGATTTATTCTGATACTTCTTCTAGTTGAAGACGGTTGTATATAGTCGTTGGCTCAGATTAAATTGACCAATGATTTATTCTGATACTACTTCCAGTAGACCTTTTTCTGGATCAGGATTAATCGACTAATGATTTATTCTGATACTTTTTCCAGTAGACCCTTTTTCTGGCTCAGGATAAATCAACCCAAGTTTATTCTGATATTTTCTTTCAGTCAAAAAACATCTTCTGGCCCAGATGAAACCAATTGTAGGATTATTCTGATACTTCTTCCAGTTTGAAGTCAACATTTACTTTGGATGGCATCTATAGGCCCATCTCCGACGACTCTCAGTCATCTCTTTGAATGACATCTTTTAAGCCCATTCAAGCATACCATCAACTGACAATGTTACTCCGTCCACCGACAAGCACAAATTTCTGGGCACTCTAGTGTTCAATCATCTTCCACCTTCAGATCACGAAAGGCAGACAAGCCAAACTAAATCCTCAGGTTTCAGATGATTGAATAGGGGCAGCTATTGTACCCCAAAAATTTCCCTCTCATTTTATTCAAAACATTATCCTAGAGGTCCTCAAATGCTCAAGGTTGACCAAGAATTGACCAGACAAATTCTCCTCCCATGCAATGGATTTTCAACTAGGGTTTCACTTTTCACAAAAAAGTTTGGGATTCAAAAGCCTCAAGTGATTTCAATGGTTCCTAATATTTCCTCAAGAATTCTCAAGCCAAGTTTCATGCCTTGCATCACAAGTTTGCTCAGTCAATTGCTCAGATGACTGAAAATTAACTATATTACATCAAAGGTCAACTGTGGTTAATATACAGTCAAACTGCAAGATTTTTGGTCAACATCAACATTTCAAAGTGATATTCATAATTTGATCAATGGTTGACCATGATTTGTAACACCCCTTCTAATTACCCCAAATAAAAGGCAAGAATTAAAATCAGAGAAAATAAATTGCACGGAAGGGACGTCACAACACACATCACATTCCAAAATTTTAAAGAAAAACAGACAGGGTACGTTTGTAAATTTAAGCATATCAACACAAAACAAACATACATAAATATTTAACTTCTTTCTCTCGTGCAAACGCAACGGAGTTTCAGTATTTAACTTCATCTCCATTCATGGAGGAATCAAAACATAATTCAAGGCATCAAGCCATGATAATTCACATAAAGCATATGTTATCAAGTCTCACATACACAAAATATTATACACAAAGTAAGGATTATATACATCATAATCCGAATACAAAATAGACGAGTTCGACACTAAATATAACCCCCCCCCCCCCCCCCCCCCCCAGGTGTTACTATCAGAGCATCGACTCGACTCTAATCAAAATAAAACAGATTGCAATCCAATGCATCCGCCAACTAGCGCCTCGCGCTACCATCCTCGGTACCTGAACAATGCCATCAAAAGCATTTTCAAACAGAAGGGTAAGAATTCCAATAATCATATAACATGTAATTAAGGTAAAGCAATGGCAATAAATAAAGCAATACATCATGATCATATTCATTTTATCACATATAGTATCCGTACTCAAGGAAGTCATTTCCAACACATTAACCATATAAACCAATTATCCGAATACTCACTTCATTGGCACATAACCATTATTCAAACAACAACAATATTGGCACATAACCAAACACATCAACACACATACACAATATACACAATTATGCATGTGACTCACAACACGACTCAACATATGAGAATGCGGTACCGACTCGTGGACCCGAAGTTCCACCGCCTATATTTCCACATAGGATCAAAGCCACTACGTCTATTTCCACTATAGGATCAACGTCTATTTTTTTTGTGAACCCAAGTTTCACCGCCTATGTTCCCTTTCCGGGTCAAAGCCACTACGTCTATTTCCATTCAAGAATCAACGTCTATAAAATGTGAACCCACCGTTTCACCGTCTCTATTTCAAGACCAACCATGCCATGAAATGTACAATCAACAACTCGTATACAATCAAGACCATTTCCGACCTTAACACACACATACCACATATTCCAACACAATGAAATACCAACAATTATACATGCATTGCAAATATAATTCACAAATCAAGTAACATACAAGTTTAAACAATGTTACTTCCATGATTTGTTCAAATCAAACACAATTCCGGTTAGCCCTTTAAAACCTCGAAATCTCAAAAACTAACTCAACCATAATTACCTACACATTTAACTTAGTTACCCCGTCAAATTTTATTAATTTCCGGATAACTAATTTTTTTACCGCCTATACCGGCAAATTAGAAACAAACATAATTTCATAAACCGGAAGCATTCAACTTAATTCGACTTCACCTGCAAAATTCACATTTTTCAAGAAAAATGCCACCCAACAGACCAACCAAAATTACTACCATAAACCGCATAATAATTCGGACTATTTGGACTAAAATCGGTTAATTAATTATCAGCCAAAAATTCTATTACTTCTACTTTATAAATCCCATAAAATTATTTATTAAAGATATTAAATCATTATTATTAAATATTTTATATTTGTAAACCGGAACGTAATTACTTCTTAAATTTCGCTACAACATTACTTTACTTGCCTCCAATTGCTAATTCTTAAATACTACTACCTTTTACGCTACAGTACTCAAAACAATTCCATTAAATAATTAATTAAATTCATCACTATAGTATTCAAGCCAAACTAACGGCCTTTCTAATTACCACATCATGCCTTGCGCTGCAGCAAGCAGATTATGTACCATTAAGTATCATTTCACTTCTATGCTCTACTGTGTACAAAAAAACAAGTGCCTTCAAGTATTTATATATATCATCGCTACATTATGCAACCATATACTACTAAGTGCTACTTCTTTTCCTTTATCGCTACAGTGTTCAAGATAATTGCTTTTAAATGATACCTCTAAGCGCTACAACACTCTAAACTAATGCCTTTACATACTACTTCTTTTCATCTTATGCATTTAAAGTATTGCAAATCAAGTGCTTCTCTTACATACTATTTCCTCTGGTTTAGCGCTACAGAATGCCAAACAAGTGGCTCCTATTGCCACTTCAATTAGCGCTACAGTAATAAAACATGTGCCATTTAATTCCTCAAAATGCCACTTCAAACTGGCGCTATAGGAGGCCAATGCAAGTACTTCCAATTGTCACTTGCCTATTAATTAATTATTACATAATTTAGCTACAGTATATGGAGCATGGAAATTTTGCAAGAACAAAATACTAAAGCATTTATATATATATACATAACTAATTAAATTGGGTCCCTAAATCATCTCTCAATTTCATCAATCTACCAATTTTTTTTATCATAACATAGTAGTGAAACTAATACCCTAAACCCCTAATTTATTCCAAAATCAAAACTATAAAATCACACACTAAATAATTGGTGGAAGTCAAACCCTTACCTCTAGTGTTGATTTTCTTGGAACAAGATGATGATTTTGTAGAACAAACCCTAGCCTTCTCCTTCTCTTCTCTTCTTCTTCTCTCTTTTCTATCTTCTTTCTCTTCTTCCCAACCACTCTTACTAACTCTACTTTTCTATTTTATAAAACTATCTTTCTACTACTAACTTTCCTCCCTCTATCTTTCTAAAATTATAATTTGGCCCCAACAATTATTTAATTCAAATTATAATATATAACTCTATTAAAACAATATTACACTAAATAATATTTATTCTATATAAACCTAATCATGCCAATTAATCAAACAAAGTCAAATATTACTACACACCAAATTAATATTATTCAAAATAATATTTCGACATAATAAATATTTTTATTTCATATTACCCAATTAATATTTCAATCGATCTCAATTGAATATATTTCTCAAAATAGATATAATTTAATAGTTTTGGAAAATAATTAATGAAATAACATTTAAATATAAACGGCGTGTTACATGATTCCTAAAGGAAAGTCCGCAGATCATCAAAAGTCAAGATTTTCTAAATTAGGGTTTCATAGGAAAAGTCAACTGAACTTTGACCAGGCATAACTTTCACATGCTTTATCCATTTTCCCCAACCAAATCTCATTGTGAAGAGAATCCAATGATCTACAACATTGTTTTTATTCTCAAGTTCATAAAATGCAACATTTGTGAGATATGAGCTCATACATTACATGTCATTTTCAAAAAGTCAACAAAAGACACTTTTTGTCAAGACAACTTACATCAAGATAATCTCTTCAAAACAAAAAATGGTCAACATAGAGATTGTAGAGGACATATTGGGATTTCCAAAGAGTCTAATATCATCTTCAAAGGATAAAAATTTATCAATATATGATTTGTACAAGTTGGGGAATTTTAAGAAATTTTAAAAAGTACACATTGAGCAAAATTGCATTTTTAGACTAGTGGGCCTACTTTTTTGACTTCAAGCATGTCCATAATGTCTTAAAGAACTCCTAAATTCACTCTCACATTTCTTTGCATTTTTTATCTATTTTATTCATATTTATTTTGTTTTTATTCAAATAAACACAAAATAAATTGCATAAAATAAAAGATAAAGGGTTTGGACACATGGGCTGATGATTTGGGTCAATATTGGGCCTAATATTTCGTGCAAGGCATGGGGAAAAAGGATCAGGTTCAATGTATGAGAAGAAGGGAAGGAAATCATTAAAATATGGCAACTTTTCAAATTTGTGATTTTGCTTTCAAAACCATAGTTAATGGTTGATTCTTGCCATGTTTATCCAGCCCTTCATTCCTCTATAAATACAGAGCAAGAGTGCAAGCAAAGGACACGAAAATCATCCTCTTGAAAGAGTTCTCAAAATTCTCAAAATTGTCCAAAGTTGTCAAAGTCCAAAAATCCACTTACAGTCCATATTCATAAAAAATAATCACATATCCAAGCTCCTGATATTCCCAGGACATATCCCAGTCCTTTTTCCACGCCTGAAACATCCCAAAACGCGCTAACCAGATTTCCCGGAGTTGGTAAGATTTCGTGACATCAAACTTTCGATTTGTGTAATATTAACCAATGTATTGCATTCGTCCGTACTCGTAATGATGTTTAGAGCACATTGGACGTGTTATTTTTGAGGTTGGACGCAGGGATAATGAAACACCATTAATAGGCATAAAGCTCTGTTTGGTTCGTACCTCACAGTACAGTTACTTTTAGACCAATTTAAGGCAATAATTGGACTCAAGGCTCAATTTTATGTAGGATATGTCCTTTAACCATTCACAAATCTCATGTTCTTGCAGGTTTAGAGTTTTGGCCGACCGGAGAAGGTGATCGGAGTGTAACTCTGACACATTTGACTTCCATTTTCTACGGTGGCCCAAATGTTATCACACCATTGGCCAATTTGAATCCTTTCTGGCGCGCGTTTGAATTTAGAAATTTGACTGAATTCATTTTTTATTATTTTCGTTTATTATGTTAACAGTTGAATTGAGTGGCTCAGCGGTGATAATTGTGCGTGCAAGGTTACCCCCTCCTAAGGGGCCTAGGTTTGATCCCAGGATTCTGTGTTTTTCATTTTCTAACAAACTTGTCTCAGATCCAGTGCACATGAAGGTCAGTAAGCGCATGGTATGCCTCACACCTCGTTTATCCAATGTTAAGATGTTAAATCCCGTTCTCCAAGTGGCTAGAGACTATGGTCCCCCCTAAGGTGCTCTCTCCACCAGATCAAGCGCTACATTGGGCCTCCCCCTTTGGGCCTGAATAAGATTCCAAATGTGTCCCCCTTATTCTACTTTACACCAGGCCCATTGTAAAATTTTTTTTATTTAATTGTTTATATCACTTTTTTTTAAAAAAAACTAATTTTTATTTTAATAATAAAATCACAAAAAAATAGATTTAGATTTTTCTAATTAAATTTAATTTTTGCAAATTAATTAATTTAATTATTTTGACTTATTTCAATTAATTTAAAATCAATTAGAACTAGGTTTAATCACTTCAAAAATTTTTTTCTCTCAAATAAAATACCAAAAATATTAAAATTAATTTTCTTTTATCGTTTAGAATTAAGTTTAATTAATAATCACTTATTTTATTTTTATTTAATTAATTAAGATTAGATTTAGTTTTTCTTTTCTAATTTAATTTAAGTATTTTCTTATTAAAAACAACAAACTATTCTATGTGCTTAGGAGTTTTAGGGTTTTTACCTCGCTTTCCCCCAACGTGCTTATTTATTTTTCGCATTTTTTCATAATGATGTAACTGCAAAAATATGTAATAGCTTTAAATTTAGAATTTTACTTTTATTTCCTCGTTTTGGTTTGTAATTCCCCCTTCCTGAGCCGATGTAATAGCGTAGGATGTTTCTTTCTGCTTTACTATTTTATTATTAATGTTAACTGCTTAGAATAATAAGATTGCATGACAAGATAAAAGCAAACGTTAACAAACCCTAACACTTAAAGACAAATAACTGAAACGCAACACACTCGCACACGTGCACCTCTAGAATACCTCCACTTGTTGCCTTCGAAATAAATAGTCACGACTCTCGAACGTAAGAGATTTTAGTGGTGACCCTTTGGTTTAAAGATCATAAGTCCCTCGATGACCCTTTCGATCTTGCCTCGTTATATGATCTTAAAACCTTAGGGTAATTACTAATGTATCTTACGAGTTATTTTCATGATTTTACAATAACCCTCGCCTTTCCCTCAAACATCTGATGACAGGGTTACCTACTCACTAATAGTAGGATAGAACTGTTTAAAGGAAAAGAGAAAGAACAAACCTTTCGAGTAGGTAGATAGCTTCTAGTTGCTTGCTCATAAAAACAATCAAAAATAAATAAATTTATTTAGACATACACAAACTCTTTTCTAAATATTTTCAAAGACAAAAAACAAACACTTTTTATACGTTCTCGCTGAAACGAGAAACATTATAAAGTTCGCCGCACTAACGCGTCTTTTCAAAGTATCTTCAAAACACACTTACACAAAAAGAATTTTGCAAAATGAGCTAGTAACTAAGAGCCCATAGATAACTACATATGGAAAGGGTGCTAACACTAAGAGCTCGAAAGGTCTTTCATATTCTTTTCATCCTTTCCTTTGTTGGATAAAATAAAAGTCGATGGTGACTCTTTCTAACCGTAACATTTGCGACAAAAACGCAAAACCAGTAAAGTCAGTTCTCCCCCCATATTACACCTGGTAACCTCAAGAACAGTGGAAGCAGCTTTAGCAACAAGGGTTGTTAAAGGAATACCTTCAAAGATCTAGCAAGGAGCCTCAAGGAATTCACCATCCATCTCAACATATTTGAAGGAGTTCAAATGGCTCACCATGTATTCTTCTTCGCCACAAACTGCAATGATTTTCCCTTTCACAGGATACTTCAATTTTTTTGTGTAAAGTAGAAGTAACAGCGCCTGCCCCAAGAATCCAAGGGCATCTAGGCAAACAGGAATAGGCTGGTCGGATGTCCATCACATAGAAAGTAGAGTCGAAAACCTGGGAATCCACTTTGATTGGAATATCAACCTCTCCATGCACCATTCACTTTGAACCGTCAAAAGATATTACCACAATGTCACCAGGTTTTAACACAACCCCTTCGTAGTCAAGTTTGTCTAAAACAACTTTTGGCAATACATTCAATGAGGAACCTGTGTCCACCAACACATGAGATAAGGTAGTGCCCCTACACTCAATAGAGACACGTAGGGCCTTATTATGGTTCCTTCCTGTGGGAGTTACATTAGCATGAAAAAAGCCTAGCCCATTATCAGTTGTTAGGTTATTAACACAATTTTCGAACTTATAAACAAAGATTTTCCTGTTGTACATAAGCATATTTCAGAAACTTTACCAAAGGCTGAGCATAGGCTTCAGAGCACAACAACATAGATAGCATAGATATTTTGGAGGGGGTCTTCCCCAATTGTTCGACAATCTTATAACCACACTTTTAAATAATTTTTAGTACTTCCTCCATATCCTGCTTGGAAGTATCTTCAACAGTAACTTCTTTTTATGCCTCAGTCTGGGTAGGCTCAGTTACTTGTTCTTTGCCTCAAGTCTCAGTAGTTGATTCAGTAGCAGTATACGAACTGGTGTAGCAACATCCTTTGGAGAGATATATGGAGAAAAAAACCCTTCCACTTATCATAACCTTACTAGTCCCAATAATATTATCAACATTGGGATTAGTAACTTCGGTATTTTCATCTTCAACAGGCAATGGTTCTTGCCAGCAGGGGTATATTGTTTATACAAATAATCCTCTTCCTCTTCAATAGAATATTTGTCAGAACCATGATTGCTTTTTTCAGTTTTGACGCTCTTAACATCTTCCTCCCGTTCGTCATCTTCGTTAAATAGGATTTCAAGATCTTAAGCTTGCTTGACTGGACCTCTGAACCTTCTCCCTATGTTAAGGATGCCGATTGGTTTATTTTTCTTCTTCTTCTCCTTGTTGATGAGCGCCTTCAGCTCTTTTTGCCCCTTAGCTAAGTTTAGGAACATGTCTTTGAACTAAGCATTCTGTGAAGATGTGAAAAACACAAGAAGGGAGGGGGGTTGAATTGAAAAACTTGGATCTAAAACATCTTAATGACACAGTATTTTTATCCTGGTTCGTTTGATCTCAAACTACTCCAGTCCACCCGTCAAGGTGATTTCGCCTCTCTCCAACGAGGTCTTAATCCACTAATCTCAACAAGATTACAAAGGCTACTTTAACAACTGTTAAAGTCTTCTTGAGTACAACCACAATTCGGTTAATCTCAAGGATCTCTTTTACAATATGATTTAAACAATATGTGTTGTTGTTTTTCTAACAAAAACAGTTTATCACAACTGTGATAAATTACACAGGTTTAGCTTAGAATAAAGATTGAATGTGCTTGAGCTTGAATATGCGTGGTTGGTGTTCTTAGCAAATTGTTGTGTGTACGTACGTGCTTCATTTTGCAAGCTGACTTGTTTATATAGGCAATGTAATGACATTGTCCATAAAGCAAGTTTAATGTTATTAACACACTTTCCTTTTGGAGAAGATCATGTCTGAAGAAAGCCGTTGGAATTAATTATGTCTTCAATGTTCAGTAACGCTTCATAGTCTTTTCCCTTAACTACTGATGACGCTTCAGAATATTGATGACTTGGTTTGATATGTTCTCGTTCAGAATCAGAGTTTACTATAATAAAGCACAGGTTCTGGTCACCAATCTTCAGCGTATAATCTGATTGCTTCAGCGTGTAACACTTTATGGCTTATCTTCTGATGCTGATCTGATCAGAACTTCTGCATACATAAAATATAATTTTAAGGAGCATATTTGTTCTTTGTATTTATTTATTCTTGGTATTTGTTATCATCAAAACTCTAACCAAGGGTTGTAGAATCAAACTATGTTCTAACAATCTCCCCCTTTTTATTGATGACAAAAACCAGATTTTTCAATTAAAAAATAAAGAAAAAAAAGTTTAGAATAGAGAAGAAAAACTCCCCCTGAGTTGATTACTTCCCTTAAGTTCCTTGAGTCTTTGAGCATCAGAGTATAATTGCGTCTTTTATCAAAGTTTTGTACCTGTTCAAGCTTTTCAGAATATAGAGTTAAGTAGTTCGGAATGTTTGAGACTTCTGTCTCAGTAAACCGTTATTGAAAATATCTTTACTTTCTCCCCCTTTTTGTCAGTTATCAAAAAGGCAATATAATCAGAGATAAAAAGTTGATTTATATTAAAAAGAAAGAAGCAATGATAAGTAGTTCAGAACAGAAGCAATGTAAAACAAACGTTACAAATAAACAGATTTAAAACATAAGAGAATCTAAGAGGGGGGAGGAAGGCGTATGAACAAAGCTTCCAGCAAGCCCTTGATCTGGGTGTTAGTTTCCTCTTGTTTGCTCAAAATGCTTTTGATTTCTTTATTCGTATCCTCCTGCTTATCCAACCTTTCCTGGATAACAGCATTTGCTCTCTTCAATTCTTCCAGAGTTTTCCTGTCATAGGAAGAAGCTGGAGATTCTTCAGTATCTGGATGCTTCTCAGAGCATTCTGTAACTTGATCACTTTGAACCAATTCCTCTGCTGAGATCATCTCATCTGGAGCAGCATTCAGAGTGAGACCTTCTGATTCTGGTTGAACTTCATCTGAGGGACGATGTTCTGACCAGGGAGCATTATCCAGAGGGAGAATCTCCTTCTTGAGCAGATGGCTCAGAACTTGGTCATCAAAAACCTTTAGCATATCACTGAAATTCTGTTGAACCTGTTCATAGCTCTGTTTTTTTAGCTTCAATGTTTCAGAACTTAGCCAGTTTCTGATACTTGTCCAAAGATAATCAGAAGCAGCATGATTAGTCATCTCTAGACTAGCTTGCTTCAAGGAGGTTATCCATTTCTGCATTCCTGTTTCAAACATCAATAAACTTGTACCACCATCTGGTGTGGGTTCAGTTGGTTTTGGTTTAGGAATGGCAGTTTTGGTTTTGTGAGATATAGCAGCTAAACGTTCCAGTATAGTTGGATCAATGACAAGTCTTACGTTGTCATCTGGATTGCTCTTGGGTGAAGGAGAGGGAGAGTCAGGTATGATGATTGGACTGGTTGGGGAATTTGTTGGTGTGGATTCCAGAGAAGAAGGAATTTGTGGAATGTCCAGGATGGTGAGAGGCATGCGGATGGTAAGTGGTTCAGTGATTCCTGGGATTGGGATTGTGTCTGAATCTGAAGTAAGTTCTTCAGATTGGTTGGTTGAAATATTGTGAGGTTCTGGTTCATAGGTCTCAGATGGTTGGTTCTCAGAAGTTTGAGCTTCTGGTTGTGATTGTTCAGATTGAGGAAATGGTGGATGAGAAATATCTTGTTGTGTAGAGAGAGGTAGTGGAATATCTGGATGTGGAACATCTGTTGTAGTTTCGGAGTTTGGATTATCAGGGATTTGAGGATTTGGATTTTGTGGTGTGGGAGCTGAAATGTCTTGGTCAAAAGAGTCAATATCTGACAGAACTTTGGAAAGTTCTGGTTGAGTTGGTTCAGGATTTGGATTGATAGGAAGGGAGTGAGTTTCTCTTAGACTTAGAGTTTCTGATGGATCAAACCCTATGTTAAAGTCATCAAAAGTTTGTGGGGTTGGAAGTTCTGATTGTGTAGTTATGGGTTCAGATGTTGATATAGTTATTGATTCTAAAACAGTAACAGAAGAAGGATTACCTTTCTTTTTAGCAGCTTTTGGAGTCCTTTGGGATGATCCTTCTGCTGCTGCCTTGCTTTTCTTGGTCTTCTTCAAAACAACTTCTGGAGCCGTCTGATGCATGTCCTGGATATTTAACCCTGGTGCAGTGCCATCTGCCTTACACGCATCCATATATCTGACAATTATCTCAGGCTTGGATTCAATCTCAGAGAAAAAAGGAAAATCATCCAGAGGAATTCTTCTGGAGGTGATGGTTGCAAAAGAAGTAACATTGGGTTCCTTCTTGATGTTCTCAATAATTTTCATCTTTTTCAGATTCTTTGCATTCAGAGGCTTCCATGTAGTTTCTTCTAGTGAACTAATTTCATGTGCTTCAGTCAGATGCTCTATCAGCCTATTCTCTGTCAGAATATCTGATATGAGTCTTCCTAGGGGTATCCAGTCCCTTTTGGTACACTCATCTTCTCTTGTTTCCTTTACACTGGTCCTCAGATGATTAAATAGCAAGTGAGGGAGATTTACCTTAGTCTTCTTGGAAATAAAGTAGATCAGAAACTGCTGATCAATGTTTATGTAATCATGAGAGCTAGTTGGCTTCCTGTGGTTGATGCATCCCAGAATTATCTTAGCCCAGATTCTGTGATGATCCTTCAGATCCATAATCTTGCTGGAGGGTAGACCCAGAGTGAATATTTCCCTTGCAATTGAAGCAACATCAGAACATCTTTCAGCCATGTCTATACACCTGACAACTCCACCATTATAACCGATCAATCTTGAAATTAGGTCTTCAGTAATGACAATCTTCTTCCCCATGACATACGAGGTAACTTGATGGTTTAAGGAGGAAGCATGAATCCAGAATTCTTTGACAAGAATTGGAAACGTTGGCCCTAGAAGACAGTCAAAATATTTGTTCCATCCTTGAGCATTGACCTCTTCAGAGAGATTGAAGCCATTTTCTTGAAGTCTTTCAAAATCAACAATCAGTTCTGAAAGAACTTCCAGGTTGTCAATGTGATTGAGTAGAGTTCTGTATGGTTCTTCATACTGTTCCATAGAATCAGTTCCCTGAGTACTGGTGTTTTGGACGCTTGAAGAAGCCATGTTCACACAAGAAATTTGAGAAAGATGAAAGGGTTTTTGAAAGTACGAACTGAAAACAATTAGAAGGTATTGAGAGAGAAAAAGTGAAAGAATGTAAAGAGTGAAACTTGAGTTTAAATAGATTTTTGAAAGCATAAACTGTAAGAGAGAGAAACAATTAGTAATGATTATAAGCATTAATGACAGCTAATTTTAGGGGATTCAGAAAGATATTGGAACGGTTACCCATGACATGTGTCTCAATGCACCCAATCAGTGCTTTTGACCTTTCAGAAAAGTGAACGCGTGTTCAGCCTCAGAAGGTAGCTGATGAATGGATGACAACTATTTTCTTACGTGAACAACACACTTCTATCCTTGAAATGAAACGCTCAGATCTTCATGGATAGATTCTGATGCAATCTGTACTTCTAAAATTCTGAAGGCAGGTTGATCAGTAGTTCACAGAAAATAACTAAAATTCTGAAGATTAAGATATGTAAATAAAACAATTTATTCTGGGCAAAGCTTCATGCTGAGATGTTTCAGAATGAAGTTAAACCTATCTTCAGAAAGAGGTTTTGTAAAGACATCAGCCCATTGATGGTCTGTGTCAATGCATTTTAAGTTAAGAATCCCTTTCTGAATATAGTCCCTAATAAAATGATGTTTTATTTCTATATGCTTAGCCCTAGAATGCAAAATAGGATTTTTACTGATACAAATAATAGAAGTATTATCATAGAGGATAAGGATGTTACTCTCAAATATATTGAAGTCCTCAAGTTGACTTTTCATCCAGAGAATTTATGTACTACATCCAGCTGCTGCTATGTATTCAGCTTCTGCTATTGATAGTGCTATTGTGGATTATCATTTTGCTGGACCATGAGATCAGATTTTCTCCCAGAAACTGGAAGCTTCCAGAAGTGCTTTTACGTTCTTCTCTGTCTCCAGCAAAGTCAGCGTCACAGTATCCTACTAAGATGTAATCACTTGATTTTCTATAAAACAAACCCAAATTAGCAGTACCTTTCAGATACTTGAAAATTCGCTTAACTACTGTTAAGTGAGATTCTCTAGGATCTGATTGGAATCTAGCACAAATGCAAACACTGAATAGAATGGCAGGCCTTGAAGCCGTCAAATAGAGAAGAGAACCAATCATACCTCTCTAGACCTTCTGTTCTACCTTTTTACTTACCTCTTCTTTTTCCAGAATGCACGTGGGATGCATTGGAATCCTTGATGGCTTACATTCTGAGAGATCAAATTTCTTCAGAAGTTCTCTAACATATTTTCTCTAATGAATATAAGTTCCTTATGGAGTTTGATTTATCTGAATGCCCAGGAAGAATTTAATTTCCCCCATTAGACTCATCTCAAATTCTGCCTGCATACATTTAGCAAACTCTCTTCCCAGAGAGGGTTTAGTGGATCCAAATATGATGTCATCAACATAAATCTGACATACTAACATGTCATTCTTAATTGTCTTACATAACAAGGTTGTGTCCACTTTCCCTCTGGTGAATTCCTTTTCTAATTGGAAGTTACTTAGTCTTTCATACCAAGCTCTGGGAGCTTGTTTCAGACCATAGAGTGACTTCTTTAGTTTGAAAACATATTCTGGATTTTTAGAACTCTCAAAACCAGGGGGTTGGTGCACATATACCTCTTCATCTATATAGCCATTTAAGAATGCACTTTTGACATCCATCTGATACAGAGTGATGCCTTTATTAACAGCTTAATGAAGATGTGAAAAACACAAGAAGGGGGGTTGAATTGAAAAACTTGGATCTAAAACAGCTTAATGACATTAAGAGTCTGATAGATTCTAACCTGGAGACTGGAGCAAAGGTTTATGTATAGTCTATCCCCTCTTGCTGACTATAACTTTGTGTTACCAGTCGTGCTTTTTTTCTGATGACTTCACCTTGTTCGTTCAGTTTGTTTCTGAACACCCATTTTATACCAATGACGTTGAACCCTTTTGGTTTGGGAACCAGATCCCATACGTCATTTCTGGTGAATTGATTTAGCTCCTCTTGCATTGCCAGAATCCAGTCATTGTCCAGAAGTGCTTCGTCAATTGTTGTTGGTTCAATCAGAGAAACCAGTCCCATGAGGGATTCTTCAAAGTTTCTGAATGTTGATCTTGTTCTGATTGGATCTTCCTTCTTTCCCAATATTGTATCTTCTGGGTGATCAATGCTGCTTCTGGATAGTATTTTCTGGAGTTGATCAACAAAAGGTGTTGGATTGCTTGTAGTAACTCTTTCTGCTGTTGAGGGAGTGTCTCTGTTGAGAGCCTCTGATGAGTTATCTTCAGTACCTGTGAGTTTAACTTCCATACCTGCAAGGAATTCATTCTGCTTTGACTTTTGAGAGTCAAGCTTATCATCAAACCTAACACTGATTGACTCTTCAACAATCTGTGTTTCTCTATTGTATACTCTGTACCCTCTCGAGCGTTCAGAGTATCCTAACATAATACACTTTTGTGCTTTAGAGTCAAACTTGTTCAAATAATTTTTTGTATTCAAAATAAAACATGTGCATCCAAATGGGTGAAAATAAGAAATGTTGGCCTTTCTGTTCTTCCACAATTCATATGGAGTCTTTTCCAGAATAGGTCTTATGGAGATTCTGTTTTGAATGTAACACGCTGTGTTTATTGCCTATGCCCAGAAGATCTTAGCAACGTTAGTCTCGTTGATCATGGTTCTGGCCATTTCTTGCAATGTTCTGTTCTTTTCTTCTACAACTCCATTTTGCTGGGGAGTTCTAGGACAAGAGAAATCATGCAAAATGCCTTTTTCATTAAAGAATAATTCAAAATCTTTATTTTCAAATTCTCCACCATGATCACTTCTGACTTTGACAATTCTAAGGTCCTTTTCATTCTGAACTTGGTTGCAGAAGGTAACAAACACAGAGTGTGACTCGTCCTTGTGTCTTAAGAACTTTACCCATGTACGTCTGCTATAGTCATCTACGATTACTAACCCATACTTCTTGCCACTGACTGAAGCAGGTTTTACTGGTCCAAATAAGTCAATGTGCAGAAGTTCTAATGGCTTAGAAGTGGAAACAACATTTTTGGATTTGAAAGCAGGTTTTTCAAACATGCCTTTCTGACATGCTTCACACAGAGCATCAGAATTGAACTTCAAGTTAGGAAGTCCTATGACCAGATTGAGTTTGTTAATCTGAGATATTCTTCTAATACTAACATGTCCCAATCTTCTGTGCCAGATCCATTGCTCGTTGTTAACAGACAGTAGACATTTTACATTCCGACTCTTTAGTTCAGAAAGTTTTATTTTATAAATGTTGTTTTTCCTCTTTCCATTAAATAGGATAGTCCCATCTTTCTGACTGACATCTTTGCATGAATTTTGATTGAAGATTATATCATAACCATTATCACTTAATTGACTTATGGATAACAGGTTATGCATTAATCCATCAACTAATAAAACATTACTTATAGATGGAAGATTTCCATTACCTACTGTTCCAGAGCAAATGATGTTTCCTCTATGATTGCCTCCAAAGCCCACGTGGCCTCCAGGATTAAGTTCCAGGATTTGGAACATATGCCTTCTTCCCTTTATGTGTCGTGAGCAGCCAGAGTCCAGGTACCATGATTGGTGTCTTAGCCTTGCTACTAAAGATATATGCCACATGTATGATTTTATCCTTAGGTACCCACATTTTCTTGGGTCCTGATTTGTTAGTTTTACCAAAATTCTGGTTGAATTTTGGTTTGGCAGAATAATCACTACTTGTGTATTTTATGTCATGTGTGTGCCCATATATAAAATGTGAATTGAGTGGTGTGCGTTTTATAACTAAGTCCGTGGTATTTTTTGGTGTAGGTACCTTACCTTGATATCCTATTCCCTTTCTGCCATTTATGCTAACTCCATAGATCATTGAAGCCATCTTGCTTCTGTCTATGTTTTTAGCTAGAAACTTCTGAAAGTTGTGATCATACTCTTTGATGATCTCATCAGCATTGCTGGGAGTTTTAGAGATTGTTTCCTTCTGAGAGTTTTGCAACTGGTTTTCTAATTTTGAAATTTTTTCTCTTAACTCAGAATTCTCCAATCTGAGACTCTCAGTCTTATCAGAGTCAGAAGCAAGATTCCTTTTCAGGTTTCTGAATTTGACTCTGATCTGCTGATACCTTTCCAGAATTTCATTTAGGCTTTTAGCAAGTTCAGCCTTAGTAAAGTTTATGATAAAGTCAGGGAATACCTCTTCAGTGTCTGATTCTGAGTCTGAACCAGAAGCTTCACTGTCTTCTGATATGTTTGCCATGAGAGCTATGTTTTCTCTTTCATCATCTGATTCTGAGTCAGCTTCAGATGTGTCAGAATCATCCCATGTAGCCATGAGGCTTTTCTTCTTTTCCTTGATAAACTTCTTTTTGGGCTTCTCCTTCTGAAGCTTTGGGCAGTCACTTTTGTAGTGCTCTTGCTCGTTACATTCATAGAAAATGATGTCTTTGTTATTTGGCTTTCTGTATCCTGAAGAACCTTCAGATCTTCTGTGTCCAGAGGAGGATTCTGACCTTTTGTATCTGGATGAGGATTCATTCTGATTTTCTGATCTTTTGGGATTTCTGAACTTCCTTTGTCTCTGCTTCCACAGTTGGTTCACCCTTATGGAGAGGAGAGACAGTTCATCTTCCTCTGATGAGGATCCATCAGAGGTTTCTTCCACATCCTGCAAAACTTTGGAGTCAGATTTTCTGTTAGATTTTAAAGCTAATGGCTTACCTTTCTTTTGAGGTTCATCTTCTTCTAGCTCTATCTCGTGACTCCTGAGGGAGCTAACAAGTTCTTCCAGATAGATTTTGTTGAGATCTTTGGCTAGCTTAAGTGTTGTGACCATTGGCCTACACTATTTGGGAAAGCTTCTGATGATCTTCTTAACGTGATCAGTAGTAGAATACCCTTTGTCAAGAACTTTTAGTCCAGCAACAAGAATTTGAAATCTTGAAAACATAGTTTCTATTGATTCACTATATTCCATCTTGAATGCCTCATACTTCTGAATGAGCGCAAGAGCCTTGGTTTCTTTGACTTGAATGTTGCCTTCATGCGTCATTCTCAGAGAGTCAAACATATTCTCGGCAGTTTCTCTGTTTGATATTTTCTCATATTCTGAATATGAGATGGCGCTGAGGAGAATTGTTTTGGCCTTGTGGTGGTTTCTGAATTCATGCTTTTGCTGATCAGACATCATTTTTCTGTCTATCTTCTGACCACCTCCATCCACTGGATACGTGTATCCATCAGTCACCATGTCCCACAGATCAGCATCATGGGCCAGAAAGAAACTCTCAATTCTGTCTTTCCAGTAGTCAAAGTTTTCTCCATTAAAGACTGGAGGTTTACCACTGAATATGTCCCTGTCTTCATTGTTGTCATTGTTGATGTTTTGGCTTGGTCCCACCGTAGTGTTTTTCTGATGCTTGGATCTTGTACTGACACGGTTAAGTGTTTAAGCTCAGAACCAGGCGCTCTGATGCCAATTGAAGATGTGAAAAACACAAGAAGGGGGGGGGGGGGTTGAATTGAAAAACTTGGATCTAAAACAGTTTAATGACACAGTATTTGTATCCTGGTTTGTTTGATCTCAAACTACTCCAGTCCACCCGTCAAGGTGATTTCGCCTCTCTCCAACGAGGTCTTAATCCACTAATCTTAACAAGATTACAAAGGCTACTTTAACAACTGTTAAAGTGTTCTTGAGTACAACCATAATCCGGTTAATCTCAAGGATCTCTTTTACAATATGATTTAAACAATATGTGTTGTTGTTTTTCTAACAAAAACAGTTTATCACAACTGTGATAAATTACACAGGTTTAGCTTAGAGTAAAGATTGAATTTGCTTTAGCTTGAATATGCGTGGTTGGTGTTCTTAGCAAATTGTTGTGTGTACGTACATGCTTCATTTTGCAAGCTGACTTGTTTATATAGGCAATGTAATGACATTGTCCATAAAGCAAGTTTAATGTTATTAACACACTTTCCTTTTGGAGAATATCCTGTCTGAAGAAAGCCGTTGGAATTAATTCTGTCTTGAATGTTCAGTAACGCTTCAGAGTCTTTTCCCTTAACTGCTGATGACAATTTAGAATATTGATGACTTGGTTTGATATGTTCTCGTTCAAAATCAAAGTTTACTATAATAAAGCGCAGGTTCTGGTCACCAATCTTTAGCGTATAATCTGATTGCTTCAGTGTGTAACACTTTATGGCTTATCTTTTGATGTTGATCTGATCAGAACTTCTGCATACATAAAATATAATTTTAAGGAGCATATTTGTTCTTTGTATTTATTTATTCTTTGTATTTGTTATCATCAAAACTCTAACCAAGGGTTGTAGAATCAAACTATGTTCTAACATTCTGAGCCTAGAGTTCTTTGGCTGTCAGTTCGAGAGCCATTTTTGTTTGTAATAAACAACAAGAAGATAAGGAACCTGTCTCAGAAACCTGTTATGCAATGATATGTATGGCGTGTAGATTCATATGCAATGTTTTCAAGGACCTCGTGGGATTTAAATTTGTTAATTAAAAGGGAACATAAACAAAGACTCTTATTAGTAAGTTCAAATTATAACTGTATTTTAGGCTTACAATGAAAGCAAAAAGGGTTACAAGGAAATAAATTATAAACTCCTAAAACCTAAGACTCAAGTCTCCCATGGACGCTTCCTCTTTGTGTTGACATATGCATTAAGGCTCTACTCCTCGTGAAGTTGTTTTATCAGCTCCAACACTTTCTTCTCACTAGCATATAACTGAGTCGTAAAGGTGTCCCTTTCTTCTTTCAATTGAATCCAAGACTTTTGTAGCTCTTCAAGGTCAGTAGGCATATCTGGATGAAAAATGGCATGAGGAATATCTCCTTCAACAACAGGCTCCACAATTACTGGTAGGAGAGCAAGGTATGGAATTATAAGGTTTTGAGCACGAGATCGCACTCATCTGAGGTAGGGCTCCAAGGGGATGGAGTTTTTTGTCCCAAAGTCTTGCTATCAATCTTACTCACCATGCCCCAAGCACGTATAAACTTTTGACAGAGACCTCGAGGATTGTTCCCGTAATCGAACACAATACCCTAGATAAGCATATCATGAGGACCGTATCTTTGAGCATAACCAAATTGATATAGATCTAGAGACGGGTTGTAGGTAATACCTCCCTTTATGCCAAGGAGTGGCACATTAGGTAATTCCCCACAGCGGACAATAATAGTGATGTCCTCCTGAGATCGAGTACACAAGTAGATATCTGAATGAGAGAGTGACATCATCCTCCCTGACCACCTCAACCCTTGCTCATTCTTCATCACTGATTGGAGAAGGTGCGGAATAAACCACCTGAATAGTAAAGGTATTCAACACATGATAGTCCCTAAGTATCTCATAGTACGAGTGTGAAGAGAGTGCAAAATATATCCAAGCAAAGTAGGCACAGGGTTATGAGTAACAAATACTTTGATCGCCTGGATTAGGGAATAGTACCAAACCATAGATCAATAGAGCCAAGATCTCCTCAAAATCATGAAAACTCATGGCATATAGAAACAATTGAGCCTTCTCTATCACCCAATTTAGCAAGAAGACCTTTAACTCCAATTCTCGTTTCCCAATTAGACACAATGTCTGACCGCTTCAGATGTAAGGTTGCTGCAATAACTTCAGGCTTTGGAAATTTCTCTAAACTAGTGAAGGGTTTCTGATCAAGAATAGATACTCTGAGTAGCTTAGAAAACTCTTCCATTGTGGGTACAACCTGATAAGCTGGGAAGGCAAAACAATGATGCTTAGGATCAAAGAATTGGAACAGAACACTCTTCATGTCTTCTTCAAAACCTGAGGTAACCAAACTGAGTAGATAACCATGCCTCTTGGTGAATTGAGAGTTTTCGAGAACCTTTGAGACTAACTCCTTAAGCTTGGGAGGCATCCCCACAAATTTGATTCAGATAGTATTTCTGCGAGTGGAGGCCATAACCTGCAACGAGGAACAAATATAAATCCCCAGGTCCTTGAAATGGTTAGTGAAAATGTTATGTTATGATGGTATGATGTTATGATGTTATGTTCATGTTAAATGATTAGCAAACACAAGTAAGTCATACAAGAGCCTTAGGTTTAAAGGCTTGCATGAAGTCCATAGGTAAGTACCCTTCCTACAACTGAAGGTTAGTTGGCTCAACCTATCCTAAAATAGTAACCGGGTTCTAAGAATCTCATATCATGGATCTTTCTCACATGCTTTATTTTAGCACGACAACCGGCTTTCCACCAAAAAATACCGAAAGTCGAATCTCAATGAGTGCATCCTCGAATATCAACCAGCTTCAGATTGCACCAAATCCGACTATCTCACTAATTTCTAATGGCCAAGATGGGTCAATTAAGCTTCTAAAAGTAAGTTATTGTTAACAAAGGCTCGATGAAGCCTAATGTTATCCTTAACTAACTCAAGGAACATTAGTACAAACCAAAGTGTCACACTAATTGTAGCTATCATGTTAACCATATCGGTTTACACCGTACAATCTTTATGATCTATTGCTAATTACCTATGGAATCCATAGATCCGGGTGTAGGATCTTTCACAAGAAATAATACCCAAACAAACCATTAAAGTAAAGAAAACAATTCAAACAATTAAAGAAAGGAAAAGTGATATAAACTCTAAGGTAACCCCTTTTTTTAAGTTGTCCCCAGCAGAGTCGCCCGTTTTGTAATACGGTGAGAGAACTGACTTTTTGGCTTTATCCAAATGTGCGGATAGCTAGAGTCGCCACTGACTTTTCTTTTATCCAAATGTGCGTGTGTGATTTGTTTGAAAATATTTTGAAATGCCAATTTAAGGCTAACTTTGTAATGATTCTTATGTCAGTCCTCAAGAATGTATACAAATTGTTTTTTTTTTTGAAAATATTTGTTTTGAAAGTGTGATGTGAGAAATGTTTCGTTTGTAAGAAATCATTCATGAGTCCTACCCACTAAAGTCTTTCTTGTTATTTTACTTCTCCTTTGGAGATAGTACTATCCATACCATTAGTTGGTAGGTAGCCTTATCTATTGGATGTGAAGAGACAGGCGCATGGTCATCGTATGATCATCGAAGGCAACATGTAAGGATGCTTTAGCAATTCTATCAGAGGGACTATAATTATTTTATGGGCAACACAGAGGGTCATCGAGGGACTGTGATCTTTATTCAAAAGGGACCATGATAATTTAATCGAGGGGTTTTTTGCTAAAGTATCCCTACTTTCGAGGGACATGACCAAAGTATCGTAAGGCAACAAGAGAGGTTACCCTAAAAGTGTGAAGAATGTTTGTTTTCAGTTATCTTATCTTGGGAATTAGGTTTTCTATGTTTGATTTTAGTCTTTCCATACAAACCCTAGTTATTAACAGTTAAATATATATAGAAAAATAAAGTGCGGAATATAAAGTCCTACGCTATTACATGGCTTTAGGGAAGATACATAGGTATAGAAATTTGTGGGAAAGTAAACCTACGCTATTACATCCTCAGAGAAAATACATAATAAAAAAACACGGGAATGTAAATCTAAGTTATTACATTGATAGTGCGACCTATACATTTTGTCTAAGAAAATTAAATAGCAAAAACAAATAAGAAAAGATGTTAGAAAAATGTTTTAATGTTTTGTGTTTTTTTGTAGAAAATAATTTAAGTTAATAATTAGTAATTAAAACATAAATTATAATTTATTTTAATGTTAAGAAAATAAGTTAATTGATTAATTAATTAGTAAAAAAAATATGTAAAAAATTTAATTGCTAATTAAAAAACCTAACCCAAATTTGTTATGGTTAAAAAAGGTTAAAGATTTTGTTAATGATTAATTAGAAAAGGAATTAATTAAGAAAAAGAGTGAAAATTAGGGTTAGTAGAAAATAAGTAAAATAAGTGCATGGGGTGGGGGTTGAACCACGCCCTTCCCTTCACAGATTATGCCATTTACCACTGCACCATGTTGTTTTTTGTGATTGAGAATAAGAAGCGCTCAACATATCATAAACCTGCGTTGAAATCTGGAATAAAAAACAAAAAATTGACAAAACATAGGGATCGAACCCACGCCCTCACGCATAATGACCATCACTCTTACCACTGGGACACTTGTTGTTACGCGTTGGTTTAATCAGCATCATTCAATATAATATAAATTAAAATTAAAAAATTAGAAGTCAAATAAAATTACACGTGCGTGTTAGTAGGGTTCCTATGATTTTGAATGGACGAATGAACATGTGCCACACCTAGGTTAAATAACCAGTGGGCTGGAGAGATGCCGGAGACCTAGCTCCAATCGTCTTCTCCGGTGATGAATTTTCCCAAACCTGTGAAAATGGCCAAATAAAAAGAAAGCAAGATTACAGTTCACATAATTTGACCATTGCGAGTTCAATGGTGATCTCCTTTTTGGCTAATCCAACCTGTACAATGAGATACAATCAAAATAAAATAATATGGTACAATAATGGCAATTGGGTATTCTTGCATCATGGGCTTCATGCAAAGGATATAACCTGTAATATTTTACCTCAGGAACACATTGAAATTGTTAGTTTGAAATAAAGCATCGTAAACATTAAAATATAAATTTCAATATATATGCATGACTGGTGATCTTTTGAATGCATGTTTTAGACACATTTGATCATGAAGAATGATTGGGACTTACTTTATAATACCTTAGGGATTGATTTGATTATTTATATGGTCTTGAGGATGGATGAAAACTGGAATTCAAATTTACTCCTTCTCTTGCAAATTTTCAACCCAAAACCGTTGTTTCTTGAGCTGCAATGCATAGTCCTTGATGTATGAAAATGTTATGTATATATGGAGGAGTGATTTAGGTCAAATGGGTGGCTTGGATATATCATGAAATCATATCTTTGATTTTATTTGAAAATAAGTTCAAATCTTCCAAAACCAATGTAAACTTGTTCCAAACAAGGCCACACGTTTTCTTTAGCTTCAAGGTAGGTTTTTGGGCCTCCAACATTATTAAAACTAAAGTCCACACGCATTGTATCAACATCTTGATAATTTATTTGATTTATTTGAAAAATATTCAAATAAAATTAAAATAAATAAAATAAAAAATCAAGGCCATGCATGGATGGACTTAGAGGTCCAATATGAAGTCATGAACATGTTTGGACCTGAAAACTTAGGCCCATTAGCCCAAAAATTCAACTTTTCTCAATGTAGGTTTCATGCATTTTCTCAAAATTGCTTAACTTGCACCAATCATAACTATCTCAATGTTTCTCATATGAAGATGATCTTGAACTTTTTGGAAACTTCAAGATGTCTCCTACAACTTTCATGTTGGTAATTTTTTAATTTGAACACCTTAACTTGATGTAAATTGCTTTGAAAAACATGTCTTTTTGTTGACTTTTAAATGACATGTAATGTTTTGGCCCATATCTTTCAAATGAATCATTTTTGGCGTTGAGCTTAGAGAGTAAAAGTTGTAGAGAATTGAATTTCCTTCAAGATATAATTTGGTTGAGGAATTTATTATGAAGTATGTGAAAGTTATGCTTGGTAAAAGTTCAGTTTACTTCTCCTTAAGAAAACCCTAATTTAGTAACTTTTGACTTTTGATGAATGTTGAGTTTTCTTGATGAATCATGATCAACCCTTGATCAAATGATGAATATGGCCTCAAAATCTTGATGTTGACCAAAAATATTGAAGTTTGACTGTGAATTGGTCAAAGTTGACTTTCTGTCCAATATAGTTAATTTTCAATCATCTGGCTAATTGACTGAGCAAACTTATGATGTCAGGCTTGAAATTTGGCATGAGGATACTTAGATACACATGAGAAACCATGAAATCCCCTTGAGCCATTAGAAGTCCAATTTCCTTTGAGAAAAGCAAAACCCTAGTTGTAGGTCCATTGCTTAGGAGGAATGTTTATTTGGTCAACCCTTGAGTAGTCTTGAACAATTGAGGCCTTCATGAGCATGAAGAGGTATCTTGAATCAATTTATCTCAAAGATGAGAGGGAAAATTTTAGGGTACAACACATTGTCTATCAGCATATTAGACAAAGAGTCATTCTTACAATTCATAGATATATGCAGATCCAGGTTATGGTTTGTCCCTTCATTAGGCAATTCCTCCTCACAAAAAATCAAGTTATTACAAGATGTAATATTCCCCATAACACCGTTGAACTGATCGAGAAACTTATCTCTTCCAACAAAGTCCTGATCTAACACCCTCATTAGAGATTACTGATGGGCAAAAGAGTTCATCAACAAGGATAAAATGGAGATCTTAGATGGAGTTTGCAACAACTGATCCACAATATTGTAATAACTTATCTTGATGATTTTTAACAGATCATCAACATGTTTTTCCAAGGCAGCGCCACTAGATTCTCCTACCAATTTCTTAGGTTCAACATTCTCAACAACCTTCTTACAAGAATTAACATCTCCTCGAAAGGTAAGGGCGAAGACACGTCCACTACGAGTTACCTGACTAGCTTCAACAATATTCTCAACACGAGACAAAGGTTGGGTAGGAATTTCCACACCATCTTCCAAGACAGTTGCATTGTACTTATAAGTCACATCTTTATCTGATTCATATGGGATAGGACCATGCAGACAAATAACTAAGGGAGCAACAACAGGCTTGTTGTGGTGTGCGATATCTACAGAAGTGGGAATATCAAAATGTGGCACAATGCCATTTACCCCTACTTCTTCAGCATATTCAGAAAACATACCTTCGGTAGAAGAAACGAATTCATCAGCAGAAACATATTCATCATCAAACATGGCCCCGACAGAGTAGTATTTAATCATGTTAACTTCATTATAATAATATTTGTTTCCTGTAACTCTGATAGTACCTTTGTCTAATAACAATTGAATACATAATCTTACAATAGAACAACCATGAGAATCTCTGCAGCAAATTTGACAGGAAGCATAATGATGTATCTCCTGACCATCCATATAACAAAAGTTAGCATGCAACAACACCAGATCATCATCCATATAATTCACATCATAAATTAGGAATTCACCGGGACATCCATAAATCATATTCACATCATTCTCATATTGTGCCTTTGGCCTGATGATATGGATAAGGCCTTGATCCAACATCTCTTATAAATCACCTTCTACCACAGAACAACTATGAGTACTTTCACTACATACCCAGCAGACTTTATAGTCATGCTTATAGTGATTGTATTGACATAACAAAGCACGCATCTTCATCAAATTCCATCTTACCATGTTTATGTCAAAGATTCTGAATTCTTCTGGACAACCAGAAAACATATTCACAGTACCTCCACCTATATGCTTTGGTAGTGGATTAGCCTTCACATTGGGACCAATATCTTTAAAAGATAGGAGACTATATCTTACCATATTCTACACTTCAGACTTCAATGGATAACAATTTTCAATGTTGTGCCCAGGGGCTCCTTGATGAAAAGCACAAGTCTGATCAGCTTTATAATACCATGGCAAAGTTGAAGGTATAGTAGGGGGAGCCTATTCTGCATCAGGTTCTTCTAAATCAAAGTCGAAAACAATTTTGTATAACTCATCAGAATAAGATTAAAAGTTCCCCTCTTCTAGCCTTTCCCTTGATTACCTTGTGGAGGTGCTCTCTGATGGGCAATGGTAGTAGAAGCTACATTGACGATTGGAGTTACTAAAGAAACCTGTTGTTGATGCTGATGACGTCTTCTTGGAGGTATAGTCCTTCTTTCTTGAAAAACAACATTCATTTCTCCTTATTTCTTATTAGAAAACCCATATGATGCTTTCTTTATTCCAATAGAACTTTTATCTTTTGACAATCGTCCTTCCCTGACGGCTTCCTCTAGACATACACCCATGCTTACCATCTTAGTGAAATAACTCGGTGCACTTGCAACCATTATTTCATAGTAAAATGAACCAAGTGTTTTAGGAAGACCTTAGTCATTTCTTGCTCTCCCATTGGGGGTACCAAATGGGCAGTAACCTCACGCCAATGCTGCACATACTCTTTAAATGATTCCTTATCTTTGTGAGACATCACTATCAATTGGTCACTGTCAAATTCCATTGACATGTTGTACTTATACTGCTTCAAGAAAGCTTCACCCAAGTCATTGAATGTATGGATGTTGCTACTGTCCAGTCTCATATACCTTTCAATGCAGCACCAATTAAATTATCCTGGAAGAAATGAATAAGCAAGCCTTGGTCATCAATATGCGTGGACATCCTTATGATATACATCACCAGGTGGTCACGGGGACAAGAGTTTCCCTTGTACTTCTCAAATTCTGGTACTTTAAACTTTGCTGGCACTTTTAGATTAGGAACCAAGCAGAGGTCACTAACATTATGTCTGAATAACTCTTTTCCTTGGAGAGCCTTTACTTCTTTCTGCATTTCATTGAATTGATCCTGAAAGTCATCCATTCCGTCATAAAAGCCCAAACTTCCACTTGGTGGAGGAGGCGCATGATAAACTT
This sequence comes from Vicia faba, assembly GCA_948472305.1. Classification (NCBI taxonomy): domain Eukaryota; kingdom Viridiplantae; phylum Streptophyta; class Magnoliopsida; order Fabales; family Fabaceae; genus Vicia; species Vicia faba. The sequence goes on along the minus strand of OX451737.1, from coordinate 979,941,897 downwards.
CATCATTAATAACATACATAACATTCACTGCAGGAGGTGCAACATGATGAATCTCATTATTAATAACAGGGACAACATGCACCATAGGAGGTGTAGAAACAACAACATTTTGAACAAATGCATTAACTTGAGCAGCTGGATTGTAACCTTCTGGCATGAAATTCTCAGGCATTACCCATGGGTAACTATGAGGCATACAATATTGAGTAGCAGTAACTGGAGTAACAAAGATGGGAACTGACAAAATATCTAAAATAACGGTCGTTTACTATGGTTGTGTAGCATGAGGAGATAGAGGAGAAGTAGGTGGTGGTTGATTCTGAGAATCCACCAATGACTCTACCAAAGCAGTCAGATTAGCCATACCGGCTCTCAAAGCAGTAACTTCTTCGCACAGCTCACGATTCTCTTGTTCAAGGTTTTCCGTCTTCCTTGTAGAATTAGCCCGAGTATTATAGCGATGAGACAACTTACCGACTGAACGAAGTAGAGAAACAAGTAAGACACTTGGGAGAGACGGGAATAAAAAAATATGTGAAAATTATGCATGATATGTAATGCATATGATTTATCGTGTTTATTCAAGGAACTCAAAGAACTATAAACAATTGCAAATATTAGGGAACTAACACATTTGGAAATACTGAAAAATATCATTTTGATAATAACTTTGGAATGGATTACAACTTTTAGTACAAGTTTCAATAAACCTAAGTACAAGATAATAAAGTAGAATTTTAAAATCCTAAGGCACCAAAGTTGATGAAGATCTTTCCACACACCGATGTTTTCCCTTGAGTCATGCAATCTGAGCCTTTAATTGCTTGTTCTCTTCGGCATACTTGTCGGCGACTTCTTTCCATCTGCCAGAGTCAGAAAATGGGTGACCAGGATTTGACTGAACTCTAGAGGAAAATAAATCCTCCTGCTTCTCCATCCTCTCCACAGCATGACTCTCAATAATCTCAATCAAGTCATCCTTCTCTTTCAATTATGTTGAGTAGGACACCTCCAAAGTCTGACACTTGTTCTTCCATGCTTCCTTCTCTTGTTGCATCCTAACTAAGGCAAGTTGTAGTTCTTCCACATCATCTAAGAGAGGAGGAATAGTCCTCATAAACATGCCAGCTAAAGGTTCTTCACGAGAATAAGGCATCTTCAATTGAATTTCCCTTGCTTGTACCCAACAGAGATAAGGCTCTAAGGAAACAACTCCTCTTGGTCCCAAATCTTTTCTACCCTTCCTATGAATATGGAGCCAAGCCTTTTTAATCTCTTCCTTAGCTGCCTTATGATATTCTCATTCTTTAAGAAAGAAACCACTTAGATGAATGTTTCTTGGCTTGTCTGTCATTGGATATCCAAGTTGGTGGCTTGCAAGAACAAGATTGTAGTTAATTCATCCACTTGTACCAAGAAAAGGAACATTGGGAAAACACCACAACTATCAATAATCTTCCCATCATAATAAGCTTGATAATACCAATCAATGTCAGAATGAGTGAGAGTCATAATCTTTGGTGCCCAACGTGGTTCCTTCTTGATATCCTAAAAAGCAGCAGACCGAGGCAAGTGAGAAATAAACCACTGATATAACAATGGTGTGCAACAAATGATATCCATTCCTGATAGAAATTCAAAAGATGGATGGAATAATAAGTATCTCCTAGCAGTGTAGAGACTGGGTTCCCAATCAGAAAGATCCTAATGGCATTAACATCCAAAAATTTGTCGACGTTAGCAAACAAGAACAACCCATAGGAAAGAGAAACAAAGATAGCCTTAAAAGTAGTTGTACTCTTCATCTTGGCGAAGTAACAAGCTTTCTCCAATAGAAATTGAGCAGGTAAACCTCTGATTCCTCCTTTGGTAGTCATGTTTGAAGGTGTGAAAAACACAAGAAAGGGGGGGGGGGGGGGGTGAATTGGGTTCTTAAAATAAAACTATTCTTTTAAAAATATTCCCCGTTTAAGTTAAAATTAATTTTCCTTCACTCTTGATAATAACAATAAGTAAGAACAAGAAGTAAAGAATAAAGTATGTTTATATTAGTTCACTTGAAAATTATCAAGATAGTCTAGTCTACCTGCCAAAGTGATTTTGCCTCACTCAATCGAGGATTTAATTCATTATAACCAAATTGATTACAATTTGCACAAGCTACCCGCAAGTGACTAACAACTTCTAAGACTCGCAAGTCAAAGAATTCTTAAGGATTCAGACCTACCCAGTCCCTTAAGGAATATCAAACAATAATCAACCTGATTATTACAACGTACAAGCTACCCGCAAGTGACTAAAAACTTCTAAAACTCGCAAGCTCTAGACTTCTTAAGGCTACAAACCTACCCGTTCCCTTAAGGAATATCAAACAACTGTTAGAATACAAGTTTTATTTACAAGAGTATAGCTTCTAAAAATCTAAGTATGTAAAATATTTTATGAACAATGACTTAAGAATGTGAAAGCTATGAACAACGTTTGCGCATGAATATTTAGTGAATTGGCAGCTTTCTCTCTTAGTATTCAAGCCTTTATATAGCCAATAAAATAATATATCCATTGAGGGATACTCTTGGGATTTCCAGAAACATTGACAGCTTGAACAATAACATGGGGGACAAGATCGTGCGACGCGCCCGTCCTTTCATGGTAGTGGAATGAAATGTTGATTGTACCATGTACTATTTTTACCATATTAACGTTATCTTATTTCCTTCTGCAATTCAGAGGCTTCTACAAGCATGAGTTTAGAAGCGAGAACATAACACTAGGTTATCAAAACTTCAAATCTTCAGAGTCTTCAGAACTGCATGTTTAGAGTCTTCAGCACTTGGTCGTGAGAACCTTTCCTTAAAACCTTGGGTCTTTAGAACTTCAATTCTTTATAATATTTAGAACTTCTGTCTTTAGAGTCTTCAGCACTTGGTCTTCATAACCCTTATCTTTAAAACCTTTTTATTAGAAACACAAGTATTCAGCATCTGGACTTGAATAAAAACCTTGTCTTCATATCTTCTAACTTCGTTTCTTTGGAACACGTTGTCTTTAGAAGCTTGAGTCTTTAGCATCTGGACTTTAGTAGAAACTTGAGTCTTCAGATCTTTTGACTGGGTTTTTTAGAACAAACTCAGAGCTTACACTTCAGAGCCTTCTAGAGTGTCTTTCTACTATTCAACAGAACTTGTGTAGCGTAGAAGTGAAATCAATTCTCTTCTAATGTCTTGGCGACACCATTCATTATAATCAGAACCTGTTTGTTAAGTACTCAACAATAACAAACATTAGAGTATCAAGATTGTTCATACAAACATACTCATTTGTCATCATCAAAACTCATAGATGATATTGCAGAACCAAATCTTGTTCTTACAATCTCCCCCTTTTGATGGTGACAAAACTATGTATTTCAATGACACAATTTTGTTCTTATAATCAGAAGAAATGAAAATAGAAAGGTAAGGAAGACTTATCCTTTTTATGATTCTTCCTCTGAGTCAATGATTTGATGAAGATCGGATATCCTGACTCTGAACCATTTGAGTAAAACTCCCCCTGGTTTCAATAGATTAGATATCGAGATCTTGAGATTCTTGACTCTGGATGCCAATAGACAAATTGAGATCTTGATGTTAAACAAAAAATTGAGATCTTGATTTCATACAACTTCCTATTGAATATTGACTTTAGATTCCAACGAGAACGAAATCAGGTTGAAATATTTGAAATTTTAACGTCGCTAAGACAACTTCCTAGATTCTCAATTTAGGAGTTTGATTCCTGATGTCACATCTTGAAGTCTGATTGTGAGTTGAAAAACATTTTCAGATTCTGAATCCAATAGTTTTCTGAAGTCAACGGGTTAGACATAAGACTTTGATAGTGCTTTCAGATCTTTGTCTTTTAATCAGAGTTCTGATTTCCTAAGAAAGAAAAACAATTCTAACAAAAACATAATTTTAACTGGGTTAGAATGTAAGCATCTCTTTTCAGAGGACATTTTACAAAATTGATTATTGAAATCAAAGTTATGTTCATTTAATTACTCCCCCCTTTTTTCATAATCAAAAAGGTAATTATGTGTGAAAAATATACAAACCAGAAGACACAATCAAGACAAGAAATTTCATTGATAAGTCAAAAGAAGGAGATTACAATAGAATGAACATAGACAGATAAATCTATCTAAACTTTAAACACATCACAACTCTCATCAAATAGAGCATTGCCTCTGATGAACAGATTTTGTTGAACAATTTCATTTATTCCTGCGAACTCAAATAGTTCAAACAATACACGTCCATACAGAATGAATGATTTTTAAGAGTTCCTGGATGCTTGAATTGATAGCTTCAGATGATTTAATATTATTTCCGAAATATGAATTAGAATATTCTTGCGAAGGTAATAAAGAAGGCACATTACCTTAGGAAAAACTATATTAAGATCTTCTCCTCTGGGATGAAGATTTTTCAATAGGAACTGAAACCTGATTTTTGATAGTGGTTTTAAGTGATATGAACAAAGGGGATCATATCTGAATGAAGAGTTAGGAACATTTGAAAACATGTCAACATTCATGCATGATTTGGGTAAATGTGGACTTTAGATGGCTTCACCAATAGATGAGCGGGTAATGGTAATGGGAACACCAAAAATGTGAGAATAAATGGTATTTCCATAAATACTAACAAAAACATGAAGCCCAAAATTATTTAATAGGTTAGGATAAACAAGACCTCTTAGCATTGTTGCATACCCAAACCATCCTTGATTTTCAATAACTCCGTTGATGAAACCATCATCAGACACATGATTGGGTCTTTTCTCTTTGATTACCTTGAGAAGATTTTCATCTCCTTGAAAAGTTCTAATAGACATGGTATGTAGAAAAGATTGAAGAGAAGAGACGATTGAAGATGATACAAGTATAATGACTTGATAAATGACTATAGATGAAAAGAGATATAAATAGCCATTCAAGCAATTCACGAATTAAGACAATTGAAACACTCAAGTGACATTTCAGACTACTAAAAGAAGGAAATTAAGAGAGAAGTAGATCAAATGTTAAGATGAGAGAGAACGAAAACGTTTAATCATGACATGGAATGTCAGACATAGGCATAAAGGTATGACATGAAATGAATGTTCCCAAGGAGTAGTTAAATAAATGTAATCATGATTAATCAGTTTCAAGAAAAATAATTGCTCGTGCATGACCTAGGTAGAATATGATAGCCACTAAGTCTATTTAGGTAATGCGTTTGATATTCTTAGAGTCTGGAGAACAAAAAGGTATCCATCTGATTAGGGACATTTCTGACTGAAACATCTTCTGATGACTGAGATGAAAAAATTAGAAGTATTTTGATTAAGTCATAATCGTATTCCTTCAGACTACGACTAAAACCCAATTGATTCTAATGACATCTTACTTTGGACAAAAATCCATTTTCAGATTCTTTAGAATAAACAAAAATCTATCTTCAGCCAAGGGTTTTGTAAAAATATCAGCCCATTGATGATCTGTATCTATAAAGTTTAAAGATAAAATCCCTTTTTGAACATAATCTCTAATAAAATGATGTTTGATTTCTATGTGTTTAGCCCTAGAGTGTAGGATAGGATTCTTACTAAATAAAATAGCGCCAGTGTTATTACGGAAGATAGGGATATTACTCTTATATATCTGGTAATCTTCCAGCACATTCTTCATCCATAACATCTGAGTGCTGCATAGAGCTGTTGATATGTACTCTGCTTCTGCTGTTGAAAGAGCAATTATTTATTGCCTCTTGCTTGACCATGATATTAGATTCTTACCTATAAATTGACAGTTTCCAAAAGTAATTTTCCTTTCTATCTGATCTCTAGCGTAGTCTGCATCACAGAAGCCAGAAAGAGAATACTCTAATGTTTTCTCATACATCAAGCCAATGTTAGGGGTTCCTTTTAGATACCTTAGAATCCTTTTAACGCCAGTTCAGTGAGATTCCCTAGGATCATATTGGAATCTAGCACAAAGATGAACATTGAATAGAATATTAAGTCTAGTTGCAGTCAGATACAGAAGAGATCCTATCACACCACAATAGAGCTTCTAACAAACCTTCCACTTACCTCTTCTTACTCCAAAATACATGCAGGATGCATTGGAGTCTTTGCTACAGTGCAGTCTGTCATGTTGAATTTCTTCAAAAGTTCTTTGGTGTACTTACTTTGATGTATGTAAGTAGCCTCTGGTTTTTGATCAATCTAGATTCCCAGAAAGAACGTCAATTCTCCAATCATGTTCATTTCAAACTCATCCCGCATTAGCTTAGAGAATTCCTCGCAGAGAGAAGGATTAGTAGAACCAAAAATAACATCATCGACATAAATTTTGTTGTACCCTAAAATATACCCTCCCATTTTCAAGACAAATTAATTCAAGACACATCCTCATGCTCATGAAGGTCTCAATTGCTCAAGACTTATCAAGGGTTGATCAGACAAACTCTCCTTCTAAGAAATTGACATACAACTAGGGTTTTGCTTCTCTCAAAAGAAATTGAGTTTCTAATGCCTCAAGTGTATTTCATGGTTTCTCATATGTCTCATGGTACCCTCATACCAAATTTCAAGCCTTACATCACAAATTTGCTCAGCCAATTAGCCAGATGACTGAAAGTCAACTGTATTGGACAAAAAGTCAACTTTGACCAATTTACAATCAAACTTCAATATTTTTGGTCAACATCAAGATTTTGAGGTCACATTCATCATTTTATCAAGGGTTGATCATGATTCATCAAGAAAACTCAAGATCCATCAAAAGTCAAAAGTTACTAAATTAGGGTTTTCTTAAGAAGTTAATTGAACTTTGACCAAGTATAACTTTCTCACACTTCATCAGAAATTCATCAACCAAAGCCTAACTTGAAGGAAATTAAATTCTCTACAACTTTGACTCTCTATGCTCAAGGAAAAAATGCTTCATTTGAGAGATATGGGCTAAAACATTACAAGTCATTTTGAAAGTCATTAAAAAGACATCTTTTGTCAAAGCAATTTACAAAAAGATAAAGACTTCAAATGAAAAAATGACCAACATGAGAGTTGTAGGAGATATCTTGAGGTTTCCAAAAAGTAAAAATAACATCTTAATATGAAAAAAATTGAGTTAGATATGATTGGTGCAAGTTGGGCAATTTTGATAAAATGCATGAAGTTCAAATTGAGCAAAGTTGAATATTTGGGCTAATGGGCCTAAGTTTTCAGGTTCAAACGTGTTCATGTCCTCATATTAGACCTCTAAATCCACTTATACATTTTTGTGGTTTTTATTTCTTTTTATTTTTGTTTTATTTAATTAAAAGAAAAATAAATCAAATAAATTACCAAAAAATGATACAAGGCGTGTGGACTTTTGTTTTAATCACATGGAGGCCCAAAAAAGCTCATAACCAGCTAGCAAAACTGTAAGGGGGAGATTTCAATGATGTCAAAATTATGTTGTAAATATTACTAGATGATACGGTGGACAAAGTAGCATGAAAAGTCTTCAAGAATTGGCATTTTTGAAAATTTACATTCTATGAGTCGACTTAAAGAAAGCTCAGGTCGACGCATGATTTAAAGTTGCTCCTTTGGGAAGTCTCAGGTTTACTCACGTCGACTATATGGTCGACTCATCCTGGAAGCAATGTTTAGGAACTATGCATTGACGCATACCCCTGGAGTAGTTGATTCATGGATCTTGCACTCTGTCATATGGCATCTCCGGGAATGCTCAGGTCGAGTCATCCTTCTGCATAGGTCGACGCATGGATCATAAACACTTTCATATGGAACCTTTGAGAATGCTCAGGTCGAGTCACCTTTTTTGCATAGTTTGGCGCATGTCTTGTATACACTGTCATATGGCACTTACGAGAATGCTCAGGTCGAGTCCCCTTTTGCATAGGTCGACCGCTCGCTCGTAAAAACTATTTTTCAGTCTGTTAGTTTGGGTCTTAACCTTAGATAACATATGTACATGTTTGGTTATTTAATTTTGTTTTTAACAAGAAAAGTGAAATAGATACACAGGGTACTCACCATTTTCAAACTCTCACTCATCCATTGACAACTACACATAATAATTTTTGTCGATCAAGGTGTGAAGCGTGTGTTGACAACGTCTAAAGTAGAAGATTGCGATTTTGTTCGGGTTGAGTAATTATGGGTTTTTCTTGAATAAAATCTGAGGATTTTGTCCTTTAAGATCATTGGGATTTGGGGTTCTTTTGACAATTCTTTGCTTCATCAAATTCAACTGTTCTTAAGGGATTGAGGAACTCTGGGTTCACTCAACAAGGTAGCTACAATCAAAGGATTTTGAAGGAAGAATTGGGTCATCATTTTGCAATCAAATCAGTCGAGCAGAGGGTTTGAGAAACAAATTGGGTTCTCAACAAGGTAGCTACAACCGGAGGTTTATCGAAGATTGATGAAATACTTGATTCAAATCGAATCAAGGGAAGATAGGAGCTTAGTTTTCAATTCAACATATTGGTTTTGAATTATGGTGACTATTTTCTATCTCTTGTATAAACTTTGCAATCATAATAACAACTATCCTAATTCTAAATTCTAAAATTAGGGGCAGACGTACCCCACGCGAGAACGACATGGGGAATTGCCTTAACAAATCACGTGTCATTTTTCTTTCTCGCACTTTACCACTTATTTACAATAATCTGAAAAATTTTCTCATGTGGTTCCAATTGTCCTAATTTGTAGTGCAATAAAATTGTTACTAAAAACTATAATAATGAATTTGATTGCTATAATTGATTTCAACACTACAAATTAAGGTAGATTGAACTTGGTGAAATTAAGCACACCATGTGTTCGATAAAAGTCCAAAAGTGAAAATTTGTGTATTTTCTTCTCAACATTTCATTGGAAGTAATTGACAATAGTTAAAGAGTATAAGTGATCAATTATAATTGAGTTAAGTGTTAATAATTCTCCTTGATTCATTCCATTCGGTTTTTTGCATATCCAGTCTTTTCAATAGAGGGTCATTTTAGACGAGTGTATCCGGGTAACTTTCACTGCACTTCAAGTTTTTCTTAAAAATTGATTTTAAAAATTAAGGTATCTATTCAACCTCCCCTTCTAGACACGTCCTATCGTATAACAAGTGGTATCAGAGAACTGGTTCATCTAGTGCTTCACATATAAATCTTTAGACAATGGAGAATGATCCAAAAGGGGCGTACAATAGAGCACCTATTTTCACTGGTGAAAACTATAGCTATTGAAAAGATTGTATGCGTGTGCATATCAATTCTTTTGATAGAAAAATTTGGAAAGTCATAGAAGAAGGTCCTATGGCTATAACTATGTTAAACCATGTGGGTGCCATTGTACCTAAACCGGAAGCATAATGGGATGAAAAAGATGAGAAAAACTATGCTTATGACTAGAAAGCTAAAAATATGCTCATATCAGCTCTTGGAGTTTATGAATACTTTTGTATCTCGCATTGTGCTACCACTAAGGAAATGTGGGATGCTTTACAAGTTACCCATGAGGGTACAAACGATGTCAAAATAGTAAGGATTAACACTTTAACTCAAGAGTTTAATCTCTTTCGTATGAAGCAGGGTGAAACCATTGCGAACATGCAAAATAGATTTTCTCACATAATAAATCGCTTACACACACTTGGTCATATTACTTCCAATGTTTTTGATATTAACAAGATTTTAAGATGTCTTAACAGGGAATGGAAACCTAAGGACACTGCTATCAAGGAAGCCAATTATCTAACTACATTGGATCTTACAACACTATTTGGTAAACTTCAAGAACATGAGCAAGAGCTCACAAATCTTAATAAGCATGAAAAGAAAGAGAAGAAAGAAAAGCTGAGGGGAACGAAGAAGAAGTCCATCACGTTAAAGGCTTCATGTTCTAAGTCTTCCACCATAGATTCAAGTGGAAGTGACTCAAGTGATGGAGATGAGAGTCCGAATGAAGATTTGGGTTTATTCTTAAGGAAGTACAATATATATCTTCGGAAGAATGAAATTCAACATTCGGACAAGAATCTCGTTGACTATAGAAGGCAAGCTAAGCCAAACAAACCTTTTGAAAGCAAGAGAGTTAAGTCAAAGGGATATTTTTACAATTGTGGGAAACCCGGTCATTATAAACCAGATTATCCCTTGTTCAAGAAAGATAACGTAAGAAATAAGGTTTCAAAACAATCCGAACAAAGCTAGAAGAGCTTAAATTGCTTGGGATAGTGATAGTGATTCGTCAAGCAAATATGACTCTAGTGATGAAGAAGAAAAATAAAACTTGTATCTTATGGCGCATCACAAAAAGAAAAAGAATGTAAGTCACTTTAAATATGATCATGTTGTTGAAATGTCTTATATTGAATTACAAAATGCATTTGATACTTTACATTATGAGGCTAAGGAAGCTTTGAGACGCTTAGCCTCAAATAAAAAGATTTTCAAATACCTTGAGCTTAAAGTTACCAAATCCGAAAAGTAGTTGGAAACTCTCAAGGCTTCCATGATAGAGAGTATCAAAGACAAATATGAAATTGACAATACCTCTTGGAAAAATTGGCATGGTTGTGAAACTTTTCACATTTTGCAAAAAGAGACTAAATTTCTTAAAGCCAAATTAGACAAGGACTTACAACCCAAACTTACATTTGCTATTGATTGTTCAAACTTTAGAAAAAGCATGATTAATCCTTATAAAAAATATTCTTATCATATAAGAGATCAATCAAGCAAAAGTAACTCCTATCAAGACTCAACTTGTCTATATTGTTACAAGGAGGGACATACCATTAAAAATGTCGATTTAGAAGATTTTTGGTACCTAAAGGCATTTTCAAATGGTCTCCCAAAGGCAACCCATGTTTCACTCACATACAAGGACCCAATAAAAATTGGGTACCTATTTCCCTTGTTTGATTTTTCAGGTGGAATGTCTTGAGACTACAGAGAGAAGATGGTTTCTCGACAGTGGGTGCTCAAGACATATGACATGTGATATTTCCCTATTCTTTGACTTTGTGGATAAGAATAAGGGCTTTGTAACCTATGGTGATAACAAAAATGGAGTTATACTTGGAAAAGGTAGTGTAGGTAATCCCTCTTCTACTACTACCCCAGATGTCCTTTTAGTTGAGGGTCTTAAACACAATCTCATTAGTATTAGTCAACTACGCGACAAAGGATATAAAGTTTCTTTTTCAAAATATTATTGCTTGATTGAAAATAGTAATAAGAAACTTGTGTTTAATGGCTTGAGGGTTAATAATATATATATATATATATATATATATATATATATATATATATATATATATATATATATATATATATATATATATATATATATATATGCTTGACTGACACTAAATGTCTTGTGTCCATGAGTGAAGACCCATGGCCTTGGCATAGGCGATTAGCACATGTCAATTTTGACTTGCTAAACAAAATTGTATCAAAAAATCTAGTTGTTTATTTTCCCAAAATAAAAATTTCTAAAGATCACTTATGTGATGCATGTCATATGGGTAAACAAACAAAAATTTATTTTAAATCTAAAAAAGATTATCTCTACAACTAAACCATTCGAACTTCTCCACATGGATCTTTTTGGACCATCTAGAATAAAAAGCCTAGGTGGCAATTATTATGGTTTTGTTATAGTAGATGATTTCTTTAGATATTGTTTGACAATTTTCTTAGCTAGCAAAAGTGACACTTTTTCGGCGTTTGAAAAATTAGCTAAGATGTTCTAAAACAAGTTAAACACTAAAATTGTTACAATCGGAAGCGATCACAAAGGTGAATTTGAAAACCATCTCTTTAAGGAATTTTGTGAAAAACATGGCATTGATCATAATTTTTCCGCACCATGCACTCCATAACAAAAAGGAGTAGTGGAACGCAAAAACCGTATTTTAGAAGAACTATGATCAATGAACATTCCGTTCCTAAGTATTTTTGGGCCGATGCCATAAGTACGGCTTATTATGTTTTGAATAGGATCATAATCCGACCAATTCTAAACAAAACTCTTTATGAACTACTAAAAGGAAGAAAGCCTATTATTTCACACCTTTACGTTTTTGGATGTAAATGATTTATGTTGAATAATGATAAAGAAAATATTGGTAACTTTGATTCAAAAGCAGATGAAGGTATCTTTCTCGGATACTCTCAATCTAGTAAAGCTTATATAGTATTTAATAAAAGGCTACAAATTGTTGAGGAGTCCATGCATTTATCTTTTGATGAATCTTGCCCGAGATCCGTCAGAAAAGGTGTTGTATTTTATGGTGCAGGTGTATCTTCGGAAAGTATACTTAAAGATCCGGATGTTGAAAGCAATGAAAATAATTCCCCATTGGAATGTGAATCTATCAAAGAAAAAGATCTGGATACTAAAAGCAACGAAAATGATCTCCCATTGGAATGGAAATCTATCAAGGATCATCACATCGACAATATCCTTGGAGATATCACAAAAGGAGTAATTACACGGTCCAAGATAAGTAACTTTTGTTACATTTTGCTTTCGTCTCACAAGTTGAGCCTAAAAACTCCAAAGACACTTTACTCGATGAACTTTGGTTTTTAGCTATGCAAGATGAGCTAAACCAATTTAAGAGAAATAAGGTTTGGGATCTTGTCCCTCCTCCACGAGACCATCGTGTAATCGTCACTAAATGGGTGTTTAGGAACAAATTGGACGAAAATGGAATAATAACTCACAACAAGGCCCAGCTTATTTCTCAAGGGTATAACCAAGAGGAGGGCATCGACTATGAGGGAACTTATGCACCGGTCTCCCGAATCGAGGCTATAAACCTTTTACTTGCCTTTGCATGTTCACAAAATTACAAGTTATATCAAATGGATGTTAAGAGTGCTTTTCTAAATGGTTATATTAATGTAGAGGTGTATGTATCTCAACCTCTCAGATTTGAAAACTATGAGTATCCTAACCATGTTTACAAACTAAGACGTGCCTTATATGGTCTCAAACAAGCTCCTAGGGCTTGGTATGAACGCCTTATTAAGTTTTTGTTAGAACAAGGATTCTCAAGAGGAAAGGTTGATACAACACTTTTCATTAAACGCCACGAAAAACATTCAATTTTAGTACAAGTTTATGTAGATGATATCATATTTGGTTCTACTAATACATCTTTGGTTAAGGATTTTTCTAAGTCGATGCATGGAGAATTTGAAATGAGTATGATTGGTGAATTAAAGTACTTCCTTGGGCTTCAAATTAACCAACTCGAGGAAGGGACGTTAGTGAGTCAAATCAAGTATTGTCAAGAACTATTAAAGCGCTTCGATATGGCAAAATCAAAGGTTATTGACACTCCAATTCCTACCGCAGTAAATATTAATCGTGACGAACATGGTAAGTTGGTTGATGTAAAAATGTATAGAGGTATGATTGGTTCCGTTCTTTACCTTACCGCTTCTCATCCCGACATTATGTTTAGTGTATGTATTTGTGCTAGGTATCAATCATATCCGAAGGAGTCACATTTAAAAGCCGTTAAGCGCATACTTAGGTACCTTTGTGGTACGACTAAGTATGGGTTATGGTTCTCTAAGAGTAGTGATTACTCTTTCATTATTTTTTCTGATTCCGACTTTGCTGGTTGCAAGTTGGATAGTGTGATACGGAGGGCAGAACCGACTGTTTTGAAAATGTTGGTTTGTGTTTTGCGTTTTTTATTCGCAAAATGTCGCGGTAAGCAAGAGTCGCCACCGGCTTTTATTTCATCCAATCGGAAAGGAAAAAAGTACAGAAAAAATCCTTTTTCGAGATATTTTGAGTACAGGGGGTAGATTATAGAAAGGGAAGGTGTTAGCACCCTTTCTATCCGTGGTTTTCCACGGGCTCTTAGGTACTTGCTCATATTTCTAAAATTGCTTGTGTATGTGCTTTGATTTTGAAAAGTTTGACTTCGTGATAACCCTTGTATCGGTCCTCAAGAGTGTGACGGAGTCGTTTTGAAAATTGTTTGAAAAGTGTAAGTGTGAAAATTTTGGTTTAAGCAAGTACCTACTGGCATCTACCTACTCGAAAAAAGATTGTTTCTATTCTCATTTCCTTTAGACATCACTATCCTACTATTGAGAAATAGGTAACACCTTCGTCGGAGTTGTAAGGGTCAATTCGAAAGGGACGTACGATCACTAAAGCAATATTAGGACGTCTTAGTAATAACCCTGGAGTCTTAAGATCATATTCGAGGCAAAATTTCCGAGCCGACGTTTCCGAGGAAACATTTTCAAATGGGGCATTTGATCTTTGTTAGACAGGAGGGCAACCACTAATACATCCTATACTTAATGATCGTTTACCGAAGGCAACCGAAGTGAGAGTATACCCTAGGAGTGCATATGTGCGAGTTATTTGATTTCAGTTATTATCTTTGCACATTAGGGTTTTCTAGCCATTTTAAATTATCATGCAATCTTGTCATACAATCCTATCAACATACATCTAAACAGTTAATATTTGCGAGAATTAAAATGCGAGAAAATAAACCTACGCTATTACAAGGCTTCGGGGTAGGGATTAATTACATAGCCAAAAAAACCCGCAAAAGACGATAAATAAAGGAAATCCTAGATTAAACTATTACATACAATAGAAAGTTACATCAATATTACAAAAATAATAAACGCGCGCAATGAATCGAATGCAAAATAATTAGGGTTTTGACCCAACTATACCTAATTGCAATTTAAAGGGAAAATCATTTTTTGTCATTTTTGTGTTATTTGAGAAAATAAAGCTCAATTGAATAATAATAACAAAACCTAATTACTAATTAATTTTAATTTAAGAAAAATAATTAAATTAACATATTTTTTTATTTTTTTATTTTTGAGAAAGAAATAAATTTTAAATCAAGAGTCTAACCCTAATTTTCCTAATTGATTTTAATTATATAAAAAAGTTAGAATTTCCCTAAATTAAATTAAAATAATATTAAATTAAATTTGATAAAAAAAACCTAATTCTAATTTTTGTAAAACTCCTGATTTTATGATTTTTGTAAAAAAAGAGATTAATTTTGTTAGAAAATAATTAAGCAAATTAATTTAAATAAAAGAAAAAATAGAGAAAAGAAAGGAATGGGCCTGATAGCATTAGCAAAAAGGGGGGGGGGGTGAATCTGATTTCTTGGCCCAACAACTCCTGGCCCTTGCTGACTTCTCCCAATCCTATGTGCATGCTTGACTCAGGCGCATGGTGGACCTTCAAGGAATAAGCCTTGGATCTGGGGCGTTGATGGATGGGACGTCCAGATCTTGAGTTTATTGGTGGACGTTTGTTCTTATAGGGTACAGAATCCTGCAAGAAAGCCTTAGAAAAAATGGAAAATGCAAGAGGCAGGGATCGAACCCCTTCCCTTGCACACTGTAGCACCTTAACTTCCCTCACTCTTGCCACTGGACCAAATTACTCAATCGTTAATATAATACAACAAAAATAATATGATAGTGAATCAGGCCTATGCCCAGCTGTCACATGCGCGCCCCAAGTGGGTCCCTGGGAATTTGAATGAACCAACCAGCAAGCTCCCTTCAGCCACGTCAGCGTCTCTTTCGTTGATCCGTTGCTTTTGACCTATTACTTTTACCTACGATCATATTTGTCGCTATAGGCTATAGCGACGGCTTTTGTCTGTAGCTACAAACCTGCAAATCTTTAAAACGTAATTCAAGCAAAACAAATTCCAATCAAGGGCACAAATCAACTGTATTTCCTCCCTTGTACATGAAAAGGCCATTAATTTGGCCCAATTTTGCCTTTAGCTAGGGTTCCCCAATTTGGAGCTTACGAACCCTAACTATGACAAGTGGCCATTCCTGCATCGAAACTCAAATCCAGGTTATCAAGAAGATTCTCAGCATGATTATGAACATGTCTATGCAAGCGAATTAGATTCAAAACATGTAAAACTGAAGAAACAAGTTTGAGTTCAGAGGGTGCAAACCTTGAGGTGTAGTTGACGATTCTGAAGGTTTTCTGCCTTGATAGCGATTGGAATGGCTTCAATCCACCCCCAGGAATAGATTGTTGGCTTTAAATTGCTTTGAATCGTCCTCTAAACCAGACTTCTAAACCCACCTTTTTTGCAAAAACTCACTTTTGTTTTTTTTACTTTCACGGCCTCTAGCCTCTTCTTTTTGGTCTGCATTCGTTCCTTATGTATACTAGAGTGTATTAGGGTTAAAGTTTGTATCAAATCTTTTCCAATTATGAAGATTGATCCATGATTTAATCCTTGCACCAAATCTTTCCAAAACAAGCAAATTCAATCTTTTTTTGTCCATACGAAACCTTGCACGATTTGATCTTGTCTCTAGCTGTATAATGAATCTAATCATGCACAAAATCTCAAGGTTTAATTAGTTTTTGATATTTTTATTATTTTATATTGATTTCATTTGATTTAAATGAAATAAAATCAAAATAAATGACAAAAATAAAATAATTACAAGTGGAAGGGCTCATGGGTCATGGGTCACATTACAAACTCAGTGCAAGCATAAAAAGTTGGGTCCATTTAGCAAAAAATGCAATTTTGGACACATTTGACGTTTGGCAATTTTGCAAAAAGGGTCAACTTGGCCAATGCATAACTCTCTTAATTTTGACCCTAGAGATGTGTTCTTTGACTTTTTAGAAAGGTTAGGATGTCCTATAAGCAAAACGTTTGGTCTCATCTCAATTGAGTCTTCCATGTTCATGTATGAAGCTTTGACCTAAAAGGTGTTTTTGTTGACTTTTCAAAATGACCTATAATGTCCAAATTCATATCTTCTTGTGAGTGCATATTTTGAACTTGGGAACTGAAGATGAATTGTATAGAATTACATCCTCTTAAAAATGAGCTTTGGATGGGTCATTTTTGATAAAGTATGAGAATGTTATGCTTGGTCAAAGTTGAGTTGACTTTTCCTACAAAACCCTAATTTAGCAACTTTTGAGTTTTGATGAATTGTGAGCAATCCTTGAGGAATCATGATAAACCCTTGATCAAATGATGAATAGTACTTCGAAATGAGGATGTTGACCAAAAATATTGAAGTTTGAGTGCATGTGGGCCACAGTTGACTTTTGCCCTAGCACAGTCGATATTCAGGCCTTTGAGCATTTGACTGAGCAAATTTTCTCTGCAAGGCTTGAAACTTGACATGGATGATCTTGAGAACATATTAGGACAATGGTGAACATTTGGGATCCTTTGGACTCAAGCATCTTGATGCAAAATGAAACCCTAACTTGAGGTATACTGCCTTAGGAGAGAGCTTGTCTGGTCAACTCTTAGACTTCCTTGAGCAATTTGAAGACCTCACTTGAAATGTATTGACAAATATGGGAGGGAAAATTTTAGGGTACAACAGCTGCCCCTGTTCAATCTTCTTAAACCTGAGGATGTAGATTGGCTTGTCTGCCTTTCGTGATCTGAAGGTGGAAGATGATTGAACACTAGAGTGCCCAGAAATTTGTACTCGCATGAAGTGGTACTTGTGTTGCGATATTGGGAATGGGCTTATAGATGCCATTTGGAAGTAAATGACAGAAGATGGGCTTAAAGATGCCATCCAAAGAAGTGTTGATCGCATAAGAGATTCCTTTGCGAGGACCCGTATACATGTTGTTGAGGAGGATTTCGTTGGGGACACGCTGGTCTCTATCTTGGGAGAAATAGAATTTTAGGAACTTCAGTTATCAGTTACTCTAATGGGGAATCATCTCGTAGTTGAGGAGGTGACAATGAACTGCTATCTGGTCGTGCTCCAGGCCTTAAAGTGATTTGCTGAGGAAAATAAGACTGACTGTTATCTTGTCGTGTTCCAGGTTTTATAGTGACTTACTGGGGAGATGAGATTAAACTTGCTATCTGGTTGTCCTCCAGGCTTTGCAATTTCTCAATTATTATTTGGTCGTGCTCCAGGATTCAGAAGGAATTAGGTGGTTATTCGGTCGCATCCGGGTTTCAACTTGAATTTAAGGCATACTAACATCCGGTCAATTTTCGGACTTCATAGTAATTGGCCGAGTAAACTGCTATTTGGTCGAATTCTAAGCTTCACAGTACCTTGTACTATTATCTGGTCGTGTCCCAGGTTTTAGTGTCCTTTGCCGCTATCTGGTCGTGCTCCAGTCTTCACAACGTCTTATACTGTTATCTGGTCGTGTGCCAGGCTTCACGGTGTCTTATACCACTGTCTAGTCGATTCCAGGCTTCATGGTATCTTGTACTGCTATCTGGTCGATTTCTAGGCTTCACATCAACTTGTTGAGGGTTAAGCTGTTTTCCGGTCGATTTCCGGGCTTCAAAGCTTGAACTGGAATAGAAATCTTAGTATCGATTTAACTGAACCAGGGGAATCTTGTGGGAACTTCAACTGGGAGAGAAATATTAGTGTCGATTTGACTGATCCCAGGAGAGGTCTCAGATTAACTTTGACTGGCCTAGAAATCAGGGGAATCTTAGCGGTGATTCAGCTGACCCAAACGAAAGTCTTAAAATGTCTTTAACTAGAATAGAAACCTTAGTGTCGGTTTAACTGCACTAGAGAAAACTTGTCAGAACTTGATTGCATCTTTCCCTGAAAGTTAAAGAGTTAGTCTTATGTAATGTCATGATGTATGAAATGTATTGAGTAATTATGTTCTCAATATAAATGAGATTGTGTTACATGATGCGTATGCGCATGCCACGATGTATGGATATGCAATGTTCTTGTGATATTCTCCGGCTGGGGAGAATAAATCCTGGACTGCTGTTGGAGAGTATAAGGAGTTGAGTTCTTCGTTCTCGTTGGGGATAGTGACCGAAGATGATTAGCTGCAGACTTGCGTCCGTTCTGCTCGAGAATATTCCGCCGGGAGAGACTCTGTTTGAGAATAAACCTGTGGGAGAATGACTTTGTGGGGAAGAGAGATACTCTGTTGGACGATATGCTGATTTGGAGAACTAAACCCAACTGGTGGTGAACTTCTATTGGTGGTGATAGATAAACTCTGCTTGGGGATAATTTTGCCGACTCATTCGCGATTATGAACCTCGGCTGGGGAGAGCTAATACCACTATCTTTGGATATTTCCTACTCTGCAGGGAGTGTACGTACCTTTAGTCATATTCTCAAGCTGGCTCTATCCCTGTACCTGGTGGGTAGAGCAACTGTAAGGTTTGGACATTTCTTGTTTTCCCCTGTTCCTGGAATTACGAGTAATTGTCTTTTGTTTCTTATGTAAATATTTATGAGCAACAATTATTTTCAAATGCATATATCAAAAATGAATCATTGGACGTTCTTGCAAAATAAAACAGAAAACGAAAAACAATTAGGAATTTCTTGTGAAAATGAATTGTATTGATTTTTAAAATTGGCCTGTAATAGGCGTTTTATACAAAGAGGCTGACGTCCTAGTAAGAGAACACCGCCGAGGGAACATAAATTGTACAATTTGTGTAAAAGAAAGAAAAACAGCTATGTGAAACAATCCCATTGGGTTCCAACTCTGCTTTTGCCTTTATATCTTCAAGCGTCTCATCACTTTGCTACTTGGTCGAAGGTGGATCAGATTGATTGGCGCCATCCGAGCTTGATAGTCGATACTGAAGTCTGGTCGCAAGATGATCCTAATGAGACATAGTGTTACGCTTCGATCCCTAATTTTTGCCTGGACCGCCCTTTCAAGTTTTCAGTCCACCGGGATACCCTTTTTTGCCCAAGTCACCTTTTCAAGTTTTCGACTTGCCGGGTGTACTGGTTTTTTTTATTTTCATCCCTTGCTTTTGCCCGAACCCTTTTGGTTCACCGGGAAGCCCTTATTTTTGCCTAGGCCAGTCAACCTAGCGGGTCTTTGATTAGGCGTAGTATTTTTTTCACTATGTCTGCATTGATGGGGCGAGGAAGGTCTTCACTATCCATGGTGGTTAGAATCATAGCTCGTCCCGAGAAAATTTTCTTAACCGCAAATGGCCCTTCGTATGTAGGGGTCCATTTGCCCCTGGGATCACCTTGCGGTAGTATGATGCGTTTGATCACCAGATCCCCAACTTGATATTCTTGGCGTCTGACTTTCTTGTTAAAAGCCTTAATCATTCGCTTTTGATACGTCTGACCATGACAAATAGCAGTAAGCCTCTTTTCATCAATTAGATTCAGCTGATCAAGTCGGGTCTAGATCCAGTCGTCTTCGTTTAAACCCGCATCTTTCATAATCCTGAGAGAGGGTATCTAGACTTCGATGGGTAGGACTGCCTTCATGCCATACACCAGAGAGTAGGGTGTTTCCCCTGTTGACGTCCTTGCCGAGGTACGATATCCATGAAGAGCGAATGGTAACATCTCATGCCAGTCTTTGTATGTCACCGTCATCTTCTGTACAATCTTCTTGATATTCTTGTTAGCTGCTTCAACAGCCCCATTCATCTTCGGTCGGTAGGGAGAAGAGTTATGATGCTGAATCTTGAACTGTTTGCAAAGTTTGGTAATCATCGTGTTATTGAGATTTGTACCATTGTCCGTGATGATCCTCTCTGGTACACCGTATCGACAGATCAGATTGTGTCGGATAAACCGCGCCACGACATTCTTGGTTATTGTAGCAAAGGAAGCTGCCTCTACCCACTTCGTAAAGTAATCAATAGCCACCAGAATGAAATGATGCCCGTTCGACGCAGTAGGCCTGATCTCGCTAATCATATTGATGCCCCACATTGCGAAAGGCCAAGGAGCTATCAAAAAATTCAGAGGAACTGGAGGTACATGCACCTTATCAGCATAGACTTGGCACTTATGACAGGTTCGAGAATGCTGATAACAGTCGGCTTCCATAGTGGACCAGTAATATCCTGCCCATAGGATTTTCTTTGCCATGGTATGTCCACTGGAATGAGTTTCGAAGGTACCTTCATGTAACTCTGCCATGATCCTTTCTGCCTCGCTTTTTTCCACACATCGCAGTAAGGTTGAATCATGGTTACGCTTATACAGGATTCCATTACTGATGAATAACTTTGCAGTGAACCTTCTCAAGAACTTCTTATCATTAACAGATGCACCCTCGGGGTACTCTTGAGTCTCAAGATACCTCTTTACCTCGTGAAACCAGAGTTTATCTACTACCTCTTCAGTCTCAATATCACAACAATGTGCATGTTCGTTCAACCTCTCGATGGTAATCTGGGGAGCTTCATTATCCCACCTGACTTTGAACATAGAAGACATGGTAGCTAGCGCGTCCGCTAACTGGTTCTCTTCCCTGGGGAAATGTTCAAAGGTTATCTCCTCAAAGTTTGGGAGTAACGTCAGTACATACTCCTTGTAAGGAATAAGATTTGGGTTCTTCGTATCCCACTCTCCTTTGATCTAACTGATCACCAGAGCAGAATCTCCGAATACACTCAAGAACTTAATCTTCAGGTCAATAGCATCTCGAACACCCATGATACACGCTTCATACTCCACCATATTGTTGGTGCAGTTGAAACATAATCGGGCGGTCAATGGAGTATGACAGCCCTCAGGAGATATAATTACAGCACCAATGCCATTACCCAATGCGTTTGATGCTCCATCAAAATACATAGACCATCGGGATCCCTCTTCGGGTCCTTCATCCAGTCCAGGTTCTTCACAGTCAGTTACCAACATGATGTTCTCATCCGGGAACTCGAAATTCATGGATTGGTAGTCATCCATGGCCTGATGTGCCAAATGATCTGCCGATACACTCCCCTTGATTTCTTTTTGGGTGGTGTATTGGATGTCGTACTCGGTTAAGATCATTTGCCATCTTGCTATTCTTCCTGATAAGGTGGGCTTTTCAAAGATATACTTGATTGGATCCATTTTTGATATCAACAAAGTGGTGTGTGTCAGCATATACTGTCTCAACCGACGAGTAACCCATGCCAAAGTGCGGAAAGTTTTCTCGAGCAATGAGTATCGGGTCTCACAGTCGGTAAACTTTTTGCTAAGGTAGTAAATAGCGTGCTCTTTTCGTCCAGACTCATCATGCTTCCCCAACACACACCCCATTGAATTGTCTAGCACTGTCAAGTATAAAATCAAAGGTCTTCCTTCAACTGGAGGCATCAAAATTGGCGTTTCTTGAAGATATTCTTTGATTCTTTAGAAAGCAGTCTGGCATTCGTCATTCCACTTTACCACTTGATCTTTCTTCAGCATCTTGAAGATTGGCTCACAAGTAGCAGTCATATGTGAAATGAACCTGGCAATGTAATTCAGACGTCCCAGAAAGCCTCTAACTTCCTTTTCTATTCGGGGTGCTGGAATCTCTTGTATGGCCTTCACCTTGGCAGGATCCACCTGAATACCTTTATCACTGACATTGAAACCTAGCAGCTTACCAGACCTTACCCTGAAGGTGCACTTGTTCGGGTTTAACCTCAGCTTGTACGTCTTTAACCTGTCAAACAATTTCTGGAGATGATCAAGGTGCTCTTCCTCAGTCTGGGACCTAGCTATCATGTCATCAACATAAACCTCAATCTCATGGTGAATCATGTCGTGGAACAAAGCGACCATGACGCGCTGATAAGTTGCCCTAACATTCTTCAACCCGAAAGGAATTACCTTGTAACAGAAGGTGCCCCACTGTGTAACGAAAGTTGTCTTCTCCATGTCCTCGAGAGCCATCTTGATCTGATTCTAACCATAAAAACCATCCATGAAGGAGAATATTTTGTGTTGCGCGGTGTTGTCGACCAGAACAACGATATGAGGAAGTGGGAAATCATCCTCGGGGCTTGCCCTGTTCAAATATCTATAATCCACGCACATCCGTACCTTACCGTCCTTCTTAGGTATCGGTACAACATTGGCAACCCATTGCGGATAGGAAGTGACAGCTAAGAACCCTGCGTCAAATTGTTTCATGACCTCCGCCTTGATTTTCTCAGACGTCTCAGGGCGCATACGGCGAACCTTCTGTTTTACCGGAGGGGAGTCTTCTTTAGTTGGAAAGTGATGAACCACAATATCAGTGTCTAAACCAGGAAAGTCTTCATAGGACCAGGCAAAGATCTCAACATAGTTGCGTAGCATTTGTATAAATTGTTGCTTGACACTAGGCTCCAGATTCGCCCCTATCTTAACCTCTTTCCTGTCTTCCTCTGTACCCAAATTTATTGACTCAACCGGCTCCTCATGAGGCTGTATGGCCCTTTCTTCCTGCTGCAACAGTCTAGCAAGCTCTCCAGGCACCTCACAATCATCTTCACCTTCGTCCTCGGCTTGGTTGATCATATTTTTGAAGTCATAACTGGCAGTAGCAGAGTCGTTATCAATGGGATCCAGAGTGGATATGGATCTGCATTATGATACGTGAGTGTGTGTAAGAGAATAGATATTTTGATAGAGTGGAAGACAGAAAAGAAAAACAAAGAGCGCAAGATTTGTAATGCAAGAAAACGTCCAATGTTTCATTAATGATATATGAAAAATGACAAATAATAAGCCCTCACAAGCAAAACCAAGGTGCCTCGGGCAAGGCAATGCTCCGTGAAGTTTCAAACTATCTAGTACAACTCTTAAAACAAAAGTCAATTATTGTGGAATAAAAGAAACAGGTATGAAGTCCTTCGCCGTCCAGTTTTTTAGTCCACCATTGGTTGTAGGGTAGATCCAGCTGTTGATATCTGAATCTTCTTCACCATCTTCAATTACATTAACTCCCTGATTGTTGATGTGCAGAGGAGGTCTTCCAATTCATGCGCGCCTAATAGCCCTTTGAGCCCCTTCTTCGTTTACAGTCCTGGCATCCTTGAGAGAAACCATCTTTAGTGGAGGTTTATTGACAGCAACTTCAGTTGACGCCAAAGTCTGAGAGACCTCTTCAAAGTTCTGACAAGGGGTTTCGATGAACTCCCCATCCATCTCCACGTAGCGAAAGGAATTGAGATGACTCACCATATACTCCTCTTCACCTCGTACCTTGACAATCTTCCCCTTTACCGGATATTTCAACATTTGATGGAGCGTGGAAGTCATTGCCCCAGCCTTATGAATCCAAGGACAACCCAGCAAGCAGGAATATGATGGTCTGATATCCATCACATAGAAGGTGGATGCAAAAGTCTGAGAGCCAACTTTAACAGGGATGTCTACCTCCCCGTGCACCATTCTCTTTGACTCGTCGAAATCCCGGACCACAATATTGCTCGACTTTAGAATCAAACCTTCACAGTCCAGACGGTCTAATGCATTCTTTGGCAGAACATTCAATGAGGACCCGATATCCACCAGTACATGGGACATAGTAGTGCCCCTGCACTCGATCGAGACGTGCAGAGCATCATTATGATTTCTCCCCTTAGCGGTCAGATTCACATCTAAAAATCCTAACCCATTGTCGGCAGTCAGGCTAGCTACACAATCTTTAAATTGATCGGCTGAAGTTTCCTGCGGCACATGCGCAATTTTGAGGAATGCAATTAATGCCTTTGCATGGGCTTCAGAACACAACAACAAGGATAACATGGAGATTTTTGACGGGGTATGCCCCAGCTGCTCGACTATATTGTAGTCGCTCTTCTTGATAATCTTCAAACTTTCCTCTATCTCTTGTTTCGAGGTTTCTACAATGATCTTCTTAGGTGCCTCCGTCTGGGCAGGCTCACCTATGATTTCTTTTCCCCGAGTCCCAGATGGATCGGCGACAGGGGTGATAACTGGAGTAGAAACTGGGACAGTAGTTGATGTAATAACAGATGGAATAACAACAGGTTTATGGACAGTCGGAGGGGAAATTTCGGGAGAGAAGAGTCTTCCACTTCTGGTGACTTTTCTAGCCCCGACAATATTGCTGATATCAACTCCTCACTCTTTAAGTCTTGTTTAACTCCATGGTAATACACATCAGCACCATAGTGCCAAGGGACAACCTTATCCGAAGTGTATGGGATAGGACCAGGGACAGTAATTATTAACGGAGCAATTATTGGAATGGGTGTAATCCTAACAGGTTTTCTCGAGGAAACCTTGGAAGGATTGGCGGAAATGGTTATGATGGAAACGTCTTCAATTGGAACCAACGGAATCGTAGTCTTTTCGAACAGGATCTCTTTGTTATCCATCAGGTGCTGAATACCTGATTTCAATAAGCGGCAACCAGTAGGTAGAATCGAACACGTGTGGCAACCTTCACCATAACCCGGAAATAAACCGGCTAACAGCAAATTCTTCTTAATTGACATCAAAGGAGTAGAAATTTCTTCCACAGAGGTCACAAATAAATCATCGCCTACAACATTTACTCCATGACCATGTTTGGGCATGGGAGCAGTTATGATGTTGGGCTTCTCCGGAGCGTCAAACTCAATCTCTTTGGCTTCGATCAAGTCTTGCACCTTATTTTTCAAGGCCCAACAATTGTTTGTATCATGACCTGGACTTTTGGAGTGATAGGCGCAACGGGCATTCAGGTTATAATGAGGAGAAGTGGTGTTGGGGTTCTTCGGGGCTTCCCTCAGAGTTACCAGATTGGTCTTTAATAATTATGGTAGAATTTGAGACAAGGTCATATTGAGCCGGGTGAACTGCCTTTGTGGTCTTTCCACCCTTTCTTGATTATTGCATTGTGGAGCAACTATGGGTCTTGATATCACTACCGCATTTACTGCTTGACGGTGTTCAGGTCTGCTTTGGCCCCTCAGGCTGTAGATTACACTAGCTTCTTTCTTACCGGTGAAAGGCTTCTTTACTGCACTTGACGAAGCATCGTTCTGTATCTTACCACTTCGAATGCCAGCTTCTACTCTCTCTCCAATTAAAATCAACTCAGTAAACCCATATGACGCACTGTCGATCAAATGATTGAAAAAACGACCTGATAACGTCCCTAGAAAAATTTCAACCAACTCCCTATCAGACAAAGAGGGTTGGACTCTTCCAGCTAAGTGTCTCCACTTTTGAGCATAGTCTTTAAAACCTTCACTTGGACCCATAGACATACCCTGGAGCTGAGCACGAGTGGGAGCAAGGTCGGTGTTATACTGATATTTCCTGTAAAAAGCAGCAACAAGATCTTCCTAGTTTCGGACACTGGCTCCTTCCAACTGATAAAACAATTCAAGCTGAGTCCCTGACAGACTATCTTGAAAGAAATGCACCCACAAATTTCTATCAGCAGTGTGAGGTTGGATTTTTCTGACGTACGAGTGGCGATGGAGTTTTGGACAGGATACCCCATCGTACTTGGAAAAAATCGGAGCTTTGAACTTATGAGGGATCACCACTCCCGATACCAGTCCCATTTCTCCGAAATCCAACCCAGGGATCTTCTGAATCTCCATATCACATAGACAGTCTTCTAGCTGCTTGTACCTATCCTCGGCAGGAGGATATTGCTCATCATCATAATCCGTATCGTTATCAGAAACTGTTGGACTAGGGTCCTTTGTCCTTTCTTGGTTCTCCCCATCTTTGGATGAGGAGGTCAGATCAGCTGATTGTCTTATCCTTTCTCCGAATCTTCTACCCATGTTCAGAATACCGACCTTCTTCTTTTTCGTCTTCT
Source organism: Vicia faba (assembly GCA_948472305.1). NCBI lineage: Eukaryota > Viridiplantae > Streptophyta > Magnoliopsida > Fabales > Fabaceae > Vicia > Vicia faba. Next base: position 979,915,278 of record OX451737.1, on the reverse strand, counting down.
CTTTCAGAATCAGGGTCTTCAAATCCTCTTGCCCTTTAGACATGCTTAAGAACATCTGCTGGAATTGGGCGTTCCATGCCTGAAGATCTTTGATGGCTTGATCAGAAGACATTTCTGCAGAAATAAACATCGAAGAAGATGAGAAACCTGTACTGGTACCTGTAATGGTGTGCATGATAATGGGATGCGCATGTAATGATTTCAAAGACTTTGGGAAATTTAAATTTGCAAACCAAAAATAAACAAACTTTATTAGATTAACTTGTAAAAGGTTCAACAATGCCTTTGAGGCGTTACAAAGAAGTAAATGGAAAACAAATCTAAACTAGAAAAAGCAAAATCAAAAGTCCCATGGACGCATCCTCTTTGTGTTGACGTAGTCATTGATCACTCTTTCTTCCTCGAGCTTCCTGGTGAGCTTCAAAATATTCCTTTCTTGCTCATGGTACTTTTCCCGGTAAGTATCCCGCTCTTCCTTCAGCTGAATCCAAGATCTTTGCAACTCCCCAGGATCAGTGGGCATGTAAGGATAGAGAACCGTGTAAAGAACGCCTTCTTCATTAGTGGGCTCCACAATTACTGGAAATACGGCTTCATAAGGCATCCTAAGCTTCTGGGCACGAGCTCAGACCCATTGGAGGTAAGACTGCGTAGGAAGGGAAGTCCTTAGTCCCAGCTCTTGGGGGTCAGATCTGTTCACCATGCCCCAAGCTCGTATAAACCTTCGGCGATGCTCCTCAATGTCTTCCTTGTAATCAAATGCAATATCCTCAAGAAGTAGCTCGTGGTGACCATCCCTCCGAGCACGACCAAATTGTCGCAAAGCTAGACAAGGATTGTAAGTTATACCCCCTCTGATTCCAAGCAATGGGACATTAGGATACCCTCCACAACGATCAATAACAGCAGTGTCTTCCATAGCACGGGAGCTCCAAAGAATATATGTATGGGTAAGTGACATTATCCTGTAGGACCAACCCAAACCTTCTTCGTTCTTCAACACAGACTTAGGGAGGTGCGAAATAAACCACCTCGACAGCAACAATATGCAACACATAAGAGTCCTTCTTCTTCGCACGATACGAGTATAAAGGGCGTGCAAGATATCGCCCAACAAGGTAGGCACAAGATTGCGGGAAAGGAAAATCTTGACAGCATTCACATCTATAAAGGAATCTGGATTCGGGAAGAGGACAAACCCATAGATAAAGAGGGCTAAGATATCTTCGAAAGCCTGAGAATCCAAACTATCCCAGAATAGCTGAGCCTGGTCTATCATAAATTTGGCTAAGAAACCTTCGACTCCGCTTCGTGTTTCCCAATTGGATACTACATCAGCCCATTTCAGATGCAGAGCTGAGGCAATGTCTTCTGGTCTTGGAACCTCTTCCATACCTGTGAAGGGTACTCGTTCAAGGATGGATATGCCCAGTAAGTGAGAGAACTCTTCCAAGGTGGGAACCAGCTAGTAATCTGGATAGGTGAAGCAATGACGCACAGGATCGAAGAACTGGAAAAGTACACTCAACATCTGCTCATCAAGATTTGAGGTGACCAGGCTAAGAAGATGACCATGTCTCTTAATGAACATAGAAGTCTCAGAAACTCTTGAGACTAACTCCTTAAGTTGAGCAGGTATTTGCACAAAGTTAACTCAGATGGTATTTCTGCGCACGGAAGCCATGATCTGCAAAACAGAACAAAGGTCACAAATTGTTGAGGAGTCCATGCATTTATCTTTTGATGAATCTTGCCCGAGATCCTTCGGAAAAGGTATTGTATTTTATGGTGCAAGTGTATCTTCGGAAAGTATACTTAAAGATCCAGATGTTGAAAGCAATGAAAATAATTCCCCATTGGAATGTGAATCTATCAAAGAAAAAGATCTGGATACTAAAAGCAACGAAAATGATCTCCCATTGGAATGGAAATCTATCAAGGATCATCCCATCGATAATATCCTTGGAGATATCACAAAAGGAGTAATTACACGGTCCAAGATAAGTAACTTTTGTTATCATTTTGCTTTCGTCTCACAAGTTGAGCCTAAAAACTCCAAAGACACTTTACTCGATGAACTTTGGTTTTTAGCTATGCAACATGAGCTAAACCAATTTAAGAGAAATAAGGTTTGGGATCTTATCCCTCCTCCACGAGACCATCGTGTAATCAGCACTAAATGGGTGTTTAGGAACAAATTGGACGAAAATGGAATAATAACTCGCAACAAGGCCCGACTCATTGCTCAAGGGTATAACCAAGAGGAGGGCATCGACTATGAGGGAACTTATGCACCGGTCTCCCGACTCGAGGCTATACACCTTTTACTTGCCTTTGCATGTTCACAAAATTACAAGTCATATCAAATGGATGTTAAGAGTGCTTTTCTAAATGGTTATATTAATGTAGAGGTGTATGTATCTCAACCTCTCGGATTTGAAAACTATGAGTATCCTAACCATGTTTACAAACTAAGACGTGCCTTATATGGTCTCAAACAAGCTCCTAGGGATTGGTATGAACGCCTTAGAAAGTTTTTGTTAGAACAAGGATTCTCAAGAGGAAAGGTTGATACAACACTTTTCATTAAACGCCAAGGAAAACATTCAAGTTTAGTACAAGTTTATGTAGATGATATCATATTTTGTTCTACTAATACATCTTTGGTTAAGGAGTTTTCTAAGTTGATGCATGGAGAATTTGAAATGAGTATGATGGGTGAATTAAAGTACTTCCTTGGGCTTCAAATTAACCAACTTGAGGAAGGTACGTTTGTGAGTCAAATCAAGTATTGTCAAGAACTATTAAAGCACTTCGATATGGAAAAATCAAAGGTTATTGACACTCCAATTCCTACTGCAGTTAATATTAATCGTGACGAACATGGTAAGCTGGTTGATGTAAAAATGTATAGAGGTATGATTGGTTCCGTTCTTTACCTTACCGCTTCTCATCCCGGCATTATGGTTAGTGTATGTATTTGTGCTTGGTATCAATCATATCCCAAGGAGTCACATTTAAAAGCCGTTAAGCGCATACTTAGGTACCTTTGTGGTACGACTAAGTATGGGTTATGGTTCTCTAAGAGTAGTGATTACTCTTTGGTTATTTTTTCTGATTCCGACTTTGCTGGTTGCAAGTTGGATAGTGTGATACGGAGGGCAGAACCGACTGTTTTGAAAATGTTGGTTTGTGTTTTGCGTTTTTTATTCGCAAAATGTCGCGGTAAGCAAGAGTCGCCACCGGCTTTTATTTCATCCAATCGGAAAGGAAAAAAGTACAGAAAAAATCCTTTTTCGAGATATTTTGAGTACAGGGGGTAGATTATAGAAAGGGAAGGTGTTAGCACCCTTTCTATCCGTGGTTTTCCACGGGCTCTTAGGTACTTGCTCATATTTCTAAAATTGCTTGTGTATGTGCTTTGATTTTGAAAAGTTTGACTTCGTGATAACCCTTGTATCGGTCCTCAAGAGTGTGACGGAGTCGTTTTGAAAATTGTTTGAAAAGTGTAAGTGTGAAAATTTTGATTTGAGCAAGTACCTACTAGCATCTACCTACTCGAAAAAAGATTGTTTCTTTTCTCGTTTCCTTTGGACAGCGCTATCCCACTATTGAGAAATAGGTAGCACCGTCGTTGGAGTTGTAAGGGTTAATTCGAAAGGGACGTACGATCACTAAAGCAATATTAGGACGTCTTAGTAATAACCCTGGAGTCTTAAGATCATATTCGAGGCAACATTTCCGAGGCAACGTTTCCGAGGCAACATTTTCGAACGGGGAATTTGATCTTTGTTAGACAGGAGGGCAACCACTAAGACATCATATACTTAAAGATCGTTTACCGAAGGCAACCGAAGTGAGAGTATACCTTAGGAGTGCATATGTGCGAGTGATTTGATTTCAGTTATTATCTTTGCACATTAGGGTTTTCTAGCCGTTTTAAATTATCATGCAATCTTGTCATACAATCCTATCAACATACATCTAAACAGTTAATATTTGCGAGAATTAAAATGCGAGAAAATAAACCTACGCTATTACAAGGCTTCGGGGTAGGGATTAATTACATAGCCAAAAAAACCCGAAAAAGACGATAAATAAAGAAAATCCTAGATTAAACTATTACATACCATAGACAGTTACATCAATATTGCAAAAATAATAAACGCGCACGATGAATCGAATGCAAAATAATTAGGGTTTTGACCCCAACTATACCTAATTGAAATTTAAAGGGAAAATCATTTTTTTGTCATTCTTGTGTTATTTGAGAAAATAAAGCTCAATTGAATAATAATAATAACAAAACCTAATTACTAATTAATTTTAATTTAAGAAAAATAATTAAATTAACCTATTTTTTTATTTTTGAGAAAGAAATAAATTTTAAATCAAGAGTCTAACCCTAATTTTCCTAATTGATTTTAATTATATAAAAAAGTTAGAATTTCCCTAAATTAAATTAAACTAATATTAAATTAAGTTTGATAAAAAAACCTAATTCTAATTTTTGTGAAACTCCTGATTTTATGATTTTTGTAAAAAAAGAGATTAATTTTGTTAGAAAATAATTAAGCAAATTAATTTAAATAAAAGAAAAAAATAGAGAAAAGAAAGGAATGGGCCTGATAGCATTAGCAAAAAGGGGGGTGTGAATCTGATTTCATGGCCCAACAACTCCTGGCCCTTGTTGACTTCTCCCAATCCTGTGTGCATGCTTGACTCAGGCGCATGGTGGACCTTCAAGGGATAAGCCTTGGATCTGTGGCGTTGATGGATGGAACGGCCAGATATTGAGTTGCTTGGTGGATGTTTGGTCTTATGGGGTACAGAATCCTGCAAGAAAGCCTTAGAAAAAAAGGAAAATGCAAGAGGCAGGTATTGAACCCCTGCCCTTGCACACTGTAGCGCCTTAGCTTCCCTCACTCTTGCCACTGGACCAAATTACTCAATCGTTAATATAATACAATAAAAATAATATGATAGTGAATCAGGCCTATGCCCAGCTATGACACGCGCGCCCCAAGTGGGTCCCTGGGAATTTGAATGAACCAATCAGCAAGCTCCCTTCAGCCACGCCAGCGTCTCCTTCGTTGATCCATTACTTTTGACCTGTTACTTTTACCTACGGTCATATTCGTCGCTATAGGCTATAGCGACGGCTTTTGTCTGTAGCTACAAACCTGCAAATCTTTAAAACGCAATTCAAGCAAAACAAATTCCAATCAAGGGCACAGATCAATTGTATTTCCTCCCCTGTACATGAAAAGGCCTTTAATTTGGCCCAATTTTGCCTATAGCTAGGGTTCCCCAATTTGGAGCTTACGAACACTAACTATGGCAAGTGGCCATTCCTGCATCGAAACTCAAATCCAAGCTATCAAGAAGATTCTCAGCATGATTATGAACATGTCTATGCAAGCGAATTAAATTCAAAACATGTAAAACTGAAGAAACAAGTTTGAGTTCAGAGGGTGCAAACCTTGAGGTGTAGTTGACAATTCTGAAGGTTTTCTGCCTTGATAGCAATTGGAATGGCTTAAATCCATGCCCAGGAATAGATTGCTGGCTTTAAATTGCCTTAAATCGTCCTCTAAACCAGAACTCGAAACCCACCTTTTTTGCAAAAACTCACTTTTGTTTTTTTGACTTTCACGGCCTCTAGCCTCTTCTTTTTGGTCTGCATTCGTTCCTTATGTATACTAGAGTGTATTAGTGTTAAAGTTTATATCAAATCTTTTCCAATTATGAAGATTGATCCATGATTTAATCCTTGCACCAAATCTTTCCAAAACAAGCAAATTCAATCTTTTTCTGTCCATATGAAACCTTGCACGATTTGATCTTGTCTCTAGCTGTATAATGAATCTAATCATGCACAAAATCTCAAGGTTTAATTAGTTTTTGATATTTTCATTATTTTATATTGATTTCATTTGATTTAAATGAAATAAAATCAAAATAAATGACAAAAATAAAAGAATTACAAGTGGAAGGGATCATGGGTCGTGGTTCACATTACAAACTCAGTGCAAGCATAAAAAGTTGGGTCCATTTAGCAAAAAAATGCAATTTTGGACACATTTGACTTTTGGCAATTTTGCAAAAAGGGTCAACTTGGCCAATGCATAACTCTCTCAATTTTGACCCTAGAGATGTGTTCTTGGACTTTTTAAAAAGATTAGGATGTCCTCTAAGCAACCCTTTTGGTCTCATCTCAATTGAGTCTTACTTGTTCATGTATGAAGATTTGACCTAAAAGGTGTTTTTGTTGACTTTTCAAAATGACCTATAATGTCCAAATTCATATCTTCTTGTGAGTGCATATTTTGAACTTGGGAACTGAAGATGAATTGTAGGGAATAAATTCCTATTAAAAATGAGCTTTGTATGGGTCATTTTTGATAAAGTATGAGAAAGTTATGCTTGGTCAAAGTTGAGTTGACTTTTCTTGCAAAACCCTAATTTAGCAACTTTTGAGTTTTGATGAATTGTGAGCAATCCTTGAGGAATCATGATCAAACCTTGATCAAATGATGAATAGTACTTAAAAATGAAGATGTTGACCAAAAATCTTGAAGTTTGACTGTATGTGGGCCACAATTGAATTTTGCCCTGGCATAGTCGATTTTCAGGCCTTTGAGCAATTGACTGAGCAAATTTTTTCTGCAAGGCTTGAAACTTGACATGGATGATCTTGAGAACATATTAGGACAATGGTGAGAATTTTGGATCCTTTGGACTCAAGCATCTTGATGCAAAATGAAACCCTAACTTGAGGTATACTGCCTTAGGAGAGAGCTTGTCTGGTCAACTCTTGGACTTCCTTGAGCAATTTGAAGACCTCACTTGAAATGTATTGACAAATATGGGAGGGAAAATTTTAGGGTACAAAAGATAGGAAAAGTACTAGTGGCACGTGTCATTTCTTTTCAAATTCCTTAGTAAGTTGGCATAGCAAGAAACAAGTTTCCGTTTCTTTATCAACTGCCGAGGCGGAATATGTCGTAGCCGGTAATTTTTGTGCCTAAATTTTTTGGCTCAAACAACAATTACTTGATTTTGATGTTAAACTCGATCATATTCCGATATTTTGTGACAACACTAGTTCTATAAACCTAACTAAAAACCCCATTTTACATTCACGCACCAAACATATTGAGATTAGACATCACTTCCTTAGGGATCATGTAGAAAAAGACAACGTCGTATTTGAGCATGTTGATAGCACAAATCAACATGGAGATATTTTCACAAAACCTCTTGCAACCAAGCCTTTCTTCCACATCCGTAGGGAACTTGGTGTTCTCGATATTTTGGATAGGTTGGAACTACATTGGTTGCATTATTCTTATTTATACTTGTACTCTCACGAATTATCTACACTCTTGTATCAAGTTACTTGTGAGGGAAAATTATCATCCCACATCATATAGGTAATATCATTCTAACTCTAACTCTATTCTTGATAACGCAATTCGGTATACTTGAAAATTCTAAATTTCTTGTGATAAATGTTTTTAGACCTTTGTGATGTGTGATCTATGCTTAGGTGGTTATTTATGCTTTATCGTGTCTTAAAATTAATGAATATGTGCAAAATTAAAAAATAAGCATGCCTAGGTCGACCTATGTTTAAGAGCCATCGATGCATACTGGAACCTATATTTCTTAAAATTTTGGCTCTATGAGTCTATGCAATACCTACATAGGTCGATGCATCGCGCGACATTCTAACCAATGACCTTAGGACTTCTATGTGACATTTGTGTTTTATCTTTTCATCTATACTTATTTACTCTCATCACTCTATTTTCCCAAATCCCTCTCAAAACCCTAAAAGCCTCTTTTACTCAAAAATCTCAAACTCCTCAAGTCTTCTCCCATGGCTTCATCAAGACCCACAAAAAGAAGATTGGTGAAAGGTAGTTCCTCCTCTCAACAAAATCCCTATCGGATAACATCTTTATCTCTACTCTCTAATGATTTTCTTGACTACTATTCAAAGAAATTTAGTAAAATAAAAATAGTCAAGCAATTCGTAGTATACAAGCAAACCCTAGGTAGGTTGAATCTATCACATGTTGTTGAGTTGTTAAGATTTCAGAAACTAGGGGTCTTTCTAGAGTGTGATACTGCTTATAATGAAGAGTTGGTCAAGATGTTCTATAATTGTCTTCAAGGTAAATTTGAAGGAAGCACTTTTAAATACAAGATGAACAACAAAGTTTACACTGTTAACTCTGAAATTTGGACGGAATTTGAGTTGTTTCCTCAAAGTCTTGTTGCAATAAAAATTACCGATACCAATAAATTTGAAGGATATGACTTCAAGCTTGCTCTAAACTCTATGTTAAAATAGCCATACTCTGAAAATGTTGTAAATAACACCTTATGTCTAAAGTCAGTCACAACTGGTGCATTGAAGCCACTTGACCGTATTCTGCAATGATTGTTTCTCGCATCATTCGCCCTAAGAGGGGTTGATATTCAAGAGTTGATCAACCAGAGGTACATTTGATCTATGCTATTAAGAACAAAATGAGGATAAATTGGCCTTACTATATTGCAAGCAGAATGTATACTTTGAAGGATTCAGGTAGAGGAACAACATTGGGATACACTTCCTTTATTCAACATGTCCTCAACAAGGCCGCTATTGGTGTTCCGGGTATTCCCTTTATTAGAATATCAACCGATCAAGAGTTCACTCAAAAAACTTTGACTATGATGGGTCACCATTAGGATACGAGTCAGTAAAGATATTGGTATGTGATAAGAAGTAATAACGTGAGCTTGCAGCAAGAAGATGATAGTGAGGAGGAGCAGGATGAAGATAATGAGGAAAGTGAAAATGTTGCTGCCATGAATGAAGATGAAGTGACAGGTGGAAACAATACTAACATTCTGAACCTGCTTGAGTATATGCGCCTTCAACAGGAGGAAAACTCCTCACTTGTGAAGGAGAGACTTGTCACTATATCAAACTGTGTTAGAGTACACGGTGAATAATTTGCCGCATATTCTACCATTAAGGATCAAAGATATAATACTTTGTATGGGATGATGGAGTCTCAAGAAAATAACTTCCCCAAATTCACCAACAATTTCATGCAACACTTCCCTTTTAACCAACCATCAAATCCTCCACCACAACAAGGAAATGAGAGTGATGAAAATTGATATTTTTTTACTTTTCAAATTTCATGAATTTTAGCTAGTATTCGCTGTTTAATTATTTTTTATCACGACTTACTTTGTGTTTGTCTTCCTGTGAACACCGGCTTGTAACCATACTATATGATTGGTGTCTATTTATTTTCTGTGTCCTTCTCTAACATATCTTTATGTGATTGTTTGTTAGAGTCATTGATTTCCAAAGTTGATAATGATCTGACCTTGCTTATATTGATTATTGTTACTTTAACATGTTGCTTTGACTCTTTTTGATGTTGTCAAAGAGGGAGAAGCATATGGAAATCAAGAACAAATGATATGAAACAAAAGGGTGCACATAGATAGGGGAGAAATCTCCAAGATGAACATTACAGATACATGGTGCTAAGGACAAGTTTTGCCATCATAAAAAAGAGGGAGTATGTGAGGGAAAGATTTCAATGCTGTCATAACTACGTTGTAAATGTTGCTATATGATATGGTGGACGAAGTAGCATGAGAAGTCTTCAAGAATTGGTATTTTTGAAAATTTACATTCTATGAGTCGACTCAAAGAAAGCTCAGGTCGACGCATGATTAAAAGTTGATCATTTGGGAAGTCTCGGGTTTGCTCACGTCAACTATATGGTCGAGTCATCCTGGAAGAAATGTTTAGGAACTATGCATCGACATATACCACTAGAGCCGTCGACGCATGGATCTTGCACTCTATCATATGGCATCTTCAGGAATGCTCAGGTCGATTCATCCTTCTACATAGATCGACGCATGGATCGTAAAAACTGTCATATGAAACCTTCGGGAATGCTCAGGTCGAGTCACCTCTTTTGTATAGGTCGATGCATGGCTTGTATACACTGTCATATGACATTTACGGGAATGCTCAGGTTGTGTCCCCTTTTGCATAGGTCGATCGCTCGCTCGTAAAAATTGTTTTTTAGTTTGTTAGTTTGGGTCTTGACCTTTGATAACATATATATATATATATATATATATATATATATATATATATATATATATATATATATATATATATATATATATATATATATATATATATATATATATATATATATATATATATATATATATATATATATATATATATATATATATATATATATATATATATATATATATATATATATATATATATATATATATATATATATATATATATATATATATATATATATATATATATATATATATACTTGTTTGGTTATTTAATTTGGTTTTTAACAAGAAAAGTGAAATAGATACAATAGGTACTCATCATCTTCAACCTCTCACTCATACATTGACAACTACACATAATAATTTTTTTCGATCAAGGTGTCGAGTGTGTGTTGACAATGTCGGAAGTAGAAGATTTTGATCTTGTTCAGGTTGAGTAATTGTGGGTTTTTCTTAAATAAATTCTGAGGGTTTTGTCCTCCAAGATCATTGGGATTTGGGTGTTTTGACAATTCTTTGCTTCATCAAATTCAGTTGTGCTTAAGGGATTGAGGAACTGTGGGTTCGCTCAACAACATAGCTACAATCAGAGGATTTTGAAGGAAGAATTGAGGTCATCATCTTGCAATCAAATCAGCTGAGCAGAGGGTTTGAGAAACAATTTGGGTTCTCATCAAGGTAGCTACAAATAGAGGTTTATCGAAGATTGATGACATACTTGATTCAAATCGAATCAAGGGAAGAGAGGAGCTTAGTTTTCAATTCAACATATTGGGTTTGAATTGTGGTGATTATTTTCTATCTCTTGTATAAACTTTGAAATCATAATAGCAACTATCCTAATTCTAAATTCTATAATTTGGAGCAGACGTACCCCACACGAGGACGACAGGGGGAACTGCCTCAACAAATTGCGTATCATTTTTCTTTCTTGCTCTTTACCATTTATAAGCACACCAAGTGTTTGATAAAAGTCCAAAAGTGAAAATTTGTGTATTTTCATCTCAACATTTCATTGGAAATAATTGATAATATTTAAAGAGTATAAGTGATCAATTATAATTGAGTTAAGTGTTAATAATTATCATTGGTTCATTCCATTCGGTTTTTCGCATACCCGATCTTTTCAATAGAGGGTCGTTTTATACGAGTGTATCCAGGTAGCTTTCACTGCGATTCAAGTTTTTCTTAAAAAATGATTTTAAAAATCAAGGTATCTATTCAACCCCCCTTTTAGATACGTCCTATCGTCTAACAAAAACCACGTGGGATCATAGATATTTGATTTGGCCTAAAATAGAAGCTTTTCATGCAAATTTCAAATCAAATCTCTTTACCATGATTTACAAAGATTCGTCTCACAAAAGTTGACCTAATCTTCTCCTCTATATATACTCAACATATTCAGGCATAAAAAAACACGCAAGGTTGTCTCAAGAACAAACCCTAAAATTCAAAAAATTTCAAGAAACTAGGGACACTTGAAACCCTTATCTCCGGCCTCTATCACTCTGTTCCAAGAATCCTATCACACTCCTGAGGTTCCCAGGAGTTCATCCCAACCATCACTCAAGCTTGAAGCATCCCAGAACGTGCCAACCAAGTTGCTCCGGTTTGGTAAACTTCTTGATTTTCAAACTCTTAATTCGTGCATTGTTGAACGATTCGATGCATATATACATGTTCATAATCATGTTTAGAATGCTTTTTAACCATTATTTATGAGGTTTTATGCAGGGATGAAGATTTTCCATTCTTAGGGAAAAGCTTCGTTTCAGATTCGTATTCTGTGCTACAGGCGTTTTCAGGCCAATTTAACACCACCATCGAACTCGCAGCATGCTAATAAGTGGATCTAAGTTATTAGATCTTTCATTTTCATCTGTTTTCACAGGTTTTCAAAAATTTTCTCACTGAAGAAGGCAGTTGCAGCCACCGTCCATGGTGGCGCTAACTTCAGTCAAGGCTTGTGTGGCAATTATAAGACATATGATTGGTCCATTCAAATTTCCAGGCCCTACTAACACGTGCGTGTCTAGTTTTGTTTAATTTCATATTTTCTGAATTAAGTTTATATTATATTTAATTATGATGATTATACAAATGCGCAACAAGAATCGGCCTGGGGGTAAGAGTGATGACTGGTATAATAAAGGGCATGGGTTCGAGCCAGCCTTTTGTCAAAAATCATTTTGTTTCTTTTTTCAGTATTTACAATGCAACTTCATCATATGTTGGTTCATTCTTATTCTCAAACACAAAAACAATGTGGCGCAGTGGTAAAGGGAATGGTCATTGAAGGGAAGGGCGTGGGTTCAAGTCCCATCCCACGCATTTGTTTTTTCCTTATTTTACTAACCTTGATTTTCATTCTATTTTATTAATTCTTTTCTAATTAATCTATTTTCTAACCTTAAACTTTTTTCCAAAATTATCACAAATTAGGATTAGGGTTTTCTAGTTAGTAAATAATTTTTTGATGTGTTTTTATTTATTTATTAATTAGGTTAATTAGCTTTTCTTAACACTAAAATAAATTAGAATTTAAGTTTAATTACTATTATTAACTTAAATTATTTTCTACAAAAAACACCAAAAACATTAATTTAGAACTTTAGGTCTTTAAACATTTTTCTAATGTTCTTTTTCTTATTGCTATTTAAATTCCTAGAACAATTGTATAGGTCGCAACTACCGATGTAATAGTGTAGATTTATTTTCTCACATTTTTCTATTATGTAACTGTCCCAAAGCTATGTAATAGCGTATGACTTTATATTCCGCATATTATATTTCTTAACTATTAGTAATTAGGGTTTGTATGGAAAGACTAAAGGCAATATAGATAACCCTAATTTTCAAGATAATATAACTGAATTAACACACACTTCACATTTACATCTTTTGATACGGTGGCAGAACTGACTGTTAATACTGGTTTGCGTTTTTTGTTCATAAAATGTCGCGGTAAGAAAGAGTCGCTACCGACTTTTATTTTATCCAATTAGGAAAAGGAAAAAGAATAGAAAAACCTTTTTTGAGATGTTTCTGAGTACGGGGGTAGATTATAGAAAGGGAAGGTGTTAGCACCCTTTCTATCCGTGGTTTTCCACGGGCTCTTAGGTACTTGCTCATTTTGAAATTGCTTGTGTGTGTTTGTTTTGAAAATTTTTTTTACTTCGTTTTAACCCTTGTTTCTATCCTCAAGAGTGTTACGAAGTTGTTTTTGAAAACTTTGTTTGGGAAGTGTTGGTGTGAAAAAGTTTATTTGTTTGAGCAAGTACCTAGGAACTAATCTACCTACTCGAAAAAGTCTGTTCATTTTCCTTTTAGACAATGCTATCCCATTATTGAGAAATAGATAGCATCGTCGTTGGAGTTTTTTAGGGACATTCGAAGGGAAAAATACGATCACAAAAGCAATGTTAGGAAATGTTAGTAATCATCCTAAAGCCTTAAAGATCTTTTTTCGAGGCAACATCTGAATGGGTCATTTTAGATCTTTCGGGGCTATAGGACAACCAATAACGAACCCTATACTTCATGACCGTTTACAGAAGGCAACCGGAGTAGTGTAAACCCTAGAAGTGAGCATGTGCGAGTGTAATTTTCAGTTAATTTATCTTTGCACATTTAAGGTTTCTATCGTATTAATTTTCAGTTTGTCTTTCCATACAATCCTATTAACATACATCTAAGCAGTTTATAGTTTGCGGAAATAAAATGCGGGAAAGTTAAAGTCCTAGCTATTACAAGGCTTTCGCAGATACATAATTATCTTGGACTGAAAATAAAGACGCGAAATTGAAACCCTAATTACTATTACAAACACTGAGCAGTTACTATAGTAATAAAAAGGAAATTAAAAAATGAGCGCGGCAAATTAAGCCGAGAATAAATTAAGAATCCTGGAAAATCTAGTTGAAAAAGATTTAGTTTAATTTTTGAGAAAAAATTAGGTTATGTACAAATTAAACCCTAATTCTAATTATTTTTAATTATGAAAAAAAGGATTAAATTGCCCTAAATGATTAATCTAATTAATTAAGGAAATAAAATATTTTTTATGAAAATAAATGATTTTTATGTTTTTTGTGATTTTTTGATTTAATAAAAAAATGATTTTTGGTGTTATTTGTAAAAAGAAATAATTGAAAGAATTAATAAAAAAGAATTAAAATAAAAAAGAAAAGAGATGGGTCTGTATTGTTGAAAAGGGGAGTGTGACGCCTGAATTGTTAGGCCCAAATTCCTTGACCCATCTGCCTTACGATGGATCTAGTGCTGCCCCTTTCTGATGGTCCATGGTATGGCTTGAGCGTTGGGCTATCTAGATTGATGATGAATCCAGTGGTTGAGATCTTGGGTTGCATGGTGGATGCCTTGATGCATGGAGTATGGAACCTGTTGTCAAATATTAAGAAAAGAAAGAAAATGTTGGAACCTGTGATCGAACCCAGGTCCTCCCACTCACACATATGCGCGCTTAACCAACTGAGCTACATGTCTTATTTGTTAATATAATAATAACAATGCATATTATATGAAAACAAAGTGGATGACTGGAAAATAAAATAAAAACGCGCATTTTATTCAAACAAGCCAAAGGTTATCAGCCACGTTGTCTTCTTCTTCCCCTGTCCGCTGTCTTAGGTTAGGGACTTTTACCTACGGACATCTTCCATGGCTATAGCCCTGTAACTTTCAAAAATCAATAGCAAGCATGATATATTAATTCCAAGTACATGGATCAACTCGTCTTGGTCTCAAGAGCATCATGGTACCCTTTTCTTGGGCCAATTTAACCTGTATGGAAAAACCCTAAAACGATAAGGTAAACCCTAACAATGGCAATTATGAATACATGCATCAAAACATCAATTAAACCATTCAAACACGTTGCAAATATGTCAATGAACACAAATATATCATTAGAACATGTTTATGATGCAAGAATTATTGTAATTGAATTTGAAAAAGGAAGAAAACCGCGTGGGTGTTATGTGACGATCCTGGGCTTGTGGAAGCTTGTAATTGATCGTGCTAGCTTCTGGGAAGGTCCAGGAAACGATTGGGAGTGTTGAAATGCTTTGAATTTTCCTCTAGGTTGGAAAATGATTCACCACTTTTTGTCAATTTTTTTTTCAGTTTTGGTTCCAGCTTTTACAACCTGCATCCTGTTATTGCGCATTGGTTATGTTCAGCATATATACTAGAGCATATTAGGTCAACAAAAACAATTTGTATCTTGGCAAATCATGAAAAATTTATTTGTTTTTGGTCTTGTATGATATGTTTCCAAAATAGGCCTAATCATGCCAATTTTTGCTTTAATTTGCTTTGCACGATTTGATCTGATATGCCAGCCTAATTGGATTTGATTCCTACAAAAAATCAGATCCAAAATCAATCTTTTTGTATTTTTTGCCATATATTTGATTTAATTTGAATTTTAAATAATAAAAAATAAAAATAAAATAAATAATGAAGCAAATAATGTGTGGATGCTGATTTTGGTTGTGGACCATGTTACAAGCAAGATGCAAGCATGATAAACTAGGCCCATTTGACAAAAAATGCACTTTTGAGCACTTTTGACTTTTGGCAATTTTGCAAGAATTGTCAACTTTGACAAGGCATATCTCCTCCAATATTAACCTTAGAGAGGTGTTCTTGGACTTTTTAGAAAGATTAGGATGTCCCCTAGACAAACCTCTTGGTTTCATCTCAATTGGGTATTCCATGTTCATGTAAGAAGCTTTGACCCAAAAGGTGTTTTTGTTGACTTTTCAAAAGGACCTATAATGTAGAAATTCATATATTTTGATGAGTGCATATTTTGAACTTGTGGGATGAAGATGAATTGTATGGAATTACATCCTCTTCAAAATGAGCCTTGGATGGAAAATTTCTGATAAAGTATGAAGAAGTTATGCTTGGTCAAAGTTTGGTTGACTTTTCTTAAGAAACCCTAATTTAGCAACTTTTGGGTTTTGATGAATTTGGGGAATTCCTTGGGGAATCATGATCAACCCTTGATAAAATGATGGATATCACTTCACAATTTTTATTTTGACAAAAAAATTTGAAGTTTGACTGTACGTGGGCCACAGTTGACTTTAGACCTAGTGTAGTTGATTTTCAGGCATCTGGGCAATTGACTGAGCAAACTTCTTATGCAAGGCATGAAACTTGACATGGGTGACCTTGAGAACATATTGGGACCATGGAAGGAATTTGGGACCTTTGGAGTTCACACATCTTGATAAAAATGGAAACCCTAGTTTGAGGTACATTGCCTTAGGAGAGAGTTTGTCTGGTCAATCCTTAGTCATTCTTGAGCAATTAAGGACCTCTAGAGGCATGTCTTGTGTGAAATGAGAGGGCAAATTTTGGGGTACAACACACCTCTAGGGTAACCTCTCCTGTTGCTTTACGAAGCATTGGTCA
The DNA here is from genome assembly GCA_948472305.1 of Vicia faba. NCBI lineage: Eukaryota > Viridiplantae > Streptophyta > Magnoliopsida > Fabales > Fabaceae > Vicia > Vicia faba. The sequence continues at coordinate 979,898,694 of OX451737.1, read as the reverse complement.
CGTCCCTCGAAAGTGAGGATACTTTAGCAGAAGACCCTCAATCAAATCATCATAGTCCCTACGATACAAAAGATCATAGTCCCTTGATGACCCTCCGAGTTTCCTACAAAATGATAATAGTCCCTCCGATACAATTACTAAAGTATCCTTACATGTTGCCTTCGATGACCATACGATGACCCCACGCATGTCCCTTCACATCCAATAAATAGGATTACCTACCAACTAATGGTACGAATAATACTATCTCCAAAGAAGAAGGAAAGTAACAAGAAAGACCTTAGTGGGTAGGACTCTTGAATGCTTGCTCACAATATTTTTCACAAAACAAATACATCTTTACACATTACTTTCAAACAAATATTTTCCAAAAAACACTTTGTATACGTTCTTGAGGACTGATACAAGAATTATTATAAAGTTAGCCTTACATTGGCATTTCAAAATATGTTCAAACAAATCACACACACAAAGCAAGTTTTAAGTGAGCTAAGCAAGTAATAACCCATAGATAACTACATATGAAAAGGGTGATAACACCTTCCCCTTTCATAACCTACCCCCCGAACTCAAAATCTATCATAGGTTTTTCCTGTTCTTTTCACCTTTCCTAATTGTTGGATAAAAGAAAAGTCGGTGGTGACTTTTGCTAACCATAAAATTTGCGATAAAACAAAAAAGTCAGTTCTTCCACCTTATTATAAATTTGAACAATTATAATATCATTTTTGAATGTTTTTCAGAAGAGTGTAGTGTCAACCTTTCCTCTGGTAAACTTATTTTCTAACAGAAAATTACTCAATTTGTCATACCAAGCTTTGGGAGCTTGTTTCAAGCCATAAAGAGATTTCTTTAGTTTAAAAACAAAGTCTGATTTCTAATATTTTTCAAAGCCAGGAGGTTGTTTGGTATACACTTCTTCTAAAATATAACCATTCAGAAATGCCCTTTTAACATCCATCTAATAAAGGATGATATTATGATTTACAGAAAAGGTTACTAATAACCTAATAACTTCTAACCTGGAGACTGGTGCAAAGGTTATTGTATACTCTATACCTTCTTGTTTCAGACAATTTCTCCCTTCTCATTGAGCTTGTTTCTGAACACCCATTTGGTTCCAATGACGCAGACAACTTTAGATTTCTGAACAAGATTCCGTACGTCATTCTTTGAGAATTGGTTCAGTTCTTCTTCCATATCCAGAATCCAATCCTTATCCAGAAGGGCTTCCTTAATTGATGTAGGTTCTATTAAAGATACTAAACCTAGAAGCACTTCATCAGAAGGTTTAAGAGTCGATCTTATTCTGGCTGGAGCATCTTTACTTCCAAGAAAAAGATCTTCAGGATGAGAGGATGCGGTTATGTTCTTCTTTGGTTGAGTTTGATTAGAAGGACTATCAACATCATCATAAGGAAGAGATTCTGATTCTTTATATTCTTGAATCTTATCCTTTGGTTGAGTGAATATTATAGTCACATCTGCAATATTTTCACACAACTTTGACTTTTCATAGTAAAGCTTATCATCAAATCTGACATGGATTGATTCCTCTATAATTTGTGATTCTGTGTTATAGATTCTGAAGCCTTTAGTGCATTCAAAGTATCCTAATAGTAGAAATTTGTATGCCTAGGAATTAAACTTACCAAGATTATATTTAGTGTTTAACATATAACAAATACATCTGAATGGATGAAAATAAGAAATGTTGGGCTTTCTATTCTTCCATAATTCATAAGGAGTCTTACGTAAAATAGGTCTTATGGATATTCTATTTTGAACATAGAATGTTGTATTTACTGCTACTGCCCAGAAGTGCTTAGCCATCTAAGTTTCTTGGATCATGGTGCGAGCCATTTCTTGCAGAGTTCTATTTTTTCTTTCTACAACCTCATTTTGTTGTGGAGTTCTAGGGCAAGAAAAATCTTGTACTATGCCATTTGAATAAAAAAAAATTGCAAAATCATTATTTTTAAATTCTCCACCATGATCACTTCAAACTCTGACTATTTTGAATCCATTTTCATTTGGAACTTTGGAACAGAGGGAAGCAAATACATGGTATGAGTCATCCTTGTCTTTCAAGAATTTTACCCATGTCCACCAGTTGCAATCATCAATGATGACAAGTCTATATTTCTTACCATTGACAGAAGCAATTTTCATTGGTCCAAATAAGTCAATGTGAAGAATTTATAATGGCCTAGAAGTAGAAACAATCTTTTTAGCTTTGAAAGAGGTTTTTGAAAATTTTCCTTTCTGAAAAAGGTCTTTCCTGTTCTTTTCACCTTTCCTAATGGCTGGATAAAAGAAAAGTCGGTGGTAACTCTTTCTAACCGCAACATTTGCCATAAAACAAAAAAGTCAGTTCTCCCAACGTATTACAGAACTGGAGACTCTTCTTGGGATATCTTAAAAAAGAGGGGTTACCTTAGAGTTTAGATCACTTTCACTTGCTTTAATTGTTTGCTTTAACTTTAAGGGTTCATGCTTGGGTATGCTTGCTTGTGTGAAAGATCCTACACCCGGATCTAGTGATTCCTTAGGTAAGTAGCAATAGATCATAAAGATTGTACGACATAAACCGATATGGTTAATGTGATAGCTACACTTAGTGTGACACTTTGGTTTGTACTGATGTTCCTTGAGTCAGTCAAGGATAACATTAGGCTTCCGCGTGGCGTCGTTAACAATAATTGTTCAAAGATCCGTGAGATAGTCGGCTTTAGTGCAGTCCTAAGTTGGTTGATACTCGAGGCTATGCTCATTGAGATTCGACTTTCGGGATGGTTTGGTGGAAAGCCGGTTGCCGTACTAAAATAAAGCATGCGAGAAAGATCCGTGATATGAGATTATTAGAACCCAATTTCTATTTTAGGACAGGTTAAGCCAACTAAACTTCAGTTGTGGAAAGGGTACTTACCTATGGACTTTATGCAACCCTTTAAACCTAAGGCTCTTGTATGACTTGCTTGTGTTTGCTACTCATTCAACATGAACATAACATCATAACATCATACCATCATAACATGACATTTTCACTAACCATTTTAAGGACCTAGGGATTTATATTTGTTCCTCGTTGCAGGTTATGGCCTCCGCTCGCAGAAATACTATTCAAATCAACTTTGCAAGGATACCTCCAAAGGTTAAGGATTTAGTCTCAAAGGTTCCCTAAAACTCTCAATTCACTAAGAGGCATGGTTATCTACTCATTTTGGTTACCTCAGGTTTTAAAGAAGACATGATGAGTGTTCTATTCTAGTTATTTGATCCTAACCATCATTGTTTTAACTTCCCAGATTATCAGTTGGTACCTACAATGGAAGAGTTTTCTAAGCTACTCGGAGTACCTATTCTTGATCAGACACCCTTCACCGGTTTAGACAAAGTTCCAAAGCTTGAAGTTATTGCAACAACCTTACATCTGAAGCGGTCAGACATTGTGTCTAATTGGGAAACGAGAAGTGGAGTTAAAGGTCTTCTTGCTAAATTTCTGATAGAGAAGGCTCATATGTTTCTAGATGCCATGAATTTTCATGCTTTTGAGGAGATCTTGGCTCTTTTGATCTATGGTTTGGTACTATTCCCTAATCCATACCAATTCATAGACGTGAACACCATCAAAATATTTCTTACTCATAATCCTGTGCCTAATTTGCTTGGAGATACTTTGCACTCTCTTCACACTCGTACTATGAGAGAGCGAGGGAATCTCATGTGTTGCATACCTTTACTATCCACGTGTTTTATTTTGTACCTTCCGCGATCAGTGATGAACAATGAACAAGGTTTGAGGTGGTCCTGAAGGATGATATCAGTCTCTCATTCAGATATCTATTGGTATTCCCGATCTCAGGAGGACATCACTATTATGGACCACTATGGGGAATTCCATAATGTTCCACTCCTTGGCATAAGGGTAGGTATTACCTACAACCCTTCTCTAGCTCTACATCAATTTGGTTATGCTCTAAGAGACGGTTCTCATGATATGCTTATCTAGGGTATTGTATTCGAATACGAGAAAAATCCTCAAGGTTACCGTCAAAAGTTTATATGTTCTCGGGGCATAGTAAGTAAGATTGGTAGCAAGACTTTGGGACACAAAAACTCCATTCCTTTGGAGCCCTGCCTCAGATAGGTGTGATCTCGTGCTCAGAATCTTATAATGCCACATCCTATTGTCCTGCCAGTAATTGTGAAGCCTTTTTTTGAAGGAGATATTCCTCATACCATTTTTCATCCAGATATGCCTACTGACCTTGAAGAGCTACAAAAGTCCTGGATTCAGTTGAAAGAAGAAAGGGACACCTTTGAGACTCAGTTCTATGCTAGTAAGAAGAAAGTGTTAGAGCTGACAAAACGACTTCATGAAGAGAAGAGCCTTAATGCATATGTCAACACAAAGAGGAAACGTCCATGGGATACTTGAGTATTAGGTCTTAGGAGTTCATAATTTGTTTCCTTGTAACCTGTTTTTGTTTTTAGTGTAAGCCTAAAAGGCAGTTATAATTTGAACTTACTAATATGAGTCTTTGTTTATGTTCCCTTTTGATTAAAAAATTTAAATCCCACGAGGTCCTTAAAAACATTGCATATGCATCTACATGCCACACATATCATTGCATAAAAGGTTTCCAAGATAGGTTTCTCATCTTCTTGCTATTTATTTCAGAAAAAATGGCTCTCGAACAGACAATCAAAGATCTCTAGGCTCAGAATGCTCAGTTCCAAGAGATGTTCCTAAGCTTAGCCAAGGGGAAAGAAGAACTGAAGGTGCTCATCGCCAACGAGAAGAATAATAAGACAAGGAAACCAATCAGCATCCTTAACATGGGGAGAAAGTTCATAGGCCCATTCAAGCGAGCTCAAGATCTTAATTTCCCATTAGACGAAGTTGAAGAACATGATGAAGATGATAAGAGAGTTAAAACTGAAAAAAGAAATCATGGTTTTGACAAATGTTCTGATCAAGAGGAAGAGGATTATTTGGATGAACAATATCCCCCTGCCGGCGAGAAGTATAAGCTGTTAGAAGAGCATCTAAAAGCTATGGAGATCCAGAAGGTGCATGGCTTAAAATTTGAATAATTGGGTTTAGTCTCAGGAGTTGTCATCCCTCCTAAGTTCAAAAACCCTGCCGTTTCTAAGTATGATGGTGTTTCTTGCCCAAAGTTGCATTTGAGATCATATATTCGGAAAATTTAACCACACACCGCTGACAAGAAATTATGGTTGCATTTCTTTCAAGAAAGTCTGTCTGGAACACAATTGGAATGGTATTGTCAACCTGAAGGTACCAATATCTATACCTGGGAAGATTTGGATGCATCTTTCTATAGACAGTATCAGTATAATTCTTATTTGGCTCTAACCCACATGCAATTATAGAGTATTTCCATGGGTTTTGATGAAGGCTTTAAAGAGTACGCATAGAAATGGAGATATCTTGCAGGAAGAGTATAACCTCCTTTGGCTGATAAGGAATTGGTTGACATGTTCATGAGTACGCTAACATTTCCTTTCTATAATCACCTACTTGGAAGTTCTTCAACCGATTTCACTAAACTGATATTGACAGGGGAACGTGTTAAGAATGGAATCAGAAGTGGTAAAACTTAGGTGGCTACATCTTCAAATACCGCGAAGAAGTTATAAAATGGTAAGAGAGAATCCAATGATGTGTGCAGCCAGAAGGGTCATAATAAGAGTGACCATAACCAATCTGTGGACGTAGTTCTGATCTCTAATCTTGCACCAACACAACAACAACAACAACAACAACAACAGAATAATCAGCGTAGGCAGGAGGTGCCCAGAAGAGAGTTCACCAAAATCAACATGCTGTTATCTCAAGCATTGCAACACATTGTTAAGGCAGAGCTGATTACACTGAAGGATGCTCCTCAGAATCCCATTACTTCCTCTCCCCGTTACAATCCCAACGCAAGGTGTGCATATCACTGTAGTAGTCCTGGACATGACACTAACAATTGTTGGGCATTGAAAAATAAAATTTAAGATATGATTGACACTAAGGAGATTGAATTTGATCCTCCTGAGACACCTAATGTGATCACTGCACCCATGCCTAATCATGACAAAGACATTAATGCTATTAATTATGTTTTTTATGTTTCTGCTGTGAGTGACTTGAATACTCCTCTGATGATTGTTAAGAAGAAGTTGTTGCAAGCCGATTTATTTTTGGGTTGCATTGAAAGCTGCTACTACTGTGCGTCCCAATCCAATGGTTATGTACTACTGAAAGAAAGTATTCAACGTCTAATGGATGACCGTGTAATTCTATTTGAGAAGACTCCTTTTATTAAGAGCTTATGTAAAAGTATGTCTTAAGACCCGAAGCTTGAAGATGTGTCCGTGATTACAATTCGCGGTATTCCTGTAAGGATCACTTCTAAGGGTTCTGTGAAGATTACTGTCGAGCCTAAGGTTTCTCCTCTGATCAATACCGCACTGGGGCCAATTCCATATTCCTCTGACAATCTATCCCTTGGAATTATGGAGTTGATGTCTACTACCATGGCGTCAAGAAATAACCATTAGTCGTCAAAGACGAAAATACTGAAGTTACTGATCCCAATGTTGAAAATATTATTGGGACTAGTAAGGTTACCAAAAGTGGAAGCATTTTTTCTCCAGAGATATCTCCAAAGGATGTTACTACACCAGTTCGTATCACTACTACTGAATCAACTATTGAGACTCGAGGCAAAGAACAGATGACTGAGCTTTCCCAGACTGAGGCACCGAAAGAGGTTACTGTTGAAGATACCTCCAAGCAAGAGATGGAGGAAGTGCTAAAAATTATTCGATAGAGTGACTATAAGATTATTGAACAGTTGGGGCAGATACCCTCCAAAATATCAATGTTATCATTGTTATTGTGCTCTGAAGCCCATGCTCAGGCCTTGGTAAAGTTTCTAAAATCTGCTCATATACCGTAGGAAATCTCTGTTGATAAGTTCGAAAATTGTGTTTCTAGCCTGACAACTGATAATGGGCTAGGCTTTTCTGACACTGATTTAACTCCCGCAGGAAGGAACCATAATAAGGCCCTGCATGTCTATATTAAGTGTGGGTGCACTACCTTATCTCATGTACTGGTGGACACAAGTTCCTCATTGAATGTATTGCCAAAATCTGTTTTAGACAAACTTAACTATGAAGGAGTTATGCTAAAACCCAGTGACATTATGGTGAGAGATTTTGATGGTTCAAAGAGAATGGTGCATGGAGAGGTTGATCTTCCAATCAAAGTGGGTTTCCAGGTATTTGACTATATTTTCTATGTGATGTACATTCGTCCGGCCTATTCCTGTTTTCTTGGACGCCCTTGGATTCATGGGGCAGGCGTTGTTACTTCTATTTTACACCAAAAGTTAAAGTATCCCGTGAAAGGAAAAATCATTACACTTTGTTGCGAAGAAGAATACATGGTGAGCCATTTGAACTCCTTCAAGTATGTTAACATGAATGATGAATTCCTCGAGACTCCTTGCCAGACCTTTGAAGTTATTCCTCAAACAACCCATGTTGCTAAAGCTGCTCCTACTATTCCTAAGGTTACCAGGATTCCGCCGAGAATGGCTTCTCTGAAAGACGTTAAGGCTGTGGTAGAAGAAGGTGGTGGCACTGTTTGGGGTCAGCTTCTTGACATTCCTTACAACTCTGACAAATTTGGCATGGGTTTCACCTCATAGGCTCAGAGGGTTGTCCATCGTGCTCGTGCTAATTCTGGGAGACCTCCATTCAACATCAACAACAATCGAGTTCAAAAAAATCAATTTAATATTATGGAAGACGCCAATAGCGACTGTGACATAGACAGTTGGATTTTTCCTACTACCGGCAGTGGGCTCAACAATTGGAAGGCTGAAGACTTTATACCAATTTCCTTTAGTTAGGAGTAAATGTTATCTTTTGTTTTCTTGCTTTCAAGTTTTTGAATATGTAATTTGAATAATAATTTTAAGCCTTGTGCCTTACCCAGGGCATAACGATCCATTTGTTAGGGTTGTCATTTTTCATCCACATATTTTCATTTAATAAATCATTGGACGTTTGATTCAAATTTTGTGCTCTTTGTCTTTCATTTACTTTATTGCTTTAAAAATAGCTATATGTTCTTAGAAACACCCACATAACAAATTGCAGATCCACATCCACCCTGGGTCCCATTGATAACAATTATGCTATTTCCAATTATGACTTCGAAAATCTGATCTACCAAGCCAAGGATGAAGGTGAGGAAGATTGTGAAGTACCTGAAGAGCTTGATGGACTGTTAGATTAGGGGGAAATAGCCATACAACCGCATGAAGATCCAGTCGAGGTTGTGAACTTGGTTACTGAAGAGGACAAGAAAGAAATCAGAATAGGTTACGGCCTAGAAGAAAATGTTAAAAAAAGGTTAATCCAGATGTTACGTGACTATGTAGAGATCTTTGCTTGGTCTTACGAAGACATGCCAGGGTTTGATATTGACATTGTGATTCATCGTCTACTGATGAAGGAAGGTTGTCCTCCTATAAAGCAGAAGGTTCGTCGTATGCATCCCGAGATGTCTGAAAAGATCAAAGTTGAGGTTATGAAGCAGTTCAATGCGGGTTTCTTAGTTGTTACGTCATATCCCTAGTGGGTTGCAAATGTGGTGCTGGTACCTAAGAAGGACGGTAAGGTGTGTATCTGTATAGACTACAGGGATTTGAATAGGAAAATCCCCAAAGATGACTTTCCGCTTCCGCATATTGATGCTCTGGTTGACAACACCGCTCAACACGGAGTATTTTCTTTCATGGATGGTTTCTCTGGTTATAATCAAATCAAGATGGAAATTGAAGACATGGAGAAAACTACTTTTTTTCACACAGTGGGTAACTTTTTGTTACAAATCTATTCCTGTTAGTTTGAAGAACGTCGGTGCAACATATCAGCGTGATATGGTAGCTTTGTTCCATGATATGATTCGTCATGAGATAGAGGTTTACGTTGATGACATGATAGCCAGGTCTCAAACTGAAGAAGAACATCTCGACCACCTGCACAAGTTTTTTGAGATATTGAAGAAGTACAAGTTGAGGTTGAATCCAAACAAATTCACCTTTGGGGTAAAATCCGGTAAACTCTTAGTTTTCGTCGTCAGTGGTAAAGTTATTGTAGCTGATCCTACCAAGGTTAAATCGATTCAAGAAATTCCAGCTCCCCGTACTGAGAAGGTAGTCAGAAGTTCCTTGGGACGATTGAACTAAATTTCCATATTTATTTCCCATTTGACCGCTACTTGCGAGCCAATCTTCAAGTTACTGAAGAAAGATCAAGTATTAAAGTGGAACGATGATTGTCAAATAGAATTCGACAAAATCAAGGAGTACCACCAAAATCTCCAATTCTTATGCCACCGGTTGAAGGAAAACCTCTAATCATGTACTTGACAGTGTTAGAGAACTCAATGGGATGTGTATTGGGGCAACATGACGAGTCTGGTCGAAAAGAGCATGCAATATACTACCTTAGCAAAAAGTTTACCGACTATGAAACAAGATACCCACTGCTTGAGAAAACTTGTCGCGCTTTGGCATGGGCTACTCGCCAACTAAGAAAATATATGTTGACTCATACTACTTTATTGATCTCTAAGATGGATCCAATAAAATACATTTTTGAGAAACCCGTTCTCTCCGGACAAATAGCAAGATGGAAAATGATCTTGATAGAATACGACATTCAATATACTACTCAGAAGGAAATCGAAGGAAGTGTACTAGCAGATAATTTGGCTTATCAAGTTGTAGATGACTATCAGTCTATGAATTTTGAGTTCCCAGGTGAGAATATCATGCTAGTTACTGATTATGAAGAACTTGGACCATATGAAGGACCTGAACCGGGATCCCATAGGACTATGGTTTTTGATGGAGCTTCCAACGTGCTTGATAATGGAATTGGTGCAGTGATTGTCTCTACCAAGGGTTGCCATACGCCCTTCACCGCCAGATTGTGTTTTGACTGTACCAACAATATGGCCGAGTACGAAGCATGCATCATGGGTATCAAATCTGCCACCGATATGAACATTAAATTATTGAATGTATATGGGGACTAAACCCTAGTGATCATTCATATTAAGGGAGAATGGGACACGCGTCATCTAAATCTCATTCCTTATCGAGAGCATGCATTGACATTAATTCTGTACTTTGAAGAAATCACTTTTGAACACATTTCACGAGAAGAAAATCAATTGGTAGACGCACTAGCTATCATGTCATCTATGTTCAAAGTCATATGGGATAATGAAGCTCCCCGATTTACCATTGAGAGACTAGATGAATAGGAACATTGCTACGAAGTTGATACTGGTGGAGTAGAGGAGAAGCCTTGGTACCACGAATTAAAAAAAATACCTCGAAACTAAAGAGTATCCAGAAGGGGCATCTATCAATGATAAGAAATTTCTAAGGAGGTTCTCTTCCAAGTTCTTTATGCGTAACAAAATCTTATACAAGCGCAACCACGATTCGACTTTGCTTCATTGTGTAGACAACAAGGAAGCTAGGAAAATTATGGAAGATATGCACGAAAGTGTCTTTGGTACTCACTCTAGTGGACATACAATGGCTAAGAATATTCTGAGAGCAGGTTATTATTGGTCTACCATGGAAACCGATTGCCACCATCATTCCAAAACTTTCCACAAATACCATATTTTTATGCTGACAAAGTACACGTGCCTCTGGTTCCTTTGAATGTATTGACTGCTCCTTGGCCATTTGAAATGTGGGGCATTTATATGATTGGAGAGATTAAGCCTACTGCTTCCAATGGGCATCGTTTCATCCTTGTCACTATTGATTACTTCACGAAGTGGGTAGAGGCAGCTTTGTTTGCTTCTATTACCAAGAATGTTGTGGCTCGATTCATTAAGTATAACCTAATATGTCGGTATGGAATCCCAGAAAGGATCATCATGGACAATGGTACCAATCTTAACAATACTATGATCACGGAACTCTGCATGTAGTTCAAGATTAAGCATCACAATTATTCTCCGTACCGGCCAAAGATGAATGGTTCAGTGGAAGCCGCTAACAAGAATATCAAGAAGATCTTGCAGAAGATGACAATGACATACAAAGATTTGTATGAGATGATACCATTTTCTCTGCATGGTTATTGCACTTCAGTACGTACATCAACTAGGGATACCCTGTCATGTTAATCTACAGTATGAAGGTTGTCTTACCTGTTGAAGTCCAGATTCCTTCCCTAAGGATTATGAAATATGCAGGTTTAAATAAAGACAAATGGATTCAGACTCAACTTGACCAGATAAATTTGATCGATGAAAAGAGGCTTGCGATTGTTTGTCATGGTCAGATGTATCAGAAACGCATGATCAAGGCCTTTAGAAATAAAGTCAAACACCAGGTGTACCAGGCTGGTGATTTGGTAATAAAGCGAATCATCCTACCACAAGGTGATCCCAGGGTAAAATGGACTCCCACATACGAAGGGACATTTGTGATCAAAAAGATATTTTCTGGCGGTGCTATGATACTTACCACCATGGACAATGAATATTTTCGGCACCCTGTGAACGTGGATATAGTTAAAAAATACTACGCATAAAAAAGACCTGCTAGGTTGACAGGCCTAGGAAAAAATAAGGGCATCCCGGCGAACCAAAAGGGTTCGGGTAAAAATTAGGGATATATATATATATATATATATATATATATATATATATATATATATATATATATATATATATATATATATATATATATATATATATATATATATATATATATATATATATATATATATATATATATATATATATATATATATATATATATATATATATATATATATATATATATATATATATATATATATATATATATATATATATATATATATATATATATATATATATATATAATTGTACATCTGGAAATTCGAAAACCTGAAAAGGCGGCTTGGGCAAAAAAGGATATCCCAATGGACTGAAAACACGAAAGGGCGGTCCAGGCAAAAATTAGGGATTAGAGCGTACGACTATGTCCTGTTGGATTACCCATCTACTTACAGCCAGCTTTATTACTAGCGTCAAGATCAAATGGTACAGATCAATTCAATCATCTTCTTCCGACAACAAGTGATGAGATATTTGAAGACATAAGGGTAATAGTAGAATTGAAACTCGATGGGATCGTTTCCACATAGCTGTTTTTCTTTGTTTATCACTTTGTACCCCTTTTCCAATTTTTACGATGATTTCCTCTTACTAGGATTTATGTCTTCTTGTATAAAACGGATTTCTTATAGGCAAACAATCAGAATCAATGTAATTAAATATATTTCAAAATTCAAAATTGTTTTTACTTTCTCTATTTTTGTTTACAAAAACGTCCAATGATTACGTTAAATGAACATATGCATTTGAATATAATTACTGTTTTTAAATTATATGCATGAAAACAAGATTAACACTTACTAAAGACTCTAGGAGTTGGGATAATATTTAAGTTACCACAAATCCTCATAGAGCAATCTCCATGGAACTATCTCTACAAAGCTATCTTCACAAGCTCATCCCCAACAGAGATATATTCCCCAACAAATCTAATATGCCCCGGACAGAAATCGGGGCATCTTCCAGCAATTCACCTCCATATCTCTAATGGATAGCTGGACATGATCATATTCCCCAATAGGTCCCCTAGAAAATAAGGAAGTTGGATCATTTCCCCAGCATACAGTGGAAAATTACTCAACACAGCCTATGAATTTCCAATCCCCGCTAGAGATTATTTCCTCACTGCAGTCTACAAGATTTAATTCCCCAATGGAGTTTATCTCTCCAATACTGCAAATTCCTCGACATAATTCACTTCTGCAGCCAGATGTCATTCAACTTTGTCCTCCCCAGAAAAGCTGATAACCATATCTGAAACATGATCAGATAGAGCATCAGAAGAATATTTATCTCCTTTATCCCCAGTCAGGGTACATAAGAATCAAATCCTTCAATAAAAAGAACGAAGGACGACGGACTTCCTGGAATTCTCCTATCCCCAAGAAAAAGATTAAGATCCCCAGCAGAGTGTCCTCACACAGAAAGCGGGAATCCCCGGTAAAGATGTTCTAAACAAAATTGAAGAATTACTTTCTTCATCCCTAGAAACAGTCAGGGATTTATTTTCCCCAGCTAGACGTAGTTACAAGAAGCTATCGATACGCTCCAACGACATATTGCATCCATACATCATTTACAAAATATCATTACATGTGCATACGAAACGCATATAATATTCTCATTTATTTTGGGAGCCTCATTATGCAATGCATTACATACATCATGACATTGTATAAAATTAACTTTGTCTTTTCAGGTTAAGTTGACAAACAAGCAAATATTATCAGCGATTTATAGGCAGGTCGTAGATCAATTCCCAAAACGGGACGAGCGACTATCTACATGACTAGATGATTTCCCTTAGAGATTAATTCTGACAAGCATTTCCTTCAGAGATTCATTCTAAAAATAATTTCCCTCATATAAAATCGGATACATTCATTATGAAAAGCATCAGTCAGATAAAACCAGATGAAGGTTCATTCTGGCACTCTTTTGGATAAAGTCAGGCGTAGAATCATTCCAATACATCTTCTAGATGCGGTCATACATAGACTCATTCTAGTAAATTTTTCAGATACAATCGGGCAAAGACTCATTCTGATCCACTTTTAGATACAATCGGCCGTAGACTCATTCCAATACATTGTTCAAATATAGTCGAGCGAAGACTCATTTTGATCCTCTTATAGATAAAATTAAGACATAGACTCATTATAGAACATCATTCAAATACAATCGAGACATAAGATTCATTATGACACTCCCTAACATGTCTTCTAGATACAGTCGGACATAGACTCATTCTAGTATACTTTTTCAGATACAGTCGGGCATGGACTCATTCTGATACTCCTACCAACATTTATTTCGGATGGCATCTATAAGCCTATCTCCGATGACACTCTATCACCTCTCTGAATGGCATCTTTAAGCTCGTTCAAGCAGTACAATCAACCAACAATGTTACTTCGTGCACATGTGAGTGCAAATCTCAGGGCACTTAAATGTTCAATCCTCTTCCACCTTCAGATCATGAAAGGCAGGCATGACAATCTAACTCTTCAGGTTTAAGAAGATTGAACAGGGGAAGTTGTTGTGCCCTAAAATTTGCCCTCCCATTTTCAAGAAAAATTAATTCAAGACACCTCCTCATACTCATGAAAGTCTCAATTACTCAAGACTTATCAAGGGTTGACCAGATAAGCTCTCATCCTAAGCAATTGACCTACAACTAGGGTTTTTCTTCTCTCAAAATAAATTGAGTTTCTAATTCTTAAAGTGGATTTCACGGTTTTTCATATGTCTCAAGGTACCCTTATACCAAATTTCAAGCCTTTTATCACAAATTTGCTCAATCAATTAGCCAGATGATTGAAATTTAACTATATTGGATAAAAAGTCAACTTTTACCAATTTACAGTCAAACTTCAATATTTTTTGTCAACATAAAGATTTTGATGCCACATTCATCATTTGATTAAGTGTTAATCATGATTCATCGAGAAAACTCAAGATCCATCAAAAGTCAAAAGTTACTAAATTAGGGTTTTCTTAAGGAGAAGTCAACTGAACTTTGACCAAGTATAACTTTCACATACTTCATTAGAAATTCCTCAACCAAAGCCTATCTTGAAGGAAATTGAATTCTCTACAACTTTTTCTCTCTAAGCTCAAGGACAAAAATGCTTAATTTGAGAGATATGGGCCAAAACTGTTAGAACAATGTTTGAATCTAGTACCCTATAATTAAGTTTTGATGATAACAAAGTGAAAAAGATATAGTAGTTAAATATTTCATGATTGAATTATATGCTACTTAAAATTACTATGCTCTGATTTGCAGATATGCTGATTAAAATAAGCAAGATCACGTTCTCAGCATCAGAATATGAGTTTGTGCATCAGCATCAGAAGTTGCTGAATCAGAACGTCAAAGATCAGAAGATCAACGCTTGCACATGCTGAAGCTTGATGAACAGAACTGCGCGTAAAATACTCTGATACATAATCAAATCAGTTCATCAGCAGCGAAGCAGAATCAGAATGAGCCAAGCCAGATCGTGCATTGAAGAAGCAACGGTACTGTGCATTGAAAGCTAATCAATACCAACGGCATCATTCTAGACAAGATCTGCTCAGAAAGGAAAGCTTGTAAATAGCATTGAATCAAGAATATTTACTTCAACGTTCATCTTCTCAAGTGCTATATAAACCAAGCTTTGAAGATTATCACGGCTAATGCTTCCAAACTCTCTACACGTACAAAGCTGATCAATAATCTTCACTCTACAAGTTTTGCTAAACCACCAAACTCTGATACTTCATTAGCGTTTAGCAACTTAGTATTCTAAGCTTCATTTGTGTAAACATCACAGTTGTGATATAGTTTTTGTAGAAACATTCACACACATTTGATTATTCCTTTGTAAGAAAGTATTGCCTTGACAAACCGGATTGTGGTTTGAATCAAGAAGGTTTTAGCAGCTGCTAAAACAGATTTGTATTCAGTTGAATATAGTGAATTAAGACCTCGTTGGAGAGAGGCGAAATCACCTTGAACGGGTGGACTGGAGTAGTTTGAGATCAAACGAACCAGGATAAAAATACCTTGTCATTCGCTTTAAGTTTCCAGTTTTGCAATTCAACCCCCCCTTCTTGTGTTTTTCACCCCTTCAATTGGCATCAGAGCGCCTGGTTCTGAGCTAAAACACTTAACCGTGTCAGTAAAAGATCCAGCGTCAGAAAAACACTATGGCAGGAAACAACTCTCATTTCAGCAATGACAACAATGAGGATAGAGACAGATTCAGCGGCAAACCTCCAGTCTTTGATGGAGAAAACTTTGACTACTGGAAAGACAGAATTGAAAGCTTCTTTCTAGCACATGATGCTGATCTGTGGGATATGGTGACAGATGGATACACGCACCCTGTTAATGCAACTGGTCAGAAGATTGATAGAAAATCAATGACTGATCAACAAAAGCGTGATTTCAAGAATCACCATAAGGCCAGAACCATCCTTCTCAGTGCTATCTCCTATACTGAGTATGAGAAGATCTCCAACAGAGACACAGCTAAGAACATCTTTGATTCTCTCAGAATGACGCATGAGGGCAACGTTCAAGTCAAGGAAACAAAGGCTCTGGCGCTCATTCAGAAGTATGAGGCGTTTAAAATGGAAGAATCTGAATCCATTGAAACTATGTTCTCTAGATTCCAGATTCTGGTAGCTGGTCTCAAAGTTCTGGACAAGGGGTACTCTACTGCTGACCATGTCAAGAAGATAATCAGAAGTTTACCCAAGCAGTGGAGGCCTATGGTTACTGCTCTGAAGCTGGCGAAAGATCTCAACAAAATCACTCTGGAGGAACTTATAAGCTCCCTCAGAAGTCATGAGATAGAGCTGGAAGCTGACGAGCCTCAGAAGCAAGGTAAGCCTATAGCTTTGAAATCTAACAGAAAATCTGAATCTAAAGTTTTGCAGGCAGTTGAAGAAACATCTGATGGATCCTCATCAGAAGAAGACGAGCTTTCTCTTCTCTCCAGAAGAGTAAATCAACTGTGGAAGCAAAGACAAAAGAAGTTCAGGAATCCCAGAAGATCTGATCATAACGAGTCTTCTTCCAGACACAGAAGGACAGATTCTTCCTCTGGATACAGAAGATCTGAAGGCTCCTCAGGTAGCAAGAAGCCAAATACAAAAGACATCATCTGCTACGAGTGCAATGAGCAAGGTCACTACAAGAGTGACTGTCCAAAGCTTCAGAGGGAAAAGCCAAAAAGGAAGTTTGGAAGAGAGAAGAAGAAAAGTCTCATGGCCACATGGGATGACTCTGACTCGTCTGAAGCTGACTCAGAATCAGATGATGAAAGGGCGAACATAGCGCTTATGGCTAACATTCAAGATGACAGTGAAGCTTCTGACTCAGACTCAGAATCAGACACAGAAGAGGTATTCCCTAACTTCGCTGTTAATTTTACAAAGGCTGAACTTGCTGAAAGCCTAAATGAAATTCTGGAACGTTATCAGCAGATTAGAGCTAAATTCAGAGACCTGAAAAGGACTCTTGAATCTGATTCTAATAAGTCTGAGAGTCTCAGATTGGAAAACTCTGAGCTGAGAGATAAAATTTTAAAATTAGAAAACTTTTTACAAAACTCTCAGAAGGAACCAATTGCTGAAACTCCCAGCAACGCTGATGAGATCATCAAAGAGTATGATCATAGTTTCCAGAAGTTCCTTGCTAAAAGCATAGATAGAAGCAAAATGGCTTCAATGATCTATGGAGTTAGCGGAAACGGCAGGAAAGGAATAGGATACTTAGGTAAGAATCCTACACCTAAAAATGTCATGGATTTAGTTATTAAACACACTCCTATAAATTCACACTTTGTGTATGGTCACACACATGACATCAAATATACTAGTAGCAATCACTTTGTGAAACCAAAATTCAATCAGAGTTTTGGTAAGACTAACAAATCAGGACCCAAGAAGATCTGGGTACCTAAGGATAAAATAATACATGTTGCAGATATCTTTAGCAGCAAGTCAGAAACACCAGTCATGGTACCTGGACTCTGGCTGCTCACGTCACATGACGGGAAGAAGGCATATGTTCCAAAGCCTGGAACTTAAGCCTGGAGGCCACGTTGGCTTTGGAGGCAATCAGAGGGGAAAGATAATTGGCTCTGGAACTGTAGGTAACGGAAATCTTCCCTCTATTAATAATGTTCTGCTTGTTGATGGATTGATGCATAACCTGTTATCCATAAGTCAATTAAGTGATAACGGTTATGATATAATCTTTAATCAAAAATCATGTAAAGCTGTTAGTCAGAAAGATGGGACTATCCTATTTAATGGTAAGAGGAAAAACAACATTTACAAAATCAAACTTTCTGAACTTAAGAGTCAGAACGTAAAATGTCTTCTGTCTGTTAACAACGAGCAATGGATCTGGCACAGAAGATTGGGACATGTTAGTATGAGAAGAATATCTCAGATTAACAAACTCAATCTGGTCAGAGGACTTCCAAATTTGAAGTTCAATTCAGATGCTCTGTGTGAAGCATGTCAGAAAGGCAAATTTGCAAAACCCTCTTTTAAATCCAAAAATGTTGTTTCTACCTCTAAGCCATTAGAACTTCTGCACATTGACTTATTTGGACCAGTTAAAACTGCTTCTGTCAGTGGCAAGAAGTATGGGTTAGTAATCGTAGATGACTATAGCAGATGGACATGGGTAAAGTTCTTAAGACACAAGGACGAGTCACACTCTGTGTTTGTTACCTTCTGTAACCAAGTTCAGAATGAAAAAGATCTTAGAATCGTTAAAGTCAGAAGTGATCATGGTGGAGAATTTGAAAATAAAGATTTTGAGTCATTCTTCAATGACAAAGGCATTCTGCATGATTTCTCTTGTCCTAGAACTCCTCAACAAAATGGAGTTGTAGAACGAAAGAACAGAACATTGCAAGAAATGGCCAGAACCATGATCAACGAGACAAACGTTGCTAAGACTTTCTGGGCAGAGGCAATAAACACAGCGTGCTACATTCAGAATAGAATCTCAATAAGACCTATTCTGGAAAAGACTCCATATGAATTGTGGAAGAACAGAAAGCCCAACATTTCGTACTTTCATCCATTTGGATGTACTTGCTATATGTTAAATACTAAGAATTATTTGAACAAGTTTGATTCTAAGGCACAGAAGTGTATTATGTTAGGATACTCTGAACGCTCAAGAGGGTACAGAGTATACAATACAGAAACACAGATTGTGGAAGAATCAATCAGTGTTCGTTTTGATGACAAGCTTGACTCTGAAAAGTCAAAGCAGAATGAAAATCTTGCAGGTATAGAAATTGAATTTGCAGGTTCTGAAGACAGGTCATCAGAAGCTCTCAACACAGACACTCCTTCAACGTCTGAAAGAAGCAATGCTAGAAATCCTACAACTGCTGCTGATCAACCTCAGAAGAGATTACCCAGAAGCAGTTTGGATCACCCAGAAGAGACTATCCTAGGAAGAAAGGAAGATCCAATCAGAACAAGAGCAAGCTTCAGAAACTCTGAAGAAACTCTGATGGGACTTGTGTCTCTGATTGAACCTTCTTCTATTGATGAAGCACTTCTGGACAATGACTGGATTCTGGCAATGCAAGAAGAGCTGAATCAATTCACCAGAAACGACGTTTGGGATCTCGTTCCAAGACCAAAAGGATTCAACGTCATTGGAACAAGATGGGTGTTCAGAAACAAGCTCAATGAACAAGGTGAAGTCGTCAGAAACAAGGCACGACTGGTTGCACAAGGTTATAGTCAGCAAGAGGGGATAGACTATACAGAAACCTTTACCCCAGTCGCCAGGTTAGAATCTATCAGACTCTTAATCTCATTTGCTGTTAATAGAGGCATCACTCTGTATCAGATGGATGTCAAAAGTGCATTCTTAAATGGTTATATAGAAGAAGAAGTGTATGTTCACCAACCCCCAGGTTTTGAAAATACTAAACATCCAGAACATGTTTTCAAACTGAAAAAGTCACTGTATGGTCTGAAACAAGCTCCCAGAGCTTGGTATGAAAGGCTAAGTAACTTTCTGCTTGAAAATGAGTTCACCAGAGGGAAAGTGGACACCACTCTATTCTGTAAAACAGTTAAGAGTGACATTTTAGTCTGTCAAATTTATGTTGATGATATAATCTTTGGTTCTACTAATCCTTCTCTTGGAAGAAAATTTGCTAAGTGTATGCAGGCAGAATTTGAGATGAGCCTCATGGGGGAACTGAAGTTCTTTTTAGGAATTCAGATCAATCAAACTCCAGAGGGAACTTACATTCATCAGAGCAAATACATCAGAGATCTTCTGAAGAAATTTGACCTCTCAGAATGTAAGCCATCAAAGATTCCAATGCATCCCACGTGCATTCTGGAAAGAGAAGAGGTAAGCAAAAGCGTAGAACAGAAGGTCTACAGAGGTATGATTGGTTCTCTCCTTTATCTGACTGCTTCAAGACCTGATATTCTATTCAGTGTATGTATTTGTGCTAGATTCCAATCAGATCCTAGAGAATCTCACTTAACAGCTGTTAAGCGAATTTTCAAGTATCTGAAAGGTACTACTAATCTGGGTTTGTTTTATAGAAAATCTAGTGATTACAGTTTAGTAGGCTACTGCGACGCTGATTTTGCTGGAGACAGAGTGGAACGCAAAAGTACTTCTGGAAGCTGCCAGTTTCTGGGAGAAAATCTGATCTCGTGGTCCAGCAAAAGGCAATCAACTATTGCTCTGTCAACAGCAGAAGCTGAGTACATAGCAGCAGCTGGATGTAGCACACAGATGCTCTGGATGAAAAGTCAGCTTGAAGACTTCCAGATTTTTGAGAGTAACATTCCTATTCTTTGTGATAATACTTCTGCTATTTGCTTGAGTAAGAATCCTATTTTACATTCTAGAGCTAAGCATATAGAAATAAAACATCATTTCATTAGGGACTATATTCAGAAAGGCATTTTAAACTTGAAATTTATAGATACAGACCATCAATGGGCTGATATCTTTACAAAACCCCTTTCAGAAGATAGGTTTAATTTCATTCTGAAACATCTCAGCATGAAAGTATGCCCAGAATGAAAATGCTTTAATTCCATATTTTTATCTTTCAGAATGTAATTATATTACTGTGAACTTCTGATCAATCTTTGTCTCAGAAAGTTAGAACATGCAGATTGTATCAGAGGCAAGTCTAAAGATCTGAGAGTCTAATCTCAAATACAGACGTGCTGATCACTACATCAAACAAGTGTCATCCAATCATCAGCAAATCCCTGAAGCAGAACGCGTGCACGCTTCTGAGAAAGGAAAGCGCTGATTGGGTGCATTGAGACACATGTCTGGTAACCGTTTTTAAGTATCTTTCTCAAATCCCCCAAAATCAGCAAGCATTAAATGCAAAAGTAATCACGCTTGTTAATTGCAATCATTATTTTTTTCTCTCTCTTAAAAACGTTTTATTTTTCAAAATAATTTTTGAAAATCCTATTTAAGCACATTACTCTTCATGTTTATTCTTTACGCTTACTCATAATCTCTTAAGAATTTTTCTGCATATCTCCTTCAAAACCCTAGCTTTTCTCAAATCACTCTCAAGCTTTTTGTGTGAGAACAATGGCATCCTCCAGCATTTCTGCAGGAAATCAGAAGATGGAAGCAAGAATGAATGTCCAGGACAGCAAGATTGATACTGTTGTCACCATGGTTCAGAAGCAGAATGCAACTTCTGAAAAGATTCAGGCAATGCTGGAAAGCCTGTTCTCACGCATGCCCCCACAACCTTAAAATTTTTTTTCATGCATGACATTCTCTATATTTTCTTCATTTTCTGATGTACTTTTGACTATGTTTTGACTATGGTTTGTAATGCTATTTTGCTCTAATTCTGAACTATCTTTAATATTATTAGTTTTTCTGATCTAAATCATTTTAGCACATCACCAGCACTTTTTGATTGCTGACAAAAAGGGGGAGAACAAGAATGATATTTAAAATCAATAACGGCTAACTAGACAGAAATTCTCAAACATTCTAACTCTATTACTTGAAATGTTTTTCTGTTTTGTCTTTAAGTCTACAGGCACAATGAAGACTAGAAGCTCTGATCAAAAATGTAGAAGCTCATGTTGCTCTGATCAAATATGAAGTTCTGATATATGAAGATCTGATCGACCTAACACTCTGATCCGAAGCAAAGCTCTGACAGGAAAAGCTCTGAAGCTCTGCTCTCTGATAAGTCAAAGACTTATAATCTGATGCTCAAAGATAGAAAAAGATCTGACTCTGAAGAACACACATATCAAAAGGAAGTAACAAACTCAGGGGGAGTATCTCTTAACTCTGACTTCTCCGTACTTCTTATTCTGATACATAGATCTGATAACTTTTCACGTTATTTTTTATTTAAAATATCTAGTTTTTGTCATCATCAAAAAGGGGGAGATTGTTAGAACAATGTTTGAATCTAGTACCCTATAATTAAGTTTTGATGATAACAAAGTGAAAAAGATATAGTAGTTAAATATTTCATGATTGAATTATATGCTACTTAAAATTACTATGCTCTGATTTGCAGATATGCTGATTAAAATAAGCAAGATCACGTTCTCAGCATCAGAATATGAGTTTGTGCATCAGCATCAGAAGTTGCTGAATCAGAACGTCAAAGATCAGAAGATCAACGCTTGCACATGCTGAAGCTTGATGAACAGAACTGCGCGTAAAATACTCTGATACAGAATCAAATCAGTTCATCAGCAGCGAAGCAGAATCAGAATGAGCCAAGCCAGATCGTGCATTGAAGAAGCAACGGTACTGTGCATTGAAAGCTAATCAATACCAACGGCATCATTCTAGACAAGATCTGCTCAGAAAGGAAAGCTTGTAAATAGCATTGAATCAAGAATATTTACTTCAACGTTCATCTTCTCAAGTGCTATATAAACCAAGCTTTGAAGATTATCACGGCTAATGCTTCCAAACTCTCTACACGTACAAAGCTGATCAATAATCTTCACTCTACAAGTTTTGCTAAACCACCAAACTCTGATACTTCATTAGCGTTTAGCAACTTAGTATTCTAAGCTTCATTTGTGTAAACATCACAGTTGTGATATAGTTTTTGTAGAAACATTCACACACATTTGATTATTCCTTTGTAAGAAAGTATTGCCTTGACAAACCGGATTGTGGTTTGAATCAAGAAGGTTTTAGCAGCTGCTAAAACAGATTTGTATTCAGTTGAATATAGTGAATTAAGACCTCGTTGGAGAGAGGCGAAATCACCTTGAACGGGTGGACTGGAGTAGTTTGAGATCAAACGAACCAGGATAAAAATACCTTGTCATTCGCTTTAAGTTTCCAGTTTTGCAATTCAACCCCCCCTTCTTGTGTTTTTCACCCCTTCAAAAACATTACAAGTCATTTTGAAAGTCAACAAAAAGACGTCTTTTTTCAAAGAAATTTACAAAAAGATAAAGACTTCAAATGAAAAAATGACCAACATGAGAGTTGTGGGAGACATCTCGAGGTTTCCAAAAAGTCTAAAATCATCTTCATATGACAAAAATTGAGTGAGATATGATTGCTGCAAGTTAGGAAACTTTGAGAAAATGCATAAATTTCAAATTCAGTAAAGTTGAATTTTTGGGCTAATGGGCCTAAGTTTTCAGGTTTAAACGTGTTCATGAGCTCATATTAGACCTCTAAATCCATTAATATGTTTTGTGATTTTTATTCCTTTTTATTTTGATTTTATTTAATTAAAAGCAAAATAAATTAAATGAATTTCCAAATAAATGATACAAGGTGTGTGGACTTTTGTTTTAATCACATGGAGGCCCAAAAAAGCTCATGACCAGCTAGAAAAACTGTGTGGGATCATAGATATTTGATTTGGCCTAAAATAGAAGTTTTTCATGCAAATTTCAAATCAAATATCTTCACCACAAATTACAACGATTCATCTCACAAAGGTTTATCAAATATTATCCTCTATATATACTCAACATATTCAGGCATCAAAAACCCACAAGGCTGTCTCAAGAACAAATCCTAAAATTCCAAAATTTTCAAGAAACTAGGGCAACTCGAAACCCTTATCTCTGACCTCTATCAATCTGTTCCAAGCATCATATCACACTTCTGAGGTTCCCAGGAGTTCATCCCACCCATCACTCAAGATTGAAGCATCCCAGAACGTGCCAACTATATTGCTCCAGTTTGGTAAACTTCTTGAATTTCAAACTCTTATTTCGTGCATTGTTGAATGATTCGATGCATATATACACGTTCATAATCATGTTTAGAATGTTTTTGAACCATTATTTGTGAGGTTTGATGCAGGGATGAAGATTTTCCATTGTTAGGGCAAAGCTTCATTTTAGTTCATATTCTATGCTACAGGCGTTTTCAGGCCAAACTAACACCACCATTGAACTCGCAACATGCTAATTAGTGGATCTAAGTTATTAAATCTTTAATTTTCATCCGTTTATGCAGGTTTTCAAAAATCTCCTCATCAGATAAGACGGTTACAGCCACCGTCCATGGTGGCGCTGACTCCAGTTAAGGCTTGTCTGGAAATCATAAGACATGTGATTGGTCCATTCAAATTTCTAGGCCCCACTAACATGCGCGAGTCTAATTTTGTTTGATTTCTGATTTTATGAATTAAGTTTATATTATATTGAATGATGATGATTATACAAACGCGCAACAACAATTGGCCTGGTGGTAACAGTGATGATTGGTATAGTAAATGGCGTGTGTTTGAGCCAGCCTATTGTCAAAAATCATTTTGTCTTTTTTCAGGATTTACAACGCAGGTTCATCATATGTTGATTGATTCCTACTCTCAAACACAAAAACAGTGTGGCGCATTAGTAAAGGGAATGGTCATTGAAGGGAAGGGCGTGCGTCTAAGTCCCACCCCATGCATTTGTTTATTCCTTATTTTACTAACCCTAATTTTCATTCTATTTTACTAATTTTTTTCTAATTAATCTATTTTCTAACCTTAAAATTTTTTCCAAAATTATCACAAATTAGGATTAGGGTTTTCTAGTTAGTAAATAATTTTTTGACATGTTTTTATTTATTAATTTATTAGGTTAATTAGATTTTCTTAACATTAAAATAAATTAGAATTTAGGTTTAATTACTATTATTAACTTAAATTATTTTCAACAAAAAACACTAAAAACATTAATTTAGAAATTTAGGTCTTTAAACATTTTTCTAACGTTCTTTTTCTTATCGCTATTTAAATTCCTATAACAATTTTATAGGTTGCAACTACCGATGTAATAGTGTAGATTTGTTTTATCATATTTTTTCTATTATGTAACTGTCCCAAAGACATGTAATTGAGTAGGACTTTATATTCCGTACATTATATTTCTTAACTGTTAGGAATTAATGTTTGTATGGCAAGACTAAAAGCAATATAGATAACCCTAATTTTCAAGATAACATAACTGAATTAACACACTCTTCACACTTGCACCTCTAGGGTAACCTCTCCTGTTGCCTTACAGGACATTGGTCATGTCCCTCAAAAGTGGGGATACTTTAGCAAAATACCCTTGATCAAATCATCATAGTCCCTACGATACAAAAGACCATAGTCCCTCAATGACCCTCTGAGTTGCCTACCAAATGATGATAGTCCCTCTGATACAATTGCTAAAGTATCCTTACATGTTGCCTTTGATGACTATACGATGACCCTACACATGTCCCTTCACATCAAATAGATAGGATTACCTACCAACTAATGGTACAGATAATACTATCTCCAAAGAGAAGGAAAATAACAAGAAAGAACTTAGTGGGTATAACTCTTGAATGCTTGCTCACAATCTTTTTCACAAAACAAATACATCTTTGCACATCACTTTCAAACAAATATTTCAAAAAAACACTTTGCATACATTCTTGAGGACTGATACAAGAATTATTACAAAGTTAGCCTTACATTGGAATTTCAAAATATTTTCAAACAAATCACACACACAAAGCAAGTTTTAAGTAAGCTAAGCAATTAAGAGCCCGTAAATAACTATGGATGAGAAGGGTGCTAACACTTTCCCTTTTCATAACCTACCCCCCGAACTCAAAATATATCAAAGGTCTTTCCTATTCTTTTCACGTTTCCTAATTATTGGATAAAAGAAAAGTCGGTGGCACCTCTTGCTAACCGCAACATTTATGATAAAACAAAAAAGTCAATTCTCCCACCATATTACAAATTTGAACAATTAGAATATCATTTTTGAATGTTTTGCAGAGGAGTGTAGTGTCAACCTTTCCTCTGGTAAACTTATTTTCTAACAGAGAATTACTCAATCTGTCATACCAAGCTTTGAGAGCTTGTTTCAAGCCATAAAGAGATTTCTTTAGTTTAAAAACAAAGTCTGATTTCTCAGATTTTTCAAAGCCAGGAGGTTGTTTGACATACACTTCTTCTGAAATATAACCATTCAGAAATGCACTCTTAAAATCCATCTGATAAAGGATGATATTATAATTTACAGAAAAGGTTATTAATAACTGAATAGCTTTTAACTTGGTGACTGGTGAAAAGGTTACTGTATAGTCTATACCTTCTTGTTGACTATAACCTTGTGCAATTATTCGAGCTTTGTTTCTGAAAACTTCACCCTTCTCATTGAACTTATTTCTAAACACCCATCTGGTTCCAATGACGCGGACAACTTTAGGTTTCTGAACAAGATCCCATACATCATTCTTTAAGAATTGGTTCAGTTCTTCTTCCATAGCCAGAATCCAATCCTTATCCAGAAGGGCTTCCTTAATTGATGTAGGTTATATTAAATAGACTAAATCCAGAAGCACTTCATCAGAAGGTTTGGGAGCTGATCTTGTTTTGAATGGAGCATATTTACTTCCAAGAATAAGATCTTCGGGATAAGAGGATGTGATTCTTCTGTTCTTTGGTTGAGTTTGATTAGAAGGACTATCAACATCATCAGAAGGAGGAGATTCTGATTCTTTATCTTCTTGAATCTTCTCCTTTAGTTGAGTGAATGTTATAGTCACATCTGCAAGCTTTTCTCATAACTTTGACTTTTCATATTCAAACTTATTATCAAATATGACATGGATTGATTCCTCCACAATTTTTGATTCTGTGTTATAGATTTCGAAGCCTTTAGTCCATTCATAGTATACTAATAGTAAACACTTTTGTGCCTTGGAATTAAACTTACCCAAATTCTCTTTAGTGTTTAATATATAACAAATACGTTTAAATGTATGGAAATAGGAAATGTTGGGCTTTCTATTCTTCCATAATTCGTAATGAGTCTTACACAAAGTAGGTGTTATGGAGATTCTATTTTGAATATAGCGTGTTGTATTTACTACTACTGTCCAGAAGTGCTTAGCCATTTGAGTTTCTTGGATCATGGTGCGACCCATTTCTTGCAGACTTCTATTTTTCCTTTCTACAACCCCATTTTGTTGTGGAGTTCTAGGGCAAGAAAAATCATGTACTATTCCATTTGAATCAAAAAAAAATTTTAAAATCTTTATTTTCAAATTCTCCACCATGATCACTTCGAAGTCTGACTATTTTGCAACCTTTTTCATTTGGCACTTGAGAACAAAAGGAAGCAAATATAGAGTATGACTCATCCTTGTGTTTCAAGAATTTTATCCATGTCCACCTGATGTAATCATCAGCGATGATAAGTACATATTTCTCACCATTGACATAAGCAGTTTTCACTGGTCCAAATAAGTCAATGTGAAGAAGTTCTAATGGCCTAGAAGTAGAAACAATCTTTTTAGCTTTGAAATAGGTTTTTGAAAATTTTCCTTTCTAACAAGCTTCACAAAGGACAATCTTTTTACATTTTGATTTTTCAAATATGAAAATATTATTTGGTAAATATTGTTCTTCCTCTTGCCATTAAACAAAACTAAGCCATCCTTCTAACTAACAGCTTTACTGGATGTTTGGTTAAAGATGGCGTCATAACCATTGTCACTTAGTTGACTAATTGAAAATCAATTATGTATCAAACCCTCGACTAAAATAACAGTGTTAATAGAAGGAAATTTACCATTACCAATCGTTCCATAGCCAATGATCTTTCCCTTCTGATTGCCTCCGAAACCAATGACGCCTCCATACTTAATTTCCAAATCTTGGAACATATTCCTTTCGCCTGTCATGTGTCATGAGAATCCACTGTCCAGGTACCATGACTGGTGTTTAAATGGCACCATTAAGGAGATCTGCAATGTATATTATCTAATCCTTAGGTACCTACTTTCTGGGTCCTCTTTTGTTAGAAGTTCCAGAGGTTCTGACCCCTTTGGACTTTCGCACAACAAGATAATCATGTGAAATTTGTGCATGGTACTTTGGTTTAAAGGTTTTCTTATGTGTCTGTGTTTATTCTATAGAAGTATCAGAACCTTCTTGTTCTGGATATTTCAAATCTGTGCCAACAAGCACGAAATGTTCAAAAGGAGGTTTTGGTTTGATATTCAGAGTCTCATCAATTTTCTTTGATGGTACTGAATACCCCAAGCCTCTGCTTCCATTTCTTCTACTAACACCATAGACCATTGAAGCCATTTTGCTTCTATCTATGCTTTTAGCAAGGAAGTTTTGAAAAGCTCAATCATATTCTATTACTTCGTCAGTAACATATGTGTTAGAGAGAATCTCTTCTTTTAATCTAGACATTTTACTTTTTAGAGCAATGTTTGATTTTTGTAAAACAAATAATTTTTTATTTAAGACGAAAATACTTTACTCATCTATAGTAATGTTCTCTGAAGTAGCCACAAAACTCTTTTTCAATATTTTGTGTTTATTTAGAAGAGATTGATACCTTTTCATTAATTCAGATAAACAAATTTCAAGTTCAGAACGAGATAAAGAAGAAAGTACCTCTTTGTCGTCCTCAAAGTCTGACTCATAATTAATTGTCAGTTTGTCTTATGATGTTGCTTCTCCCTTGTTGGTCCTGACCATGAATGCCATGTTTGCATGTTCTTCATCAGAATCTTCATCTTCTAGTTCTGAATCATCCCAAGTTGCCATGAGCCCCTTCTTGGCTTTGTAATGATTTCCGCATACTTTCTTTTGTGCTTCCGTCATTGCACTTCTTGCAATCTTATGACCTTTATCATCTACTGGGTGAGTGTAGCCATCAACTACCAAGTCCCATAGATCCAATTCATATGCTAGAAAGTAACTTTCTATTCTATCCTTCCAATAGTCAAATTTATCCCCATGAAACATAGGAGGTTTTGAACAATAATGATATCTATCATTATACCTATTATCAATCGGGGAAGTAGATGTAGCCATTGGTTTTTCACACACACTAGATCAGTGTTGGACACTATTAAGTGTTGATAAAAATTCAAACTTTTTATCTTCTCAGAATAGGAGCTCTAATACCAATTGAAGGTGTGAAAAACACAAGAAAGAGGGGGGTTAGGTTTGGATAGGGTTTTTAAAACAAAAATATTCTTTTAAAAATATTCCCCTTTAAGTTAAAATGCTTCTTCCTTCACTCTTGATAATAACAATAAGTAAGAACAGTAAGTAAAGAACAAAGTATGTTTATACTAGTTCACTTGAAAATTATCAAGCTACTCTAGTCCACCCGCCAAGGTGATTTCGCCTCACTCCATCGAGGACTTAATTCACTATAACCAAACTGATTACAATTTGCACAAGCTACCCGCAAGTGACTAATAACTTCTAAGACTCGCAAGTCAAAGACTTTTCAAGGATTCAGACCTATCTGATCCTTCAAGAATATCAAACAATAATTAACCTGATTATTACAATGCACAAGCTACCCACAAGTGACTAACAACTTTTAAAACTCACAAGCTCTAGACTTCTTAAGGCTACAGACCTACTCGGCCCCTTAAAGAATATCAAACAACTATATGAATATAAGTTTTATTTACAAGAATATTGCTTCTAAAAAGCTGATTATGTAAATTATTTTATGAATAGTGACTTAAGAATGTGAAAGCTATGAACAACATTTGCGCGTGAATTGGCATCTTTCTCTCTTAGTCTTCAAGCCTTTATATAGCCGATAAAAAATATATCTATTGAGGGATACTCTTGGGATTTCCAGAAACATTGGAAGCTTGAACAATAACGTGGGGGACAAGATCGTGCGACGCGTCTATCCTTTCATGGTAGTGGAATGAAACATTGATTTTACCATGTACTATTTATACCATGTTAACATTATCTTCTTTCCTTATGCACTTCAGAGGCTTCTGCGAGCATGATTTTATAAGAGAGAACATAATATCAGGTTATCAGAACTTCAAATCTTCAGAGTCTTCAGAACTGAGTCTTTAGAGTCTTCAGCACTTGGTTGTGAGAAACCTTTCTTAAAACCTTGGGTGTTTATAACTTAAAGTATTTAGAATCTTTAGAAAAGTACTTCATCTTGAGCTTCATAAGAGGCACAATGGCTCCATACTTATTCCATAAATTTGCAGGACTCTCAATATCAGGAATCAAACTCCCCAGTTCCTCTATATTAAGATCCTTGAAATTGTACTTCCGACTCTTTCTCCTTCCAAAATCCATGGTTAAAAGAGTACCTGAGATATTTTCAAAAGTCAACCTTAAGTTCCATGAAAAACTATTTAAAGAATGCTTATGGGTGCATGAATGCATAATGATGAAACAATCACACACAAGATCACAAACATGGGGGTTCATAGGTTCGGCGTCACGAGCATGAAGTCAAAGGTACTATCAACAAGGTAAGGACTAATGGTTTATCACCATTCGAACAAGGTTCTAAGGAAATCCCAGTGTCTACATTCTTCCTTCAGATATTACCAACATCACGATTAGCTCGGTAGTTAGCAATATTCTCAGGAAAAACTCGTCAGAGTGTAGCGTCGCGTGAGAGCTACTCTTGGATTTCTCCATTATAGTCTCTGCACTACACCTAAAAGACCAAGATTTATTAAGGGTTCTAGGACTTCTTAGCTTCACGGGCTCCCAGGTTAAAAGCAACGCGTCTTCCCGATTGCTCGGCAAACAAATACTACAATCAAAGGTGCCTCTATTGAGTGGGGGATCTCATGTCTCCTTTTTTGGAATCACTCCCTCAAAGTTAACATGACTATAACGCCCATCCTATCTTAAGTTTGCCCAAGTCCGGGTATAGGATTTATAAGAGATCACCAAGCACCCTGAAAATTAGAAAAATCCAGACATACATATATACAACAAATAATAGCACATACACAGACAAACAAAGATAGGGTCAACCCACTTTAGAGATGTTTCCCCAGTGAATTCTCCAGTTTTCTGTAGCGGTATAAATGTTGAGACTAAGCCATTGGATTGACTTAACTCATACAAATCAAATAAAAATTCCCACCGTGCTTTATTGTTTCCAAAGGAAATCAGAAAAGAGAGAATAAACCCAAAAAAAGAGGGGAGAATCTAGGTACGGTGATTGGTTATGCAAAGGGAAGGTATTAGGACCCTAAACATCTATGGTACTCCGTAGGAACCTCTTTAACAATCTGTTTATTTTGGCTATAAAAGGTGTATACAAAATAAGATGGTGGAGATGAGAAAAGAAGTATTTTTTTTTACAATTTTTACACCCATTGAGGTTGCGAACCTTTTTATGCCTACATACCCCTTTTTTGCAATAGAGGATGAGGGTACTTGTATTTCACCTCAAAAATTTTAAAACACATGTGTGGTTGTTAATTTTAAGAGAAGAGACATCTTGTCATATTTGAGTGGAGAACATACTTACTACCCACAATTATGAAAAAGAAGAATTTGCATCATCTCAAAGTGGAGGATATAACTTGGATTTAAAATCCATCACTCAATATCCAAGTGGAAAATGGCTCACTTTAATACATATCGTAGAAGTATAGTATCTTGCATCACTACAAGAATCAACAAGAGTCTAATATTTTAAGAAAAGTTTTAAAGTAAAAAGCCAAAGTGGAAAAATGGTTTGAATGAGCTTAATGACTTTTAGTCTTTTAAAAGATGTCAAAGTATGGTTAAATTTTTTAAAGTTTGATTTAGAAAAGATTTTTGAAAATGCATGGACCTATGTCCAAGTTTATTATGAAAGCAGTTCAAGTTATAAAACAAGAAGAATTTTGAAAAGGAGGGAGAATATTTTTTGACATTAAAGAAGATAGGAGGATATGAAGGGACTATCATAAGTACACAAAGTAAAAGCTAAGGAAAAGAATAGTCTAACCAACAAGAAGCCAACACTTGACATAAAGAAGTCAATGAAGAATTCTCATCCTTTGGATTAAAACCAAGCAAGCAAAAATACTAAACCTCTGAGGAATACCAAGCTTCAGATGAACTAAGAACCAAGCAAAGTCTTCATTGACAAAAAATTGGCCAGAGTAACAACTGTATATAGAGGAATTCTCAATCACAGACAAAGCATGGAAATCAGAATAACCTGCACATAGAAAAAATTCAAACCAATGCCTTGGGTTGGAGTAAACCCCAAGGATTTCAAAAGATCTTCATAAAAATATCAATAAAAGATCACAAAGTTCCAAGGTCTCATGGCTTCTAATCCTAAGTCTCAAGAATCCATAACTCCACAGTGCTAGGGATAGTAACCAAGTAGTCCAAGTAACCTCAACATTTTTTAATTTCCAAGTTGATTATTAAGTATATTTACAAAAAAAGAAAATAAAGCTCAAGTGAGAAAAGATAAAAAGGCAGAAAATAAATGCTCAAATGAGAAAAAGGAAAATAGCATGAGATGTAAATATTAAAAAATAAATGGTACATAGACGTAA
Source organism: Vicia faba (assembly GCA_948472305.1). Lineage (NCBI taxonomy): Eukaryota > Viridiplantae > Streptophyta > Magnoliopsida > Fabales > Fabaceae > Vicia > Vicia faba. The sequence continues at coordinate 979,866,115 of OX451737.1, read as the reverse complement.
AAGTACAAAATAAAGGCATAAAGTAAAGTTAATTGTTAGTGAATTAGAAGTTAGAGGTCAATTATAACTAAAGTTTAGTTGAATGACCATGTTGAAGCTTGATTTTGAAAACTCATTAGAAGATTGATAAAATCAAAGCCTCTCAACAACAAGTTTCATTTGCTTTTTGTCAAGTATATCATTCATTTCAACTACTCAAAGCCAACACATATGACAAACGATAATTGAAGATTGAACTTATGTCAAAGTTAATGAAGGCTTGTTAGAGAATTGGTAAGACCAAAGCCTCCTAACAACAAGCTTCAAAGGTTTTAAACCAAAATCCAATAATTAATTATACTTTGGCTTTCAAACATAAAGTTTAGGCCATGAATGATCATTTTTCGAATCTGGACAAATTTAGCGCTATGTTAAGCAACTGTAAGTAGACTTATGTAGAAGCCACAACTATTTTGAGGTCGGTCAATAGCAATCTATGTACCATACATGTTAGAGAAATGATATGTAGATTATTCTCCAAAAACATGTAGCACAAGTAAAAACAAGAAAGGGATAAGATGAAGAGGGAGAGGAATGATAGTGTAACCAATGTATCAGATGAAACTACGGTTTTAAATATCGTCAACATCATTCATCCATTTTGGTGAACATAGTTTTTTAGCCTATCAACATCCAGGATCCAATGACGTAGAGAAACTTGTCCCAAAATAAAATTCAAGTTTCTCCAAATAATAAAATATAATTAATATAAAGCAATATTTAAATGACTAATAAAAAGGAAATAATTGGTAAAATACACAAAGTGTATTAAAATACCAAATAAAAATTTCAAAAAAATATCAGAGGTCAAACATGAGTCAACAAGTGTTGACAAAATTTTTTGGAATTTTTAAAAGTAAGGAACTATTTTTTAAAATACAAAACTTAATAATAAAAACCAAAAATCACAAAAAATTAAACAAGGTCACCAATATTTGTCAAAATACCATTGGATCCTTCCATAAAATATTTGGAATTTTAAAAGCTCAAAAAGTATTTTTAAATAATTAAAACAAGTCAAATAAAGTGAAAAATCATAAAAGTACCAAATCACAAAATAAAATTGTGAAAAAAATAAAAATTATAAAGAGAAAAATAAAAAGTATTTTTGATCATCTTTTCACGATATTAGAAGTTGAAATGATTTTTTTATGAATTTTTGAAGTTCAAAACAATTAAATAGAAAAATCAGAAAATAAAAATAAAGCTAAAATAATGTAGACCACTGGATCAATGTCAAAATGTGTTGATAAGCAGATTTGATGGATTTGACGTGCTGTGCATGTTATGGTCATCCTTGAATTTTATACCGGATCATCAATTTTAAAAAAATAAATTATAAAACAAGAAAAAATGTAGAGCATTGGATCTAAAGGTATTTTTAAACATGCTGGCAGTCTGAACGAACCAAAGGTGTGGACACACAGTGAGACATAGTCAATGCACACATTTGTAACACAAAATAGTCAAGCCAATCAAATTAAAATAATTGGCCAAGGTTCATTGGTGGAAGAACGACACGTAGGTCATCTTCAATCTCCAGCCAACTGCAAATAGGGAATTTGTGAGATTCTTCAAATGGAAACATTGGAATCTCACACCGGTATCATTAAATTCGTCTCATCCAGACAATTCTAACCAAACCCTCACGAAAAATTTATTTAAACCATAGCTTACTCGGTCTGAAAACAACTAGAGAAGTTTGAGAAATTTGAATTTAAAAACAGAGGTATCAAACACACCAATTAACCAAATTAAACCATCAACAAGCATCAATGAACATTATAGACCATTCTGGTAACTTGAGTTAGAAGAATTGATGCCAATTCCTACCTAAAAGAAGTCCACTGAAATTTCTCTGAAACTTGATTTGGATAGCACGATCTAGAGCACCTCAAGGCTTAATTCTTCTTCTGTTAGCTTCAGTGAAGTTCAAGGATGAATAATCAATAAAAAACAATGGTTGGAAGTGAAGGAAATGAGAATCGAAAACTCAGAAATGTGAGCTATGGAGAGAGTTTGGCAGGGTGATTTTGGTTGTTCAAACTTGAGAAATGAAGAAGGGGATGCCTATATTTATAAAAGGAATGAAATGGAATGCTGAGATGGGGTGAATGATAAGCAACCTGATCAAATTGTGTGCACCCAATTCATGAGAAAAGTGTGGCTTGAAACTCCTCAAAACTCAACCAAAACTTGTGTTTCAAGTATCTAATCATGCTTTGCAACTTTATTAATCATGTTTAAGTAAAAAACACACAGCAAATTGGTCATTAGTGTGCACATTATGAAAATCAAATTCTAACTTAATGTGGAAACTTCGGTTTCAAGGTACGAACCTTGCAACCATGATGCAAGTAACTCAGGGACATTTATGATGTAATCTTGTGTTCTTTGGAAAGCTGGATGATCAATCTTGACAATTTCATTTGAAATATTTCATTTGGATGCTTGAGAAGAAAGTTATATCCATTTGAAATCATGAAAAACACATGGATTCTTTGTACTTAGAAAAATTCTAAGTGTTTAGCTTCAAAATGACCTATAATATATTGCAAACTTACAAGCCTTTCAACTCAAAATTTGATCTTGATCCTTGAAGATGAAACAAAGTAGACTCTTAAAATTGAATTTTGGAACTGAGATCATTCAAAAATCATAAAAATTTAAAGAGTTATGGTCTTTGGAATATGAGGAACAAATTTGAGGAAATTCACAAATGACTTATAATCTTTTCAATTCTTAAACAAACTTCCAAGCATTTTCAAGCCTGGCACCTTGAAACAAGTTTGTAGTAGAAATCCCAGCGATTATTTTAGAAAATTAATGAGCTCAAGGAGATAAAATTGACCAAATTATGATCCTTTGAAGTCACACAAGAGAATTTGATAGCCTTTTCAAAGGACTTGTAATCTTCTTCAACCATTAGTGATCTTCCATTCAAAATTAGCCTTAGATCCTTGAAGAGAAGTTGTTAAGGACTCTTAAAAGAGAATAATGGCTTTGGAATAAACCTAATATCTCAAAAAATGAGCAAGATATGGTCCTTGGAAGTCAACCAACCCTTGATCAGAGAATACTAAAATGATTTGTAACCTCTTTCAACTTTTGATGACTTTCCTTGCACAATTGGATCTTGCCATGTGAAGAGAAGTTGTTGTATATAATGATAAGAACCCATAGAAAAAAGAAACAACTCAAAATATTAAAAATTGAGAGAGTTGTGCACTTGTGATCACTATATCAATCACTTGATTAATTAGGTCAAAATTGTTGAATCAACCTTGAATCTTTTGAACTTTCTTGCAAAATAGAGCATGATGGATCACATTCGACCTTGAAATGATCTTTTTTTGAAGCAAACTCAAATGTGGAGCTTAAGTCTCAATGAAACTTGTTGAAGAAGGCATGGAAGTAAACACACGAGCCTTTGAATCTTCTTGATGAATACCACCACCAAATTTGTGGAAAAATTGACCTAAATAAGGTGAGATAGATCTTTGAACCAAAAAACTTTTATATCATAGACATAGCCTCGAATTTTAAGCTCTTACAATCCATTGATGTTAGTTAAAAGTTAATCCACCTAAGAAAACACATGTACAAGATACACAACTCAAGGTGCTTGGTGATCCTTCAAAAGCAAACTTAAAGATAGGATGAAGTATAAGGGAGAACCAACCCTAATGTGTGATCTTGATGTATTGATAATATGAGATAATGAGATATATTAGGGGTAAAAATTGGGGTATAACAGGTACGTAGGCACAAAGGTTCACAACCACGATAGGTGCAACTAATAAAAACTTTCTTTTTGTATATACTCTTGCATGCATTCCCTTAGCATTAAGCTTTAGATTTTTACACACCCTTTGATTAGAAACAAACTTGATGAATACTATGGAGTACCACAGACATGAGGGGTGCTAATACCTTCCCCTTGCGTAACCGACATCCTTACCCTTTATCTTGGTTTCAATACCATGATCTTTCCCTTTCTTAGGTTTACTCAGTGTTTCCTTTCCCTCTCTTGGGATAAATAACAAAGATGGCGACCCTTCTTTTCCACTTCACTTTTTTTGAGATGCAACAAACAAAAGGAACTGCATTACTTTTTTATTTCATTGTACTTGTATATGTTGGTTCTATAATTAATCTTGCAAGTGATATTGTGTTGTTTCAGGAAATTGTGGTTGTATTTAAGGAAATGTTTGACAGGATTAAGCATAGTTTGTGTCTTAAACACCTGTATGATAATTTCAAGAAAAGGTTTAGTAGTGGATCCCTGATTAGGGATCTGACTATAGGAGTTGCTAAGGCTACATATTATCAGGCATAAGTCCAAAATATGAATGAATTAAAGAATGTAGATCACAAAGCTTGGACTTGGTTAATGGCAGTCCCTGGCAAAAGTTAGTGTAAGCATGCCTTCATTTTTTATCCTAAGTGCGACGTTTTAATGAATAATATTTCAAAGTCTTTTAATGCTACAATTCTAGTTGCTAGGGACAAACCTATACTGACTATGTGTGAATGGATAAGAAAATATCTTATGAACAGGTTAGCAACATCTGCCAATAAACTTGAAAAGTTGCAATATAGAGTGCTACCAATACCTAGGATGAGGTTAGATAATGAAGTTTTCAACAGTGGACATTAGTTGCTAACTTGGTCCATGGCTGAGCAGTTACAGGTCACACATAGTTTCAACACTCAAGAGTTTATAGTTGACATTGTAAAAAGGTCATGTAGCAGTAATTTTTGGGAATTGGTAAGAATTCCTTATAGGCATGTTGTAGATGCTTTGAGCTATAGGAAGCAAATCCCTGATGAATTTGTTGATGAGTGTTATACAAGAGAAAAGTTTGCATTATGTTATTGTTTTTCTATAATTCCTATTAATGGTCAAGATACATGGCCAGATGTTGAAGTGCAATAACTAATACCACTTGCATATAAAAATGGTCCAGGTAGACCTAGGAAGGTAAGCAATTCTTTTAAATTGTGTGTTTCTTGCTAAGAAATTTTTGTTTGTGCCTACTGATGACCTATTGTATTTTGCATGTGTAGAGAAAAGTTAAAAGTGAAGCAAAGCCATATGACACTACAATTCTTGCTGATGACCATACTGATCACCACACTGATGCTGCAAATCTTATTGATGGCCAGACTGATACTGCAATGCCTGTTGTTGGCTAGACTGATACTGAATGCCACCTGATGGCCAGACTAATACTATAATGACAGCTGATGTAGAAGCCATGAACCATACCCAATTACCAACATTTCAGAGTAGAACTGAATCTTGTGTTGTAGACTCAGTTCAACCAAAATCAAAAAAAGGAAGGAGATAAGCCAATCATGAAAAGAAGGCAAAGTGAAAGGATTAAATTGAATTGGATTAAAAAACCAATTATAAGCCAGGGTTTTATATTGACCAGCTAATTACGATTTCAAAAACTGAATACAAAGCATGTGCAAAAAGGTATTCTAATCTTGGTGTGTATACTAAGTTTTTGAAGACATGGAAGACCAAGAAAATGAGAGATTAAGTAGTTGTTCTTGTGTGTCATTTTGGGCTTGTGTCATTTTATGTCATATTGTAATGTTGTAACAGACCTATGCACAAAGTGTGCTTGTAACATACATATGCATCAATTGTGCTTGTAACATACATGTGTACCAATGTTATATTTTATTAATCTAATATACACCAAATTTAGTGTCATTGAATTATGATATAGTATACACCATATGTTCAACATATATGTAGTACATAACAACATCTTAATTGAAATGGAAAACATAATATTGCTTATTGATACAAAATCATTTATACATAAAATTGCTTATTGATACAAAATCATTTATACAAAATCTTGAAAACCAATTCAGTTACAATAAACCTTAACCTACTATTGATAAACTTAACAATTTTATTACATTAACTTAAACAATATTACAAACACCATCCATGATAAACAAAGTGCAAGCATCATCCTTGTGTTTTTTCTCTTCTCCATTACAAGCTTTTTCTTCAATTTTTCTGACTTCTTTGGGATTCCTTCTACTCCCCATTTCTTCCTTACTGCACAATCAATCTCCCTAACAATCTCCATCACAAATTGTCTCAAATAAACCTTGGTAATTTCACATTGACAACATCTTGAGGGAGGATTCATGTCGTTCCCTTGAAGCTCACTAGCCAAATCGTCCCACACGAACAATCCACATCCATTTTACAAATATAATTAAGATTAACACATACTAACATATTCTGGAATTATAAAAAGATTACAATCTTATACACACACTTACCAGTGAATTTCTACATTTCCAGAATTTTCTATTTGGGTTTTCAATGGTGTTGGATACCCAAATCTTCATCGTTTCGTTGCACCGACATGTTGGAAACCCCCTTCCAAAATCACCACCTGATGATGCCGACTTGCTTCCACTCATGCTTGAGATAATGGCAGACAAAAGGAAGATGATTGCGGAAGAAGGAGGATGAAGAAGGACGAAGGCGAAAGAAGAAGAACAGAGAACATCCGAGTGTAAATGAAGAGAGAAAGGGGGAAGAAAACCTAGAGGGGAACAAGTTAAATGAGATTATTCCATGTTGTTATGTTCAGGTGGAATAAATTCGAAAAATAATAATCATAAAAGCCATGAGTGAAAAACTAGAGGAATCTTCCAGGCCACTTGGTATTTGGGGGTTTTGTGAGGGAATATAAATAAGATAAGGGGGGATTAAAAAACTTTACCAGGGGCTAAAAACAAATCTCGCAAACAATAAAGGGGGGTTGTATATTTAACCCAATATTAACATACATTGTTTACAATAAAATCAAGTTTTGACAAATCTTTACTCTTATTCCTGATTTTGTTGTATACCCTTTGTTCCCCACATACACTTCATAACTTATCCAATTCTGATAAGTTATTTTTTCCAACTATGATAATTTTTTTCTACACTTGCAATCCATCCCAGAGACCTGTTTCCCGAGTTCTTGAGCGTCTCTAAAGCAAATTTTTTCACAAGAAAAAGAACAAGATATATAGTGTTGAAAATATCTTGAGCAGATTTTGATTAACAGCTTATGAAATTTATTACAAAACAATAATATCAACATGTGGGATAGATTGTAAAGGATGAAAAAATGTTTTGTTCAAGAAATACAGAAGAACATTGAAGATTTTTTCTGTCTCAGGATCCATCCAAAAGACTGATGCGTACGAGTTTGGAGTGGAGCGACTATTTAAAAGGTGAGGGTTATGGTAGAAATTTGTTAATGATTTTTTTATATTATATTATAATTATATATTCCCTTTATTATTTGAGAAGCTTAAGGATTAAATGATTTGATTTACAAATAAATAGATAAAATGCATTTGCTAGGTGGCATGGATATTTTTTACCCTAGGTTTTATACTAAAACCGAGGGATAAGATGATTTGTCAAATATTGGCGCCTTTTGGTTCTAAATAAAACTTAAAATTGCACGAGTTGAGTGTTAGACGACGGCGACTTATCTAGAGAGGGGTGAATAGATCCCTAAGCAAAAATTACCATTCAAAATTGGGTAATTAAACTTTATTTTAAAATACAATGTTGAGCGGAAGAATTTTAGCCTAGATCAAAAAGTCGCCTAAATGAACCTAGTCATTGGAAACTCGAATATGAGAAAGTCGTATGGGATTAATAATGATAAAAGCAACAAACACAATTGTATTAAAATTAATCATTTATAACAAATCACAACAGCCGCCTATTTCCAATGAAATTGCGTTAAAAACAAAACTTGACAATTTGTTGAACACTTTCCGCGCGATCAAAATTTCAGATTTTCTTTTGAGCTTAGTTGATTTGAGAACAATACTTACAATCAAAGTGATTATAAGATGATCAACAAAGTAATTTAAACATTAACAATAAAAAAAATTCTATACGAATTGATCAATCAAACATAAAGTTTCACAAATTGCATATAGAAAGAAAATGAGAGTAAGAGAGAGAGAGAGATATTTGTTTAGGAAGTTTACCAATTATACTCTCTATAGTTACATCTCCCCCCAATTCCATTTTGGAATTGAGATAAATTTCTTACTGTGCAAAAAGTTGATTACATGCCAAGTGTTCCAAGAGAAATCCTACAAACCCTAATTGTTTGATGTTGATTTAACCCCTTCATTTATTTTGATCTTGAGCAAGACCGAGACACAATAGATCCAATTGATTCACCGTCTCACGCTAATCCTTTGTGAGATACTCAATTTACAAATCTTTCACTCGACCGAATCTAATTTTGAACAATTGACCATAAGAACTTCCAATACGATCTACCGTCTCGCGCTACTCCTTTGCAAGATCTCCAATATTAAAAGATTTCACTCGGTAGAATACACTATTGTGAAGTCTTTAACAAAACCATCAAATATACCAAATATCTTGGAGGACAAACCCTATGTTTTTCTAGATGAAACCCCCCACAATTCTCAATCCAATATTCTCAGTTACACTAACCTAATTGGACGTTATCAAACCTCGTCTAGATGGCACCCCAACAAAAAATGATTATATGTAGATTGTTAGTGTGTATGCATATGTTGGAGGTTAAAGATGAAGATAAATGATCATAAGTGTTTATAGTTTCATTAAGTTGAAATGAAGCATGTATGATGTATTTATAGTGGTGGAAATTTGGTAGCAAAGAGGGAAACTTCAGAGTAAAAAAACAGAAAAAAATACCCAACTAATAAGATGTATTGGCACATACGAGTTATGTAACGACACATTAGAAAAAAAATTTCATCATCACCGACCTCAAACAGGCTATGTGCCGACCTATGCAAGACAAAGGTTGTAGTCTTTAATAATGCAATATATGTGTAGGCCTAAAAAGTGGATGTGCCGGCACATACTCTTATTTTTCATCATGCGTCGACCTCAAACATGCTATGAGATGACCTATGTAAGACATAGGTTATAGACTTTAATAATGCAGTACATGTGTCGGCCTGAAAAGTGAATGTGCCGGCATATGCTATTATCTTTTGTGCATAAAATGATTTTTCATGTTTTTTTCCAATTTCAACCTTGTTTTGAATACTTCCTAAGACCTTTAATGCAAGGGTGCACCAAACGACATAGAGATACCTTCCAATATACAAAAATACTAACTTTTCCTTGTTTTGACATCATGTAAAACATCTAATGGTGAATTTACACTCACACTGAGAATCAAAGCTCAAATACTAAGCAACATTTTATGTCGATTTTGGCTAAAATTGAGGTATTAGATATCTTTTTTTGAAAAATGAATAACAACGCATTTCAGTTTATTTGACCTCGGATTTTTAATGGCCAATGTGAAAGATTTGTCATGAAAAATATTATTTGTAATAGTGTAAATTCATTCATTTCAAGTTGATTCCATCAAAGGTCAATTAAAAAGTCAATATTTGATCATTTGAATAATCTCATGGTGCGCATCATTCCAAATAAATTCCTATCATTCATCATATTCATATTGCATTATTCAAAATTAAAAGTCAACATAAAAATAATATTAAAGTTGACTAAGATATTCAAGTTATTTTTCATTTTTGCATCATTTGCATACAAAACCAAAAATAATAATTTCAATGGGAATAAAATCCAAGACAAATTCTCATCTCATTATCATTTTAATTCATTTCACTTTTCATTTAAAATACATCATGCATTTCAAAAAGTCAATAAAAAGTCAAGAATGTGGCACTAAAAGACAAAAAAAATGATCACATTTGGTTTACCTCATCACACTTGTCATTCACACTTCATTTGATCTCATCCAATTACACAATATATCAGAATTTCAAATTAGAATTGAGTTATTTTTATGCCAAATTCAAATTCACATTCAAATTCATCCAAGTTTACTCACACTTTTTGTATTTTTCATAATTCATAAACCATCATTTAACCTAATACTAGAGCCTATAAATCAACACCATTTCATTCACAATCTAAAATAGAAAAAATACATAAAAAACAAACCCAATGCCTTGCACAAGTTACTCTCCAAATTTCAAGTTTCTTCATCTTTAAGAAACCTTGAAAAATAGCTTGAAAGTCTAATAATAAGAGTATTGCCCCTACATCATACAGACTATTTCATTTAGATTTGATAAAAAAGTTCATTGTGTTCTTCATGTTCTTGAGAAAATCTATCTAGGTAACCTTTAATTCTTGTTATTTCTGGAATTTCTTTGCATTATTATGCTTCTGCACGTAATATGTATCGTAATCATCAGTCCATTTCACTAAAACGTAGAAAATTGTATAATTGAGATTTTAGGGTTCATGACCTTCATGAACATCCATGAACAAAATTTCCAAATTATTGAATTAATACTTATTTTCAAAAAATAATATACTCAGTAGCTTCACAACATCATCTTCAGCATGAATCCATGTTTTATTTGTCATGAGGGTAGCTAGAATGGCCAAATCAAGCGAAAATGTGTCCCTCAGTACATTTTGCAAAATTTGGTTGTTGTTTGCTTATTTTTTAGTATGTATTATTGTTCGTGAGAGTTTGTATAAAGATTTTTCATTATTCATTTGCGTGATTCCATGAAGATTTGATATTTTTTTAGTTTGAAAATGGTGAAGAAAAGAAAAGGCCACTCGACCATGGAAGAAGATGATGTGCTTCCCATATTCGATCCAGGCCCTTGGTTTGATCTAGTGCTTTTTTGTTTTTTATTTTATTCATTTTCCACCTATCGTTGCTTGATTGGTCATTTATAGATATTTGTTGGGATGAGATCTTGTACAGGATCCCCATGTGTGGCCTCACCAACAAGACTGATTCATATCCCTTTGATTTTAATCTAGCGATTGATTGGGAGTCAACCTCTCTTCTCCTTGATTGACCAAGTGGTTGGCCTCCTTGTTCTTTGGGCCTTTCCTAATTTATTCACACACCCTCTTTATTTAATCAACATCCCTTTATTTTTTATTCTTTTTTTTTTGTTTTTTCCTTTTATTTAGGGTCTTAAGCCCATTTAGTAGTTGTATTCCTTTACTCTTGTATTTATAATGCACCCCTCCCTTTTTATTTCTTTAATGTTATTTTATTGTTTTATTTTATCTTATTTCCTTTAGTTGATGATTAATTAATAATTGTTAATTCAAAAAGACAAATTAGCCATTAAAATCAACCTTTCAAATAATAAAATCAAAGATCCTTTATCAACATCAAGTATATTTTCGAAATCAAACCAAAACATTTCCAAACAAAAATCAATCACTTAACATCCATTCACCATTACAAATAAAATATTTTTTTTTAGGAAATCAAAATCAAACACTTGATTAACATCAAGTGTATTTTCAACAAAACCAATTCACCATCAAATCAAGAGAATTTTCAAATCCCTCTTAACGCAAATCGTAACACTTGATAAGAATCAAGTAAATTTTATACACTTAATCAAAATACTTCAAAAAATTATTTTTTCTTAATAAACTCGGATGAAAAAGGATGAATGGATTCACTTCCATCTTGTCCTCGAATAATCGGATGCAAGGTTTACACTTTGTTATCTCAATTATTCATCTTTTACCAAAGATATTTTATTCAAAACTCGGATGAAAAATGGTGAATGAATGCACTTACATCTTATCCTTGAGTAAGCGGATGCAAGGTATATACTTTATTGTTCGAATAAATGTCTTCCACATAAAAATAATTCAACCAATCAAACTATCTTTTTCCTCCTTAGTGCAACTGCAAAACTTTTCAGAAACGAACAATGTTTTATCCATTCTACCACGATACAAACAAACACTTAAGTCTCTCACGCACGAGCATACAAGCAATGTTTAACCACTAGAATGTGACCTAAACATTGTTCACTAAAATCAACCAACTCATAATTCTTTTCTACTAAGAATTATGTAGCTTTGAGTTCCCCACCGTACTTGGGGATACGAAGGAGTGAGATCCAACATCTCATCCAGTACCCTAATAAAAAAATTTAGTCCTTTATTTCTCTTGTAAATAGCACATAATAATTGGAAGAAACCTTAAATAAATTATGCTAACACTCTCATTTGCAAAATTCGTTAAATGGTTCCTGTTGAGTACAACGAATGTGAGGGGTGCTAATATATTCCCCTTGTATAACCTACTACCGAACCTAAATTTGGTTGCGACAACCATCTTTCCGTTCTTTAAGGGTTTTATCAATATTTTTCCATTTCCCTTTGGAATAAATAAATTTCGGTGGTGATTTTGTTGTATTTCGAGCATTCCTCATGCTCAGGTATTTTTTGTATCGCAACAAAAGGGTTATAGAGATATACCAATGTAGTCAGCAAAAATATGATTTGCTACAAAGTTTTGTCAGTTAAAACATAATATATATATATATATATATATATATATATATATATATATATATATATATATATATATATATAGCAAATTAAACTAAACAAAATTCTCATTCTATTTAAAGCACGAGGAATATAAGATTCTGAAATCCCTACAAATATTGTGAAAAGGGTTTGATGATAGTGGTTTTGTAAAATTATCTGTAAGCTAAATTTTAGAGTCAACATATTCGAAAACAACCATCCCATTTCTCAATATGATCTCTAAGAAAATGGTGTCGGGTCTCAATGTTTTTAGATCGTAAATGAAGTACCAAATTCATAGTGAGGCTAATTGCACTAGTACTATCACACTTAATCAAAATGCAACTAAGTTTTAAATCACAATCTAGAAATTATTGCTTTATCCATAAGAGTTGTGCACAACAACTATCAGCGACTACTATTCATCCTTGGTAGTAGAAAGAGCAATGCTATGTTTCTTCTTACCGTGCCAAGAAACTAAACATCTTCCAAATAAATGGCATGTATCACTAGTATTTTTCCTATCTGACTTGCACCTTGCAAAATTGGAATCAAAATAACCTACTAAGCTACAAGCACTACCATTAGGATACAAAAGTGTGTGTTGTAAGGTTTCTCTAGGATAACTCAAAATACATTTTACGATCTTAAAGTGAGATTCCTTAGGTGATGCTTGATATCTAGCACACATGAACACGCTAAATGTGACACCCTAAAAACTATAATTAGTTATTTAATTAGTTATTTGTGATTATTTTAGAATTATTGTGATTTATATGATGCACCGTGTTGTTTGGTGATACTATGTTGTGGGGTAGTAGTGATGTTAAGGAGATAATATGAATTGTTTAGAATTTAAATAATTAGTTGAGAATTATTTAGATTTAATAATTATTATTTAGAATTATTTTTTTAATTAAATAGAATAATATGTGTAGAGATATTAAGGTCAAGATGGTAATGTTGAGAGGAGTAAGCAAGGACAAAATAGGAATACCATAATAGGGGTCCAAGGAGTAAGAATGACCAAAAGGATAATTGAGGTTTGAAGTGTTCATTCTGTACGATCATAACATTGAAGAAGAGGAAGCAAAAAGGTGAGAAAGGGTTAGGGCGAGAAGGAATCCATTGGAGAAGCTTGGGAACCATAAATCTAAGGTAAGGGTGGGGTTCCAACTTTCTAATGATATTGTATAATGAATCATATGTTATAGATTATTATTGTTATAGTTGTTGTGTGTTCATGTTCATGAAATTGCCTTTTGTATGATTAAAATAATTTGACAGATTGTTGTCATGTTTGTGGTTAAATTGACTTAATTGATGTCATAAAAAGTTATCATGACAAGAGGAGGAAAACTCTTGAGTTCCAAAAGGATGATCATGTGTTTTTGAGAGTTACTTTGGTAGGTGGTGTTTGTCGAGCATTGAAGTCGCGTAAGTTGACACCATGTTTTATTGGTCGATACCAGATTTCTGAGAAGATAGGAGAGGTGGCCTATCATAATACTTTACCACTGTCGCTTTCCAATCTCTATGATGTGTTTCATGTATCTCAATTAAGGAGGTACATTATGGTTCCGTCTCATGTGATCCAAGTTGGTGATGTGCAGGTGAGAGATAACCTGACTCTGGAGACAACACCTATGCGAATAGAGGATTGGGAGTTAAAGTAACTTCGAGGTAAAGAGATTTCCTTGGTGAAGGTATCTTGGGGAGGAACAGCTGGATAAAACATGACTTGGGAGCTCGAGAGTCAGATGAGGGAGTCATATCATGATCTGTTCGTTTGAGATAATTTTCGAGGGCGAAAATCCTTTTTCTGGGAGAGAGTTGTAATACCCCAATTTTTCTAATTAGTATATATATTTGATTAATTATTTTTTTGTTTAATTTTTTGTGAATAAATGATTATTTGATGTATGTAAAATATTAGTTGGGTTAAGTATGTCAAACCGTAGAACTATGATTAGTAATAATGTCGGTTAGTGAAGGAATATTCTAATCAGTGAGAATTGTAGAATATTGGTAATTGGGCCTAATGAGAATGTGAAGAGTAATATGGGGGTGTGATGTGTAAGTCCATTAGTGATTACTAGAGTTAGCATTATTTTTAAAGGTTTAATAAAAATAGAAAAATAGAGTTAGTAAGGGAAAAAGAAGAAAAGAGGCTAAAGTAGAGAAATGAGAAAAGGAGAAAGAAGAGAACCCTAGAGAGAAGGTTCGAAGAGTTCATCTAGAATATAAGGTAAGGGTGGGTTTTTGCTTGGTTATCTGGATTATATGATAATGCATGATGGGTAGTAACATGTGTTAGGATCAATTTCACTATGTTGCATGTTTTGAATCCCTTAGGTTTTGATTGAGAATCCATGAAATGGGTATGTAATTGTGTTGGGGATGTTTTGATTGGTACATATATGTTGGATATATTTTATAATGCTTAAATCACAGGATTTATATGACAAAAAAGTGTTTTTGGGTCAAGAAATCGCATGGGTTCGCTGCTGTCATCGCAACATATTTTTCTGCAAATCGTAGAGGATGCTTAGCACTAGTGGGCGTGCTTAGCACCAAAGTCTAGGGTAGGGAGGGCACTTAACACAAACTGAAAGTTCAAATTTTATTTTATTTTCTTTATTAGAAATGGAACTTGGTATGCTTATATTTTATGCTAATTTATGCCTAATTTTGGAGAGCTAAAAATGTATGCTATGATGGTTTTTGAAGGTCCTCTTGATCAAACATGGACTTGATTTGTATGTTTTATGCGTGTGTTTGTGATTGGTTTCTGAATCATAATGACATTGTTATACGTTGTTTACTATGTGTTATTGTGATGGTTTAGCATGGTTGTGCCATGGATATAGATTGTATGTAAATAATTCATGTGTACATGTATGTATGTGCAAATGTGTGGTAATTCAAGTGTGATAAATTATTGAAGATATGCATGGATGTTAAGATTAGAGAATGGTATTAATTGCACATGGTTTTTGTAATTTCACATTCATTATTTGTTGTCAAGAGGCAATGTTTGTTAGTTCTGTGGGAGCTAGTGACTTGTCCCAAATCAGAGAGGGGTTTGAAAGCTTAGAGAATGAGATTTTTTGTGTGTTATTGGTCTAGAGAATGAACCTGGTTTAAAGTAAAAAAATGAATAAAAATAACAGAGATTGGTATCACATGCATGAGTATTTCATTTGATTTGCATTGAGTCATATTGTGTCCATGTTTTCAATATGGAGTTATGTGTATTATGCGAAGTTGACGTGTTTGTGGAAAATCATGAATTGTGATCATCTGCTTGTGAGTATTATGAGAATTAAGTGATGTTATGTTTATAAATCATTTGAAGTGTGAGAATAATAATATGTATGTATGTATGTTATACATTATGTATTATTATACAATTTTCGATAATTATGTGAATTCTCACCCTTCTGTTGGTATGATATTTGATACGACATCGCTCAGGTACTGAAGATTATAGCTGCTTCTAGCAAGAGAGTAGCTGAAGAAGCTATCTTTATTTTATTTTCGTATGTGTGGATCTTGAGTCATGCTTTGGTCATGTAACATTGGGAAAGTGTTTAGATTCATGTTTTGAGAGAAATATTGTATACTCTATTTTATTTTATTATGATTATATGTGTTATGTGGTGAATTGGCTTATATGCCTAAGTTATTTCTATGAATTATTTATTATAGGACTTCATTATTATGTTCATTTAAATGAAGATGTATTTCGTTGCTACATGCTTATGTGAAAGTGTAGGAAAGCATGACTTTTAATTAAGTGTTATTGAGCATGACAGATGTGTGTGATACTTGAAGTATGTGTAACACCCTTGTTTGAGAAGCATGATTAATTTTACTCTGATTTACATCATATTACTCAACATGGTTTAGAAGGGTGTTACATTAGTGTCATCAGAGCATAATCGGTCAATTAACCAAGTTTTTAATGTGTTATTCCTTTTTATATTCGATATGCTTATGTGACACTATTGGTATTGTTTGTTCTAACAAGACTTTGTTACTTGAAAGTCTAAGAACAATGGTTCCAGGAAGGAATAACGATGCAATTGCTAAAGCTTTAGCAATATTGGCTAGAGAAATTTGGCAACAGCTACGTGTTGTACCCCAAATTTGTCTTACCTTTTACTTTTGTCTGGCTTAGACTTCGCATTTCATCTTCATCATCCTCACTTGCTCATTTGCATATCATGCATTGCATTGAATCAGGCACTTGGGTTCAAAGCATTAGGGTTGTGCCATCCTTATGTTTAATTTTGGTTTGAAGTTTCTTCATCAGGTAAAAACAAATTCATTTGGTTCCCGAGCAGTGGATTGCGGAATGAAGTTATGAGGTATCATGGGTTTCCTTCTTCGTCAAGTCACAAGGATATTCTTCAAATTCCCGGATTAGGGTTTTGATTATCTTCAACACTTCGAGATATTTCTTCATCAATGTGCATCATCATATTTAAGCCTGTTAAATAATTCAAAATTATGGTCAAGGGTTTGTGACTAATATTGCAAGTATTTGAGCCATGAAACAAGAGATGATGTTGCGAACTCGTATGATAATCAAGGCATGTTTTTGTTACTTTAGTTACAAGTCACATGTGGTTTGGATATGAAGGTTAAGATTCTCATTGAGAGTGCAAGTTTGATTTGGACATGATATGAAGATTGAGGTTGGAAGACAAGGCACATGGTTTACTTGATATACAAGTTATAAAGGTCATATGTGATTTCTTTAAGTTCAAATTACAAAATCAAGGGGTATCATTCAAACCATTCAAGTGGGAAATTTCAAATTTCAACCAAGATTCAAAATTTGTCTAATTTCCATGCAACAAGTTCATCATTCATAAATTTTAACGAGAAGACATTCAAGTTTCATATTCATTACATTTGTGGGCAATTTACAAAGAAAGTTACAAATTTGAAATGCAAGTTACAAATATTTTGTTTACAAAAAAAGAAAGAAATGTTTGTTCTTCAAGTTTCTTTGCTTCATCTTCAAGCAACTTGTCCTCGCGTCTTGCTAGCTACGACCTCTTCATCTTTCAACCTTTCTTTTTCCATCCAATCCTCATTGCTCATGAAACAAGAAAGAGGGAAAGAGTTAGCAAACCATAAATATTCAAATAAAAAAAGTCCAAACAAGAACAAATTGTTAAGAGAGAATTTTCATTTCATCATTAGGGTTCGTGTTTGGAATAAAAAATTTAAGGGGTGTTTTCCATCATGTGTTAAGATGAAATTCAAAGCCTCATAAAAATCAGAATTACATTGTCTTAATCATGGTCCATGTCCCAAATGCAAAACACAAAAGTTTGAGCTTTGGTTCACAAAAGGAAAAGAAATTCAAAACAATTTCACTGCAAAAAAACAAAGTCAACAAGCAATACTGCCAACAATTTGTTTCACAGAAAAAATCTGCACATAAACTGTCCAAAAAAATGTCCAATAAAACAACATCAAAATTGGCAAGCATAGCAGCCATAAACAAGCCAGACAGCAAGTAGCTGAAAATGAAAAACAGAAATAGCAAGCAGCTGAAATCAAACAGAAAGCAGCAACAACCAAAAAGGTAAGCTTGCAGCAACCAAAAGGCAGGCCAACAACTACGTTAATCATCAAATATAGAAATTGTTCAGAAAAGTTCATTAAAACACAACAAGCTATCAGTTAGCCAAAGCCCTAAATGTATCATCATTTTCCTAAACTAATAAATCCTTCAGAAATTTTATGAAAAGCAGAACAACAGTTCTACATCATAGATATAAAAAGAGGAAAAGAATAGGGTCAGAAAGATGTCACCCAGAGCATAACAGCCTAAGCATAGGTTGTTGTCCCTAAACTGCAAACTCTGCTACGACAATATATAGCCCTACATAAAACCACAAGAACTGGTCCAAAAATATTGCTAAAGAATGATTGTTACTGATGTGCTACTACTTCCCAAAACTAGTACAAACCCTACTGTCATTTGAGATAAAATAGTTGTATATAATGCAAACAAAGACCCTGTCCCATACTTGTAAAAACAACATCAAACCTGTCCAAAACAGTCCCCAAATAACATCAAATAAGACAACATAAACCTGCACCCCAAAAGCAAAAGGTCAGTAAAACAATTATGTTCAAATTTCTCAAACATTTCCCCCCAATTTCAACCCTCGTCTCACTATAAAAAGAGCCAACAATGACAGCAAGAAAGAGGGGAATCTGGGTAAAAAATATACTGCAAAAACCTCTGATAGACAAGTCCCAAACATACAAAATCAACACCCTAATAACTCTTCACACAACCTGCAGAATAACCCTTCATACAATCAGTTGAGCAACCCTTGATACAAATTCACCAACAGACCCCAACACCACTCTTCAATTACAAATCGAAACTCCTCAAAAACCACAACCCTTGTTACAATCTATAATAAAAATTCATACCTACTGTACCATTCAATTTCCTTAAAATTTTCATTTCAAAATCCACAACCCTAACCTGGCGACCATTGTTCATTCATCAAAACAGTCGTTTCCAACACTCAAAATTCGCAAACCTTTGAACGAAACCTTCAACACACAATAAAGAACCACACTCACGGATCTGTAACAATATACCTACAACAACAGGGACCGAAACAGAGTCTAATTTTAATAAAAGAAGAGCAAGAAATTGCAAGCAAAAGAACAACAAACGATAACAATCGTACCTGGATTTAGATCGAGATCGCTCGCGGTAACTGGTAGATTCTTCATCTTTTCAAGAGTTCTGGCTCTAATATTGCGTAATACTATTTTTTGCTTCATTTATTAAACTATTCTTATTTCTAATCTCAAAGCATAAGTAAATTGGGGGGTTTTAGGGTTATTGAATGGATTTAGGGTTTGAACCGTGAGAGAGGCGCGAGAGCGATGGAGACAAGAATGGTGGTATTAGAAATAGAGCAGGGAGATGGGCGGAGGAGTTATGTATGTTGTTAACAATGAAAGGAAGGGAAGGAGAGGGTTTTTCGGTGAAGGAGAAGTGAAAACCAAATGTTACAATCGGTGGAGCGTTGGAATATAAATTTATGGTTTACCCCTTTGATTAGTTCAATTTTCATTGGGCCCTGGATCACCCACCAAGCCCAACTCGTTATACTTTGTACCCCCCATATTGTGCTTATTATTTGTTGCTGGATTAATGATGGTAGGTCCACATACCTTAGGCCCAACGAATTTCTAGATGCTCACCCTGTTTTTTTTTGTTTTACACATATGCTCTAATTAGGTTTAGTGTTATTTCTTTTATTAATTTTCTTTATTAATTATCAATTTAGTTTAATTAATTAAATAATTTTGTTTTCTATTAATTAGACAATTTTAACTTTAATTTTTAATTTAGTAACTTTGTTTTAGTTAATCGATCTTACGTAGTTTGTTTTGTCGCATTCCTTTACTTGATAAAAATCACAAAATTATTTTTATTAATTTAGATTTAGTTTTAATTTAATTTTTAAATTTTATTTATTTAATTAAAAATAAAAAAAATAAGTTTAGTTTAAATTTTCTTTTAATATCTTCTTTACTAAAAAGTCACAAAAAATATGTTTAGAAATTAAGTTTTAATTTTCTTCTAGTATTTTCATTACTTCAAAATTCATGATAAAAAATAAAAATACAAAAAAAAATATGATTAAATTTTTTTAATAACTTATTAAACTAAAATTCTTTTATTGAATGCTATTAGTCCTTTAGAATAGTTAATTTTTTAGTTTAATTAATTTGTTTGTTAATTTTCGATCTAATTGTATTTTTTGTTTAACTAGATTCTTTATCGAACTTTCGATCCGGTTACCCCTCATTCATAAACTTGTACCTCCATCTCCATATGGTTTGTAATAATTTAGAATTTTATTTCTCTGTTGTTTTCTCTGTATGTTTAAATTACTAACTATTCATATTTTGTCCAACTTAGAACACTTGGCCTTCTTGGGCTCATCATCAATGAGCAGGTATCCACTTACAAATGCACACTCCCACACATTTCATAGTTTGTTCCTGGAATTTTCTACAGCGATAACTATTCGATCAATTATTTAAATTGGTCGTTTAGAATACTAGTGCCACGCTAGTCCCACTTACTAGGAGCATGCATATAGCCACCTTGTATGGGCTTTTGATTTTCATCTTATCTATTGAAGTAACTTCTCTCCCCTTGGTTTACATATCAAGCATCTTCTTAAAGGGTCTCATAGTTGAGTTTGGGCATGGCCATTCTCACGAGGTTAATCAAGTCCTGCCCTTGGTTAACCATAACCCAAATCAACCACTTTGGTCCATATACCAAGTATTTCCATGCACAAAGGGTCTCATAGTTGAGGGTAAGAGCACCTACTCTCACGAGATTAATTAAGTACACCCATTGGTTAATCATAACCCAATTCAATCCCCATACACCGAGCATTCCATTTATGCCTTTCATGATACTACTCATTTTGTCGTCACTTTTTTCTATGATCACCATGCATGATAACTCTTCACAAACACTTTCTTTTTTTACTTTGTGCTTATAAGCATGCTTCCTTAGGATGATAGTTTCCTCTTCTTTAGGATACGAACTAATTAGACCTTAGGTTAGAACCCATACATGACAACATTAGGGTTTTTCTAGTCTCCCTCTTAAACTTTTTCTTCTTTTGCAATTAAAACTAATCATTCACAAATCAAAAAAACCAAAAACATTTAATCATTACTCGAATTCATTCTAAAATTCACAAAACACTCAACAAATCAAAACCTTCCCCAAAGGGCATGTTATCTTCGTTCTACCGTGATACAGGCCGTGCTTATTTCTAAAATGCACCCGTTAACATCACCCACTAAAAAAAACTAACAAACCAACATTTTTTAGAAGAACTATGGTGTTTTGATTCCTTCACTGGATACGTAGGAAAAGGGTGGAGAGACCCTCACGAACGCACTAATAAAAACAATTTTTCTTTCCCCTTAAGTAAGTATAGTTATAGATAAACACACCCTTAGAAGCAAATGAACAAAATGGATCCCGTTGAGTACAACGGATGTGAGGGGTGCTAATACCTCCCTCTCGCATAACCAACTTCCTTACCCTTTCTCTTGGTCACAAGACCATCTTATCCATCTTCTTGTGGTTTTCTCGATATTTGCCCTTCCTTTGGCATAAATAAAGTTTGGTGGCGGCTATGTGTTTTTTTGGCGGTAGCTTGAGCTGGCGAATCTGCTGGGGAATATGATTTTCTTTTGCGAGTCTCTCCTAGTTTTGTTTATTTGTCTCTTTGGGTGTTTATTTATTTGCTTTATTTGCTTTATTTTCTTTACCGCTTTATTTCTTTATTACTTTGTCATTTTCTTTTGTATATATTGCTTTATACTGTTGCTACTCACATATTTCAGATATGTTGTGATGTTGGGATGAGTGGTTACATTTGATAAGTCCTATACCTGGACTTGGGTTACACTTAGGATTAGGACGGACGATATAGTCATGCTAACTTTGAGGGAGTAATCCCGAAGAAGGAGGCATGAAAATCCCCCACTCAGTGGAGGTCCCCTTGAAAGTATCATTGTTTACCGAGTAATTGGGAAGAGATTGTTGCTTTCAACCTGGGAACCAGAGAAGCTGAGGGTCGTATAACCATTAACCCCTCTTTTCCTTTTTAGGTGTAGTGCGGAGACTATAACGGAGTAATCTGAAAGTAGCAGTCACACGATGCTGCACTCAGACGAGTTTTTCCTGTGAATATTACTGATTACCGAGTAATTGGGATGTCGGAAATATCCAAAGTAAAGTAGACTCTGAGGTTTCCTTAGAACCGTGTTCGATAGGTGATAAACCCCTAGTACATACCTTATGGGTGGTTACTTTGACCCCAAGCCTGTGGCGTCAGACTTTTGATCCTGTTACTTTCAGCTTATGCAAAGGAATACACAGTGGTTATCCAGAATATGTGGAGCTGAAATTTCATGCCATAACATACCATGACATCATTCCATCATGTATATATATCTCATGTCTAAGGAATTCCAAAGACCGGTCTCATTGGTCGAGCTCTTCAAAAATGAAAACAAAATTTTTAAAAGATAGACGAGTATTTGGATTTCCTCGGAAATGAAGATAAAACATTCATTCATACTATCATGCATTCATTATTCACAAAAAAAACTTATTGGGGTCCCTTTTCCATCTGATTTCAATGAACCGCAAAGACGACTTCTCCATATCCCTACCGTACAAGAAGCAACCAGTGAAGACTTATGGATCTTTTCAAAGAGAATCAGAATTCTCTCCATCGAGATATGGACACCATGGGCACTCGCATGGATCCACTTATGGAAAATCTTCATGTTTTCATCAAGGGTCAAGAAGAGTTACATCAAAGTGTTGTCAAGCTTGCTACTTCTGCCCCCTCCACTTCTGCTAATGGCAGGAATGATAATGCAAATGTTGAGAACCCTACTGGTGTTCCTCAGAATGATGTTGATGACCATCACGACATCATTGATCTTGATGAACCCCACGTGAATCTTGCCGCTGGAGTTGCTGAAACTGTAAAAATGTGCCATGCTCTTGAAAAGCATCTCAAAGCCATGGAGGGTATCAAGACTTCGGGATTCAATACTGCTGCAATGTGTCTCGTGCATGGGGTAGTTATCCCTCCCAAGTTCAAGGTTCCTGATTTTGACAAATACAAAGACACCTCCTGTCCAGAGACTTATCTTTGTTCCTACTGTCGCAAGATGGTAGCCTATGCTGAAAATGAACTGTTACTCATGCATTTCTTCCAAGATAGCTTGATCGGGGCACCGTTGAACTGGTATATGCAACTAGAAAGAACTCATGTCAGTACTTGGGGAGAACTTGCTATCTCCTTTTTAAAACATTATCATTATAATAATTCCATGGCTCCTAGTCGCACTCAGCTTCAAGGGATGATACAGAAATCTGAAGATTCATTCAAAGAGTACGCCCAAAGGTGGCGTAAACTGGCTGCAAGGGTCCAACCTCATCTCTTGTATCGTGAATTGATTGATTTTTTCATGGGTACTTTACGAGGTCCTTATCTCCAACACATGCTCATCAGTACCTCTACTTCTTTCTCTAATATGGTCATTATTGGAGAGCATGTTAAAACTTGTATTAAGGCTGGAACAATCCAAGGTATCCCTAACAATACCAACAACAATATTGGCATTGGTAGGAAGCCATTTTCTGGTTTCATCAAGAAGAAAGAGGGTGAGACTAGTGATGTTACAATCAACCAAGGAAAAGCTCCCGCATATCCTCAAGTTCGATTTCCTTATTTTCCAACACCCGTTGCTGTTCCTAATCAATATGTTCCTCAAGTGTATGCTGCTACAACTCCAGCACCCTGGATGGCCCAACAACGGCCTTTCACTCCTCAACCACAGTATCTTCCACAATAATAATTTGCACCAACTCTAAATTATCAACAACAAAATCAACATGTAGCGGTAGAAATGTTCAAGACTAAGCTATTGGATTGACTAGACTTTATACAAATGAAAATCAAAATCGCCACCGCGCTTTATTGTTTCCAAAGGAATGGGAAAAGAGCTAATAACCCAAAAAAGGGGGAAAGATTCAAGGTAAGAGGGTTGGTTGTGCAAAGGGAAGGTATTAGCACCCTAAACATCTACGGTACTCTGCATGAACCTCTTTTTAAAATCTGTATATTATGGCTATAAAAAATGCGTTGTGTATAAAATGGATAGTGGAGGTGAGAAAAGAAGTATTTTTATGATTTTTGCACCCGCCGCGGTTGAAAACCTTTAGTGCCTACATACCACCTTTCCTACAAAAGGGGATCAGGGTACACGTAGTTCCTCTTTTAAAAATTTGAAACACGAGTGTGTTGATTAATTTTATGAGATAAGACCTCATCGTCATTGTCCGTGTGGAAAACATACTTACTACCCACAATCATGAGAAAGAATAATTTGCATCATCTCAAAGTGGAGGATATGGCTTGGATTTTAAAATCAACAATGCCTCACTCAACACCCAAGTGGAAAATATCCCACTTCACTACATATTATAGAAGTATAGTTGTTTGCATCACTAAAAGGATTGACAAGAGCCTAATCTTTTAAGAAAAGTTTAAAGTTAAAAGCCAAACTGGCAAAATGATTTGAAATGAGATTGATTGACTTTTAGTCTTCTCACAAAAAAGTGTCAAAGTATTATTAAATTGATTGAATTTTATTTATGAAAATGTTTTGAAAATGCATGGACCTAAGTCCAAGTTTATTATGAAAGTATTTCAAGTTTCAAAAACAAGAAGAGTTTTCAAAGAGGAGGGAGAAGATTTTTGAAATTAAAGAAGATGTAAGGAGAAGAAGAGACTATCCTAAAGCATAAGGTAAAAGCTAAGGATAAGGACCATCTAACCAATAAGAAGCCAAAACATGACATTATGAGTCAGCATAGAATTCCCATTCTTTGGATTGAAACCAAGCAAGCAAAGATACTAGACCTCTTCAAATGTATTAAGTCTTCACAAAAATTGGGCAGAGTAACGGCTGTACGCGGGTGAATTCCAGATTACAAACAAAGAGTGTAATCACAAAAACCTGCACACAAAAAACAAACAAGCAACCCAATGTCTTGAGGTAAACCTCAAGAGCTCCATACAAAATAATCAGATAAGATCACAAGGTATCCAAGATAGGCCAAGGTTTCTAATCCTAAGTCCAAGAAAAAGTCTCATACTCCATCATGCCAAGGATAGTAACCAAATAGTCCAAGTACCATTAAGAGCTTTTTAGGGTTTATGTTGATTATTAAGTATTTTAGAAAAAGGAAAAAGAAAAGCTCAAGTGAGCAAAGTAAAAATGACAAGAAAATAAATGCTCAAATGAGCAAAGATGAAAATGGCATGAAATGTAAAATGCTAAAAAAATAAATAGTACATAAAGCATAATAGAATAAAAGCATAAAATAAAACAAGTCAATAATTAGTGGTTAGTTGGATGACCATCTTGAAACTTGCATTTGGAACTCATTAGAGGATTGGTAGAACCAAAGCCTCCACACAACAAGTTGCATTTGCTTTTTGTCAAGTATATCATCCATTTGGAATTCTCACAAGTATCATTTAATGATCAACGATGTTTAAGTGATCTGCATTGTCCAAAGATGTTGTAGATCCATTAGAGGATTGGTAGAACCAAAGCCTCCACACAATGAATCTCAAGTTTATTGGATCAAAGAGATCAAATTAACATACTCGGGCTTGCAATCATAAGTTTGGGCCACGAATGATCATTTATTCGAATCAGGACAAAATTTAGCGCTATGTTAAGCAATCGTAAGTGGACTTATATAGAAGTCGCACCTATTTTGAGGCCGGTCAATAGCAATCTATGCACCATTTGATTTGAGACATGATATAGAGATCATGCTCCAACAAAATTTAGTGCAATGAAAAGGGGATGAGATGAAGGGGATTAGGGCAAAAAAGATGAATAAACCACAAAAAATTTAATCAAACTATTATTAAAATCATTCATCCATTTTGGTGGAGTTGAACTCAACACCCAAGATCCAATGATGTTAATAACGTCATGATTAAAAAACCAACTCAAGACAGCCAGAAAATAATCACAAAATAATAATATATTTAATATATACATTAAAAGGGGTAAAAAATGTTTACAAGAATAGAAAATAATGAGGAAAATATCAATTATGTTCAAACTATTCAAGAAATGAAAAATAAGACCATAGAAAAATCAGAAGTGGATCCAAATATTTTTATAAAAATTTTGGTAATTTTTAAAAGTCAGAAACTATTTTTAAACTATTTAAAATTGATAAAAAAACATAAAATAGATCAAAAATAGTAAACCTCAACATAAAATTCCATAAAATTTTCAGAAAGTCAAAAATATGCAAAATAATATTCATGAATTTTTTCAGAATTAAAAAATGTAAAAAAGTATTTTTCAAGTAATTAAAAGAAAGCAAATAATACAAAAAATATAAAAAATACAAAATGTTAAAATAAAAATGTAAAAAAAATATTCATGAGATCAGAAATAATTCAAAGTATTTTTTGTGAAATTTTCATAATTTTTGGATAAAAAATAAAAGAGTTATGAATTTTTGAAAATTTAATCAAATAAAATATAAAATCAGAAAATAAAATAAAACCAAAAAGATGTGGACCGTCAGATCAAAGTCAAAACGCATTATTAAGCTAATCCAATGTACTAAATGTGTTGTGCTTGATATGGACCTTAGTAAAACACAGATGTAATCAGAAAAAGGGCAACCAATGAAATTAAAACGCTTGGCACGTTATCATTGGCTGAGATGAGACTTGTCATCGTCTTCAACCTCCAGACACCCTGCAATGGGGATTTTGTGAGATTCTTCAAATGGAAAAATTAGGATCCCTGGCTAGCATCATTGAACTCGTCTCTTCAAGACGATTCTAACACAACCATCGCGCCAAATTTATGAAAAGTATGGAAAGAGATATGAATCAAAACACAGAAAAATAGTGAGCACCTTCAATTTGAGATTTCTCTCTCAATTCTCAATGGATTTAAAAATTGTAAGCAGCATTAGAATCAGACAAAGGAGTAGAACATATTAGTTTTTGATCTGGATCCAATTGGTGGAGAATTCTACCTTTTCGAAGTTTAAGTAAGAAGCTCTGAAACTAGACTTCTGTAGCTTAGATTATGGGCCGTTTTGATTGGTTTAAGTGCTGGAGAGTTTGTATGAAGTTCAAGGATGATGAATGCGCAAAGAATGTTGGAAAAGGAAGCTTAAATTTCAAAAACTGAATTCAACAAAAGTGGGTTCGTGTGAAGTTTTGGCAGGGTGTTCTTGGCTCTCTAAGCTTGGGAAATTGAATAGGGGATGACCCTCTATTTATAGGGAAGTGAATGGGAATGAAAATTTGAAGAAATAAGGATGTTTGGAGGGAAATTGAGTAAGGGTCGAGCACGAGTGAAGTGCGACTTCATTTCCATCAAAACTCAGCCAAACCTTGTGTTTTAGGGTGATAATCACTTCTGGCAAGTTTGCTAATCATGTTTAAATCAAAAACACGCACAAATCTTGTGTTTAGAAGTCACATTATGGATTTCAAAATTCTGACTTTGTGCAAAATTCAGTTTCAAACTACCAAATTCAAACCTATGGCATTTCCACCTCAAGGGGATTAGGGCATAATTCTTCATGCTTTGGAAAGATGATATTACAAGCTTTGCAATGGAAAAAGAATGGAATCAAATGAATGATTGAACTGAAAGTTACATGGAGTCAAAGTTGAAGAAAAAGAGTTGACTTTCCATACTTAGAAAAATTTCAAACTCTTCTTTAAAAATGACCTATAATCTCTTGCATCCAAACATGGCCTTCCACTTAGAATTTACTCTTGACCAAAAAATATGGAATGAAGTAGACCTCTTGAATGACATTTTGCAATCTGAACCACTCAAAATATCCAAAAATTGAGCAAGTTATGACTTGTTGAAGTTGGCCAAAAATCATGAAATAACCTATAATCTCTTGCATTCTTAAGGCAACTTCCATCCATTTTCTCACTTTTCACATAAAAGAAGTCAAAATGTAAACATCTTCAAGATTATCATGGAAAAATAATGGGCTCAAGGTGATAAAAATTGACCAAGTTATGACCATTTGAAATCACATATGAAAAATGAGGGATTCATCTAGATGACTTGTAACCTTTCTTCTTCACCAAGTTCCTTCCACATGAAAACTCCTTGGAACTTTTGAAATGATTTGTTGGTGACTCTTTGAAGAGAACATTGTTCTTGGAATCACTCAAAAATACAAAAAGATGAGCAAGATATGCCCCTCTGAAGTCCAAAACCCTAGCCTCTAGATCAAGAGAATGCTTGGTAGAACTTTGCCAAGTTTGAACAAACTTTTTGTGCCAATATTCTTCCTTTATGAATAGGATTTGTTGAGGATGATGATAAGGACTCATGGCCACCAAAACTACTTCCATACCAACTTCAAAAAAATTTCAATGGTGAGGTTTGGATCTCTCAAGCTTTTGACTAGGGCATGGAAATAAACTCATGAACCCATGATGCAACTTGCTAAACCTCATTGCCTTTACCTACATTATTAACAAGTAAGACAAACCAATATTTGTATTTGTTAATTTAGAAATAAAATCAAAGCAAAATATCCATGATCACCAAGAAAACAAATCATGGTTCTTGGTAACTCCTCAAAGAGCAAAGCTAAAGATAGGGAGAAGAACCAAAAGCCCTAATGTGATTTTGTGGTGATTGAAACAATATGGTATGATGAAGGGATTTTAGGGGAAAATTTTGGGGTACAACAGTTTCCCTTATTTAAGTTTCTTCTATCCGGAGATACGAAGGTCAAAAATCTTCGTGTCGACGTGATCGAAAATACTTAAATACAAAACAAACCCTATTTTTGGCCCTAAGATGTCATGCAAATGCTTATGCATATGAATGCATATGAACAGAACCAAAGAAACGCAAAGTACCATTAGGGATGCAACATGAAATGTAGGAACAAATCCCACCAGGAAAATAAATCACTGGTAAACCACAAGAAAAGAATCAGAGAAAAGGATAACAAGCATCGACGTTCATTGAATATATAATACCACTGCCGTTCACTGATGATGAACTATCAAAGTTCACTGAAGATAGAAAAAAGATAAGAAACACTGACGTTCACTGTCGATGTACTACCAACATTCACTGAAGGTAGAAAGAGAAAACATATCATATCACCGCCGTTCACTGACGATGAACTATCAACGTTCACTGAAGATAGCAAAAAGATAACAAACACCGACGTTCACTGCCGATGTACTACCAACGTTCGCTGAAGGTAGAAATAGAAAATATATCATATCACTGCCGTTCACTGATGATGAACTATTAACGTTCACTGAAGATAGAAAAAAGATAACAAACATCGACGTTCACTGCCGATGTACTACCAACGTTCACTGAAGGTAGAAAGAGAAAATATATCATATCACTGCCATTCACTGACGATGAACTATCAACGTTCACTAAAGATAGCAAAAAGATAACAAACACCAACGTTCATTGCCGATGTACTACCAACATTCACTGAAGGTAGAAAGAAAAAATATATCATATCACCGCCGTTCACTTACGATGAACTATCAACATTCACTGAAGATAGCAAAAAGATACCAAACACCGACATTCACTGCCGATGTACTACCAACGTTCACTGAAGGTAGAAAGAGAAAATATATCATATCACCACCGTTCACTGATGATGAACTATCAACATTCACTGAAGATAGCAAAAAGATAACAAACACCGACGTTCACTGCCGATGTACTACTAAAGTTCACTGAAGGTAGAAAGAGAAAATATATCATATCACCGTCGTTCACTGACGATGAACTATCAACGTTCACTGAAGATTGCAAAAAAGATAACAAACACCGACGTTCACTTCCGATGTACTACCAACATTCACTGAAGGTAGAAAGAGAAAATATATCATATCTTTCCCAAGATTCTGGTGTTTTGCCAAGAAAGGGCCTCAACTTCTTCTTTAACCAAGGCACTCTGCCTGAAAAGGGTAATACGTAACCTGTCTCAAATAAAGAGTCTTCCACTTATTCTCAAAGGGATTTGCAAAGAGAAATGACTTTCTGGGGATAGAAATATGACTTCCCAGGGAAATGCCACGATATTCCTGCTGAGGAGATAAAGTCTTCCTGTGCAAAATAAATGCAGAGACCAAAATTCAAAATTTCCAAAGATCCATAAATCCAATTCAGAAATAAATTGGAGCAAGACGGCCAGTGCAGATACATCCTTTGAGAAATAAACTCAAGAGGGAAAACCAAATTCAACTAAGCAAAGAGCGCTGCAGGAAAAGTCAGAACATTATATCAATGAACGATGGTTTTTAGTCATTCATGATGTATGTATGAATGTATGAGTGCCATCGTGCATATGCTGGTAAAAGGATACATAATCAGTACAATCAAACAGAACCGCCTCAGGTACTAACAACAATGGGCTAAACTTCAACCAGAAAGATCAATCCAAGAAAAGTAAAAGCAACTGCGGAAACCAAACCCATTGCCTGACTTAACTTTACTGAGGAGAAACAAAATTCGGATGTAGCCAAATCACACAAATATCGGGATAGAACATCCTTCTTCCGGTCTCATCGGAGAAAATAGTTTTCCAAAAAAAAAAATGCCTACTGGAGATTGCGAGACCAGCCTCGAATAAAGCAGACTGGCGCTGACACAACCAAACCTCAATGGGGGATTCAAGCTTACTTCCTTGGAGAAAACATTCATCGCAAATACTAATTCCAAACAAGAGATGCCCTAGGATAACCTTCCTGGAAAATCAAGAAGTCAATATTAATGCCAAAACTTTCATCATATGAGGGAAAACTTGCTGGGGAATCTGAGACAGAGACTTCTGACCATGCAAACCCAAAATCAAAAGTGAACCAAGACTTGACTGCAGATAATGGGATCACAAACCAAATATTGTACCTTGCACCCATTGATATCGTCTCTAATTATCTGGGAAAACACACAAGGACTGCGCACCTACAAGCAAAATGACCTGAGAAAATCTTCATGAAGGGAGTAGATCTTCTCAAGACAACCGAAGTTTGTTCATTCTTGGGACCACCATTCTTATTGTCATTGTTTCATCACAAATCTCAAAGTAAATTGAATTGTAAAGATCTCTCTTCTTTTTGAAAATTCAATTTTGTTTTTTAATCCTTTTGCTTTAACAGTTATTATCAGTAATAAATGAAGTCTTTGCAAGCTAAATAAAAATAAGAACACAAAGAATTGGGCAAAAGATCGAATTTCATTAATAGAATGGTAGTCTGCAAATGGCGAGACTACATGGATGATTACAAAGTTTAGAAAATGGTAATACATAATGGAAAAGATACATTAAGATACAATGACCACTATCCCCCCTAACAACTTTTTAAATCCTGAGCAGCAGCTTTTGTTGAAGTATGGTGAGAGTCCGAGAAGATTGTTGCTTCAATGACCAAGTCTCGTCTGACGTAGTTACTTGCCAAGAGAGTCCCTAGCTTTTTCCTAAGCTGCCCTTGCGGGTTTTCAACTTAGCGGGAAATTTATTCTGTTTATGTCTCTAATTTTTTCCTAGATTGCCCTTTCAGGTTTTCGGCCTACCGAGACGCTCCTTTTTGCCTAAGCTGCCCTTTCGGGTTTTCAACTTAGCGAGCTGTTCTTTTATTTCTTAAGGCAAAGTATTTCTTGACTGCGTCACCATTCATGGGACATGGGAACTCCTCGCCATCCATAGTTTCAAGAATTAATGCACCACGAGAGAAGGCTTTTTTGACAGCATACGGGCCTTCAAAATTGGTAGTCCACTTGCCCCTAGAATCAGTGTTGAAAGACGCAATCTTCCTGAGCACGAGGTCGCCTTCTCTGAATTCACGAGGTTTGACTATTTTGTCAAAAGCTTTCTTCATTCTTTTCTGATATAACTGCCCATGACATAAAGCTGTCATCCTCTTCTCTTCAATCAAATTCAATTGGTCAAACATGTTCTGGACCCATTCAGTCTCTGTCAACTTGGCTTCCATTATCACAAGCAACGAGGGAATCTCTACCTCGACAGGGAGTACAACTTCCATTCCATACACTAAGGAAAATGGGTTTGCTCCTGTTGAAGTGCGGACAAATGTTTGATATCCATGTAGAGAAAAAGGGAGAATTTCATGCCAATCCTTATAAGTAACAACCATTTTCTAGATAATTATCTTGATATTCTTATTAGCAGCTTCAACAACCCCATTCATCTTTGGCCTGTATGGAGATGAATTGTGATGGACAATCTTGAATTCTTCACACAGTTCTGTCATCATTTTGTTGTTCAAATTCGAGCCATTGTCAGTGATGATTCTGCTCGGCACCCCATACCGGCATATAACATTGTTTTTGATGAAACGCACAACCACCTCCTTGGTAACATTGGCATATGAAGGAGCCTCTACCCATTTGGTAAAGTAGTCAATTGCTACCAAGATGAAACGGTGTCCATTCGAAGCTTTGGGTTCTATCATCCCGATCATGTCAATACCCCACATAGAGAAAGGCCACGGGGAGGAAATCACATTGAGAAGTGTCGGGGGTACATGGATCTTATCTGCGTAAATCTGGCATTTATGGCACTTCTTTGCAAATTTGTAACAATCAGATTCCATTGTCAACCAATAATAACCTGCCCTTAGCATCCTTTTATCCATTGAATGTCCATTAGCATGAGTGCCAAATGAACCTTCATGGATCTCATGCATCAACATGTATGCTTCGTGTCTATCCACGCATCTGAGCAAGACCATGTTAAAATTCCTCTTGTATAACACATTTTCACTGAGGAGGAAACTGCCTGCCAATCTTCTCAGTGTCTTTCTATCTTTCTTTGACGCACCAAACGGGTATCCCTGAGTCTGAAGAAAATGCTTGATATCATAATACCGAGGTTTTTCATCTGCTACCTCCTCTGTCGTAAACACATGAGCAGGCATATCCAACCGTCGAACTGTAATTCGGGGTATATCATTCCAAGTATTCACTTGGTACATGGAAGTCAGACTTTCCAGAGCATCTTCCATTTGATTTTCATCCCTAGGAATATGATGGAATTCAACTTTATTGAAGAATGGTAGTAATTTTCTAGCATAATCTTTGTAAGGGATCAAGCCAGGGTGACGAGTGTCCCATTATCCTTTAATCTGATTTATTACCAAGGCTGAATCATCATAAACATCTAGAATCTTGATTCTGAGATCAATAGCTTCTTCAAGACCCATGATGTAATCCTCATATTCTGCCATATTATTAGTGCAATCAAATGTTAACCTTCCAGTAAAAGGAATGTGCGATCCATGAGGAGTAACAATCACAACACCAATTCCTTTACCATAAGCATTCACAGCTCCATCAAATACCATACTCCAACGAGATTCAGGGTCGGGGCCCTCCTCAGGCAATGGTTCATCACAATCTTTCACTTTCAAGAACATCACATCTTCATCGGGGAATTCATATTCTGCAGACTGATGATCTTCCATCGACTGATGAGAAAGGTAATCTGCCAACACACTACTTTTGATAGCCTTTTGAGTGTGGTACTCGATATCATATTCAGATAACAACATCTTCCAGCGGGCAATCCTCCCAGTAAGAACAGCCTTTTCAAAAATATACTTGATTGGATCCATTTTGGAGATCAACCAAGTAGTATGATTCAACATATACTGCCGCAAATGCTTTGCCGCCCAGGCCAAAGCACAACATGCTTTTTCTAGCACATAATACTGTGACTCACAATCAGTGAACTTTTTGCTGAGATAATAAATGGCGAACTCTTTCTTTCCCGTTTCATCCTGTTGTCCCAGAATACAACCCATGGATTTATCTAACACTGTTATATACATAATCAAAGGTCTTCCTTCTACGGGAGGGAGCAAGATAGGAGGTTCAAGCAGATACTCTTTAATACTTTCAAATTCCCTTTGGCAGTCATCCGTCCACACACAACCTCGATCTTTCTTTAACAACTTAAAGATCGGTTCACACGTTGCAATCATGTGGGAGATAAATCTGGAGATATAATTCAAACGCCCGAGGAAACCCCTGACTTGCTTTTCAGTTCTTGGTGCTGGAATTTCTTGAATTTCTTTGACTTTGTTAGGGTCAACTTCAATTCCTTTCTAGCTAACAATAAAACCCAACAATTTCCCCGATCTAACTTTGAAGGTGCATTTATTTGGATTCAAGCGGAGACGATACTTCCTCAAACGCTGAAACATTTCAACAAATCTTCTATATGCCCTTCTTCAGTTTGGGATTTAGAAATCATATCATCACCATATACTTCAATTTCTTTGTGCATCAGATCATGGAATAGGGTTGTCATAGCCCTCTAGTACGTTGCACCAGCGTTCTTAAACCCGAAAGGCATCACTCTATAACAGAATGTTCCCCAAGGTGTGATAAACGTTGTTTTTTCCATGTCCTCTGGAGCCATTCTTATTTGATTATACCCGGAAAATCCTTCCATGAACGAGAATACCTTGAATTTTTTTGTGCTATCCACTAACATGTCAATGTGAGGCAATGGAAAATCATCTTTTGGACTAGCTTTATTTAGATCTCTGTAATATACGCACATGCGGACTTTTCCGTCTTTTTTCGGTACTGGGACAATATTGGCAATCCATTGAGGATACACTGATGTCATAAGAAAACCAGCATTAATTTGGTTTAGGACCTCCTCTTTCTTCTTTGTGAACCCAAATTAACCACTTCCAAAGGCTCTTTATATGGATGAATGGTATTTTCCTCGTGCTCAAGCAACCGTGAGACCTCTTCTGGAATCTCATCATAATCTTCTTTTTCAGCCCCAAACACAGGACAATCAAAGTTGGGAGAGGGTGCAGGGCTATTGTACTCAACGGGTTTTTTAATTAATCTGCACATATGATTTATGATTATTTTTAGAAACTGACACATATAACAAGTGATCATGCAGATTAATTTTCAGTCATTGTTTATTTTGAAAGGTTTTTTATATTTACCATTTCCCAAGAAAAAGGCAGAAAATAAAAGACATAATTTTGGAAGCAAGGACAACTATTATTAATGATCTTAACAATTATAGCAAATAGATAAGCCATACAACGTTAATACTTCAACCTTGGGCAGAGTGAAAGCTTTTCAAAAGAAAGAAGCAGATTAACAAAACAAATTACTTTGAAATATGTATGCAAGAAGGAACATCAATGGTGACCCAGTTCTGAACTCGGACTCCCTACGTCACATAATTCGGTACTTCCTGCCCTGCTTTATCCTCTTCAACAACATTAATTCCAGAACCAATTGGATGGAGGTAGCCTCCGCTGCGGAAAAAATCATGATAACTATTCACAAAAGACTTTGACTTCAAACTTTTGACTTTGCCAATCCTCGAAGAGAAACTCAAACCAGCTCTGTTCTTGTTCACGGGTGGATCCACAAGTCGTACCCACACTGCATTATGACCATTACACACAACCTGCTGCTCATCCTTCAGAGAAACCACATAATTCTCATTCTTCCTTATGTTGTCAATGGATAGGGCTTGGAACTAGGTTCCAACAGCAGCCTCATCCTCTTTTACAATACTTAAAGAGGATAGATGGGATATTAACAACGCCTGCTCCCCATTTACGATCACTACTTTCCCTTTATGCACAAGTTTTAGCTTCTGATGCAGAGTTGAAGTGACAGTCCCTACTCCGTGTATCTATGGTTGTCACAAACAGCTATACGCGGGAATAATGTCCATAACCTAGAAAGTTATCAAGAACAAGTGTGGTCCTATATGGATGGGTAAGTCCACCTCACCGATGACAGATTTCCTTGACCCATCAAAAGCCTTCACAATGATGCCACTCGGGCGCATAGGTGTTCCTTGATACTTTAACTTCATGAGAGTACTTACCGGTATAACATTCAACGCGGATTCGTTATCAATTAGCACATTGGATAGAGAATCATTCTTGCAATTCATAGATATGTGGAGGGCCAGGTTATGATTCCTCCCTTCATCTGGTAACTCATCATCACAGAAACTTAAATTGTTACATGACGTAATGTTTCCAATTACGCTGCTGAATTGATCTAACGACATGTCATTCTATACAAAAGCTTGGTCTAGTACTCTCATCAGTGATTCTCTATGAGTGGAGGAATTCATCAATAAAGCTAAGATGGATATCTTTGAAGGAGTCTGCAACATCTGATCTACAATTTTGTAGTCGCTCATCTTAATTATCTTCAAGATATCATCCACTTATTTCTCCAATGTAGCTCCACTAGTCTCTCCTGCAGTCTTCTTAGGCTCATCATTCTCAGCAATTTCTTTCCAGCAACAACGTCTCTTCGAATAACTGGTGCAAACACACGACCACTACGGGTCACCCTGCTGTTATCAGCTATATTTCAAACATCTGGCCTTGGCTGGATGGGAACTTCCACCCCATCTTCCAAGATTGTAGCGTTGTATTTATAAGGCACAGCCTTATCCAATTTATAGGGAACAGGTCCTGGCAGACTAATTACCAATGGGGAAACAGCTGGTTTGCTATGATACTCCACCTCAAGGTGAGCGGGTGCACCAAAACAAGGTACAATGACATTTACACCTTCCTTGACACAATCATCCCTCAAAAGACCATTTCTGGCAAACAAAACTTCATCTGAAGAGAAATACTCATCCACGGAGGCATATTCTTCTTCTGACTCTTCTCCCATCAAACAAACTTCAACCATATCAATCTCGTGATAATCATCTCTATGAACTGTGATCTTTATAGTTCCATTTTCTAACAGCAATTGAACACCCTCTCTTACAACAGAACATCCTCGGGGTTCTCGACAACAAACTATGCAAGATCCATATTGGTGTTCCATCTGACCAGCAGTAAGGAAGAAGGTAGCATGCAACTGTAGGAGATCTTCATTCAAATACTCCACATCAAAAATTCTGAATTCACCCAGACATCCAAAAACCATATTCACTTCCTCTTCATATTCTGCCCTAGGCCTGATTATATGGATTAGACCTTCATCCATCATCTCTTGTAAATCAGCTTTTATCTTCTCGCAACCCTGTATGTTTGTACTGCAAATAGCACAACCGGCGTGGTCATGCGTATAATAACTGAATTCACAGAGGTCTGCGTGCATCTTTACCAAATCCCCTCTAACTAGATTAATGTCAAAAATCCGGAAGTCACCTGGACAACTGGCCACCATATTCACAGCATTCACTCCCCCGTGATTGGGTAGAGGATTGTCTTTCACATTAGGTCCCATGTCTTTGAAAGATAAAATTTCAGACTTCACCAACCTTTGCACTTCAGTCCTCAAAGGATAACAATTTTCAACACTATGCACTGGTGCTCCCTGATGAAAGGCACACGTCTGGTCTGCTTTGTAATACCAAGGCAATGGTGATGGTATTGCTGGAGGTGGTCGTGTCTAGACCAACTTCTTCTGGATCAATGTTGGTAGTAGCTCTGCATAACTCATGGGAATAGGGTCATAGTTCTCCCTTCTCTGATTATTCCCTTGGTTCCCCTGTTGGGACTGTCTTTGATAAGCAACGGTAGTCGGAGCGGCATTCATAATAGGAGTCACTGAGGCAACATGTTGGTGACGCTGATAATTTCTTCTAGGAGCATTCACTCTCCTCTCTTGTATGACAGCATTGGTATCCCCCTCTTTCTTCTTTGTGAACCCATAAGATGGCTTTTTCACACCTCCGGATCCTTCACCCTTTGTCAAACGGCCTTCTCTTACTTCCTCTTCTAGGAGGACACCCATTCATACGATCTATGTAAAATCACTTGGGGCACTTGCTACCATTCTTTCGTAGTAGAAAGCGCTTAGCGTCTTCAGAAAATTTTTAGTCATTTTCTTCTCCTCCAAAGGGGGAATCACTTGTGCAGCCACTTCGCGTCATTTCTATGCGTACTCTTTGAATGATTCTCTGTCTTTCTGAACCATGGCTCTAAGCTGGTCACGATCGGGTGTCATGCCCATATTGTACTTGTATTGTTTAAGGAATGCTTCTCCCAAATCATTAAAAGTATGGATGTTGGCGCTGTCTAAACTCATGTACCATTTCAATGTTGCGCCGGTCAGACTATCCTGAAAAAAGTGAATCAGCAGACGCTGATCATTGGTGTGGGTAGACATTCTCCTTACATACATCACCAAGTGAGCATGAGGGCAAGTGTTGCCTTTGTAATTTTCAAACTCCGGGACCTTGAACTTAGCAGGCACTTTAACATTCGGGACCAAACACAGCTCATTCACATTCTTCCCAAATAACTCTTTTCCCCTAAGAGCCTTCATCTCTCTTTGAATTCTATCAAACTGCTCTTGGAAATCATTCATTCTGTCATAGAGACCCAAGTCTTCACTCGGCGGAGGGAAAGGACGACACACATCTTCATTAACAAATGGAACCAAATTTACCGAAGGAGGTGCAGCAGGAATAGTATGCACCACAGGAGGTGCTGGAGTAACAACATTTGGAACCACTGGAGTATCTTGGGGGCCCAAATTGAAACCTTCAGGTGCAAAATTCTCTGGCATACCCCACGAATAACCTTGAGGCATACAGTTTTGAACAACAGTTGGAGTAGCGGATACAGGAATAGTAGGAACTTCAGCATTTGCCCTTGTTGGTTGAGGTTGAACACTTGGTGGCTGATTCTGAGCAACCACCAGAGCTTCCATCAGAGTAGTCAAGTTGGCCAAGCCAGCCTTCAAAGCAGAAACTTCTTTGCGCAGCTCGCGATTCTCCTGTTCCAAGTTGTCCATCTTTTTTTGAAGTTAGCTTGAGTGTTGTAGTGATGAGTCAGCTTGCTCAACAAAGTAAAAAGCTGGGTAAGGCACCTACGTATGCATAATAAATGCAAGAAATATGTGTAATATGATGCATGATATGCAATGCATATGATTATTTTTACTTTATCATTTAATATTTCAAGGGATTTAATGTTTATAGACATATTTCAAACATCAAAATAATAACGCATTTGAAATACTGAAAGCTTTTATTATAATAACTTCAAAACGGGAGTACAAGTTTCAATGATCCCAAGTACAAGATGAAAATACAATCTAAAAATCCTGAGAGAAAGAAATTGATAGAGATCAATCTGTACGTTGGCGCTTCCCTGTGAGCCTGGAAATCTGAGCCCTCAACCTCTGGTTTTCTTCCACATGTCTGATGGCAATCTCCTTCCAATCATCTGAAGCAGGAAGTGAGCAATCAGCACCTGTTTGAGGCTTAGGAGAAAATAAATCCCATTGCTTCTCCATAGACTCTACTGCTCGACTCTCAAGGATCTCGATCAAATCATCTTTCTCCTTCAAGTCTGCTTTGTAGGAACTCTCTAAAGTCTGGAACTTTTTCTTCCAAGCATCCCTTTCCTGTTGCATCCTAACCAAAGCAAGTTGCAACTCTTCTAGATCATCTAACAAAGGAGGAGTGGTCTTCACAAACAGATCAGGCATGGGTGTCTCCCGAGTATACGACATCTTCAACTGGACGGCTCTCGATCAAGCCCACTGAAGATATGGCTCCAAAGAAACAACACCCCTAGGTCCCAAATCTTTCCTACTTTTCTTATGAATGTGACACCAGGCCTTCGCAATCCGCTCCCTAGCTTCTCTGTGGTCTTCTCCTTCCTTCATAAAGAAACTACTTAAATGAATGTTATTTGGTTTATCCCTTATCGGATAACCAAGCTGTCACCGTGCAAGAACAGGGTTATAGTTAATTCCTCCCTTTGTACCAAGAAGATGTACATTGGGGAAACTACCACAACTATCAATAATCTCTACATCCCGATAAGCTCGATTATACCAATCAATATACGAGTGAGTAAGTGCCATAATCTTAGGAGCCCAACCGGGTTCCTTCTTGACATCCCAAAAAGCATCAGACTGAGGCATATGAGAGATGAACCACCGATACAACAAAGACGTGCAACAGATAATCATTTCCCCATGATAAGAACTCTGAAGATGAACATAGTAATAAGCACCACCCAACAGTGTAGGAATTGGGTTTCCAATCATGAAAATCCTGATAGCGTTAACGTCGACAAACTTGTCCACATTAGGAAATAAGAATAATCCATAAGAAAGTAAAGCAAAGATGGCCTCAAAAGCAACTGTACTCTTCATTCTGGTAAAGTAATGAGCTTTCTCCAATAAGAACTGAGTTGGCAATCCTCTAATCCCTCTTTTGGTAGTCATATGGGCTTCCACCTCAAAATTCCCAAGATGAATCAAAGCAGCAATCTCATGTGGTTTTGGCTCACTATCCAAACCAGTAAAAGGAACACGATTGGTAACAGGTAAATCCAATAGATGAGAATACTCCTCCAGTGTAGGCATCAACTGATAATCGGGAAAAGTAAAGCAGTGATACATCGGATCATAGAACTGGACCAAGGTCGAGAGAATACCCTCCTTCATCTTCAGCTTCATGAGAGGAATAATGGATCCATACTTCTTCCAAAAGTCTGCAGGACACTCAATCTCTGGAATTAAACTGACCAACTCATCTATCTTGGGATCCTTGAAACTGTATTTCCCAGTCTTTCTCTTTCCAGAATCCATGGTCAACAGTACCTGAGATATTCACAAATAGTCAACCTTTAAATCCCTTGAAATAATATTTTCTTCAAAAGATGCTTATGAGTGCATGGATGCATGATGCAGCAATCACACACAAGATCACACATATAGGGCTCATAGGTTCAACGTCACGAGCATGCGGTCGAAGGTACTACCCATAAGGTGTTGGTCTAAAAATTTATCACCTACCGAACAAGGTTCTAGAGGTTCCCAGAGTCTACATCCTTCCTTCGGATATTACCAACTTCCCGATTAACTCAGTAATTAGTAATATTCTCAAGAAAGACTCGTTCCAGTGTAGTATCACATGACAACTATTTCCGGATTAATCCGTCATAGCTTCTGCACTACCCCTAAAAGGCCAAGATGGGTTTGGTATTCTACAATCCTCAGTTTCAGCAGGCTCCCAGGTTGAAATCAGTACGTCTTCCCGATTACTCGGTAAACGACACTACAGTCAAAGGGGCCTCCACTGAGTGGGGGATCTCATGCCTCATTTTTTGGGATTACTCCCTCAAAGTTAACATGACTATACCGCCCGTTCTATCTTAAAGTTTTCCCAAGTCCGGGTATAGGACTTATGAGTAATCACCAAGCACCCTGAAAACCAGGAAAATCCAGACAAACATATATTCAAAATATAACACATAAACAGCAATAACACATATATAGATATAAACAAAGATAGACTTAACCCACTTAGGGATGGACCAGCAAGAGGTCAATTTGTCCCCAATGAAGTCGACATTTTTCTGTAGCGGTAGAAATGTTCAAGACTAAGCCATTGGATTGACTAGACTTTATACAAATCAAAATAAAAATCGCTACCGCGCTTTATTGTTTCCAAAGGAATGGGAAAAGAGCGAATAACCCAAAAATGGGGAAAGATTCAAGGTAAGGGGGTTGGTTATGCAAAGGGAAGGTATTAGCACCCTAAACATCTACGGTACTCCACATAACCTCTTTGTAAAATTTGTATATCTTGGCTATAAAAAGATGTGTTGTGTATAAAATGGATAGTGGAGGTGAGAAAAGAAGTATTTTTATGATTTTTGCACCCGCTGCGATTGCGAACCTTTAGTGCCTACGTACCACCTTTCGTGCAATAGGGGATCAGGGTACACGCAGTTCCTCTTTTAAAAATTTGAAACACGAGTGTGTTGATTATATTTATGAGATAAGACATCATCGTCATTGTCCGTGTCGAAAATATACTTACTACCTACAATCATGAGAAAGGAGAATTTGCATCATCTCAAAGTGGAGGATATGTCTTGGAGTTTAAAATCAACAATGCCTCACTCAACACCCACGTGGAAAATATCTCACTTCACTACATATTGTATAAGTATAGTTGTTTGCATCACTAAAAGGATTGACAAGAGCCTAATATTTTAAGAAAAGTTTAAAGGTAAAACCCAAAGTGGAAAAATGATTGGAAATGAGATTGATTGACTTTTAGTCTTCTCACAAAGAAGTGTCAAAGTATTATTAAATTGATTCTATTTTATTTATGAAAATGTTTTGAAAATGCATGGACCTAATTCCAAGTTTATTATGAAAGTATTTCAAGTTTCAAAAACAAGAAGAGTTTTTAAAAAGGAGGGAGAAGATTTTTGAAATTAAAGAAGATGGGAGGAGAAGAAGAGACTATCCTAAAGCATAAGGTAAAAGCTAAGGATAAGGACCATCTAACCAATAAGAAGCCAAAACTTGACATTAAGAGTCAAGATATAATTCCCATTCTTTGGATTGAAACCAAGCAAGCAAAGATATTAGACCTCTTCAAATGTATTAAGTCTTCACAAAAATTGGGCAGAGTAATGGATGTACGCGGGTGAATTCCAGATTACAAACAAAGATTGTAATCAAAAAACATGCACACAAAAAACAAACAATTAACCCAATGTCTTGAGGTAAACCTCAAGAGCTCCAGACAAAATAATCAGATAAGATCACAAGGTATCCAAGATAGGCAAAGGTTTCTAATCCTAAGTCCAATAAAAAGTCCCATACTCCATCATTCCAAGGATAGTAACCAAATAGTCCAAGTACCATTAAGAGTTTTTTAGGGTTTATGTTGATTATTAAGTATTTTAGAACAAGGAAAAAGAAAAGCTCAAGTGAGCAAAGTAAAAAATGACAAGAAAATAAATGCTCAAATGAGCAAAGATGAAAATGGCATGAAATGTAAAATGCTAAAAAAATATATAGCACATAAATCATAATAGAATAAAAGCATAAAATAAAACAAGTCAATAATTAGTGGTTAGTTGGATGACCATCTTGAAACTTGCATTTGGAACTCATTAGAGGATTGGTAGAACCAAATCCTCCACACAACAAGTTGCATTTGCTTTTTGTCAAGTATATCATCCATTTGGAGTTCTCACAAATACCATTTAATGAACAACGATGTTTAAGTGATCCACGTTGACCAAAGGTGTTGTAGATCCATTAGAGGATTGGTAGAACCAAAGCCTCCACACAATGAATCTCAAGGTTATTGGATCAAAGAGATCAAATTAACATACTTGGGCTTGCAATCATAAGTTTGGGCCACGAATGATCATTTATTCAAATTGGGACAAAATTTAGCGCTATGTTAAGCAATCGTAAGTGGACTTATATAGAAGTCGCACCTATTTTGAGGCCGGTAAATAGAAATCTATGCACCATTTGTTTTGAGACATGATATAGAGATCATGCTCCAACAACATTTAGTGCAATGAGAAGGGGATGAGATGAAGGGGATTAGGGCTAAAAAGATGAATAAACCACAAAAAATTTAATCAAACTATTATTAAAATCATGCATCCATTTTGGTGGAGTTGAACTCAACACCCAAGATCCAATGATGTTAATAAAGTCATGATCAAAAAATAAACTCAAGACAGCCAGAAAATAATCACAAAATAATAATATATTTAATATATACATTAAAAGGGGTAAAAAATGTTTAAAAGAATAGAAAATAATGAGGAAAATATCAATTATGTTCAAATTATTCAAGAAACGAAAAATAAGACCATAGAAAAATCAGAAGTGGATCCAAATATTTTTATAAAAATTTTGGTAATTTTTAAAACTCAGAAACTATTTTTAAACTATTTAAAATTGCTAAAACAAACATAAAATAGATCAAAAATAGTAAACCTCAATATAAAATTCCATTAAATTTTCAGAAAGGCAAAAATATGCAAAATAATATTCATGAATTTTTTCATAATTAAAAAATGTCAAAAAGTATTTTTTAAGTAATTAAAAAAAAGCAAATAATACAAAAAATATAAAAAATACCAAATGTTAAAATAAAAATGTAAA
Source organism: Vicia faba (assembly GCA_948472305.1). Lineage (NCBI taxonomy): Eukaryota > Viridiplantae > Streptophyta > Magnoliopsida > Fabales > Fabaceae > Vicia > Vicia faba. Next base: position 979,822,029 of record OX451737.1, on the reverse strand, counting down.
ACAATATTCATGAGATCAGAAATAATTCAAAGTATTTTTTGTGAATTTTTCATAATTTTTGGATAAAAAATAAAAGAGTTATGAATTTTTGAAAATTTAATCAAATAAAATATAAAATCAGAAAATAAAATAAAACCAAAAAGATGTGGACCATTAGATCAAAGTTAAAACGCGTTAGTAAGCTAATCCAATGGACCAGACGCGTTGTGCTTGATATGGACCTTAGTGAAACACACATGTAATTAGAAAAAGGGCAACCAACGAAATTAAAACGCTTGGCACGCTATCATTGGCTGAGACGAGACATGTCATCATCTTCAACCTCCAGACACCCTGCAATGGGGATTTTGTGAGATTCTTCAAATGGAAAAATTAGGATCCCTGGCTAGCATCATTGAACTCGTCTCTTCAAGATGATTCTAACACAACCATCGCGCCAAATTTATGTAAAGTATGGAAAGAGATATGAATCAAAACACAGAAAAATAGCGAGCACCTTTAATTTGAGATTTCTCACTCAATTCTTAATGGATTTAAAAATTTTAAGCAGCATTAGAATCAGACAAAGGAGTAGAACATATTAGTGTTTGATTTGGATCCAATTGGTGGAGAATTCTACCTTTTCGAAGTTCAAGTAAGAAGCTCTGAAAATGGACTTCTGTAGCTTGGATTATGGGTCATTTTGAATGGTTTAAGTGCTGGAGAGTTTGTATGAAGTTCAAGGATGATGAATGAGCAAAGAATTTTGGAAAAGGAAGCTTAAATTTCAAAAATTGAATTCAATAAAAGTGGGTTCGTGTGAAGTTTTGGCAGGGTGTTCTTGGCTCTCACAGCTTGGGAAATTGAATGGGGTATGACCCTCTATTTATAGGGAAGTGAATGGGAATGAAAATTTGAAGAAACAAGGAAGTTTGGAGGGAAATTGAGTAAGGGTCGATCACGAGTGAAGTGTGACTTCATTTCCATCAAAACTCAGCCAAACCTTGTGTTTTAGGGTGCTAATCACTTCCGGCAAGTTTTCTAATCAAGTTTAAATCAAAATAGCGCACAAATCTTATGTTTAGAAGTCACATTATGGATTTCAAAATTCTTACTTTGTGCAAAATTCAGTTTCAAACTACCAAATTCAAACCTATGGCATTTCCACCTCAAGGGGTCTTAGGGAATAATTCTAGATGCTTTGGAAAGATGAGATTACAAGCTTTGCAATGGAAAAAGAATGGAATCAAATGAATGCTTGAGCTGAAAGTTACATGGAGTCAAAGTTGAAGAAAAAGAGTTGACTTTCCTTACTTAGAAAAATTTCAAACTCTTCTTTAAAAATGACCTATAATCTCTTGCATCCAAACATGGCCTTCCACTTAGAATTTTCTCTTGAACAAAAAAGATGGAATGAAGTATACCTATTGAATGACATTTTTCAATTTGAACCACTCAAAATCTCCAAAAATTGAGCAAGTTATGACTTGTTGAAGTTGGCCAAAAATCATGAAATGACCTATAATCTCTTGCATTCTTAAGGCAACTTCCATCCATTTTCTCACTTTGCATATAAAAGAAGGCAAAAACTAAACATCTTCAAGATCATCATGGAAAAATAATGGGCTCAAGGTGATAAAAATTGACCAAGTTATGACCATTTGAAATCACATATGAAAAATGAGGGATTCATCTGGATGACTTGTAATCTTTCTTCTTCACCAAGTTCCTTCCACATGAAAACTCCTTGGAACTTTTGAAATGATTTGTTGGTAAATATTTGAAGAGAATAATATTCTTGGAATCACCCAAAAATACCAAAAGATGAGAAAGATATGCCCTTCTGAAGTCCAAAACCCTAGCCTCTAGATCAAGAGAATGCTTGGTGGAACTTTGCCAAGTTTGAACAAACTTTTTGTGACAATATTCTTCCTTTGTGAATAGGATTTGTTGAGGATGATGATAAGGACTCATGTCCACCAAAACTACTTCAATACCAACTTCAAAACAACTTCAATGGTGAGGTTTGAATCTCTCAAGCTTTTGACTAGGGCATGGAAATAAACTCATGAACCCATGATGCAACTTGCTAAAACTCATTTCCTTTACCTACATTACTAACAAGTAAGACAAACCAATATTTGTATTTGTTAATTTAGAAAGAGAATCAAAGAAAAATATCCATGATCACCAAGGAAAACAAATCAAGGTGCTTGGTGACTCCTCAAAGAGCAAAGCTAAAGATAGGGAGAAGAACCAAAAGCCCTAATGTGATTTTGTGGTGATTGAAACAATATGGTATGATGAAGGGATCTTAGGAGGGAAAATTATGGTAAAACATAACAACCTCAAGTTCCGAGAGCTCCACAGAGACAAAGAGCGCCTAAAATAAGATTTGATCCTATTCCCATGTCATATGCTCAGCTTCTCCTCAGTTACTTGCCAATCAATTGGTTCAGCTGCGTGAACTTGGTCCACCACCAAATCCTCTCCCCAGGGGGTATGACATTGATGCTCATTGTGAATTTTATTCTGGAGCCCTAGGACACACGATTGAGAATTGTAGAACATTTAAATGTAAAGTTCAAGACCTCCTCGATGCAAAGGCCATCAATTTCAACCCTGTTAGTCCCAATACTCAGAATAATCCCATGCCTCCTCACCCAGGGGCAGCGGTCAATGTTATTGAAGAAAGTAGTGAACAGACTCTAGTATCCAAGGTTGACGAGATCAAGATGCCATTAGGAACTGTTAGATAACATTTGTTGGAGCACCAGGTGCTGCATGAACTCCATGATTTTTGCTTAACATGTTCCTCTAAATCTGAAGAGTGTACTAGTTTGAAGACGGCTATCCAACAGCTAATGGATGAAGGTGCCCTACAGGTAGAGAAGATATTTCAAGAATAAGAGAATGATTTCTTAGAAATTCCTTATTATCCGAGAAGCATCTCAGTAACCCCATGTACCCCGTTGACAATTCAGGCTCCTACTACCCCATTAATAATTCAAGCTTCAGTTACCCCCTCGACAACTCAAGCTCTTATTCCTCCTCTATGTAACAACTCAAAAGTAGTTCCGTGGGAGTATAACATGGTCTATATTCTTGGGAAGAAATACGAGTGTCCTCCAGTAGTTGATAATGGTATTAACAACATTGCAGGAACCACTAATAAGACTCGTAGTGGCAGGATATTTTCTCCCCCACCACTCCCTCCCAAAGAAACTAACAGTGATGCTCTGGCTAAGGCTAGGGGCAAGCAAGTGATTGATAACCAACATGAACCTTCAGTAGGACAAGAAGTGGAGCGGCTTTTGAGGATTCTTAAGCGAAGTGATTACAAAGTGGTGGATTAACTCAATCAGACGCTGTCCAAGATCTTTATCTTGTCTTTCTTCTTGTGTTCAGAGACCCACCATAATGCTTTACTGAAGATTTTGTGTTTCGCCCATGTTACTCAAGATATTTCTGTGGCCCAGTTTGAAGGGATCGTAACCAATATTTCTGTAGGAAAATGTTTTGGTTTCTGTGATGATGAGCTCCCAGTTGAAGGTAGAGCTCACAATAAAGCACTTCACGTTTCTATGAAGTGTTTGGATACAGTTTTATCTTGACTTTTGGTAAATACGGGTTCTTCACTCAATGTGATGCCTAAGGCTACTATGTTTAAGCTGAATATGGATGGGGTAATGATGAGGCCTTCCACCCTGGGTGTTTGAGCGTTTGATGGTTCAAAGATATCTGTGGAGGGAGAAGTGGACTTTCCTATCAAGATTGGTCCCCACACTTTCTATCTATCATTCTTGTTATGGACATTCGTCCATCCTATACTTTCCTTTTGGGTTTCCCATGGATCCATGTAGCAGGAGTTGTGACATCTACTCTTCATAAATGCCTGAAGTTCATTGTAAATGACAAAGTTTTCGTCATTTGTGGAGAAGAAGATGTAGTGATTAACAATCTAACAACCTACCATTATATGGAAGTGGAAGGTGAGGTGTAGGAGTTACCTTTTCAAGGTCTAGAGATTGTTTCTGTTAACAAGTTACCTGTCATAGAAGGTAAAAAGTATGAAGCACCTATGGCCTCTCTGAATGATGCCAAAGCCCTCATGGAAGTTAGATCTCCCCATGATGGTTGGCGAAAATTAATTGAAGTACCTGAGAAGAGAGATCGTTGTGGTCTTGGGTATCAGCCATTATCCTCCGTGCAAGCTAGTTTGGTTATTCCCAAAGGAAAGCAGGTTCTCCCAATTTTTGAAGTGTTCATCAATGTTGGTAAAACCAAAGTAGGACAAGTGCTCGCAACAGATGATGAAGGTGATGATAAAGATGTTTCCAAGTTTATCTATCAGGTTTCGTCAGACCAGGAGCTCGGCAATTGGGCTGCCATGGACATCCCTGAAGTTGTTTTCCTTGATGTGTAATTTTCTGTTTCCATTAAGTCATATTCCCCTCCCAAGGCATAGAGACAGCTTGTAGAAGGGGCCCCTTATGTTTTAATCTCCGTTTAAAATTGAATGAAAAATCGCACTTTCGCGTACAACTTTGTTCCTTGTCTTTTCTTTTACTTTTACTTTTCAAAATAAAAAATGGCAATGCTTTTCTTTTCACATTCTAAATATTTTCCTGCACTTTCTAAAATAAAACATAAAATCATCAATCATGCATATCCGTCTCGAACTCCGTCAAAAGTGATAGTGCTATGGTTCCTAATATCCTTGAGAATTCAGTCGACCATGCTGACTAAGATAGTGGCGAAGATTGTGAAGTCCCTGAAGAACTAGAAAGACTTTTGAGACAGGAAGAGAAGGCCATCCAACCATATCAGGAAGAAACGGAAGTTATCAATCTCGGTACTGAAGAGGTAAAAAGAGAAGTCAAGATAGGTGTTGCCTTGAAAAGTGAAGAAAAGAAGGGGTTGATTGAGTTGCTTCGAGAGTATGCTGACATCTTCGCCTGGTGGTATGAGGACATGCCCGGTTTAGATACTGATATAGTGATGCACAGATTGCCACTCAAGGTAGAATGTCCTCCTGTGAAGCAGAATCCATGAAGGACCAGATCCGACATGGCTTTGAAGATCAAAGAAGAAGTTCAGAAAAAGCTTGAGGCATGCTTCTTATCTGTGATAAATTATCCGCCTTGGATTGCTAACATTGTGCCTATACCTAAGAAAGATGGTAAGGTACGTATGTGTGTTGACTACCGAGACTTGAATAGATCAAGCCCAAAATATGATTTCCCATTGCCTCATATTGATGTATTGGTTAATAATACTACTCAGTCTACAGTGTTCTCTTTCACGGATGGATTCTCGGGTTACAATCAAATAAAGATGGCACTTGAAGACATGGATAAAACAACTTTCACAACTCCTTGGGGTACCTTTTGCTATAGGGTCATGCCTTTTGGTCTCAAAAATTCTGGTGCAACATATTAGCTTGCTATGGTGACTCTCTTTCACGATATGATTCATAAAGAGATCGAGGTGTGTGTGGATGATATGATTGCAAAATCGCAAATTGAGGAAGAACATATGGTCCATTTGTAGAAGTTGTTTGATTGTCTACGAAAGTTTAGGTTAAGGCTTAATCCTAACAAGTGCACCTTTGGGGTTCGTTCGGGAAAGTTACTTGGTTTTATCGTAAGTCATCGAGGGATTGAATTAGATCCCGAAAAAGTAAGAGTAATACAAGATATGATGGCACCCAAAAATTAAAAGGAAGTATATGGGTTCCTTGGAAGGTTGAATTACATAGCCAGGTTAATTTCTCATCTTACAGCTACCTGTGAACCCATCTTTAAATTATTGCGCAAGAATCAAGATGTCAATTGGATGAAAGTTGTCAAGAGGCCTTCGAAAAGATTAAACAGTACCTTCAGGAACCACCAATACTCATACCTCCAGTTCTAGGGAGACCTCTCATTATGTACTTAACTGTGCTTGAAGGATTTATGGGTTGTGTACTCGGACAACATGATGATAATGGATGAAAAGAACACGCCATCTATTGCTTGAGCAAGAATTTTAATGATTGTGAATCAAAGTATTCATTAATCGAGAAGACTTGTTGCTCTCTTACGTGGGTAGCTTGACGTTTGAGGAAATACATGTTGACACATTCTACACTTCTGATATCTTAGATGGATCCGATAAAGTACATCTTTGTGAAACCAGCACTTACAGGAAGATTGGCTCGATGGAAAATACTTTTATCTGAGTATGACATTCAGTATGTCACACAAAATGCTATTAAAGGTAGAATTCTTGCTGATCATCTCGCCCACCAACCATTGGAAGAGTATCATTCAATGCAGTTCGATTTTCTAGACGAGGATGTTCTAATACTTGTTGATAAAGAAGGACCCAAACTAGGGGAGCGATGGACTCTCACATTCGATGGTGCGTCAAATGCTATGGGCCATGGCATTAGGATAATTCTTACTTCTCCATGCAATACTCACATACCTTTCACAGCTAGACTATGTATTAATTGTACAAATAATGTCGCGGAATATGAAGCTTATGTGATGGGCCTTGAAGCAGCCATTGATTTGAAGATCAAGATTCTTGAAGTTTATGGGGATTATGCCTTAGTGATATATCAAGTACGAGGTGATTGGGATACAAGACACCCTAATTCAGTTCCATATCGGGATTACATATTAGAGTTGTTGTCTGCTTTTGATGAGATCCCCTTTGAGCACATTCTTAGAGAAGTAAGTCAACTGGCAGATGCTTTTGCCACTTTAGCAGCAATGTTCAAAGTCAGTTATCTTAATCATGCACCTAATATAAGAATCCTTCGTTACAAGGAGCCAACACACATTTACCCTGCTCATTGTCTCACAACTGAAGACGTGTCAGGCGAAAAGCCGTGGTATTTCGATATCAAAAGATATCTTGAGAAGTAAGAGTACACCGAGGTTGCCACAATCTGTGATAAGCGAACTTTTAGAAGGTTAGAATCCAAGTTTTTACTGTCAGGGGACATTCTGTACAAAAGAAGCTATGTTTCGGTTATGCTCAGATGCATGGATAGACACGAAGCAGAATCCATCATACGAGAAATTCACGAGGGCTCTTTTGGGACTCATGCCAGTGGACATTCCATGGCCAAGAAAATTGTACGAGCAGGCTATTTCTGGATGAAGATGGAAACTGACTGTTGTGTGTATGCGAATATGTGCCACAAATGTCAAGTTTACGCAGACATGATACATATTCCTCCCACTCATTTGAATGTGATGACTTCACCATGGCCCTTTGCAATGTGGGGCATTGATATAATCATACGGATCGAGCCAAGTGCTTCTAATGGCATAGGTTCATTCTTGTCACTATTGACTACTTCACCAAATGTGTGGAAGCAGCTTCGTACAAGAATGTGACCAAGCAAGTCATCATCCGCTTCATCAAGAAAGAAATCATATGCCATTATGGAACTCCTAACAAGATCATCACTGATAAAGGGTCGAATCTCAACAACAAAATGATGAAGGAAATGTGTGAAGAATTCAAGATTGAGCACCATAATTCACCACCCTATCGGCCAAAAATGAATGGGGAAGTCGAAGCAACTAACAAGAACATAAAGAATATTGTCCAAAAAATGGTGATAACATACAAAGATTGGCATGAGATGTTGCCTTTTGCTCTACACAACTATCGAACTTTGGTGCATACTTCCATTGGGGCAACTCCTTTTTCACTAGTCTATGGTATGGATGCGGTGCTCCCAGTAAAAGTGGAGATTCCTTCATTGAGGGTTCTGAAGGATACTAAACTTGATGAAGCTGAAAGGATTCAAAAAAGGCTCGACCAAATAAATCTCATCGAAGAGAAGCGCCTAGCGGCCATTTGTCATGGTCAGTTATATCAACAGCATCTCAAGAGAGCATTTGACAAGAAGAAACGACCTCGAGAGTTCCACACAGGTGACCTGGTCTTAAGGAAGATTCTGCCAATTCACTCTGATACAAGAGGAAAGTGGACTCCCAACTATGAGGGGCTGTAAATCATGAAGAAATATTTCTCAGGAGGTGCTCTAATCCTGACAGACAGGGATGGGGAAGACGTGCCACTTCTTGTCAATTCAGACTCAATCAAAAAATACTACGCATAAAATGACCCGCTAAGCCGAAAACCAGAAATGGTGGCTTAGGCAAAAGTCAGGGGTAGAAAAAAAGAAGAAAGAAAATAAAGAGAATAACCCGCTAAGTCAAAAACCCAAAGGGGCGGTTTAGGCAAAAATGGGTGCTCTGGTGGATTGAAAACCCGAAAGGGCGATCCAGGAAAAAATTAGGGACAAAAAGCGAAAGACTGCAGTCAGAAAAACTCGTCACAAATAACAAGTACACCCTCCTGACACTAGATGGATCAATTCAACTATTATCCTTCGGAAGCATAACACTAGGACGATCCAGGATATGGGAAGTATAGCAATATCAGTTTTAATGGAAGTTCGATATTTTCTTATTGCCATTTTACTTGTTGTATTTTGTCTTTTGTTCGCAACTTCCTCATTTAGGAGTTGTTTCCATGTACGAATGTCTATTCACAGGACAAACTCATTAATAAAAATGTGCCCTTCCACCAAAAATTCTTTGTTATGACCTTTTACTTTATTTTTCGCATGTGAATGGCGATTTAAATTCTTTATTAAGCATTGCATTGAAAACAATAAGGCAGTATTAATCACAAGCTAAGATGTGAAACATGACATTACATGGATATAAAGGCATTCCAAGGGAATGCCATGATGTTCAAGTGTTTGTTTTTGTGTGCAGGTAGCAAGTCATAACGGTCACCTCGACCAAGCTTTCATCCTCATCACCTCCTTACAGACGACTGAGCACCCGATTCTCCAACACCGAGAAACTTGGGGCATTTGATGAGATCCATGTCTCTACTCAGTCATTCACAAGGAGTCCAACATACGAAGAAAGTCAGATCAAGTTACTCCTCCTCGACAAGATTTAATCCCCAGTGAACTCGACAAGGCCATAACTCTATTCTCAAAGTTCTCAAGCACCCATCTATATTGGCATCTCAAGACAACGGGAAACGGATCCCAGTGAGCCTAATATTGGGCACTTTGCATACAATAATCATCACTGCATATTAAATTGCATCCTCAAATGCATAACATATCCATGAATCATCATGCTACACTTCAAAATGCATATGAAGCATGAGCCAAATTTGGTACCTTGCCCGAAAGCCCCAAATCAATTCCCAAAATAGTAAAACATACCTACAAAGAATATCATCCTCATAATTTCCAGTTGACATCTGTCATTACACTACCAATCAAAAATTCATTGTGCCAGTACATTGTACTCCCTAACTCTCAATACTCACGTTATCTTTTTAGGGTCTAGGACGTCCGTAGATCTTACCATCGTGTTATCTTTTCCCAAGTCGTAGGTCATTCGTAGACTTTACCCTTGCATTATCTTTTCTAGGGTCGTAGTGCAGATCTTACCCTCACATTATCTTTCTAGGGTCATAGGTCGTTCATATATCTTTACCCTCATGTTATCTTTTCTAGGGTTGTAGGTCATCCGTAGATCTTACCCTCACGTTATCTATTTTAGGGTCGTAGGTTATCCGTAGACTTTACCCTCACGTTATCCTCCCCCGGGTCGTAGGTCATCCGTAGACTTTACCCTCACATTATCTTCTCTTGGGTCGTAGGTCACTCATAGACTTTACCTTCGTGATATCTTTTTCGGGGTCGTATGTCATCCGTAGACTTTACCCTCGCGTTATCTTTTCCCAGGTCGTAGGTCGTCCGTAGATCTTACCCTCACATTATCTTTTTTAGGGTCGTAGGTCGTCGGAAGACTTTACCCTCACGTTATCCTATCTTGGGTCGTAGGTCGTCTGTAGACTTTACCCTCACGATATCTTTTTCGGGGTCGTAGGTCGTTCGTAGGCTTTACCTTCTATTGTACCCCAAAATTTACCCTCCCATTTTTCATACAAGATATTATCCTAGGGTTTCTCGAATATCCAATTTGGCTCAAACGTTGATCAGACAGATTCTCTTCCTAGGCAACAAATCAACAATTAGGGTTTGGTATTTCTCAGAGAAAATTGAGTTTTCAAGGTTTCAAATGGTATTCATAGGTCTTCCTATCTCCTCAAGGATGTTTATGCCAGTTTTCAAACTTTGCATTGCAAGTTTGCTCAGTCGATGGCTCAGATAACTGAAAACGATTACATTGACCCAAAAATCGACCTTTTGCAAGAGCGAGTTCAAACGACTCTAACTTCTTCATTATTCGATATTTTTGAGAGGTTCTTTTTGTGTATGATTCTACTTGATGTCATCTCCAATTTCTCTTCACAAATCAAGAGCTGATTATGTGTAGAAGATCACCAAAATTCAAATACGTTAGAAGTCACATCATGGACTTTGACCTAATCTTAAGTAACTGTCGCCTGATTTCTAAGAATTGTGATTCCCTCAAATTACAAGATCTTGGGACTATTATTTCTGCATATGGTCATAAGTGATGTCGCTTACGAGTTTATCAAGAGGAAATTATGTTTGGAGCATTTTGAAAGTTATCGAATCATCGCAAGTCATTTGTTTGATTTTGAATGTTCTTAGCCACAATTTGTTTTTCTCAGGATTATGTTTCTCAGGTTGAAGTTTTGTTAATTCTACAAGATTGATGAATGTTCTTAATGCATGATTTGTTTTGGCAATGAAGTTCCATTTTAATCGAGCATGGCATGCGAGTTCATTTTTGAATGCGAGTTTTGATTTGTACATGATGTGAAGATTAATATTTTCATTTTAAATGAACATGGTTTTGGATTCGAGTTAACCAAGTGAAATTGAATTCTTAAACATTTATTTTGTTTAGAAGTTTGATTGGAGTACAAGACGCATGGTTTACTTGAAATACAAGTTACAAAACTCATTTGTGATTGCTTGAAGTTCAAGTTACAGAATCAAGGTGCATCATTCAAACCATTCAATTTCAAAGTTCAAGATTCCAAGTTACAGAATCAAGGTGCATAATTACTATACAACAAACTTCATCATTCTCAAATTTACTCAAGTTTTGTGTTCATTACATCAAAAGGAAATTTCAAGTTTTCTATTCAAAGTTGTTACCTTTACTACAAGAAATTGGAAAACTTCAAGATTCATCAACTTATGTTACAAAGATTACAAGTTAATACAAGCTACAAATTTTGTTTTGTTTACAAAGAAAGAAATTTTATTTTGTTTATTCAATTCTTCTTTGCTTCATCGTCAAGCAACTCATCCACTCCTTGCTAGCCAAGACTTTCTCTTCACCTTGCCTCCCTTGTCACACATGAAACCAAATCAAGAAAGAATTAGTAATCAAATAAATTCAAAATAGACAAAATTACAATTGATTGGAAATTCATCATTAGGGTAATTCTTGGAATCAGAAAAAGAAAGAGTTTGTTTATGTGCTAAGGCCTCTAAATTTCAGTTTTATCATGGGCCAGGTTTCTATTGCAAATCTCAAAGGAATTGGTTCACAATAGACAAAAAGGTGCAAACAGAATTTCAAGTCCAACACAAATTCAAATCTAACAAAATTCAGCCCAACATAATTTCAGGACCAAAAGTCAAGCCTCATACATATTATTTCAATAAAAGTAAGATTTGCATCATTGTCTAGGAAGGAATCTTTTGCAAATCTCAAATATTTGGTTCAAAAAAGATAAAGAGGAAATCAAGAAAAGTCAGAACTAGCATCACAAAAAATACCATTCCAGCAAGCAAACAAAAAGCCTCATTATTTTATGGTTTCAATGAATACTCAGAGATGTAATGTCAAAATCATAGACCAAAGACAATAGTATTGCAAAATCTCAAAAGACAATGTTTTGGATTACAGAAAATCAAAACAGCAAGCCAAGCCCGAAAGTAAACAAGCAAAAGTACAGAAGCCTGTACAAAGTCTAACAGCACAGTACAACAAAGTACCAAAGCCTGTACAAAATCTAAAAGCAACAAGCAACAAGTACTATAGTTCAAAAAAGCGGAAGAAAAGTGATAAGACAAGCTCCCTCATGTCAAAATCAACTTTGTGCAGAAAAACGAGCAAGCTAAAGGTCACAATATAAAAAGCATAAAGCAGTTCACAGTAAAAGAAGAATTTTCGTTCCAAAATATACAGAGACGGCATAACAGAACCAAAAAACCTCTTCCTATTTTTTCCAACAAAAATATACAGAATCCCAAAATCACAACCAACACCATAACCCTCTTCCATATTTGGTCAAAAAAATATACAAACACAAAAACAAAATCGCATGCAAACGGCCAAACCCAAAACATTTGTTTCCATCATTTTCCTAAATAACAACAACCCTTCAGAGATTCGGTAAAAAGAAGAAGATTGGAACAAACTCACCCAGAAATCAAGCTGGTAAGTCCAAAGCCTTCCTTCCCCTTTCCATTGTTGTTCGTCTCACTGAAATCACGCAAGAAAAAGATAGAAACTCAGAATAAAAGAAAATTTAAAGAGCGAAACTGGAAGAAAAGATGGAACACAGAGGATATCCTTGATGTCTGGCGAAGAGGATGAAGAAGAAAGAATCCAAAATCGCAAAGCAGTGAGAGAGAGAGAGAGGAAGATAGGAGGCGCTTCCTCTTTGAGTTTAGGGTTTCATAAACCCTGTTGTTTTGATTTAGTTTCGTGATAAAAGGTGGGTCTTGGGTCAACCTGGTTCGGCCCAAGCCCACCATATATTTTTATTTCAAAAAACTAACATTCTTTTTTTTATATATTATTGGATTCACATTATGTACATATGAAACAGCTTGGCGCGTTGGTGAAGGTATTGTTTGGTAAACACAAAGGCCCGGGTTCGAGATCCCCTGGGACCTTTTGTTGTTTTTATTTTCTTTATTTTTGTTTATTGTTTTTTATTTCAGTATCATTGGGCCTAAGTCCCAGGCCCAGTGCCCCATTCACATGCACGTCCCCTACTACTCAGTATACCACACAGGCCCAAATCCCATGTTTTTTTATTCCTTTTGCTATGTACAAAAAACTGCCATTGGGCCACACTCTAACCAAAAATTGTTCTCTACAAAACACCCCAAATCAAAGTTTCACCCCCCTTGACTTATTTTATTTTTTATTTTTTTTCTTTTCTTTCTTTTAGTTATTATTATTAATATTATTACAATATTTATTTTTATTAATAAAAATATCAAAAAATATTTTATTTATTTACTCATATTAAATATACTCATATTTATTTCTTTTAGACTAAAAGACCAAAATATTTTCTTATTAAATTCATTTTCCTTTCTTAAAAATTAATTAAATAATTATATTTAGGTTTATTCTTATTATTTATTTAGAACTTAGGCTTCTTTTAATTAATTAATTTCATGTATACTATTTCTAATATAATCAAAACCACTTTCTAAAAACCCTAAAAAAATATGTTCTCTTTAAATTAATTTATTTTACTAACTTAATTTTAATTTTCTTATTTTTAGTTAATTATTTTATTTTAGTTAACTAGGTAAAAAAAAACCTTTCTTAACAAAAATCCAAACAAAAATAATTTCTTTTCCATTTATCTTCTTATATATTTATTCAATTCTTGTACAATATTCAATATGGTTGTAATAGCTAATTAGATTTAATTTTCTTTCAAAATCCCCATTTGTAAATTTGTACACCCCCTCCCCTATTGATGTAATAGCTTAGTATTTTTATTTTCCGCAATTTAATGCTTTATATATAAATGTTAGTAAATTAGGGTTTGTATGGAAAGATAAAATCAATGCTTAGAAAACCCTAATTCAAAGACAAAACAATGCATGTAAATCAACATACTTTCACACTTACACCCTTAGGGTAAATCCACTTGTTGCCTTGAGAAATAAATGGTCATAATACACATGTGGGTATCTTAGCAAAAGAAGTCAAAAAATACAAGATCATAGTCCCTCAATGACGCTATCAATGTTGCCTTTCAAAATGATCTTAGTCCTTACAGAAAATGCTAAGATATCTCACAACATTGCTATCATGGCTATACGATGACCCATGCCTGTCACTTTTACATCCAAAGATAGGGTTTCTTACCAATCCACGGTAAGATAACAATGTCAAAGGAAATAGGAAATAAACAAGAAATACTTTTGAGTAGGTAGAATGTTCCTAGTTGCTTGCTCATTTTCAAATCAAAACATCCTTTCTATTTTCAAAACAAACACCAACACTTTCAAAAACATCTTTCAAACTTAAAGACATTTTCAAAAGACAAACATTTTGTACGCGTTCTTATAGAAACGAGAGCCATTACAAAGAAAACATCTTTTCAAAATCTCTTTCAAAAACACATTCCACAAACACGTCTTTGAACTATTTTCAAAAACAACACTTTGTACGCATTCTTATAGAAACGAGAACCATTACAAAGACATTTTCAAAATACTTTCAAAAAACCACACAAAGCACATTTTCAAACAAAAGCAAGTGATCTAACAAGAAACTAAGAGCCCATAGATAACTACGGATGAAAAGGGTGCTAATACCTTCCCTTGTCATAATCTACCCCCCGAACCCAAGAAAACATCTCTAAAGGTATTTCATGTTCTTTTAAACTTTTCCTTTCGAATAAAATAAAAGTCGATGGCGACTCTTGTTAACCGTAACATTTGAAATCAAATGCAAAACAACCAAGTCAGTTCTCCCACCGCATTACACCCTCGCATTATCTTTTCTAGGGTCGTAGGTCGTCTGCAGATATTACCCTCATGTTTTCTTATCTTGGTTCGTAGGTCTTTGTAGATCTTATTCCCACTTTACCTTTTTTAGGGTCGTAGGTCGTCCGTAGATCTTATCCTCGCGCTATCTTTTCTTGGGTATTAGGTCGTCCGTAGATCTTACCCTCACGTTATCTATTTTAGGGTCGCAGGTCATTCGTAGAATTTACCCTCACGTTATCCTCCCCTGGGTCGTAGGTTATCGGTAGACTTTACCCTCACGTTATCTTCTCTTGAGTTGTAGGCCGTCCGTAGACTTTACCCTCGTGATATCTTTTTCAGGGTCGTAGGTCGTCCGTAGACTTTACCCTTGTGTTATATTTTCCCGGGTCGTAGGTCGTCCCTAGATCTTACCCTCACGTTATATTTTTTAGGGCCGTAGGTCGTTCATAGACTTTACCCTCATGTTATCCTCTCTTAGGTCATAGGTCATCCGTAGACTTTACCCCCACGATATCTTTTTTGGGTTCGTAGGTCGTCCGTAGGCTTTAGCCTCGCATTATCTTTTCTAGGGTCGTAGGTCATCCTCATATCTTTCCTGCATGTTGTCTTATCTTGGGTCGTAGGTCTTCCGTAGATCTTATTCTCGCTTTATCTTTTTTAAGGTTGTATGACATCCGTAGATCTTATCCCCGTGTTATCTTTTCTAGGGTCGTAGGTCGTCCGTAGATCTTACCCTCTTTTTATCTTTTTCTTGGGTCATAGGTCGCTCGCCGGTCTTACCCTCGTGATATCCTTTCTCTCGAGTCGTAGATCATACGCCAATTCTTACCCGTTTGTTTGTACCTTTCTTTTTGGGTCGTGAATCCCACGCGATAGATTTTCTATTGTCATCGGGTTCTACACGTCGTCTTTAAGTTATCATGTTTTCATAAATCCTACTTTCAGTCACCATGACATCATCAACCATATATTTTCAGTCACCTTAACACCCGCTTCCCTGATACCGTGTATTGGCACTATTACCCCAGCACAAGCTACCATTATTCAAACCGCATTTACCCGTCATGACCAGTTCACCAAGAAATTCATTTTTTTCTCATCCCCCAACAGATGTCACGAACAAATAACACTCACACCATCTCTCCAAGAAAAATTCCAGGTTCTAGTATTTAATCATCTTCCACCTCGAACTTTCGAAAGGCTGACGCCTATCTCACCTTCAGGTTTAAGAAGATTAAATAGGGGCAGCTGTCGTACCCAAAATTTGTCCTACCTTTTACTTTTGTCTGGATTAGACTTCACATTTCATCTACATCATCCTCACTTGCTCATTTGCATATCATGCATTGCATTGAATCAGGCACTTTGGTTCAAAGCATTAGGGTTATGCCATCCTTATGTTTAATTTTGGTTTGAAGTTTCTTCATTAGGTAAAAATAAATTTGTTTGGTTCCCGAGCAGTGGATTGTGGAATGAAGTTCTGGGGTATCATGGGTTTCCTTCTTTGTCAAGTTACAGGCATATTCTTCAAAGTCCTAGATTAGGGTTTTGATTATCTTCAACACTTCGAGATCTTTTTCATTAATGTGCATCATCATATTTGAGCCTGTTAAATAATTCAAAATTATGGTCAAGGGTTTGTGACTAATATTGCAAGTTTTGAGCCATGAAACAAGAGATGACGTTTCAAACTCGTATGATAATCAAGGCATGTTTTCTTTACTTCAATTACAAGTCACTTGTGGTTTGTATATCAAGGTTAAGGTTCTTATTGAGAGTGCAAGTTTAATTTGGACACAATATGAAGATTGAGGTTGAAAGACAAGGCATATGGTTTACTTGAAATACAAGTTTTAAAGGTCATCAGTGATTTCTTTAAGTTCAAATTACAAAAGCAAGAGGTATCATTCAAATCATTCAAGTGGGAAATTTCAAATTTCAACATAGATTCAAGATTTGTCTAATTTCCATACAACAAGTTCATCATTCGTAAAGTTTAACAAGAAGACATTCAAGTTTCATATTCATTACATTTGTATGAAATTTACAAAGCAAGTTACAAATTTGAAATACAAGTTACAAATATGTTGTTTACAAAAAAGAAAGAAATGTTTGTTCTTCAAGTTTCTTTGCTTCATCTTCAAGAAACTTGTCCTCGCTTCTTGGTAGCCACAGCCTCTTCATCTTTCAACCTTTCTTTTTCCATCCAATCCTCATTGCTTATGAAACAAGAGGGAAAGAGTTAGCAAACCATCAATATTCGAATAAAAAAATTCCAAACAAGAACAAATTGTTAAGAGAGAATTTTCATTTCATCATTAGGGTTCGTGTTTGGAATCAGAAATTCAAGGGGTGTTTACCATCATGTGTTAAGACCAAATTCAAAGCCTCATAAAAATCGGAATTACATTGTCTTAATCATGGGCCATGTCCCAATTGCAAAACACAAAAGTTCGAGCTTTGGTTCACAAAAGGAAAAGAGATTCAAAATAATTTCACTGCAAAAAAAAACAAAGTCAACAAGCAATACTGCGAAAAATTTGTTTCATAGAAAAAATCTGCACATAAACTGTCCAAAAAATGTCCAATAAAACATCATCAAAATTGGCAAGCATAACAGCCATAAACAAGCCAAACAACAAGCAGCTGAAAATGACAAACAGAAATAGCAAGCAGCTGAAATCAAACAGCAAGCAGCAGCAACCCGAAAGGTAAACTTGCAGTAACCAAAAGGCAGGTCAGCAACTATGTTTATCATCAAATACAAAAAATGTTCAGAAAAGTTCATTAAAACACAGCAATTTATCAAATAGCCAAAGCCCTAAATGTATCATCATTTTCCTAAATTAATAAACCCTTCAGAAATTGTGTGAAAAGCAGAACATCAGTTCTACATCATAGATAGAAAAAGAGGAAAAGAATAGGGTCAGAAAGATGTCACCTAGAGCATAATAGCCCAAGCATAGCTGATGTCCCTAAACTGTAAACTCTGCTATGACAGTCTAAAGCCCTGCATAAAACCACAAGAACTAGTCCAAAAATAATGCCAAAGAACGGTTGTTACTGATGTGCTACTACTTCCAAAAACCAGTACAACCCCTATTGTCCTTTGAGACAAAATAGTTGTACATAATGCAAACAAAGACCTTGTCCCAAACCTGCAAAAACAACATCAAACCTATCCAAAATAGTCCCCAAATAACATCAAATAAGGAAACATAAACCTGCACCCCAAAAGCAAAAGGTCATCAAAACAATTATGTTCAAATTTCTCAAACATTTACGCCCAATTTCCACCCTTATCTCACTATAAAAAGAGCCAACAATGACAACAAGAGGGAGGGGAATCTGGGTAAAAAATATACTGCAAAAACTTCTGATAGACAAGTCCCAAACATACAACATCAACACCCTAATAACCCTTCATACAACCTACAGAACAACCATTCATACAATCAGTAGAACAACCCTTGATACAAATTCACCAACAGACCCCAACAGCACTCTTCAATTACAAGTCGAAACTCCTCATAAACTACAACCCTTGTTCCAATCTATAATAAAAACTCATACCTACTGTACCATTCAATTTCCTTCAAATTTCCATTTCAAAATCCACAACCCTAACCTCGCGGCCATCGTTTATTCATCAAAACAATCATTTCCAACACTCAAAATTAGCAAACCTTTTAACAAAACCTTCAACACACAATCAAGAACCACACTCACGGATCAACAGCAATTTACCTACAACAACAGAGACCAAAAAAGAGTCTAACTTCAATAAAATAAGAGGAAGAAATCACAAGTAAAAGGACAACAAACGACAACAGTCGTACCTGGATTCAGATTGAGATTGCTCATGGTAACTGGTAGATTCTTCAACATTTCAAGAGTTCTGGCTCTAATATTGCGTAATATTGTTGTTTGCTTCATTGATTAAACTGTTCTTATTTCTAATCTCAAAGCATAAGTAAATTGGGGGATTTTAGGGTTATTGACGGGATTTAGGGTTTGAACTGTGAGAGAGGCGCGAGAGAGATGGAGACAAGATTGGTGGTATTAGAAACAGAGCAGGGAGATGGGCGGAGGAGTTGTGTCTGTTGTTAACGATGAGAGGAATGGAAAGAGAGGGGTTTTGGGTGAAGGAGAAATGAAAACCAAATGTTACAATCGGTGGAGCATTGAAATATAGATTTAGGGTTTACCCCTTTGATTAGTTCAATTTTCTTTGGGCCTTGGTTCACCCACCAAGCCCTACTCGTTATTCTTTGCACCCCCCCCCCCCCCCCCCACCCCCATATTGTGCTTATTATTTGTTGCTGGAATAATGGTAGTAGTTCCACATACCTTAGGCCCAATGAATTTCTAGATGCTCACCCCGTTTTTTTTTTTTTTTACACATATGCTCTAATTAGGTTTAGTGTTATTTATTTTATTAATTTTCTTTATTAATTATCAATTTAGTTTAAATAATTAAATAATTTTTTTTTCAATTAATTAGACAATTTTAGCTTTAATTTTTAATGTAGTAACTTTGTTTTAGTTAATCGATCTTACGTAGTTTGTTTTGTCGCATTCCTTTACTTGATCAAAATCACAAAATTCTTTTTATTTATTTAGATTTAGTTTTAATTTACTTTTTAAATTTTCTTTCTTTAATTAAAAATCACAAAAATAAGTTTATTTTAAATTTTCTTTTAATATCTTCTTTACTAAAAAATCACAAAAAATATGTTTAGAATTTAAGTTTTAATTTTCTTCTAGTATTTTCATTACTTAAAAATTCATTAAAAAATATAATACAAAAAAATATATGATTACTTTTTTTAATAACTTATTAAACTAAAATTCTTTTATTAAATACTATTAGTCCTTTAGAATAATTAATTTTTTAGTATAATTAGTTTGTTTGTTAATTTTCGATCTGGTTGTATTGTTTGTTTAACTAGATTCTTAATCAAATTTTCGATCCGGTTCATCCTCATTCATAAACTTGTACCCCCATCCACATATGGTTTGTAATAATTTATAATTTTGTTTCTCTGTTGTTTTCTCTGTATGTTTAAATTTCTAATTATTCATATTTTGTCTAACTTAGAAGACTTGGCCTCCTCTTGGGCTCATCATCAATGAGTAGGTATCCACTTACAAATGCCCACTCGCACACATTTCATAGTTTGGTCCTGGGCTTTTAAGCAATGACAACTATTCGATCGATCGTTTCAACTGGTCGTTTAGGAGCATGCATATAGCCACCTTGTATGGGCTTTATATTTTCATCTTATCCATTAAAGCAACTTCTCTCCCCTTGGTTTACATACCAAGCATCTTCTTAAAGGGTCTCATAGTTGAGTTTGGGCATGGCCATTTTCACGAGGTTAATCAAGTCTTGCCCTTGGTTAACCATAACCAGATTCAATCCCCATACATTGAGCATTCCATTTACGCCTTTCATGATACTACTCATTTTGTCGTCACTTTTTTCTTTGATCACCATGCACGATCACTCTTCACAGACACTTTCTCTTTTTACTTTGTGCTTATAAGCATGCTCCCTTAGGATGATAGTTTCCTCTTCTTTAGGATGTGAACTAATTAGACCTTAGGTTAGAACCCATGCATGACAACATTAGGATTTTTCTAGTCTCCCTCTTAAACTTTTTCTTCTTTTGCAATTAAAACTTATCATTCACAAATCAAAAAAACCAAAAACATTTAATCATTACTCGAATTCATTCTAAAACTCTCAAAACACTCAACAAATCAAAACCTTCCCTAAAGGGCATGTTATCTCAGTTCTACCGTGATACAGGTCATGCCTATTGCTGAATGCATGCGTTAACATCATCCACTAAAAAACACCAATAAACCAACATTTTTTAGAAGAACTACGGTGTTCTGATTCCTTCAATGAATACGTAGGCAAAGGGTGGCGAGACCCTCACGAACGCACTAATAAAAAACCATTTTTCTTTTCACTTAAGCAAGTATAGTTATAGATAAACACACCCTTAGAAGAAAATGAACAAAATGGATCCTGTTGAGTACAACGGATATGAGGGGTGCTAATACCTTCCCCTCGCATATCTTACTTCCTTACCTTTCCCTTGGTCGCAAGACCATCTTATCCATCTTCTTATGGTTTTCTCGATATTTCCCCTTCCTTCGGGATAAATAAAGTTTAGTGGCGGCTCTGTGTTTTTTTGCCGGTAGCTTCACCATGCATCAATATGAATGCTAGAAACAACAATGATGATGAGTTTCATGTTTTATGGAGGTTTCAGAGGAACAATCCACCAATTTTCGAGGGAGCGCATGAAGCTAACAAGGAACATGTATGGATGAAAGCAATAGAGAAGATCTTTCGAGTTATGAACTGTTTGGATGCGCAAAAGGTGCAATTTGGAACCCATATGCTTGAGAAGGAAGTTGAGATAAGGTGGGGTAACGCTAGTCAGATGTTTAAAGAAGAGAAAACTGAGGTTACTTGAGTTGTTTTCAAAGAAGCATTTCTGGAGAAGTATTTTCTAGAAGATGTATGTGGGAGGAAGGAAATTGAGTTCCTTGAGCTGAAGCAAGGTAATTCAACTGTGGCAGAATATGCTGCAAGGTTTGAAGAGTAAATTAAAGTATATCCTCATTACAACATTTCTAGTGCTGAGAGATTCAAATGTCTTAAGTTTGTGAGTGATTTGAGGCCTCAGATCATGCAAGCTATGGGTTACCAACAGATCTCACAATTTTCTGAGCTAGTTAACAAGATTAGAATCTTTTGAGAAGATAGTAGAGCTCATTCTACTCACTATAATAGTTTGAATGAGAAGAAAGGAAACGGTCAATTGAGAGGGAAGTCGTATGTGACTCCTACTGATAAGGGGAAAGAGAAAGTTGGTTATGATAATAAGCTTAGTGGAGGAGGAGCTCTTTCTCCAGTTAAGTGTTTCTAGTCTGGTGTTGAACGAAATCGTGCTCTTGAGTGCACAAGTGTCAAATTGAAGTGTTTCAAGAGTGGCAAGCCAGGCCATAAGGCTTATGAGTGCAAGAGAGGTGCGGATGTGACTTGCTACAACTGTGGGGAACAAGGGCACATTAGTACCAAGTGTGATAAATCGAAGAAGGAGAAATCTAGAGGAAAGATGTTTGCTCTATCAGGTTTTGAGACTACTGCTAAAGAGAGATTTGTCAAAGGTACATGTTTCATTAATGGTACACCTTTGATTGCTATAATTGATACTGGAGATACACATTCTTTTATTTCTTTGGATTGTGTGAAGAGATTAAATCTTGAGTTATCTGATATGAATTGAAGTATGGTTATTGATACTCCTACTATGGGTGCAGTGACTACTTCATATGTGTGGTTGAATTGTCATATGAGGATTTTTTGTAAAGACTTCAGAGTTGAATTAGTGTGTCTTCCGTTATATCAACTTGATCTTATCCCTGGGATGAACTAGATGGAATTCAACTATGTTCATATCAATTGTTTTGCTAATACAGTTATTTTTCTTGAATATGAGAATGAAGGAGATTTGTTTGTCTGCTAAACAAGTGAACAAGTCAGTGCAGGATGGCACTGAGATGCTTATGTTAATTGCAACTTTGGATATTAGTGGAAAAGGGACAACTGGTGGTTTACTGATTTTTTGTGATTTTCCAAAAGTATTTCCTAAAGAGATAAGTGATTTACCACCAGAGCGTGAAGTGGAGTTTATGATCGACTTAGTCCCAGGTACTAGTCTGGTATTGATGGCTCCATATCGTATGTGAGCATCGAAATTGAAAGAGTTTAAAGAGTCAACTTAAAGATTTTCTTGAAGAGAGATTTATTTGTCCGAGTGTATCCTTGTGGATTGCACCAGTTGAAGTAACCCGAGAAAATAAATCTCTCAAAACAAATAATGAAGTCGCCATCGAACATTTATTTATCCCACAGGAAGGGAAAGGAAAACATCGAAGAAAACCTGAAGAGAATGAAATCGAGGTCTTACGACCAAGAGAACGGGTAAGGGAGTCGATTACACAAGGGGATGGTGTTAGAACCCCTCACGTCTGTGATACTCCACGGGATCCACTCTTGTTGTCTATTCTAAAGGGTGTGTTTAAAATCTAAAGCTAGACTGTAAAGGGAAAAAATGCATGTATGCAAAATGTTATATACAAAAAGAAAAGGTTTTATTAGTCGTGCATGCCTCGGTTGCGAACCTTTGTGCCTACGTACCACCGTCCATGCAACGGGGATCAAGGCACTCGTAGTTCACCTAGAAAGTTTTGGTTGGTTTCATGTTTTTTATGAACAATGCTATCAAAGCATGTCTTTCTTGAAAAGGTTTTAAAAGAAAAAGTCTAAACACTAAATGGTTTACATTGGTTGGTGGTTTTTACCTTGAAAAGGCTTTAATAATGTTAAAGTGTTTTGAATTTTAAACAAATAAAAAAGAGAGTTTTAATTTTAAGCATGCAAAAAGGGGAATGAAAAAGTCTAAGGGAAATTATCTTCCTCTACCCCTAATATTATCATACAATGATGGCCCGAAAGTTTGGATGACAAAAGGGAAATATATACCTAAGTTAACATGCATATTTTTGTACCCCAAAATTTGCCCTCCCTTTTCTTCAAGACATCTCTCACAAAAAATTCCCAAATGCTCAAGGATCCTTAAGAGTTGATCAGACATGTTCACCTCCTATGTACTGAGTCCACAACTAGGGTTTTGGTTTTCACAAGGAAAATAGTACTTTTAATGCCTCAAATTAATTTCTTGGTTAATCATAGGTCTCCAAGAATACTCATACCAAGTTTCAAGTATTGCATCACAAATTTGCTCAATCAATTACTCAGATGACTGAAAATCAACTATATTGGGTAAAAAGTCAATTGTGGTCAACATACAGTCAAACTTCAAGATTTTTTGCCAACATCAACATTTTTATGTGATATTCATCATTTTATCAAGGGTTTATCATAATTCCTCAAGGAAAGCACTCAAATCATCAAAGGGGCTAAATTGTCAAAATTAGAGTTTTGACTGAGAATGACTGATCATTGACTTTTAACCTAGTACATGACATAATAGCTTGAAGCATGACCTAAAAGACTCAAACACAATATATTGACCTAATTTCATGGCTCAAATCATTTCTAAATATCAAGGGATTGATAGTTGAAATTTGGATCAATTGATGAAAAGTCAACAATCACACAAAAAGTCAAACTTTGAATTTTTGGTCAACATTAAATTTCAAAGATCAAGAATCATCAAGACATTCAAAAATATCAAAATTTACCATCAAGAATCAAGAAAAGTCAAAAGTTGGAAAATTTTCCAACACTTAGAAATTTTTGTGTGTTTTATCCTTATTAAATTCACTAATTCATGACCATTTTCACTATGATGCAAGATGATTCAAGGAAAACTTTCAACATGAAAGTTGTAGGGTTTGATGAAATCTATAAATTTTTCTTTGGGGGTTCATATTCAAAAAATGTTTCATTTGAGAGATATAAGCCCATGATGTTGTGACATTTTTGTTCTACACTTAGAAATATTTTAATGAGTTTGGTCAGCTTTTTATCCTGACTTCTTGGCCAATTTTCATCAAGTTCTAATTTGATTTAGTAAAAATAATCAACATGAAAGTTGTAGACAATGTTTCAAGCTTTCTAAAATATCCAAGAACTCGAAGAGATCATTTTTGAGCTAGGAGATCCGAAGACTTGAAGTTGTCATGGTAAACTTGAATTACAAGCCATTTTGTTGAAGAACACATAATTCAATCTTCATGATATGCTGCATAATCTTGCTTTACATGCCTCATAACTTTAAAATCTCACCATAATTAAATGTTTACACAAACTTTTGAGCTATATGGTCCAGTTGATTTAAGAATTGTCCAAACCACTTTGCCATTTTTAGAAGAAAGGCACCATTGCCACTCTTGAAAAGCAAGCTTTATACATAATGCCAACTCCTTGAGCCTCAAACTTCTTCCCTCTAATCACACTCCATCTAAAAATTTAGAAGAATTGGGTTTAAAGTGCATAACCACTGTATGAGCAATGATACCATACATTGAAATTTGATTTCTCAAGAAATCACATGTGATATTTCGAAAAACCATAACTTGTTATCTTTGGATTCTGATTTCTTGAGCCTTCAAAAAATTTTCTATATAAATAGAGGAACTATTTTGAAAGTAGAACATGAGTTCACAAGCCCTATAACTCTCTCAAACTCCCTGAAATCAGAATTTGCACACAAATCCTCCATTGTTGCAACTTCTGACTTTAAACTCCAAACACCTAATCCGCTCGTGCGTGTTCATTTTAAATCATTCAAAAAGCTTCTATAACTCATATATAGCCTATCCAAATCTCTGTTTCATCACTGTAACCTCATCTTCATCATCCTCCATTTTCAAAAACAGAACCCCGCAACTTGACTTGGCTGGAGTGATTCAGTAACTTTCAGCATAAAGTAAGGATTAGAATAGCTTCAGGGAGGTCCAAGAAAGCTTAATCAATCATCACTTCGCACCTTGAGGCATACATACGTGTGCTGAGATTTCACTTCAAGAGGTAAGTTTTCAAACTTTGAACTCCTTATTTAAGCATCCTTTGTGCATACATTGTGAAGATAAAATTTAGATATCATGTCTATGAAGCTAACCATGTGCTTACTTTTTATTTTTATTGATTTTGTGTTGAGAATTTTGGAACTGGAATTTTTGAAATATTAGGTTTCAGTTTTGTACCAAACAAAATTCATGCTCATCTTTAATTTATAGCTTTTATATCTTTCATTATTTGAATTCGTGGTGAAATTCTAAGCAATTTTGGTTTAGAAAGTTTTCAAAAAGGTTGAGAAATGGAAGAGTTTAAAAATTCCTGAATGGTTGTGTTGTTGTTCTGATTCGCACGCAGGGATGAAGAAGAAGATGGAAATTTGTAAATAGGTTGATAATATATTTGTTGGTTTGTGTTTCATGAACGAATGGAACAGCCACCCCAGTGGCAAACGTGTGTGTGTGTGTGTGTGTAGAGCGAGTGTGCCAGGGCAGGGGTTCAATCCCTGCCTCTGGAATTTTATTTTTCAAAGTTTTATTTGTTAATCAGGTACATATAAGTCACACGCGCTCATCGTATACCTCATGCTACAGCCATCAGATCAACATGCAAGCAGATCCAATACTTCATACACGCTTCTCCACCATGAGCCATCAAAGGCTGGCCACATTTGATCATACAACGCTTGGGCCTCTCTGATTTCTTCTTTTTGTTTTTACTTTCTAACACCCCTCATTTTTATTTTGTAGCAACCAGGCCCATTTTATTTTTTTATTTTTGTTTTAATTAATTTTCTTTTCTAATTTCATTTTATCTAAACTCATAAAAATGATAAAAATTAGATTTTTTTTAATCAACTATTTTAATTTTTTGACAAATAAAATTATTTTTATTTTAATCACCTTAATTTCATGTTATTAAGACTAGGATTTTGATACTTCATTTATTTTTTCTAAATAAAAACAAATGCAAAAATATTTCCTAATTATTTTTCTTAATTAATTCAATTTTCATAATTAAAGTAATTAGTTTAATTACACTTTGTTTCATTTTTAATATTAATTTGTAAATTGAATTAAAATTAGGTCTAACTTTTCTATCTCACATTTCAAATATTTTCTAAATAAACATATTTTCTTAGACACTTAGAGGCATTTTAGGGTTTCTCAAACATTTTTCTCCCTTGTCACCATCCCTGCGCGTTTGTTTATTTTTCATTATAATTATGCAATTGCTCAGGTCTTGTAATAGTTTAAATTAGGGTTTTCTTTATATTTCTCCACATTCATAAATTTGTGACCCTCACTCCCGAAGCGTTGTAATAGCGTAGGACATTTAATTTCCGCAATTTATCACTTTCCATATTTTTGTTAGTAATTAGGGTTTGTAAGGCCAGATTAAAATCAATCATAGAAAAACCCTAATTCAAAGATAAAATAATCAAATCAAACACACTTTTCACACTTGCACCTCTAGGGTAAACCTCACTTGTTGCCTCGGATTTAAATCGTCATGTCCCTCAAACGTGAGATGCTTTAGCAAAACACCCTCGGTTAAAAAATTGTAGTCCCTCGATGACCCTTCGATGTTTCCTTCGGTAAACGAGCTTAGTCCCTTACGACAATTGCTAAAGCGTCTTACAAGTTTCCTTCTATGACTGTATGATGACCCACGCCTGTCCCTCACATTCAATGATAGGCTTCCTACTAACTAATGGTAGGATAGTACTATCTAAAGGAGGAGGAAAATAACAACGAATCTTTGAGAAGGCAGACCGCTCGTAATCGATTACTCACAAACTAAAACAATTTCCACACTTCACACTTTCAAAACAATCATTGTCAAAACACTTTTCAAAACAAACATTTTGTATACATTCTCAACGATACGAGTATCATTACAAAATTGCCTTACATTGGCATTTTCAAACACTCCCTTTTTAACAAATATTTTCAAAACAAACATTTTGTATACATTCTCAACGATACGAGAATTATTACAAAAAATTACAAACTTAGGCGTTTTCAAAGTATTTTCAAACATACACAAATACAAAGAATTTTCAAAGTGAACTAGCAATTAAGATCCCATAGATAACTAAGGATGAAAAGGGTGCTAACACCTTCCCTTTTCATAACCTACCCCCCGAACTCAAGAAAATTCTCAAAAGGTATTTCCTGTTCTTTTCACCCTTTCCTTTATTGGATAAAAGAAAATTTGGTGGTGACTCTTGCTATCCACAACATTTGCGATAAAACACAAAACACCAAGTCAGTTCTCCCACCGTATTACAGAGCTGGCGACTCTGCTGGGGAAATTAAAAGTGGGGTTACCTTAAGAACTAGATCACCATTATTACTTTATTTGTTTCCCTTGTTTGCTTTATATTTCGGGATGTGCTTGGGTTTATTTCTTGTATAGATCTTATACCCGGATCTGGGGCATTTTAGGTAAGTAGCAACGTGGAGACTGTATGGCGTAGACCGATATGGTTGAAGTGATGGCTACATTAGTGTGACACATTTGTTGGTACCGGTGTCCCTTGAGTTAAACCAAGGAGAATACGGGGCTGCTGTGTGGTGTCATAAAGCACTAACTAACCATAGAACCTTAGTTGAACAACTTGGCCATTAGAAAGTAATAAGATAGCTGGCTTTGGTGCAGACTCAAGTTGGTTAATACTTGATACTACACTCATTGAGATCGTACTTTAGAGATATTTCTATCGCATTTCCGATGCTTGTGCTGAAATAATGCCCGACGAAGAAAGATTAATGATATTGAGATTCCTAGAACCTGGTTATTTCTTTTAGGACAGGTTGAGCCAACTAAAACTTCAAGAGGGTCCTTACATATAAACCCCATGCAAGCTTAAACCTAAGACCTTGTGTGCTTTGATTGCATATGTCTTATTGTTCGAACATAACATCATAACATCATGAAATCGTGCCATATCATTTTCACTAACCATTTCAAGGGCCTAGAGATTTATCTTTGTTCTATTTTGTAGGTTATGGCTTTCGCTCGCAGAAACACTATCCAAATCAATTTTGTGAAGATACCTTCTCAACTTAAGGAGTTGGTCTCAAGGGTTCCCGAAGGTTCTCCATTCATCAAAAGGTATGGTCTACTACTCAGTTTGGTTACCTTGGGTTTTGAAGAAGATATGATGAGTGTTCTATTCCAGTTCTTTGATCATGTGCATCATTGCTTCATCTTTCCCAATTATCATTTAGTACCCACAATGGAGGAATTTTCCCAATTACTGGAAGTACCTATTCTCAATCAAATACCTTTAACTGGTTTAGAGAAATATCCACAACCTGAAGAAATTGCATCAGCCTTGCGTTTGAAGCGGTCCGACATTGTAGCTAATTGGGAAACAAGGAGTGGAGTCAAGGGCTTTCTAGCTAAATTTCTGTTAGAGAAGGCTCGACTATTTCTGGATGTTATGATTTTTCAAGCTTTCGAAGAAATCTTGGCTTTATTGATCTATGGTTTGGTGGTATTCCCTAATCCAAACCAACTCATAGATGTGAATGCTGTCAAAATCTTCCTTTCTCATAAACCTGTGCCTACTTTTCTCGGAGACATTCTGCATTCTCTTCATACTCGTACCATGAGGAAGAAAGGGGATCTTATGTGTTGCATATTGTTGCTATCTAGGTGGTTTATTTCACACCTTCCCTGATTAGTATTGAAGAATGAACAAGGTTTGAGGTGGTCTCAAAGGATGATGTAGCTCTCTTATTCGGATATTTATTGGTGTTCCAGGTCTCTGAAAGATGTTACTATCATTAACCGCTGTGGGGAATTCCTTAATGTTCAGCTCCTTGGAATTAGGGGGGGTATTACTTACAACCCTTCTCAGGCTCTACGAAAATTTAGTTATGCTCAAAGAGATGGTCCTCATGAAGCACTTATCCAAGGTATTGTGTTCGACTACGAGAACGATTTGCAAAGTTACCGTCAAAGGTTTGTACGAGCTTGGGGCATGGTAAACAAGATTGATAGCAAGACTTTGGGACATAAGGATTCTATCACTTTGGAGCCTTATCTAAAATGGGTGCGGGCTCGTGCTAAAAACCTCATGATGCCATATCCACCTATCCTACTAGTGATTGTGGAGCCCATTTCCGAAGAGGATATTCCTTATACCATTCTCCATCCATACATGCCTATTGACCTCGAAGAATTGCATAATTCATGGATTCAATTCAAGGGAGAACGATACACCTTTGAAGATCAATTTTATGCAAGCGAGAAGAAATTGTTGGAGCTCACAAAGAGACTTCACGAGGAGCAAAGCCTTAATGTGTACATCGACACAAAGAGGAAGCGTCCGTGGGAGAATTGAGTCTTAAATTTTAGGAGTTCATTTTGTTGTCTCTTTAAAACCTTTTTGCTTTTTCATTATAAGCCCAAGGGGAAATTTTAATTTTTGAACTTAGTAATGCAATATTTGTTTTTGTTTCCTTTTGGGCTAGAAAATTTAAATCTCCTAAGGTCCTTGAAAACATTGCATCCACATATCATGCATCATTTCATAAGTAGGTTTTCCGATACAGGTTTCCTTATCTATTTAATATTTATTTCAGTATAAGATAGCTCTCGAGCAAACTGTCAAAAATCTGCAAACTCAACACGCACAGTTTCAAGAGACTCTCCTGAACCTAGCCAAAGGGAAACAAGAGATGATGGCGCTCCTCGTCACAAAGAAGAAGACTAAGAAATGGGTTGTTATCCTCAACATAAGAAGGAGATCCAAAGGTCCTACCTGACTGGCTCAAGCAGATGATGTCTCCTCCGAGGAAGACGATAATCAAGAAGAGGATGTTAGAAGCACCAGAGCAGGGGGTGGAAATAACCAGATTTCTAAGGATGAAGACTACTCCGACGAGAAGTACCCTCCGGAAGACGAAAAATACAAGCATCAGGAAGTCCGACTTAAAGCCGTGGAAATTCAAAAAGTGCCTGGATTAGACTTTGGAGACTTAGGTTTTATCCCATGGGTGGTTATCCCTCACAAATTCAAGGTCCCTATCTTTGCAAAATATGATGGGGTCTCTTTTCCCAAACTCCATTTGAGGTTATACGTCCTAAAGATTCAACCATACATTATCGACAAGAAGTTATGGGCTCATCTATTTCAAGAGAGCCTATCTAGAACACAGTTGGAATGGTTCTATCAACTAGAAGGAACTAATATTCGTTCTTGGGAGGACTTGGCTGCTGCCTTCTACAAAGAATACCAATACAATGTTGACCTTGCACCAACTCGTGTGCAATTACAAAGTATGACTATAGGCTCGAACGAAGGCTTTAAAGAGTATGCTCAAAAATTGAGGGACCTGGCTGGAAGGGTGCAACCCCCCTTTAATTGACCGAGAATTGGTGGATATGTTCATGGGCACTTTGAAGGGTCCATTATTTAATTTTCTGATTGGGAATTCTTCATCAAGGTTTACTGAGCTGATCTTAACTGGCGAACAAGTTGAAAATGGTATCAAGAGCGGGAAGATTCAGCTGGCTGCATCCTTTAGTACTATGAAGAAACCATTCATTGGAAAGAAAGAAACCAACACTATCTATGGCCAGAGGAGCCATACTAAGAATGATCGTCATCAGTCTGTAGGTGTCGTGTTAATCTCCAATCCAACACATGTTCGACCACAACAACTGGGAAATCAACGTAGGTCAGACGCTTCGAGGAGGCAGCTCACCAGGAATAATTTTCCATTGGCTCAAGCATTACAACATATGTTGAAAGCACAATTGATAACACTGCGGGATCCTCCTCAAAATCCCAATACCTCATCTCTAAAATAAAACCCAAATGTAAAGTGTGTCTATCATTGCAATAGTTCTGGGCATGATACCAACAATTGTTGGACCCTAAAGAGCAAGATCCAAGACATGATTGATGCAAAAGAAATTTAATTTGATCCTCCCGAGACACCTAATATGATTATCGCGCCCATGCCTAGTCATGGTAAAGGTGTTAATGCTATTGACGATGTTTCATATGTCTCCTCCATGAGTGAATTGACCACTCCCTCGATGACCATTAAGAAGAATTTGTTCCGACCCAGTTTATTTACAGGTTGTCTTGAAAATTGTTGCCAATGTGCTTCCCAAACTAGTGGTTGTATGTGGCTGAAGAAGGGTAGTCAATTCCCTATTGATAGCCATGAAATTATGTTCGAGAAAACTCTGTCCATGAAGAGTTTGCATGAAAGTATATCCCAAGAACTGAGACTCGAAGATGTTTCTATAATTACCATTTCCAATACTCCTATAAGGATTACCTCTAGAGGCCCTATAAGGATTCCCGTTGAGCCACGAGTGGCTCCCATGATCATTACTGCACCGAGGCCAGTCCCTTATTCCTCAAACAAGGTTGTTCCCTGGAACAATGGGGTAAACATTTATTATCATGGTGTTAGGAAAGAGCCCTAGATTATCAAAGATGAAGATTCTGAAATTACCAATGTCAATAATATTGTCGGAACTAGTAAAGGTACCCAAACGAAAAAGATCTTCTCCCCGGAGATCTCTCCTCCAAAAACTATCACAACACCTCTTCATATTCCTACTGTTGGGTCAACTGCTGACGCTCGGGGTAAAGAGAAAGTGACTGAGCCTGCCCAGACGGAGGCATCTTAAAAAGATGTTACAATTGAAGACCCTTCTAAACAAGAGATGGAAGAAATTCTGAAGATCATTCGTAAAAGTGACTACAAAATAGTTGAACAACTAGGGCAGACAACCTAAAAAATATCCATGTTGTCTTTGTTATTATGCTCTGAAGCACATGCCAAGGATTTGTTGAAAATTCTAAAGAATGCTCATGTACCACAAGAGACCTCTGTTGATTAGTTTGAGAATTGTGTTGCAAGCCTAATTGCTGATAATGGTTTAGGCTTTTCTAATGGTGACTTAACTCTGGCAGGAAAGAATCATAACAAAGCTCTGCATATCTCTGTTGAGTGTAAGGGAACTACTTTGAAGGGTTGGTGCTGAAACCCAGTGATATTGTCGTAAGAGCCTTTGATGGGTCAAAAATAATGGTCCACGGAGAAGTTGATATTTCGATCAAGGTGGGATCTCAGGTTTTCAACTCCACTTTTTATGTAATGGATGTTTGGTCGGCCTATTCATGTTTTCTAGGACGCCCCTAGATTCATAGGGCATGCGTTGTTACCTCTACCCTACATCAAAAATTGAAGTATCCGGTGAAAGGGAAGATCGTTACAGTCTACGAAGAAGAAGAATATATGGTCAGCCATTTGAATTCTTTCAAATATGTTGAAATGGATTGTGAATTCATTGAAACTCCCTGTCAGGAATTTGAAGTAATCCCTCCGACGATTGTCGTTGCTAAAGCTACTCCTAAGATCATCAAGGATTCACCAAGAATGGCTTCCCTGAAGGATGCTAGAGTTGTGGTAGAAGAGGGCGGTTGCACTATCTGGGGTCAGCTTCCCGATATCCTCTATAAGTCCAACAAATTTGGTCAAGGTTTCACCTTGAAGGCTCAGAAGTAGATTCGTCGTGTTTGTGCTTGAGGACCAACTTTCTATATTAGCAATAATGAAGTCAATGCTCTGGAAGACACTGATAGTGATGGTGACTTGGACGACTGGATATTTCCAACCGTTGGCGGCGGACTCAACAACTGGAAAGCTAAAGACTTTGTACCAATCTCCTATATTCAGGAATAATTTATATTTCCTATTTTTATTGCTTTAAGAAGTTTTTTTATGTAATTTCTTTTAAAACTGATGACTTTAAACCTTGCGCCTGGCCCGGGGCACAATGGTCCGTTTGTTAAGGGTTGTCATTTCATATGTCATATTTTCATTTAATGAAAAACATTGGATATTTTACATACAAATTTTGCGCTCTCTGTATTTATTTTACTTTATTACCCTTTCAAATAAGGTATATGTTCTTACACACACCCACACACTACATTGCAGATCTCCATCCACTTTGGGTCTCGTTGATAACGATCCTGCTATTTCCACTCATGACTTTGAAAATTCAATCTACCAAGCCGAAGACGAATGTGAGGAAGATTGTGAAATACCCGGAGAACTCGCCAGACTCTTGATTCAAGAAGAAAAGGCTATTCAACCACATGAAGAGTCGGTCGAAGTGGTAAACTTGGGTTCTGAGACATATAGGAAAAAAGTCAAGATTAGCACCAAACTGGAAGACAGTGTCAAGAGCAGATTGATTCAAATGTTGCACGAATATGTTGAGGTCTTTTCTTGGTCATATGAAGACATGCCAGGGCTTGATACAAATATTGTGACTCATCGTCTACCAATGAAAGAGGGTTTTTCTCTGATTAAGCATAAGGTTCGTCGCATGCATCCCGAGATATCAGAGAAGATCAAGGTCGAGGTCATGAAACAGTTCAATGCAGGATTCTTAATAGTGACGCCGTATCCTCAATGGGTTTCTAACATTGTTCCCATACCAAAGAAAGATGGAAAGGTATGTATGTGTGTAGATTACGAGGACCTGAATAGGACAAGCCCCAAAGGTGACTTCCTGCTTCCACATATTGATGTCCTGGTCGACAACATCGCTCAACACAAGGTATTTTATTTCATGGATGGTTTATCGAGTTATAATCAGATCAAGATAGCGCCCGAAGACATGGAGAAAACTACTTTCGCCATACAGTGGGGAACATTCTGTTACAAGGTCATGCCTTTTGGGTTTAAGAACGCAGGGGAAACTTATCAGCATGCCATGGTAGCTTTATTCCATAACATGATTCCTTACGAGATAAAGGTTTATGTCAATGATATGATAGAAATGTCCCAAACTAAAGAAGAACACCTTGATCATCTGTACAAGTTATTTGAAAGGTTGAAGAAATATAAACTAAGGCTGAATCCAAACAAATGCACCTTTGGGGTGAGGTCTGGAAAACTCCTAGGTTGCATTATCAGTTGTAAAGGTATTGAAGTCGATCCTACAAAAGTTAAAGCTATCCAAGAAATGTTGGCTCCCCGTACTGAGAAGGGGGTCAGAAGTTTCTTAGGACGACTAAACTACATTGCCCAATTTATCTCTCATTTGACTGCTACTTGTGAGCCAATCTTCAAACTGCTGAAGAAAGATCAAGTAGTCAAGTGGAACAATGACTGTCAAATGGATTTTGATATAATCAAAGAGTACTTACAAGAACCTCCGATTATGATGCCACCGGTTGAAGGAAGACCTCTAATCATGTACCTAAAAGTTTTAGAGAATTCAATGGGGTGTGTGTTGGGGCAGCATGACGAGTCTGGTCGAAAAGAGCATGCGATATACTACCTTAGCAAAAATTTTACTGACTGTGAAACAAGATATTCACTGTCAAGAAAACTTGATGCGCTTTGGCATGGGCTGCTCGCCGACTAAGATAGTATATGTTGACTCATACTACTCCATTGATCTCTAAAATGGATCCCATCAAGTACATATTTGAGAAGCCAGCTCTCTCAGGAAGAATAGCCTGATGGCAAATGATCTTAACAGAATACGTCATCCAGTACACCATTCAAAAATCAATCAAAGGAAGTGTATTGGAATATCATTTGGCGCATCAAGCTGTAGACGACTACCAACTATGAACTTCGAATTCCTGGATGAGAACATCATGCTGATTACAGATTGTGAAAATCCTGGGACGTATGAAGCACCTGAGCAAGGATTCCAATGGACTATGGTTTTCGAAGGAGCATCTAATTCACTTGGAAACGAAATCAGTGTTATGATCATCTCTCCCACAGGTTGCCACACGCCTTTCACTGCCAGACTTTGCTTTGACTGCACCAATAACATGGCTGAGTATTAAGTGTGCATCTTGGGTCTTAAAGCTGCTATTGACTTAAGAATCAAATTCCTGAGCGTGTATGGGGATTCAGCATTGGTAATCAGTCAGGTCAAGGGAGATTTAGACACAAAACATCTGAATATTATCCCTTACCGAGAACATGTGATAAGCTTGATTCCATACATGAAAGAGATTACCTTTGAGCATATCTTGAGGGAAGAGAATCAGTCGGCAGATGCCTTAGCTACCAGGTCATCCATGTTCAAACTCAGATGGGACAATGAGGCTCCCAGAATTACCATCGAGAGATTCAATGAACCGGCACACTGCTACGAAATTAATACTGATAGAGTAAAAGAGAAGCTCTGGTTTCATGAAGTGAAAAGGTACCTTAAAGCTCAAGAGTACCCTAAAGGAGCATCTATCAATGACAAGAAATTCCTACGGAGGTTCTCAGCTAAGTTCTTCCTGATCAATGGAATTATGTGCAGACGCAACCATGATTCAACTCTGCTTTGTTGTGTGGACAAGAAGGAAGCAGAGAAAATTATGGAGGATATGCACGAAGGCATCTTTGGTACTCACTCCAGCGGGCATACTATGGCTAAGAAAATTTTGAGAGTAGGTTATTGTTGGTCGACCATGGAAACCGACCGCCATCACCACTCGAGAACTTGTCATAAGTACCAGATCTATGCTGATAAATTTCATGTGCCTTCAGTACCTTTGAACGTCATGACTGCTCCTTGCCAATTCACAATGTGGGGTATTGACATGATTGGAGAAATCAAGCCTGTTGCATCTAATGCACATCACTTCATTCTCGTCGCCATTGACTACTTCACAAAATAGGTTGAAGCAGCTTCATTTTCCTTAGTTACCAAGAGTGTTGTGGCTCGTTTCATCAAGCATAACCTCATATGTCTGTATGGTATCCCTAAGAGAATCATCACTGGCAATGGTACCAATCTTAACAACACTATGGTCACCGAACTCTGTATGGAGTTTAAGATCAAGCACCACAACTCTTCTCCATACAAACCAAAGATGAATGGCGCAATGGAAGCTTCCAACAAAAACATAAATAAGATTGTGCAAAATATGGTTGTGACCTACAAAGACTGGCACGAGATGTTACCATTTTCTCTTCATGGCTAACATACTTTAGCACGAACATCAACTGGGGAAACCTCATTCTCTTTGGTCTATGGCATGGAAGTTGTCTTGCTTGTCAAAGTTCAGATTCCTTCTCTGAGGATTATGAAATATGCAGACTTAGACAAAGACGAGTGGATTCATACTAGGTTGGATCAGTTGAATTTGATTGACGAGAGAAGGCTTACGGTTATCTATCACGGTCAGATGTATTAGAAGCGCATGATCAATGCATTCAACAAGAAGATCAAGCATCAAATATATCAGGATGGTGACTTGGTAATAAAGCGCATCATTTTAACACAAGGTAATCTCAGGGGAAAATGGACACCCACATACAAAGGACCATTTGTTGTCAAGAAAGTATCTTCGGGCAGTGTTATGATACTAACCACCATTGACGGTGAATATTTCCGACACCCTATGAACGCGGCCATAGTCAAAAGATACTATGCATAAAAATGACCCACTAGGTTGACTGGCCTAGGATAAAATAAGGGCATCCCGGCGAACCAAAAGGGCTCGAGCAAAAATTAGGGATATATATAAAAGATTGTACACCCGGCAAGTCGAAAAACTAAAAAGGCGGCTTGGGCAAAAAAAGGTATCCCGGTGGACTGAAACCCGGAAAGGGCGGTCTAGGCAAAAATTAGGGATTTAAAGCGTACGACTATGCCTCGTTGGATCACTTACTGCAAGCTTTATTACCAAGGTCAAAAGTGCAAATGGTACAGATCGGCTCAATCAACTTCTTCTGACAGCAAGGGATGAGATGTTCAAAGACATAGGGGAAATAGCAGGGTTGGAACCCAACGAGATCATTTCCACATAGCTATATGTTTTATTTTCACTGTGTATTCTTTTCATTGCATGACAATTTCCTCTTACTAGGATTTATGTCTCTTTGTACAAAAAAATGCATGTTTATAGGAAAATTATCAATACGAATACTATTTAAAGTCAACCGTTTGTTTTTTCTGTTTTGTTTGCCAAACCGTCCAATGACTAAAATTGAATGAACATATACATATGAACATGATTAACTGTTGACAAATATATGCATAAGAACAGGAATAAGCATTTACTCAAAACTCTAGGAGTTGGGATGATGTTCAAGCTATCCATAAATCCCCACTGAGCCACTTCTATGAGATTAACCCCACAGAGTAATCCTT
Organism: Vicia faba; assembly: GCA_948472305.1. Taxonomy (NCBI): domain Eukaryota; kingdom Viridiplantae; phylum Streptophyta; class Magnoliopsida; order Fabales; family Fabaceae; genus Vicia; species Vicia faba. Next base: position 979,784,575 of record OX451737.1, on the reverse strand, counting down.
ACAAATTCATCCCTAATAAGGACACATTCCCCGCATTTTCCCCAACCTACGGAGTTCCAATCAGTATAGTTCATGGAAATTCTCTTCCCCGTCTAAGGTTAAAAACTGTAAATTCAATTTCCCCAGGAGAGTTTGTTTCCTCAGCAGAATATTTCTCTGCCAATATGGTCTATTTCCCCAAAAGGGTTTATTTCCCCGACAAATTAGTCTCCCCAGCTTTAGTCTATTCCTCAGATTGGTACAAATCACCGGCAAAATTCCATTCCTCAGTGAAGCCACCACTATCCCCGGAGAATCTCTATGAAACCTGGGACCAGACCAGATACCAGTTAACTTTATACTCCCCGGACGAGTCGGAAGGTTATCCATCTCTTTTATCCCCAGTCAGGGTATATAGGAATTATTCTCCCCAAACGAGTCGCAAGGTTATCCATATCATTTATCCACAGTCAGGGTATATAATAATTAAATTCCCCATTAGAGCGATGAACAACCAAGGTTCCTGAACTCTTCTCCCCAAAGTAGAAGTCAACATTCCCCGGTAGAGTTTCCTCAATTAGCAAGCAAGAATCCCCAGCGGAAGTATTCTAGACAAGATTGGAGATACACATATTATTCATCCTATCATACCCAAATTTTGACCTAAGATCCCATCTCCATTTTACATTTTGTTGTTATATACATCAAGATCATAGAATATGGTCGGTTTCGAATGTTTCACCTTCGAGCATTGCCTGTGCAGAGATTATCGAGTGTTGCGAGCATTTTATCATATGCATGACTAAATTATAATCAAGCATGAAGTGTATGTTTTTTGTTTCTTTGATTTCATGTGCAGAAACAGGTTCGAATCAAGAGCATCAGGCGTCACGTCTCAATTAGGGTTTTGAGCCTCTCGAGCCAGAAGTACGATTGATCATTGATTCTCGAAGACTGATTCATCGAGAGAATCGTGTGTTTATTTCCACACTCTGTTTCAACAAGTGGCCTCAAGCTTCTCCAAATTTATTCAAAAAAGAACAGTCAAGGCTTTATGATCACTGGTTCACTTTGCCTTGAAACATAAGAAAAATCAGACTATGCAAGTCAATTCCAAATACTTCGACCAAAAGTCATCAGCAAATTTTCTTTAAGAGTTGAAGAAAATTGTGTTTAGAAATCCATGAAAAGCCTTATGGGACGTCCTTCATAATTTAAGAGTTTCTGAATATCTAATTTCAGTCCACTGTTCCAAGTTCTCAATGCGATAACACTTCGCTTCAAATCCCTCTTCTAGTGATTATTCGAAGCTTTTAAGCATGGTTATAATTCTTATATTTACATGACACGGGTGGGATGATTAAATTCAAGATTGATTTGGAAGAATTTATTCAGAACACTTGAATTCTTATCATGTGAATTTAAGCGTTAATTAAGTAGAGGTTATCAAAGGGTCTCATTCAAAATATTCGTTCATCTCATTAATATTTATTCAAGATTATTTTTGTGTGACTATTTTGATGGATTCACATCATGGCCATTTGAGCTTACATGAAGTATTTATTTAAGAAGAAAAGGAAATTTGATTCAAATAATCATTCATCACAAGATTAATTACATGATGGTTGCTATTTTATTACAAGATCAATTCATGAATTTATTTGGATCTCTATTACAAAATGCAAGATTGAAGTCTTAAGGCTTGCATTAATATTTTTTCATCATTCAACAATTTATTCAAATATCAATCATTCCTTTCCAATTCAAATGGAATATTTTGAATTTCATCAAGATGAATATCATTTCAAATAAAGATCCAAATGTTTACAATTACAAAGGAATTGAGAATTATATTGAAGAATAAGTATCCATTCATATTACAAATTTATTTGGATTTTTTCTTACAAAATTACAAGGGATTACAAGTTTATACAAACTAGTATTTCTAATGTCCTAAATTCCAGCCCAATTTCATGTTGTTGCCCATATTTTCCAGCCTTGTTGCAATGCAATAAAAGTCCAATTTTGTGGCATTTTGTTGTCCAAAAAATGCAGCAGAACAGTCCTAAAAAACTGTTGTAAAACAACCTACAAAACAGTCCCAAAACTGTTATAAAATGCAACAACAACAACCCAAAAAATGAAGCAAAGACAACAAGCAAAATAGTCCAAAACATGCTGCCAAAACTGCTGTAAAATCAGCCTAAATAGTCTGCAACAGCCTGCAAAAATATGCATCAAAACAACCCAGAATTTGCATCAATATGGAAACTTGAAAATTGCATGAACAAAGTATTAGAGTAGTTTGTCAAAATAGTTCAAAAAATCTATTGTTTTCCCCCCTAAATGCCTTACTCCTTCACTATAAAACCCCCTTCTTCAACAGAGAATGATATAAAAAAACTGATGAGAGGGAGAGAACTCACAAAATTCAAGGGGAAAAACAAAATTCAGCAAGAGAAACACAGAAAATTCAAGGAGATGAAATCTTTTTATTTTGAAGCTCCATCAGAGAGACTCCGATAGATTTTTTTTTCTCCCCCTTTTTACTTCTGCATAACTTTCTCATTAACATATTGGAATCTTTTTTGCACCACTTTTATGCCATATGAAATGCTTGATTTACCACTTTACTATGTTATGGAACTGCTGCATTTTTATTGGCATTAGGAATGTTAGGATAATAATAACGCAGAAATATGCAGTAATAACATAAATTCACAAGATAAAAATATACCTTCAAATTTCTCTGTTTAAAACACTCCCTCGGCCTAGCTTCTGTTCGTTAATCTCCAAATATTTTTTCACATTAATTTTCGACAAAAGCTAGCCATTGATATCACTTCCATGTGTTGCTTTCAACAAAGTCAATACTCAAAAAACCAAGTCAAGTCCTTCATGCAATAAACCAAAATACAACATAAAACAAGGTTCAAAAGTTATAATAGAAGAAGCAAAAAAGTGGAAAAAGTGGCTGGAAGTTTCGTCAAACATCTTACAGGCGTGGCAAAAATCTGCACTTTCTTCTTCTTTTCACCTGTGCGAATCCAAAACCAAGATGTAACAGAATAAAGACGTTGAATCAAGTTCGTAACTAAGGACCAAATAAAGTAGCTCACATTCAAATTGAATCTGAATCAAAACACAAAACTCTCATTGTTATCAGCACAGTCAGCCACAAGCAGACGATCCCTGCCTGCAGAGATATCCCTTGTATGCTCCTTATTGCGATAATTAGGTTGTAACCAACAATCATCCCAAAAGCTAATAGACTTCCCATCTCCAATTGACCATAGATTCATGTCCTCCATCATTTTCTAGTTCTCTACCATTTGCTTCCACATACTCGAATCTGCAGCCATGGCCGAGAAGTTTTGGAAATTATCCATCCTCTTCTCATACTTATTTTGCACAACCTCATGCCACATATCCTTTTGTTTGACTTTAAAGTTCCAACTTACTTTATTCAAACAAGCCTTATTCATAACATGTAAGTCCCTAAGCCCCAGACCACCGTACTCTTTAGGTTTTGCCAAATTTCTCCAGGAAATCGTATGCAGATGCTTGGTGCCACAATTCTCTCCCCAAATGAAACTACGTTGAATCTTATGGATTTTCTTTAATGATGCTGCATAATCCAAATCGGAAAAATCAAAGTCTATAAGCAGTGTGCTTGTTGTGAGTGAATCACGGCAATAAAACAGTGGAAATAGAGAGCAAATAGAGAGGTGAAGATTTGTGGAGAAAAGGAGAGTTCCGTTTTATTTTGTTTTACGGTAAATGTTGGAACACAGAGTCAATGACAATAATAATTGTTTTGTTTTCCTTCCCAATTGACAAAAATAGTGTTTTAATCTTTTTCCTCTTCCCCAAATAACACCAGCGGCACGCCTCTCCTTTAGGATCACAAGACTTTTTCCTTGTTCCCTTCATCCAAACCGGGTCATGCTGGCCCAATTTCCTCTAACTGTATTTCCCTTATATCCTAATTAAAACATAATAATAACGAATAAATACTACAATTCAGTTGGCAAGGCATTGTTATTAAATTAGTCTCTTATTTAATTTTGCTACTTATTTAATTATTCCAATACATGCTAATCTTTATTTAATTTTTGTTTAAATACATGCTTATAAACTAATGTTTTATTTAATTTTTGTTTGAAAATTCATGCTAGTATACTTTAATTTTCTTTATTTATTTAATTTTTCATTTGTCGCTATAATTAACTTCATTCTCGATCGTTTAATCTTTATCTTTCATCCGTCTCAAATCCAAGGGAAATGTTTTGTTGAATCACATCTTATACGATTGAGCAATTCACTTCATTCATTTTTGTTTTATTATTTTGCTAAACTTAAATTAATTTTCCTAAAAAACTCAATTTTTAAACTCACACCTTAAGTCAAAACTTCGATGCTAAGTCGTCGTATCTTCAAAACCTCGTCCACACCCATTTTTACCAAACGAACCATTTTAATCAAATAAAAAAACTTTAAAACAAATATTTCAAAAGGTTCCTGCAGAGTACCATAGATGCGTTGGGTGCTAATACCTTCCCATTGCATAACCAACCCCCAAACTCTAGATCTCTTTCAAAAACGCATTGTATTTTCAATACTAGTATTATTTTACATTGAATATCTAAGTGTTTTGTTTCCCTCTTTTCCCTTTTCCCTTGGAAACAATAAAGCGCGGTGGTGACTCTTACTTTTGTGAGTCGAGTTAATTGTTAGCTCGATCTCTGATTTACCCCGCTACATTTTTTATCGCTATAGAGGTAGCGACTCTACTGGGGAAAGATTGACCTCTTACTGGTCCATCCCTAAGTGGGTTATGCCTAGTTTGTCTTACCTATTTTTATTATTATTTGTTTGTTTGATTATATGTTTTATATTGTGGTTATTTGGGTATTGATGATATTTACAAAGGACAAGTCCTATACCCAGACTAAGTAACACTTAAGAATAGGACGGGCAGTATAGTCATGTTAACTTTGAGGGAGTAATCCCGAAGAAGGAGGCATGAAATCCCCCACTCAGTGGAAGCCCAGAGAAGTTGAGAACCATAGAACCTTTAACCCATCTTGGCCTCTTAGGTGTAGTGCGAAGACTATAACAGAGTAATCTGGAAGTAGTTGTCACCCGATGCTACACTCAGACGAGTTTCTCTTAAGAATATTGCTAATTACCGAGTAATCGAGATGTTGGTAATATCCGAAAGAGGACCGTAGACTCTGGGAACCTTTAAAACCTTGTTTTACAGGTGTGATTAAACCTTTAGTACATACCTTAGGGGTGGGCTTTACCTTTGACTCCATGCTCGTAGCATTGAACCTTTGAATCCTATGTTTGTGAACTTATGTGTAATTGTTGCATTATCATTCATCCATGCATCCATAATCATTCTTTAAACATGTTTTTCAAGGAACTTAAGAATGATTTTTGCAAACATCTCAGGTACTTTTACTATGGATTTTGGAAAAAGAAACACTCGGAGTTATAGTTTCAAGGAGCCTGAGATTGAAGAGTTGAAGAGTTTTATTCCCAAGATTGAGGACCCTATGGAGTTTAGAAATAAATATGGATATATTATTCCTCTTATGAAGCGCAAGATGAAGGAAGGAATCTTTACTACGTTGGTCCAGTTCTATGATCCATTGTATCGATGCTTCATTTTTCCTGATAACCAGTTGATGCCCACTTTGGAAGAGTATTCTTATATACTTGGTTTATCAATCACCGGCTGCGTTCCTTTCTCTGGTTTAGAAGGGGAACCCAAATCTAATGAGATGGAAATAATTACCCACTTGAGGAAGTCTGAGATAGAAGAGAACAAGACTACTAAGGGAGGAATCTGAGGTTTACCTACACAGTTTTTGTTGAAGAAAGCTCGTTACTTCGCCGAGATAAAGGATATTGTCTCCTTTGAAGCTGTCTTTGCTTTACTTGCTTATGGGTTATTCATGTTCCCTAACATTGATAAGTTCGTGGATATCAACACCATTAGAATTTTTTTGATTGGAAATCCAGTCCCTACGCTGCTAGGAGATACCTTCTATTCCATCCATCTTCGAAATTCTTACCAAGGTGGGATGATTATTTGTTGTGCACCATTGTTATACCAGTGGTATGTTTCTCATATACCCGGGTCTGATGCTTTTTGGGATCTCAAGAAGGAGCCACGATGGGCGCCAAAAATTATGGCTCTTACTCATTCCGACATAGATTGGTACAATCAAGTTTATTCTAACATGAAGATCATTGATAATTGTGGTGTTTTTCCTAACGTGCCTCTTCTTGGTAAGAGGGGAGGAATTAATTAGAATCTTGTTCTTACGCGTTTCCAGTTCGGATACCCAATAAAGGACAAGCTGAATAATATTCATTTGAGTAGTTTCTTTCTACAACAAGGAAAAGATCACAAAGCAGCTAAGGAGGAGATTGAAAGGGCTTGGTGCCATATCCATAGAAAGGGAAGAGACATTTTAGGGAAGAGAGGTGTTGTTTCTTTGGAGCCTTATCTTCAATGGGTTCGTGCTAGGGCTTGTGTTCTCAAGATGCCTTATTATCCCGAGAAACCTTTATTCCTTGTTGCTACATTATCATCTACTGCCATTCCTATTGGAACATGAAGGAGTATCAGGAAAATCTGGCTAGAACGGAGTCTGAAAAAGATGCTTGTAAGGAAAAATATAGTATGTCCGAATATGAAAACAGGGTCTTGACTCGACAATTGAAGGAGAAGGAGGATATGCTATTTATTCAATATGGTTGGTTTATTGATCGTGATGAGAAGCTTTCTCAGAAAGATGCATTACTCAAGAAATATGCTAAGGAAAAGAAGAGAAAGAAGGAAGATTTGGTAGGCATTACTCCTATTCCTAATCCATGGAAGAAAGTCGTTGATCAGCTGGTAGCCGAGAAGACAGAGATGGAAGATTTCTATGAGAAGAAGATTAGGAAGCTCAAGTTACAAGTCGCATTTGGTCCTTCATCTGATGATGATTCTGAATGATCTTAGTCCCTAGTTTTTATTGCTTATGTAATTTTGTAAAACTCTTTAAAAGGGCTTTTATGTTCCAAAGTTGTAACTTTCTAATTTTATTAATGAAATGAATTTTGTTGTTCCAAAGTTCTTTACCATTGATGTCTGCAAATTATCAATGTTTTAAAGTTCCATGAAAAACTATCAAAAATAAATAATCATTTGCATCGCATATCATGCATCATTCAACATTTAATCTTACATGTTTTCTAGAGTCTTATTCTTGCTTCTTTTTCCACTCTGATAGATCGTCAAGCTATTTCACCGGTATAATACTCGATCCAATCATCGAAAGACAATGGAATATCTAGAACAAGAAAGTCATGAGCTTCACGAGGAGGTTACTACTCTTTGTACTGGGTTGGAAAAGTTGACTACTTTGGTGGAAAGCTTGATGGCTGCTCAGAATTATCCATCGACTTCGGCCATTAGAACTCAAGCTCAAACTATTGTGGTGTCCAAGATCGTCACTGCTCCAGCCTCTTTGGCTCAAGTAAACCCTCCGCAACATAAAATGCCTAAAGGTTTTCCATGGGGTATGCCTTACAATTTCGTGCCAGAAGGGTACCCGTCTACTGTGCAACCCATGATTCAACCTATTGTATCCTTTCCTCAACCTGAGATGACTATTGTGCAATCTGTGATCCAACCTATGGTATCTTTCCCTCATCCTGTAATGACTATTGCTGCTCCCGTGGTTCACACTATTCCATATACTAATGAACCCATTTATCATACTGAACCTACTGAAATTTTGGGAATCTTCGATAGGATGGAGGAGTTCCAAGACCAATTTTAAGAAATGCAGAGGGAAATTAGAGCACTTAAAGGGAAAGACTTGTTCGGGAAAAATGCTCATGACTTGTGTTTGGTCCCAAACGTGAAAATTACAGCTAAGTTCAAAGTGCCATACTTTGAAAAATACAAAGGTGACTCATGTCCGCAAAGTCACTTGACCATGTATGTGAGGAAGATGTCCACTTACTCTGATGATCACAAGCTATTAATTCATTACTTTCAAGACAACTTAATTGGTGCCGCCTTAAAATGGTACATGGGTTTGGATAGCACCCGAATCCGCAACTTCAATGACCTTAGTGAAGCTTTTGTTCGTCAATACAAGTATAATGTTGACATGGCCCCGGACTGAGATCAATTATGAGCTATGTCCTAGAAGGATAGAGAATCTTTTAAAGAGTATGCCCAAAGGTGGCATGATATTGTCACTCAAATATACCATCCCCTCGAAGAAAAAGAGATGACGAAGATTTTTCTGAAGACATTAGGTTCTTTCTACTATGAGACAATGGTTGCGACTGCGCCTAGCAACTTCACTGAGATGGTGAACATGGGAATGCGACTTGAAGAAGGAATCCATGAAGGGCATCTAGCCAAGGAAGGTGGTAGATCTAGTGGTGTTAAAAATTTAGGGGTGTCTTCCCCAAGAGGAGGGAACAAGATGTTAGTGCAATTTTTCCTGGAAGGCCGAGAAGAGGATATTCACACGTTGTAGCAATCACTCCTTCTATCTGCCAAACAACGATAACTCCAACTTATCAAGCCTCTCAAATTCAATAATGACAGTTTCAACAACAACCTCGATAACAGGCTCCTTAATTCAACAATCAGAATCGTACACCGAGAAAACCACAGTTTAATGCAATACCAATGACTTACACTGAGTTGTTCCCCGCTTTCATCTAGAAGAATCTCATAACAATGAAGCCTCCTCCTATTTCACCAAATAATAATTCCCCTTGGTACAAGGCTGATCAATTTTGTGCATATCACCAAGGTTCCCCAGGACACAATATTGAAAATTGATTTGCTTTAAAGGAAGATGTCCAGAGGTTAATCAATAGTGGTATTTTATCTTTCAAAGATGTTAATCCAAATGTTCAAGATAATCCATTGCCTCAACATGGGGCAACACCGGTAAATATGGTGCACGAATGTCCAAGAAAGTTTTGAGTCTACCAAGTTGAGCATATAAGGGACTCACTGATCAGAATGCATCAAAGTTTAAGTAGACTTTCCTTCTTTAAACATCGACATGATTAGTATGTTTGTGAATTTTTCTCAATAGAAGATGATTTCCCTATTGTGAAAGAAGATACTCAGAAGTTATTAGATCAAAGGATTATTACCATCACATATGACAGAGATCTAGATGATGGGGTGAATATTATAGTGCCTTAATTCAACATGCCTGAACCAGTAGAGATTTCTTATGATAGTCAGACTTCATCTACTGCTCCTTTGATTATCTGTCCACCTGGTCCCGTGCCTTACAACTCAGACAAAGCCATACCATACAAATATAATTCCACAATGATTGAGAATGGAGTAGAAGTCTCCGTACCACCGATGCCATCTTTTGCCAATATTGCTGATGTGAGTAGAGTCACAAGGAATGGGTGTATCTTTGCAGTTGTACCATCAAAAATCCCTGAAGTTCAAATTAGAAGATCTATACCAGTGGAAGTTGCGATGATGAATGTTGAACCAAGGATCGAGGCAGGTCGATCCAGTGGGCCTAACCCATATCCTGTGGACCAACTATTGCAAACTCCTCCCAAGATTTATGTGCTCGCTTTACAAAATATTATAATGCCCTTATGGAAGCTTTAATGAAGGTCTTGGACCAGGCGTTCGTAGATCATGATGTGATGGTAGACCAATTTGATGGAATTGTGGGAAATATTACCTTATATAACAATATTGGTTTCAGTGATGAAGAATTTCCGATAGAGGGAGGGAACCATAATATGGCCTTGCATATCTCAACAAGTTATGGAAATGATACTTTGTCAAGTGTGCTAGTAGATACAGGCTCATCATTGAATGTATTACCCAAAACTACATTTTCTCGACTATCACATCAAGGTGCTCCTATGAGACCTAGTGGGGTAATTGTCAAAGGGTTTGATGGTTCTAAGAAAACAGTCATCGGTGAAGTGGATATCCCCATGACAATTGTTCCTCAAAACATTTAGATTACTTTTCAAGTGATGGATATTCATGCTTCCTACAGTTTCCTATTGGATCGCCCATGGATCCATGATGCACGGGAAGTCACTTCCACGCTCCATCAAAGATTGAAATTTGTGAGGAATGGAAAGCTAGTAACAATTGGTGGAGAACAGTCTATGGTGGTAAGCAACTTGTCATCTTTGTCCTATATTGATGTTGATGAGGCTATTGGAACCCAGTTCTAAGCTCTATATGTTGCTAATAATGAAGTAAGGAAGCAAGGGGCATCTATTTCTTCTCTTGAAGATCCGTGATGAGTGGTTGAGAGTGGTTCGGCTGAAGGTTGGGGCCAGGTGTTGACTTTTCCTAAGAACAATTTTGGAGAAGGTCTTCGTTTTTATCCCGTGTCTGCAAGTGCTAAGTAAGAAGAAGTTACCTGTCTGATACAAGAAGTTTTTCGAAGCGCAGGTTTTATCCATCCAACTCCGCCTAAAGTTGATGCTATAATGGAAGATGATTCTGAAGAGGATTTACCTAACTTTGTAGCGCATGGAGTGGTTTTCCAGAACTAGACTACTGTTGATATTCCTTCTATGATGCACATTTATAAGTAATGCTTTGTTATATTTTTAAAAACCTTCCGCTCTTCCCAAGGTGAGAGAGTATTTGTGTTGGGCTATGTTAAAAATAAATCCTTTTGCTCTGTCCAAGGAAAAAGAGAAGTTGTTCGGCCTTTTGTTACATGTATTTCCAATCATGAATAAAAATGTTATTTTGTCTCCCAAACTGTTTTACTTCTAACTTTTTCTGGAAAATGATGACAAATAGAAAAATAGTAATATTAAAGAAATATAATTTTTATATATCTATACAACTTTCGCATTAATCGATTTCTAAAATAAAGCATAATCATATGTGCGGATTAATCCATGACATAACAATTGAAAATAATGACCCTAGGCCCATCCAATTTTGAATTCCCTATGTTTGGATCTAAGGAAGAGGATAGTGAATATATCCATGATGAAATTTCCCGTTTACTTGAGCATGATGAAAATATTATTCAGCCGTTATAAGAGCCCATGGAGATAATCAACTTGGGTAATGAAGAAGACAAAAAGGAAGTCAAGATTGGAGTGTTGCTTATCCCAGAGGTCAAAGAAATAATGTTGGACCTTCTCAGAGAGTATGTAGATGTGTTTGCTTGGTCCTACCAAGACATGACAGGTTTGGATAACAATATTTTAGAGCATCAATTGCCGTTGAGACCTGAATGTCCACCGATTAAGCAGAAGTTGAGAAGAACTCGTCCCGATATGGCTGACAAGATCAAAGAAGAGGTCCAGAAACAAATTAACACAGGCTTCCTCGTTACATCAATTTATCCTCAGTGGTTACCCAATATAGTGCGTGTTGCTAAGAAAGATGTCAAGGTTCGAATGTGTGTGGACTACAGAGATCTGAGAGCTAGCCCAAAGGATGATTTTCCATTACCACATATTGACGTATTGGTCGACAGCACTACAAAGTTCAAAGCCTTTTCTTTTAGGGATGGTTTCTCTGGTTACAATAAAATCAAGATGGCACCTGAAGATATGGAGAAGACAACCTTCATTACACCTTGGGGAACATTTTGTTATCGAGTAATGCGGTTTGGTTTAAAGAACGCTGGTGCAACAGACCAAAGATCCATGACCGCTCTGTTCCATTATATGATGCATAAAGAGATAGAAGTTTATGTAGATGATATGATTTCTAAATCATAGACTGAAGAATATCATTTGGAGCATCTTTTGAAATTATTCCAATGTTTGAGAAAGTATAAACTCCGTCTGAATCCTAGTAAGTGCAGTTTTCGTGTTCGTTCTGGAAGACTTCTGGGTTTTATTGTCAGCCATCAAGGTATCGAGGTAGATCCTGATTGTTAGAACATAGTTTGATTCTACAACCCTTGATTAGAGTTTTGATGATAACAAAATACAAAGAATAAATAAATTCAAAGATATATATATAAAACAAATATGCTTCTTAAAATTATGTTTTGTATATACATAAGTTCTGATGGAATCAGCATCAGAAGATCAGTAATATGTGCTACACGCTGAAGCTACCAGATTATATGCTAAAGCTTGATGACCAAAATATGCACATACACTCTGACTCTGATCAAAGATCTTTACCAAGTCATCAACACTCTGAAGCGTTATCATAAGTTAAAGCAAAGAAGACTCTGAAGCGTTATTATTTATTCAAGACAGAATTAAATGCTAACGGCTCTCTTCAGACAAGATCTTCTTCAAAAGGAAAGTGCGTTATTGTCATTAAACTGGCTTTATGGACAACGTATCTTTGCCTTGCCTATATAAACAAGTCTGCTTGAGAAAAGACACACGCATGCACTCACATAATTTACCAAGCCTTCAAAACCTCGCTTATTCGAATGATTTAGAAAATTTAGTTTATTCCAAGCTTAAGTTGTGTAATTATCACAGTTGTGATATATTGTTTTGTTAGAAAACGTTAACACATCCTTGTTCAATTATTTGTAAAAGATTTCCTTGTGATAAACCGGTTTGTGGTTGTACTCAAGAAGACTTTAACAGTTGTTAAAGTAGCTATTGTAATCCTTTGAAAATAGTGGATTAAGACCTCGTTGGAGAGAGGCGAAATCACCTTAACGGGTGGACTGGAGTAGTTTGAGATCAAACGAACCAGGATAAAAATACTGTGTTGTCAAACCATTTGTTTTAAGTTTTACAATTCAACCCCCCCTTCTTGTGTTTTTCACATCTTCAATTGGCATCAGAGCGCCTGGTTCTGAGCTTATAACACTTAACTGTGTCAGTACAAGATCCAGCTTCAGAAAAACACAATGGCAGGACCAAGTCAAAACATCAGCAATGACAACAATGAAGAAAGGGATAGATTCAGTGGCAAACCTCCAGTCTTTGATGGAGAGAACTTTGACTACTGGAAAGATAGAATTGAGAGTTTCTTTCTGGCCCATGATGCTGATCTGTGGGACATGGTGACTGATGGATACATGCACCCAGTGGATGGACGTGGTCAGAAGATTGAAAGGAAAATGATGTCTGATCAGCAAAAGCGTGAGTTCAGAAATCATCACAAGGACAAAACAATTCTCCTCAGCGCCATCTCTTATTCAGAATATGAGAAGATATCAAACAGAGACACTGCAAAGAATATGTTTGACTCTCTGAGAATGACGCATGAAGGCAACATTCAAGTCAAAGAAACAAAAGCCATTGCACTCATTCAGAAGTATGAGGCATTCAAGATGGAAGAGAGTGAATCAATAGAAACTATGTTTTCAAGATTTCAAATTCTTGTTGCTGGTCTAAAAGTTCTTGACAAAGGGTATTCCACTGCTGATCACGTTAAGAAGATCATCAGAAGCTTTCCAAAACAATGGAGGCCAATGGTCACAGCGCTTAAGCTAGCCAAGGATCTCAACAAAATATCTCTGAAGGAACTTGTCAGCTCCCTCAGAAGTCACGAGATAGAGCTAGAAGCAGATGAACCTCAAAAGCAAGGTAAGCCATTAGCTTTAAAATCTAACAGAAAATCTGACTCCAAAGTTTTGCAGGCTATGGAAGAAACCTCTGATGGGTCCTCGTCAGAAGAAGATGAATTGTCTCTCCTCTCCAGAAGGGTGAACCAATTGTGGAAGCAGAGGCAAAGGAAGTTCAGGAATCCCAGAAGATCAGAAAATCAAAATGAATCTTTCTCCAGATACAGAAGATCAGAATCCTCCTCTGGACACAGAAGATCTGAAGGCTCTTCAGGAAACAGAAAGCCAAACAACAAAGACATCATCTGCTATGAATGTAACGAGCAAGGGCACTACAAAAGTGATTGCCTAAAGCTTCAGAAGGAGAAGCCCAAAAAGAAGTTTGGCAAGGAAAAGAAGAAAAGTATCATGGCTACATGGGATGATTCTGACACATCTGAAGCTGACTCAGAATCAGATGATGAAAGAGAAAACATAGCTATCATGGCAAACATAACAGAAGACAGTGAAGCTTCTGAGTCAGACTCTGAATCAGATACAGAAGAGGTATTCCCTGACTTTACTATAAACTTTACTAAGGCTGAACTAGCTGAAATCCTTAATGAAATTCTGGAAAGATATCAGCAGATCAGAGTCAAACTCAGAAACCTGAAAAGGAATCTTGCTTTTGACTCTGATAAGACTGAGAGTCTCAAATTGGAGAATTCTGAGTTAAAAGATAAAATTTCTAAATTAGAAAACCAATTGCAAAACTCTCAGAAGGAAACAATCCCTGAAACTCCCAGCAACGCTAATGAGATCATCAAGGAGTATGATCACAGCTTTCAGAAGTTTCTAGCTAAAAACATAGACAGAAGCAAAATGGCTTCAATGATCTATGGAGTTAGCATAAATGGCAGAAAAGGGATAGGATATCAAGGTAAGGTACCTACACAAAAAAATGCCATGGATTTAGTTATAAAACGTACACCACTTGATTCACACTTTATATATGGGCACACACATGACATAAAATATACAAGTAGTGATTACTCTGTCAAACCAAAATTCAACTAGAGTTTTGGTAAAACTAACAAATCAGGACCCAAGAAAATGTGGGTACCTAAGGATAAAATAATACATGTGGCAGATATCTTTAGCAGCAAAGCAAAAACACCAATCATGGTACCTGGACTCTGCCTGCTCACGACACATGACGGGAAGAAGGCATATGTTCCAAAGCCTGGAACTTAAGCCTGGAGGCCACGTAGGCTTTGGAGGCAATCAGAGAGGAAAGATCATTGGCTCTGGAACAGTAGGTAATGGAAATCTTCCCTCTATAAGTAATGTTTTATTAGTTGATGGATTAATGCATAACCTGTTATCCATAAGTCAATTAAGTGATAACGGTTATGATATAATTTTCAATCAAAATTCATGCAAAGCTGTTAGTCAGAAAGATGGGACTATCCTATTTAATGGAAAGAGGAAAAATAACATTTATAAAATAAAACTTTCTGAACTAAAAAGTCAGAATGTAAAATGTCTACTGTCTGTTAACAACGAGCAATGGATCTGGCACAGAAGATTGGGACATGTTAGTATGAGAAGAATATCTCAGATTAACAAACTCAATCTGGTCAGAGGACTTCCTAACCTGAAGTTCAATTCAGATGCTCTGTGTGAAGCATGTCAGAAAGGCAAGTTTGCAAAACCAGCTTTCAAATCCAAAAACGTTGTTTCCACCTCCAAGCCATTAGAACTTCTGCACATTGACTTATTTGGACCAGTTAAAACTGCTTCAGTCAGTGGCAAGAAGTATGGGTTAGTAATCATAGATGACTATAGAAGATGGACATGGGTAAAGTTCTTAAGGCACAAGGACGAGTCACACTCTGTGTTTGTTACCTTCTGCAACCAAGTTCAGAATGAAAAGGATCTTAGAATCGTCAAAGTCAGAAGTGATCATGGTAAAGAATTTGAAAACAAAGATTTTGAGTTATTCTTTAATGATAAAGGCATTCTGCATGATTTCTCTTGTCCTAGAACTCTCTAGTAAAATGGAGTTGTAGAACGAAAGAACAGAACATTGCAAGAAATGGCCAGAACCATGATCAACGAGACTAACGTTGCTAAGATCTTCTGGGTAGAGGCAATAAACACAGCGTGTTACATTCAGAATAGAATCTCCATAAGACCTATTCTGGAAAAGACTCCATATGAATTGTGGAAGAACATAAAGCCCAACATTTCCTATTTTCACCCATTTGGATGTACATGTTTTATCCTGAATACAAACAATTATTTGAACAAGTTTGACTCTAAAGCACAAAAGTGTATTATGTTAGGATATTCTGAACGCTCAAGAGGGTACAGAGTATACAATACAGAAACACAGATTGTGGAGGAGTCAATCAGTGTTCGTTTTGATGATAAGCTTGACTCTCAAAAGTCAAAGAAGAATGAATTCCTTGCAGGTATGGAAGTTGAACTCACAGGAACTGAAGACAAATCATCAGAAGCTCTCATCAGAGACACTCCCTCAACATCAGAAAGAGTCACTACAAGAAATCCAGCACCTTCTGTTGATCAACTCCAGAAAAGATCATCCAGAAGCAGCATGGATCACCCAGTAGAAACAATCTTAGGAAGGAAGGAAGATCCAATCAGAACAAGATCCTCCTTCAGAAACTCTGAAGAATCCCTCATGGGACTGGTTTCTCTAATTGAACCAACGACAATTGATGAATCACTTCTGGACAATGACTGGATTCTAGCAATGCAAGAGGAGCTAAATCAATTCACAAGAAATGACGTATGGGATCTAGTTCCCAAACCAAAAGGATTCAACGTCATTGGTACAAAATGGGTGTTCAAAAACAAACTGAACGAACAAGGTCAAGTCATCAGAAACAAAGCACGACTGGTAGCACAAGGTTATAGTCAGCAAGAGGGGATAGACTATACAGAAACCTTTGCTCCAGTCGCCAGGTTAGAATCTATCAGACTCTTAATTTCATTTGCTGTTAATAAAGGCATCACTCTGTATCAGATGGAAGTTAAGAGTGCATTCTTAAATGGCTATATAGAAGAAGACGTATATGTGCACCAATCCCCTGGTTTTGAAAGTTCCAAAAATCCAGAATATGTTTTCAAACTAAAGAAGTCACTCTATGGTCTGAAACAAGCTCCCAGAGCTTGGTATGAAAGACTAAGTAACTTCCTGCTAGAAAAAGAATTCACCAGAGGGAAAATGGATACAACTTTGTTCTGTAAGACAGTTAAGAATGACATTTTAGTATGTCAGATTTATGTTGATGACATCATATTTGGATCCACTAAACCCTCTCTGGGAAGAAAGTTTGCTAAATGTATGCAGGCAGAATTTGAGATGAGCCTAATGGGGGAACTAAAATTCTTTCTGGGCATTCAGATTAATCAAACCCCAGAAGGAACTTACATTCATCAGAGCAAATATGTCAGAGAACTTCTGAAGAAATTTGATCTCTCATAATGTAAGCCATCAAAGATTCCAATGCATCCCACGTGCATTCTGGAAAGAGAAGAGGTAAGTAAAAAGGTAGAACAGAAGGTCTACAGAGGTATGATTGGTTCTCTTCTCTATCTGACGGCTTCAAGGCCTAACATTCTATTCAGTGTTTGCATTTGTGCTAGATTCCAATCAGATCCTAGAGAATCTCACTTAACAGCAGTTAAGCGAATTTTCAAGTATATGAAAGGTACTACTAATCTGGGTTTGTTTTATAGAAAAACAAGTGATTACAGCTTGATAGGATACTGTGATGCTGATTTCGCTGGAGACAGAGTAGAACGTAAAAGAACTTCTGGAAGCTGCCAGTTTCTGGGAGAAAATATGATCTCATGGTCCAGCAAAAGACAATCCACAATAGCTCTATCAACAGCAGAAGCTGAATGCATAGCAGCAGCTGGATGCAGCACACAAATGCTCTGGATGAAAAGTCAACTTGAGGACTTCAAAATATTTGAGAGTAACATCCCTATCCTCTGTGACAATACTTCTGCTATTTGTCTCAGCAAAAATCCTATTTTGCATTCTAGGGCTAAGCATATAGAAATAAAACATCATTTTATTAGGGACTATATTCAGAAAGGGATTCTAAATTTAAAATTTATTAACACAAACCATCAATGGGCTGATATCTTCACAAAACCTCTTTCTGAAGATAGGTTCAACTTCATTCTGAAACATCTCAGCATGAAGCTCTGCTCAGAATAAAACTGTTTTGATTCCATATCTTAACCTTCAAAACTTTGTTTATTTTTCCGTGAACTACTAATCAATCTTTCTTCAGATCTTTAGAAGTACAGATTATATCAGAATCTATCCATGAAGACATGTGCGCTTCATTTCAAGGATAAAAATGTGCAGTTCACTCAAGCAAACAAGTGTCATCCAGTCATCAGCTACTTTTTGAGGCTGAACACGCGTTCACGTTTCTGAAAGGTCAAAAGCGATGATTGGATGCATTGGGACACATGTCATGGGTAACCGTTTCAATATCTTTCTGAATCCCCCAAAATCAGCTATCATTAAATGCTCATAATCATTATAATTTATTTCTCTCTCTTACCGTTTATGTTTTCAAAATCTTTTTTTAAAAATCTATTTAAACTCATTTCTCACTATTTACAGTTTTTACTTTCACTTTCATTTTCTCTACAATCTTATTGATTTCAGTTTGCATCCTTTCTCAAAACCCTTTCAATTTCTTCACAAAACCTTCGTGTGAACATGGCTTCCTCAAGCAACCCTACTTCTAGTTCTCAGAAAACAGATTCCTCCGAACAATATGAAGAACCCTACAGAACTCTTCTCACACCAATCAAAAATCTAGAAGTTCTTTCTGAATTAATTGTGGACTTTAACAGTCTTCAAGAAAACGGGTTTAATCTCTCTGAAGAAGTAAAGGCTCAAGGTTGGGACAAATATTTTGATCGACTGGTGGGTCCAACATTCCCAATCCCTGTGAAGGGATTTTGGATTCATGCTTCATCTTCCAACCATCAAGTTACTTCATACATAATGGGGAAGACGATAGTCATAACTGAGGACCTCATTGCAAGATTAAGAGGCTACAGTAGTGGTGGTGTACGATGCATTGACATGGCTGAAAGATGCGCTGATGTCGCCCTAATTTCTAGAGAATTCTTCACTCTGGGTCTTCCCTCCAGCAAGATAAGGGATCTAAAAGACCATCACAGAATATGGGCCAAGATTATTCTGGGATGCATAAACCACAGGAAGCCTACCAGCTCTCCTGACTACATCAATATTGATCAGCAATTTCTGATCTACTTCATCTCCCAGAAGATTAAGGTGAATCTGGCTCATCTGTTGTTTAACCATCTAAGGACTAGTGTTAAATAAACCAGAGAAGAGGAGCGCACAAAAAGGGATTGGATACCCCTAGGAAGGCTTATATCAGATATTCTAACAGAGAATAAGCTGATTGATCATCTAACAGAAGCTCGGGAAATCAGCTCTTTGGAAGCTACTGTTGGCAAACAGTTGAATGCAAAGAATCTGAAGAAGATGAAGTTAATTGAGAACATCAAGAAGGAACCCAGTGTCAGTCCTTTTGCAGCAATCTCCGGCAGAAGAATACCTCTGGATAACTTCCCATTATTCTCAGAGATTGATTCTAAACCTGATATAATAGTCAGATATCTGGATGCATGCAAGGCGGATGGTACAGCACCAGATTTGAACATTCAGGATCTGCAGCAGAAGGCTCCAGAAGTTGTGCTGAAGAAAACCAAGAAAAGGAAAGCTGTAGCAGAAGGTTCATCCCAGCGGACTCCTAAAAAGAGAGGTAATCCTTCTTCTGTAACTGTTTTAATCTCAATTTCTGTATCAATATCTATACCAATTCCCACTCAATCAGAAAACCCCACACCACAAACATTTGATGACTTTGACATTGAATTCGACCCCTCAGAAACCTTAACTCTTAGAAGATCTCGCTCCCTACCTCCAAATCCAAATATTGAAGCAACCCAACAAGAACTTGCAAAAGTTCTATCAGATATAGAAACCTTTGACCAACATACTTATGCTCCCATGCCAGAAAATCCAAACCCTGAAACCACTACAGAAGCACCACAACCAGAAATTCCCCTCTCTCCACAACCAGAAATACCACTACCTCCATCTCCTCAACCAGAAATTCATCCACCTTCTCCACAACCTAAACTATTTCAACCAGAATTTCAAACTTCTGAGGCTCAACCTTCTAAATCCTGTGAACCAGAACCTCATAACGATCAATCAAATCAAACTGTTGATTCTGATACCATTTCCATTCCTGGAATCACTGAACCTCTGGCAATCCGTATGCCCCTAACCATTCTGGATATTCCCCAAATTCCCTCTTTACTAGAATCAACTCCACCAAACTCCCCAACCAGTCCAATAATTATTCCAGACTCTCCCACTCCCTCACCAAAGAACAATCTAGATGACAACATCAAGACTGTCATTGATTTAACAGTTTTTGAACGTCTTGCTGCCATAACCCACAAAACAGCTATTCCAAAACCAAAACCATCTGAACCCTCTCCAAATGTTGGTACCAGCTTATTGATATTTGAAACAGAAGTACATAAGTGGATCACTTCTATGAAGCAAGCTAGTCTTGAGCTGATTGATCATGCTGCATCAGACTACCTTTGGACAAGGTTCAGAAGATGGGCATGTTCTGAAACTCGTAAGATGCAAGAATAGTGCTACAGATAAGTTCAATAGAACTTCAGTAATCTACTGAAAGTAATTGAAGATCAGGTTCTGAGCCAGCTGCTCAAGGAAGAAGTTCTCCCTCTGGACAATGCTCCCTGGTCTGAACATCGTCCAGCATATAAAGTTCAACCAGAGTCAGAAGATCTCAATCTGACTGTTACTCCAGAGCAGATGATTCCTGCTGAAGAACTGGGTCAAAAAGAGGATATTGCAGAATGCTCTGAGAAGCATCCAGTTACTGAAGATCCTCAAGCTTCCTCCTATGAAAGGCAGACTCTAGAAGACCTGAAAAGATCTGATATGTTGATGAAGGAAAGAATGGATAAACAGGACAACAAAATTGATGAAATCACGAGCATGTTAACCAAGCAACAGAAAACCAACATCCAGATCAAGAGCATGTTGGAAGCCTTGTTCACGCATCTACCTCCCCCCTCTTAGAATTTCCTCGTTTTTAAAACATGTTTAGCTGTAATATTCGTACATTGCTGCTATTCTGAACTTATCGTTGCTTCTGGTTTTCATATAAACACATTTTGGCTCTGATTATATGTTCTTTTTGATAACTGACAAAAAGGGGGAGAAAGAATAAGATATTTTTCAATAACGGATTACTGAGACATAAGTTTCAAACATTCTGATCTATTTAAATTTCTCTCTTCTGAAAAGCTTGAACAGGTACAAAACTCTGATGAAAGATACAGTAAGGTTCTGATGATCAAAGACTCATGGAATTAAAGGGAAGTAATCAACTCAGGGGGAGTTTCTCTTCTTAATTCTATACTTTTTATTCTTATTTTTAAATTGAAAAATATGGTTTTTGTCATCATCAAAAAGGGGGAGATTGTTAAAACATAGTTTGATTCTACAACCCTTGATTAGAGTTTTGATGATAACAAAATACAAAGAATAAATAAATTCAAAGATATATATATATATATAAAACAAATATGCTTCTTAAAATTATTTTTTGTATATACAGAAGTTCTGATGGAATCAGCATTAGAAGATCAGTAATATGTGCTACACGCTGAAGCTACCAGATTATACGCTGAAGCTTGATGACCAGAATCTGCGCATACACTCTGACTCTGATCAAAGATCTTTACCAAGTCATCAACACTCTGAAGCGTTATCATAAGTTAAAGCAAAGAAGACTCTGAAGCGTTATTATTTATTCAAGACATAATTAAATGCTAACGGCTCTCTTCAGACAAGATCTTCTTCAAAAGGAAAGTGCGTTATTGTCATTAAACTGGCTTTATGGACAACGTATCTTTGGCTTGCCTATATAAACAAGTTTGCTTGAGAAAATACACACGCATGCACTCACATAATTTGCCAAGCCTTTAAAACCACGCTTATTCGAACGATTTAGCAAATTCAGTTTATTCCAAGCTTAAGTTGTGTAATTATCACAGTTGTGATATATTGTTTTGTTAGAAAACGTTAACACATCCTTGTTCAATTATTTGTAAAAGATTTCCTTGAAATAAACCGGTATGTGGTTGTACTTAAGAAGAATTTAACAGTTGTTAAAGTAGCTATTGTAATCCTTTGAAAATAGTGGATTAAGACCTCGTTGGAGAGAGGCGAAATCACCTTGACGGGTGGACTGGAGTAGTTTGAGATCAAACGAACCAGGATAAAAATACTGTGTTGTCAAACCATTTGTTTTAAGTTTTACAATTCAACCCCCCCTTCTTTTGTTTTTCACATCTTCATTGATAAGGTCAAAGCTATTCGAGAGATGCCCGCACCCAAGATGGAAAATCAAGTAAGAGGATTCCTTGGAAGGTTAAACTATATTTCCATATTTATATCTCATATGACTGCTACCTGTGGGCCGATTTTTAAGCTTCTTCAAAAGAACTTAGGATGTGTGTGGACAGAAGATTGTCAGAGAGCTTTTGATAGCATCAAAGAATATTTACTTGAGCCTCCCATTTTGATTCCTCCAGTGGAAGGAAGACATCTAATTATGTATCTAACCATATTGGAAGATTCCATGGGATGTGTGCATGGTCAACAAGATGAGACTGGAAGAAAGGAACATGCCATATATTATCTGAGTAAGAAATTCACAGACTGTGAATCTCGATACTCAATGCTTGAGAAAACCTGTTGTGCTTTAGCCTGGGCTGCTCGCCGTCTGCGCCAATATATGATTAACCATACCAGTTGATTGATCTCCAAAATGGATCCGATCAAGTATATCTTCGAGAAGCCTGCCTTGTATGGAAGAATAGCTCGTTGGCAGATGTTATTATCTGAATATGATATTGAGTATCATACTCAGAAAGAAATCAAGGGAAGTGTTCTAGCCGATCATTTGGCTCACCAACCAATTGACGCTTATCAATCCATCAAGTTTGACTTCCAAGATGAAGATGTTATGTACTTAAAGACTAAAGATTATGAGGATCCATTGCCTGGAGAAGGACCTGATCCTGAATCCCGTTAGGGTTTGATATTTGACGGGGCTGTAAATGCTTATGGCAATGGAATTGGGGCAATCGTCATCACTCCCCGAGGTACTCATATCCCGTTCACAGCAAGGTTGAAGTTTGATTGTACGAACAACATGGATGAATATGAAGCATGTATTATGGGTCTCGAAGAAGCAGTGGATCTAAGGATCAAGATTCTCGACATATACAGAGACTCGACTTTAGTAATCAATCAAATCAAAGGAGAATGGGAGACTCATCATCCTGGTTTGATCCCTTACAGAGATTATGCTAGAAGATTGTTAACTTTCTTCAACAAAGTGGAATTACATCATATCCCTAGAGATGAGAACCAAATGGATGATGCTTTAGCTACTTTGTCTTCTATGTTCCAAGTGAATGATTGGAACGGTATGCCTTCAATCAGAATTATGTGCCTCGACAGACTTGCTCATGTGTTCTCAGCAGAAGAGGTCACCGACGACAAACTGTGGTTCTATGACATCAAGCATGTTCTTCAAACTCAAGAGTACCACCCGGGGTATCCAATAAAGATAGGAAGACGTTAAGGACATGTTGATGCAAGAAGTACACGAATGATCCTTTGGCACTTATGCCAATGGACATGCAATGGCTAAAAAGATATTGAGAGTTGGCTACTATTGGATGACGATGGAATCAGATTGCTGAAAATAAATGAAGAAATGCCATAGGTTCCAGATTTATGCGGACAAGATACATGTGCCATGGACCCTCCTCAATGTTATCTCTTCACCTTGGCTTTCTCTATATGGGGCATTGATATGATTGGAATGATTGAACCCAAGGCTTCGAATGGTCATTGTTTCATCTTAGTAGCCATTGACTACTTTACTAAATGGGTGGAAGCAACATCATATGCTAATGTAACCAAACAAGTGGTAGTCAGATTTATCAAGAATCAGATCATTTGTTGATACGGCATCCCGAGAAAGATCATTATTAATAATGGTTTGAATTTGAATAACAAGATGATGAGAGAGATTTGTGAAGAATTCAAGATCGAACATCATAATTCTTCTCCCTACAAACCTAAGATGAATGGGGTTGTTGAAGCTGCTAATAAAAACATCAAGAAGATTATCCAGAAGATGGTGGTAACTTACAAAGATTGGCATGAGATGCTTCCTTTTGCTCTACATGGGTGTTGTACTTCAGTTCAAACTTCAACATACGTAACTCCATTTTCTCTAGTATATGGCATGGAATTAGTACTCCCCGTGGAGGTTGAGATCGTGTCTATGAGAGTTTTGATGGAAGCTAAGATTTTTGAGGCTGAATGGTGTCAAAGTAGATATGATCAGTTGAATTTGATTGAAGAAAAGAGAATGACAGATTGTGTCACGACCAGCTATATCAGCAGAGAATAAAGAAGGCATTTGATAAGAAGGTTTGGCCATACGAATTCAGAGAAGGCGATCTCGTGCTCAAGAAGATATTATCTTTCCAACTTGATTTTAGGGGAAAATAGACTCCGAATTATGATGGACCGTGTGTTGTTAAGAAGGTTTTCTCTAGAGGCGTCGTGATTCTTACAAATATGGACGATGAGGAGTTCCCGTTCTCTGTGAACGCCGATGCAGTCAAGAAATATTTTGCCTAAATTTGAGATGGCAGCTCACTAATTTGAAAACCCGAAGGGGCGGCTTAGGCAGGCTTTTGATCAGACCAGTCACAGCAAATTTGAGCATATCTTGGAATTCAAAGTTGTTAGGGAGAATAGTGGTCATTTTTTTGTAACCTTTTTCTTTCATGTACTATTTTCCAAATTTTTGTAAACCTTTGGATTCACACC
This sequence comes from Vicia faba, assembly GCA_948472305.1. Taxonomy (NCBI): domain Eukaryota; kingdom Viridiplantae; phylum Streptophyta; class Magnoliopsida; order Fabales; family Fabaceae; genus Vicia; species Vicia faba. The sequence continues at coordinate 979,760,002 of OX451737.1, read as the reverse complement.
ATTAGCGGACTACCATCTTATTAATGAAATTTGAGCATTTATCCTTTTGTGTTTTTATCGGAAAAAATTTCAGTTTTTATGGCAATATTTGAAACAAAGTTAATTAGAGTATTTTAATCTTGAAATTCGTCATGAATACTGGAAGGAATGTTAATATTTGCTCCGAGAAAGGTTAAGCCTTGAAATGCAAAACAATATAGTAGTCCATCCTTGTATGATGAATAATGGTTTCTTCTTTCAAAGTCATCATGAGGTGTTGGTTGTGTAATCTTGTGTTTCCAGTAGAGTACTAAACTTGGTGACTCCCCAGAAATCCTGGTTAAGCCTTGATTCAGTTATCTCTAGTTGAGCAAGATTTTTATCCCTAACCAAAGTGATGTACATTTTGTTATCATGTCAGTGGTTTATTGATGTTAGAAGATTGAATTTTGAATACCTTCCTCCCTAAAGAGACTTAAGCCTTGTAGTAGGATACGCTCTGACGATGCTTTTTGTCTATATCCAGTTATTTTCCTATCTCTTTGAGATTGGCCGAGTATTTAGTTGTTTTGTGATGTCTTATCATGTTCAGTTTATCTCCTCTATCTGTTTTGTCAACATATACATGACATTCATTTATTCATTTACACTTGCAACATGCATGCATATTCGTATTTATCGATATTATCGGGTTTGTATACCTTGGTTATGTCTATTTGAACAGCGTATTTACTCTTTCCAAATAAAGTGTTAACTTAAGTAGAAAGTGCGCATCCTTTCTAATTCCCCAACTGAGCTAATCCTCATGGAAGAATCTTGCTTTATCTTTCCTTTTCCATATTTGGATAGGATAAATCCCCAATTGAGTTGTTTCCTTATTGGGTGGAGTTTTGTTTGATAGTTTTCTCTCTGGTTCATCCCCGGATTGAGCTTTGTCTCTTGCATAGGCTACCTCGTAGTTCTCTCTAGGTTATGAAACCTAGATGAAGAGCGCGCATTTAATTTGTCCATTTTAAATACTTGCTCTCCTCAGGAAGGACCTATTCATGGTTCCCTTTGAAGAAGAACTTTATTCTCTAGCAGTGTCATCACAACATCCTTCTGAAATATCGACATAACAGCAAGTTGCGGTCTCTTTACAAGAAGTTTGTATGTTATTGACATCTTTGGAAAACAACAAGCGTCTGTCTCTTCATGAGCAACTTGTGTGTTATTGACATCTTTTGAAGAACAACAAGTGGCGATCTCTTCATAAGCAGCTTGTGTGTTATAGATATCTTTGGAAGACAGCAAGTGGTGGTCTCTTCATGAGCATCTTTTGTGTTATTAATATCCTTTGAAGATAGCAAGTGGCGGCCTCTTTATTTGGGAAGCTTGTGTGTTTATTAATATCCTTTGAAGACAGCAAGTGGTGGCCTCTTTATTTGGGCAGCTTGTGCGTTTATTAATATCCTTTGAAGACAGCAAGTGGCGGCCTCTTTATTTGAGAAGCTTGTGTGTTTATTAATATCCTTTGAAGACAGCAAGTGGCGGCTTCTTTATTTGAGCAGCTTGTGTATCTATAACCATATGTTATTTTAGCAGCAAATGGTATCTCTACGGAAAATTCCCGCGGAGAAGTTTGTTTTGAAATCTCTACCTTCAAAAATCAGTAGTTCATTATCAGTAAAAGTTGGTGTATCTTTTTGTCTACCTTTTGACCCTAGGTTGTAAACTCATCGTCATCTTGGGTCAATAGCCATTTTTTTTGCAGCCTATGCAAGACGTTTTCTTTGTTAGAGTCAGAAAATTGTTTTCTCTCAAAGTTATTCCCCGATAAGAGTCTCTCCTTCGAAGTTTGTGGCTTTGTTTCTCTAGTAGAGTATAAAATTTTCCCCTGTGGGTTATTTTATCACATGCTTGGTTTCTCCAGCATTAGTTTGTTTCATGCGGCATCATTCTCCATAAAATTCAAATATTACATTCATATCATAAATACAATGGCGGTATCTCAGGGCCAAAAATTGCGTATTATGTATTTAAGTACCTTCAATCTCGTCGAGACGAAGATTTCAATATTCATATCTCCTTCAATCTCCCCAATTTTTGACCTAAGATCCCATCTCCATTTTGCATTTTTTGTTATATACATCAAGATCACAGAATATGGTCGGTTTCGAACGTTTCACCTTTGAGCACTGCATGTGCAGAGATTATCGACTGTTCCGAGCATTTTATCGTATGTATAACTAACTTCTAATCAAGCACGAATTGTATATTTTTGTTTCTTTGATTTCACATGCAAAAACAGGTTCGAATCAAGAGCATCAGGCGTCACGTCTCAATTAGGGTTTTGAGCCTCTCAAACCAGAAGTATGATTGATCATTGATTCTCGAAGACTGGTTCATCGAGAGAGTCGTGTGTTTATTTCCACACTTTGTTTCCACAAGTGGACTCAAGCTTCTCCAAATTTATTCAAAAAAAAGAAGTCAAGGTTCTATGATCATTAGTTCACTTTGCCTTGAAACATAAGAAAAATCAGACTATGCAAATGAATTCCAAACGCTTTGAACAAAAGTCATCAGCAAATATTCTTTAAGAGTTGAAGACAATTGTGTTTAGAAAGCCATGAAAAGCCTTATTGGACGTCCGTCATGATTTAAGAGTTTCTGAATCTCTAATTTCAGTCCACTGTGCCAAGTTCTTAATGCGATAACACTTTGCTTCAAATATCTCTTCTAGTGATTATTCGAAGCTTTTAAGCATGGTTCGATTTCTTATATTTACATGATGCGGGTTGAATTTCGTTAGAGTGGGATGATTAAATTCAAGATTGCTTTGGAAGAATTTATTTAGAACACTTGAATTCTTATCATGTGAATTTAAGCGTTAAGTAGAGGTTATCAAAGGGGCTCATTCAAAATAATCGTTCATCTCATTAATATTTATTTAATATTATTTTTGTGTGACTATTTTAATGGATTCAAATCATGGTCATTTGAGTTTACATGAAGTATTTATTCAAGAAGATATTGGAAAAGGAATTTTGATTCAAATAATCATTCATCACAAGATTAATTACATGATGGTTGCTATTTTATTACAAGATCAATTCATGAATTTATTTGGATCTCTATTACAAAATGCAAGATTGAAGTCTTAAGGCTTGCATTATTATTTATTCATAATTCAACAATTATTCAAATATCAATCATTCCTTTCCAATTCAAATGGGATATTTTGAATTTTATCAAGATGAATATCATTTCAAATAAAGATCCAAATGTTTACAATTACAAAGGAATTGAGAATTATATTGAAGAAAGTATCCATTCATGTTACAAATTTATTTGGATTTATCATTACAAAATTACAAGGGATTACAAATTTATACAAACTAGTATTTCTAATATCCTAAATTCCAGCCCAATATCATGTTGCTGCCCATATTTTCCAGCCCTGTTGCAATGCAATAAAAGTCCAATTTTGTGGCGTTTTGCTGTCCAAAAAATGCAGCAAAACAGTCCCAAAAAATTGTTGTAAAATAACCTACAAAACAGTCCCAAAACTGTTATAAAATGCAGCAATAACAGCCCAAAAAATGCAGCAAAGACAGCAAGCAAAACATGCTGCCAAAATAGTTGTAAAATCAGCCTAAACAGTCTACAATAGCCTGCAAAAATCTGCATTAAAACAGCAAAGAATTTGCATCAATATGGCAACTAGAAAATTGCATGAACAAAGTATCAAAGCAGTTTGTCAAAATAGTTCAAAAACTCTATTGTTTTCCCCGCCTAAATGCCTTACTCCTTCACTATAAAACCCATTCATGGATAGAGAATGATATACAGAAAAAACTGAAGAGAGGGAGAGAACACACAAAATTCAAGGGGAAAACAGAAAATTCAGCAAGAGAAACACAGAAAATTCAAGGAGAGGAAAACTTACTGTTTTAAAGCTCCATCGGAGAGACTCCGATAGGTATTTTTTTTCTTCCCCCTGTTTACTTCTGCATAACTCTATCATTCGCATATTGGAATCTTTTTTGCACAACTTTTATGCCATATGAAATGCTTGATTTACCATTTTACTATGTTATGGAGCTGCTGCATGTTTATTGGCATTAAGAATGTTAGGATAATAATAACCCAGAAATGTGCAGAAATAACATAAATTCACAAGATAAAAATATACTTTCAAATTTCTCTGTTCAAAACACTCCCTCGACTTAGCTTCTGTTTGTTAATCTCCAAACCCTTTTTCACACTAATTTTCAGCAAAAGCTAGCCATTGATATCACTTTCATGTGTTTCTTTCAACAAAGTCAATACTCAAAAAACCAAGTCAAGTCCTTCATGCAATAAACCGAAATACAACATAAAACAAGGTTCAAAAGTTATAATAGCAGAAGCAAAAGAAGTGAAAAAAGTTGCTGGAAGTTTCGTCGAACATCTTACAAGCGAGGCAAAAATCTGTACTTTCTTCTTCTTTTCACCCGTGCGGATCCAAAACCAAGATGTAACGGAATAGAGACGTTGGATCAAGTTCGTAACAAAGGACCAAAAAAAGTAGCGCACATTCAACTTGAATCTGAATCGAAATGCAAAACTCCCATTGTTATCAGCATAGTCAGCCACAAGTAGATGATCCCTTCTTGCAGAGATATCCCTCGTATGCTCCTTATTGCGATAATTAGGTTGTAACAAACAATAATACTAAAAGATAATAGACTTCCCCTCTCCAACTAATCATAGAGTCATGTCCTCCATCATTTTCCAGTACTCCACTATTTGCTTCCACATACTCGAATCTGCAGCCATGGCCGAGAAACTTTGCAAATTATTCCTCCTTTTCTCATACTTATTCTGCACAACCTCATGCCACATAGCCTTCTGTTTGATTTTAAAGTTCCAACTTAGTTTATCCAAACAAGCTTTATTCATAACATGTAAGTCCCTGAGCCCCAGACCACCGTACTCTTTGGGTTTTGCCAAATTGCTCCAGGAAATCGTATGCAGATGCTTGGTGCCACCATTCTCTCCCCAAATGAAACTACGTTGAATCTTCTGGATTTTATTTAACGATGCTGCAGAATTCAAACCGGAAAAATCAAAATCTAGAAGTAGTGCGCTTGTTGTGAGCGAATCACCGTAATAAAACTATGGAAATAGAGAGCAGAGAGAGAGGTGAAGAATTGTGGAAAAATGGAGGGTTCTGTTTGATTTTGTTTTTTCGGTAAATGTTGGAACACATAGTCAATTACAATAATAATTGTTTTGTTTTCCTTCCCAATTGACAACAATAGTTTTTTTTATCTTTTTCCTATTTCCCAGATAACACCAGTGGTGCGCCTATCCTTTAGGGTTACAAGACTTTTTCCTTGTTCCCTTCATCCAAACTGGGTCAGCCCATTAGGCTGCTGGCCCAATTTCCTATAACCGTATTTCCCTTATATCCTAATTAAAACATAATAATAACGAATAAGTACTACAATTCATTTGGCAAGGCATTGTTTGCAGCAACCTAAGGACCCGGGTTTAACCCCTACTGGGGCCTTTTATTCTTTTTTTCATTATTAATAAAATATTAACTTAGTTTATTTTATATATAATTATTTCATTATAAAATACAAAAAACATCCTATTATAAATTAATCTTTTATTAATTTTTGTTATTTATTTAAATACATGTTACTAAATTAGTCTCTTATTTAATTTTGCTACTTATTTAATTATTCCAATACATGCTAATCTTTATTTAATTTTTGTTTAAATACATGCTTATAAACTAATCTTTTATTTAATTTTTATTTGAAAATGCATGCTAGTATAATTTAATTTTTGTTATTTATCTAATTGTTCATTTGTCGCTATAATTAACATCATTCTCAATCGTTTAATCTTTATCATTCATCCGTCTCAAATACAAGGGAAATATTTTGTTGACTTCATATCTTATACGATTGGGAGAATACCTTCATTCATTTTTGTTTTACTATTTTGCTAAACTGAAATTAATTTTCCTAAAAACCTCAATTTTCAAACTCACACCTTAAGTCAAAACTTCGACGCTAAGTCGTCGTATCCTCAAAATCTCGTCCAGACCCATTTTTACCAAACGAACCATTTTAATCAAACAAACAATTTTTAAAACTGATATTTCAAAAGGTTCATGCGGAGTACTGCAGATGCATTAGGTGCTAATACATTCCCATTGCATAACCAACCCCCGAACTCTAGATCTCTTTCAAAAACGCATTGTATTTTTGTTACTTTTAAGTATTATTTTACATTTCATATTTAAGGGTTTTATTTCGCTCTTTTCCCTTTTCCCTTGGAAACAATAAAGCGTGATGGAGACTCTTGATTTTGTGAGTCGAGTTAATTGATAGCTCGATCTCCAATTTACCCTGCTACATTTTTTATCACTACACATCCCCAGTGTTGTACCCCAAAATTTTCCCTCCTCTTTTTCCATAAGAAATCACAGCCTCGGGCGTTTCCTGATTTTTCAGATTGGCGTAAGAATCAGTCAAACAGACTTTTCTTATCAGTCAGACAAATTTAGGGTTTTCTTCGATTTTAAAGCAGTTCAGGCAGATTGCTAGGGTTTGGGTGATTTTGGCTCAGAGTTTGATCAGACAGGCATTTCTTTGGTGTTAAGTCAAGAACTAGAGTTTGTGCGCGCAGAAAGAATCAAGTCTACAGTGCTTTTCAATTTACTCTGGAATATGGACTGAGGTTTCTGATTGGGAGCTTACAGTGTTTGATTGAATCATTAAAAGAAAAGGAATATGGACATTTGTTGAGATTAATTGTGCATTGCTTTGGATAATTGGAGTGTCGGGTTTATTATTGATTAATACTAAGACCACAGTGTTTATCAATTGTTTATTTATTTTAAGTTAGAATAATTGGAATTTATTTCCATTTTATTATAATTTAAGAATTATAAACAATTAGATAAACATTTGAAGAAGAATTAAAAATGAATGTCAATAAAAAGACTTTTTTATTTATCTTTAATTATTTATACAATTGTTATTTAAATACAGTAATTGTTTACAAAGTATTTACAATAATAATGTTACAATGATTAAAAGGAAAATAAAACTATGTCCTAAAAATTCCTAAGTCTTCATCTTCTATCCAATGCTCCCTTGTTGCTCAATTATTTTTTTCATCTGCAAAACAAAGAAAAAGAAAAAGTCAAAAGCAGATGAAATGAAATTAAAAGCAGATAAAAATTGGATTCATCATTAAAAGCAACTGGCCGGAATCAGTTTGCCCTCTCTGCAAATCACGAGATTGCTCTCGGTTCACAAAGAGGGATAGAATGTCTTGCAAAAAGGTGAAATGCACAAATTCAAATTTTCAAACATACTGCATAAATCCAAAAATTGTCAACCAAGTTTCCAAACAGCATGTACAAGTAAAGGCAAACTGAATTACAATTTCAAACTAAGCCAAAGCTGTCAAAATTGTCCAAGGATATCAAGATATCAACAAATCCAAAAAGCTGTCAATAAAGTACACAAAGTATGCAAGAAATATGGAATTATGCAGAGGAAAACAATATTGCAAACATATTTAAATCATCACTTTCCAAGGCCAGTTTACTTTTTCAGAAAGAAGACAAATTTAAGCAATAAAAGTGCTTTTCTTTAATCTGGAGAGAGAAAGAGAGAGGAAAGCAGCTTACAGTACAGCAGGCTAGAGGCTAAACAAAAGATATAAACAGGATGTACCAGAGCACATAGAAAAAGGAGGCAGAAGGCATACAGCAGAAGTGATCACAAAGAATGAAAACCTCAAGCCTTGCAAACCTGTCCAAGGATTGACCAAGAACGAATATACAAAAAAATATAACACCTCCTGCCCTTAAAAGAAAAAAAGGCCAAGACCCTGAAAAATATACAAGAGCCATCAACCTGCATAACATAGAGATCAGAAGCCACACAAAGCCTAATAGCCTCCAAGTTCATCAAACCTCAAAAACCAGAAACAAAAACAAAACTGTAACACAGAAAACCAGAAGCCTTAGCCTTCATCAAGCCAAAGCCTCTCAACCTGTTCAAACTCCAGGCTTGTAACCAAAAAAGACCTCAGGCTTGCATCCTGCCTCATACTGTAACACAAAAAATTGAAGCAGAACATCAAACTCCAAACCATAACCTGTTTCAATTCAACAGCAAAATGAAGCCTAACCTGTCTCCAAACACCTAAAACCTGTAAACTTTCATCGAGCCTAAAATCCTCAAACATGAAGCCAACCCTATTTCAAGCTCACAACCTATCAAAAGCCTGAAGCCAAGGCCTGTAACTTCAAAGCCTAAACCAGCTTTCAAACCAACACAAGCCCTCAGAGCATCCTCATCATTGGGATACCAAAATCATCAAAGCATTTCAAGGCAACCATACTCAAAATCATCATCAAATAATACAGACACAAGCCCTCAGAGCATCCTCATCATTGGGCTACCAAAATCATCAAAGCATTTCAAGGCAACCATACTCAAAATCATCATCAAATAATACCGGCACAAGCATACTCAGAAGCATATCAGAGAGGCAAATATATCAAGCGTTTCAAAGCATCTCAGCAATACTCAGCATACCAGGCATCTCAGATAAGCAAGCATATCAGAAAGGCAAACGTATCAAATATTCAGAGGCAACAGGAGCAAGTAAAAGAGAAGAAGATAAAGAAGGTTCTCAGATGCCATCATCATAAAACCTAAAAAGACAAAGACACAGGTACTAGGTTCTCCAGCACACAGCATCATCAAGCCTTCGCCCTTGGCCATCCTACGGGCCTCCAAATCCGCTCCTCCTCCATCTCCAAAGGCCTCCGTCTCCAACCAAGGTATAATTCCTTTCCTTTTCATACACCTCGAATAAGCAAACAAACACCAACACATAAAATCAGAACATGAAAGTAACACATAAAATCAGAACATGAAAGTAACACATAAAATCAGAACATGAAAGTAACACATAAAAGCTTGAAACCCTAACGCGATAGAGACAGAAATCGCTACCTTTTAACTGTTTCCTGGATGCTCCATGAAGGGAAGAGGAATGGATGATGGCGCATGACAACCAAGCACGGAGAGACGTTCAGAGGCTAGGGTGTGAGAAGGATGAAGAGGAACGAACGCGAAGAAGACGGCGCCGCTCTGTAACTTGCCTAACCCTAAATCCCTAATGAACAAGCTTGGAAGAAACCCTAAACAAAAAATGTTGTCTAACGTGCTTGGGCCTTGTCCCACTAACAAGCCTTAAGCCCAACGATTCAAGGCGCCTGACCTCTCCAATCTGAGCGCACCCCCCTTTTTCCTTTTTATTCTAATCATTTATTTCGGCCCATAAACCTCCTTAAGCCCTTTGAACTCTTTTTTTTATTTTAAACTCATACAACAATCTTTTCTTTTATTTTATTTTGTCATTTTACTTCTTTTTTAGTAAAATATTACATATACAAATTTTTTCTTAAATAACTTTCTTTTTATATTATTACAATTAAAAATACTAACATAAATACTAAAATACATTAATAAATAGAACTTAAAACTTTTTTTTTCTTTTTTTTATTAAAACTTTTTTTATTTAAATATAAACTTTGTGTAAAACATTTATGAAAAATACATAAAAAATAGATTTTAAGAGGAATATTCTTTTTTAACTAAAACATTTTTGTACATAAGAAAATACATAAAACTTTAACTTTTCTTAAAACATTTCTTTAATTAAAATTGTTGTATATAAAACACTAATTAAGTATCTAGACAATAGGATAATTAAATTTAAAACATTTTATTTTCTTTTTCTTAAAATATTTTGTTTGTACATAAAGACAAAAATACAAGAATACAAAAAAACAAAATAAATAGACAATACTTAATTTTCTCATTAAGTTAACATTTCACTTGTAAATAATTCCATGCACATACACATTTACAATACACATTTTATCTTTTTATACATTGATACATTTGCTTGTCCCTTTTTTTACATTGCTATTACTTTACATTTGAGATTGTGATTGATTTGATTTGGTTGTAAATTATTTGGATATTATTCTCCTAATAAGTCTCATCCCCCATTTGTAAATAATTGTACCCCCATCCCCGAATACTTATTTGTAATAGCGTAGGACTTTAAATTCCCGCAATTTATCACTTTCAAATATACCATGGTTAGACCTAGGGTTTGTATGTGCATAAAATAAAACGCTAGATAACCTAATACAAAGACAAATGCATGAAATCAATACACAATTCACACTTGCACCCCTACGGCAATCCCGCTTGTTGCCTTCCAAAATGGGACATGCTTGCACGTCGAGTTTCTTTGGCAAAACAATTCAAATAATCATAGTCCCTCGATGACGCTTTCGAAAGTTGCCTAATCAAAATGATCATAGTCCCTTCAAGAAAATTTCCAAAGACACTTGGCACCATTGCATTCATGGTCCATACGATGACCCGCGCCTGTCCCGTTAAACATCCTAACGCAAGATTGTCCACCAAATACAATGGTAGAACAAAATTGTTAAAAGGGTTAAAGCATGAGAAAAACCTTTGAGTAAATTTAGGGGTAGACAAACTCTTAGTTACTTGATCCAACTTGCAAAAACACTTGCCTACTTTTTCAAAACCACACTCCACAAACACTTTCAAAACAAACTTTCAAAAACATTTGAAACATCTTTTCGAAAAGACACACACCTTTGTATATACTCAAACACGAGTCATTACAATGGTTGCCGAAACAAAGGCGTCTATTTCAAAATATTTTCAAAACACACACACAAAGCACCATTTCAAACAATTGAAAATCAAAGGCAAGTGATCTAAACAAGTAACTAAGAGCCCATGGATAACCATGGATGAAAAGGGTGCTAATACCTTCCCTTTTTATAATCTACCCCCCGAACCCACGAAACATCTCAAAAAGGTTTTTCCTGTGCTTTTTAACCTTTCCTTTAGGATAAAATAAAAAAGTCGGTGGCGACTCTTGCTAAACCGAACAAGTGCGAATACAAAACGCAAAAAACCTCAAGTCAGTTCTCCCACCGTATCACAGAACTGGCAACTCTGCTAGGGACATAATTTAAAAGTGGGGTTACCTTAGGGTTTTAGATCACCCTCTTGCATGATTAATTGTTTGCTTTGATTGCTTTACCTTTGTGGTTCTCTTGTTTGGGCTTGAAATCCTACACCCGGATTTGGGAAACATTCATAGATAGCAATACATTGTGGAAACTGTGTGGGGTATACCGACACGGTTGAAGCAATATCTATATTAGTGCGACATATTTGTGAGTACCGGTAACCCTTGAGTTCAATCAAGGAGAGTACGGGGCTGCTGAGTGATGTCACTAAGCACTAATGACCTAGAACCTTACTTGACCATCTTGGCCTTTTATTAGGGGTAGTGAGATGACCGGCTTTGGTGCAGTCCGAAGTTGGTAGATACTCGATACTACACTCATTGAGAGTTGTTTCCTTGGAATATTTTGGTCGCCAGTTAAGTGGCTAAACCAAAACAATGAACATGGAAAACAATCCAATGATATTGAGCTCCTTAGAACCCGGTTACTATTTATAGGACAGGTTTTTAAGCCAACTACACTCAAGAGGGTACTAACCTATGAAACCCCATGCAAGCCTAAAACTAGGGTTTTGTGTGAATTGCTTGTACATGTGCTTTTTGCATACATCATAAACATCATAAGGCATCATATGCATCCGCTAACCATTTCAAGGGTTTGGATCTTCACCTTTGTTCTTGTTTTGTAGGTCATGGAAATTCCTCGCAGGAAAACTATCCAAGTCAACCTTGTGAGGATCCCTCCTTAACTTAAGGAGCTCACATCCAGAATTCCCGAAAGCTCTCCCTTCAGTGAAAGACATGGTAGACTGCTCAGCCTAGTCAACACCATCATGGAAGAGGACATGATGAAGGTTTTGTTCCAGTTCTTTGACCCCCTTCACCACTGTTTCACATTCCCCGACTACCAATTGGTGCCCACTTTGGAGGAATTTTCTCAACTCCTGAGAATTCCTATTATTAATCAACTACCTTTCAACGGTACGGAAAAGGAACCAAAGCCTGAAGATGTTGCTCAAGCACTACACTTGCAACCATCTGACATCAAGGGGCATTGGGAAACTAGAAGCGGTGTCAAAGGCTTCTTGGAAAAATTCTTGTTTGAGAAGGCACAAGAGTGTTGGAATTCCTTGGATCTACAAGCCTTTGAAGAAATTGTGGCACTCCTCATTTATGGGTTGGTCTTGTTCCCAAATCCTGACCAGCTTATAGATGTCAACGCCATCAAGATCTTCTTATCCAGGAATCCCATACCAACATTGCTTGGGGACATCCTCCACTCATTTTACACACGAACAATGAGAAAGAGAGGTGTTCTCATGTGTTATACTCCTCTCCTTGCAAGGTGGTTTATTTCGCACCTTCCACAATCTATTTTGAAGAATGACCAAGGCCTAAGGTGGTCACAACGGTTGATGACCCTCACACACTCTGATGTACATTGGTGCTCTCGGTCCAGAGAAAATGTCATCATCGTCGATCCTTGTGGAGAGTTCCCCAATGATCCATTACTTGGCATTAGAGGAGGCATTACCTACAACCCTTGTCTAGCTTTGAGACAATTTGGATATGCACGGAGGGATGGCCGTTACGACATGCTGATTCCTGACATAGTTTTTGACTTCGACAACGATGCGCAAGGTCTTCGTCAAAGATTCATCAGAGCTTGGAGGATGCCTAACAAGGTAGACAGCAAGACATTGGGGCACAAGAATTCCATCCCTCTTGAGCCTTATCTCAAGTGGGTACGAACCCGAGCCCAGAGTCTAATGATGCCTTACCCTCATATTCTCCCTGTGATTAAAGATCCCGTTAAGGAAGGTGAGGTTCCCTACACCATCTTATATCTTAACATGCCAACGTCATGGGAGGAGATGCAGAAGAGTTGGATCCAACTCAAGGAGGAACGGAATATTTTTGAAGCCAACTTCTACGCCAGTGAGAAGAAGGTTTTGGAGCTTACCCGCCGACTCCATGAGGAAGAGACTCTCAACACCTACATCGCGCCAAAGAGGATGCGCAACATCTTTTTACCATGAGAAGTTTTTGTAATATTTGGCCCATGGGGCATTTATGTACTAACAAAATTTCTTCTTATTAATATGATGTGTGTTCTTTTTGTCTGCAACAATTGTGAATTTCTAAATCCTTGAATGCATTGCATAAATAAACATATCATTCATCATGTGCATAAGCAGGTCTCCACACCAGGTTTCCTTATCTTTCTGCTGTTTATTTCAGTAAGATGGATCTCGAACAGACGATCAAAGATCTAGTCTCAGAACTCACAGTTTCAACATCTTCTAATGACCTTAGCAAAGGGTCAGGAGGATCTAAAAGCCCTGCTTGGGAACAAAGAGCAAGTGAAAAAGAAGAAGAAAAGAGTCGGGGTGGCTACCCTGGGAAGAAGGTTTGAGGGTGAAGCCATAAGAGTTCTTGAATTTCCCCCTACATCTGAAGAAGGAACCAGTAAAGGAAAAGGGGTTGCGGTACCGTCTGAATCCGAAGCTGAAGAGGAAGAGGCTGAAGAAGATGAAGACTACTCAGAACAACAATACCCGCCGGCCGATGACAAATACAAGTGTTTGGAGGACAGGTTAGCAGCTATGGAGCTTCAGAGAGTTCCCGGCCTAGATTTCGAAGATTTGGGATTAATTGCTGGAATTGTGATCCCCCCGAAGTTTAAAGTGCCAGCTTTTGCAAGATATGATGGCCTGTCTTGCCCGAAGATGCACCTAAGGTCGTATGTCCGAAGAATCTAACCTCACACATCTGACAGAAACCTTTGGGTACACTTCTTTCAGGATAGCCTGTCTGGCACACAGCTGGATTGGTTCTACAATCTTGAGAGATCAGAGGTACATAGTTGGGAGGATCTGGCAGCTGCTTTTTATCGCCAATATCAGTATAACTTTGACCTGGCACCAACCCGTACTCAGCTATAGAGTATGGGGATGGCCTCAGGTGAGGGATTCAAGGAATATGCACAGAAGTGGCGCGATCTGGCCGGGAGAGTGCAGCCACCTCTTTCTGATAGAGAGCTTGTTGATATGTTCCCGGGGACCCTGTTTGGTCCATTCTTTAACCATCTGATCGATAGCTCTTCCGCAGGATTTACCGAATTAATTCTGACTGGCGAGCGGGTAGAAGCCGGTATCAAGAATGGGAAGATTCAGAAGGATGCCTCTGCATCTACGACTGTTAAGAAATCATTTTCGGAGAAGAAGGAAATGGCTGTTGTGTATTCTCAGAGAGGAGCGGGAAGAAATGAGCGCCGACCGACTGTGGGGGCCGTGATGATCCAAAATCCATCAAACGATCAGCCTCGCAATAACCAGTCCAGACCTAAACAGCAATGGGGAGAACGGCCACCATGGCAGTTTACCTGCATTAATATGACACCTGCGCAAGTTCTTCCACATTTGTTGAATTTGAATCTCACCAAGATTAGGGAAGCACCGAAGATTGTGAATACTGCTTCGTCGCACTATCATCCCAATGCTAAATGCGCCTACCATTCTGATAGCGTCGGACATGACACAAACGATTGTTGGGAGCTAAAAAATAAAATTCAAGACTTGATAGATGCAAAAGAGGTGGAGTTCGATGCTCCAGAGAAGCCAAACGTGATATCTGATCCGATGCCGAAGCATGGCCCAAATGTCCATGCCATTGAAGAAGATCTGTATGTGTCTGATGTCAGTGACCTGATAACTCCGCTGTTAACCATCAAGTTAAATCTGCTAAGAGCCGGGATTTTCCCAGGATGAAAAGAAGACTGTTACTGTTGTTACTCTCTGCCATTTGACTGCCCATTACTGAATAAAGGCATCCAAGGCCTGATGGACAGTCAACAAATTCTGTTTGAAAAGGTTCCTGCTATTCCAACCCCTACTGAAGATGTTTCAATTATCACCATTTCCGCCAATCTTTCCAAGGCCGTTAGAAAGCCTGTTAAGATTACATCAGCTACAAAGATTGTTCCCTTGAAAATAACTATGCCTGGGCCTGTCCCCTACAGTTTTGACAAGTCAATACCATGGAATTACGGTGGAGAAATCTACTACCATGGTGTTAAACAAGTTGAAGTAACCGAAGGAAGCTCTGATGAAGAAGAGGCCAGCATTGGAAACATTGCTGGTACAAGCAAGATCACCCGAAGTGGGAGAATATTTTCTCCAGAGATTGCTCCCCCAAAGGCAATCTTTGGACCCTCAACTGCTGCCAAAGTTAATCCTGCACCAATAAAACTTTCCGCCGAAACCCCGTTGATCGAAGAAACTGCTATTCCCATTGTTGTCCCTCCTACTTCTGCTGATAAAGGTAAAGGGACCCAAGATGAACTCGTCAGGACGAGGGCTCAACCTTTGGTCATCCCAGAGACCTCTAAGAAAGAGATGGAGGAGATCCTGAAGATAATCAAAAAGAGTGATCATGACGTGGTAGAACAACTGGGGCAAACCACCTCGAAGATCTCCATGTTAGCATTACTGCTTTGCTCCGAGGCGCACGCTAAAGCATTGATAAAATTCCTGAAGACAGCCCATGTTCCCCAGGAAACCTCTGCAGACCAATTCCATGATTGTATGGCCAGCCTTACTGCAGACAACGGTTTAGGTTTCTCTGATGCTGACCTAACCTCAAAAGGAAGAAAACACAATGATGCATTACGTGTGTCAGTAGAATGCCAAGGAAATACTCTGGCCCATGTTCTGGTCGACACTGGTTCTTCTCTGAACGTGCTGCCCAAGAAGGCTCTCGACCGTTTAGATTGTGAAGGCTTGGAGTTGAGGCCAAGTAATATCATTGTAAGGGCATTTGACGGGTCAAAGAGAATGGTACACAGAGAGGTAGACATTCCCATTAAGGTTGGCACAGAAGTGTTCCCCTCAACGTTCTATGTGATGGACATCCGTCCGTCATACTCTTGCTTACTGGGAAGGCCATGGATACATAACGCTGGGGCGGTTACCTCCTCCTTACACCAAATGTTGAAGTACCCTATCAAAGGAAAGATCATAACCGTGCACGGTGAAGAGGAATATATGATCAGCCACTTGAACTCCTTTCGGTATGTGGAGGTAGAGGGTGAATTCATTGAGACACCATTTCAGCACTTCGAGGAAGTCTCTCCTGAAGTGGCAGTAGCAAAAGTGGTAGCTGAGGTACCAAAGCAGATGGCCAGGATGGCATCTCTAAAAGACGCGAAAGCTGCAATGAAGGAAGGGAAGAGCTCAACATGGGGTCAGTTGCCTGATATTCCTCACAAAACAGACAAGTTTGGATTAGGTTTCACTACTGCGGGACAGAAAGCTATGCGCCGCTCAAAGGTTGAAAGAACGCCCATCAAGATTTCTCCTTTTGGAATCAACGCTTTGGAGGGTGAAGACAAAGAGGCCAACATTGAAGACTGGATCTACCCAACTGTCGAAGGAGGACTACGCAACTGGGAGGAAAAGGACTTTGTCCCCATTACTTTTATTAATCAGTAATTATCTGTCAAACATTTCCTGTTGGTTTGTAATAATTACTTTTGAACAATCCGTACACTACTTTTTCACCTCATGCCTCGCCCGGGGCATGTAGGTCCATTTGTAAGGGTTTTGATTATCTTCATATCCATATGCCATGTTTAATGATTCATTGGACGTTTTTCATTGATAAACTGTTGTGTTCATTTTCTTTCCTTTTTGCATTTTTGTTTGTTTATAGATGGCTATCCCTTACACACACCCACACTCACAAATGCAGGTACCCATCCACTCTGGATTCTATGGGTGACTATTCTGCTATGTCCTTCAATAACTCTGAAGATCTGGTCAATCAGGCTGAGTATGAAGATGACGAAGATTGTGAAGTACCGGGAGAGCTAGCCAGACTTCTACAACAAGAAGAAAGGGCCATCTTGCCTAACGAAGAGTTGTTGGAAACTGTCAACTTAGGAACAGAGGAAGACCGGAAGGAAGTACAAGTGGGTGCCAATCTGGAGCCAAGTGTCAAGGAACGCTTGATACAGCTGTAAAATGAATACGTTGAAATCTTCGCCTGGTCTTATGAAGACATGCCGGGTTTAGACACCGATATAGTGGTTCACCGTCTCCCTACAAGAGAGGATTGTCCACCGATCAAACAAAAGGTCCGCCGAATGAGGCCCGACATGTCTGAGAAGATTAAAGCAAAAGTAATGAAACAATTCAACGCGGGCTTTCTAGCTGGTACATCCTATCCGCAATGGGTTGCTAACATCGTGCCAGTACCTAAAAAAGACGGCAAGGTCAGAATGTGTGTGGACTACCAGGATTTGAATAGGGCTAGCCCTAAAGATGATTTTCCGCTACCCCATATCGACATTTTGATTGAAAACACAGCTCAGCACAAAGTGTTTTCCTTCATGGATGGCTTCTCGGGCTACAACCAAATTAAAATGGCCCCCGAGGACATGGAGAAAACAACCTTTGTTACACAATGGGGTACTTTCTGTTACAAGGTGATGCCGTTCGGACTGAAGAACGCAGGGGAAACTTATCAACGTGCCATGGTAGCTTTATTTCATGATATGATACATCATGAGATCGAAGTTTACGTAGACGATATGATAGCTCGGTCACAAACAGAGGAGGAACACCTTGAGCATTTGCAGAAGTTGTTTGCCAGATTGAAAGAATACAAGCTCAGGTTGAATCCAAGTAAATGCACTTTTGGAGTTAGGTCTGGTAAACTTCTAGGGTTCATTGTCAGTAACAAAGGCATTGAGGTCGATCCAGCAAAAGTGAAAGCAATACAAGAAATGCCTGCTCCCCGTACTGAAAAGGAGGTTAGAGGATTCTTGGGGCGCTTGAACTATATTTCCAGATTCATCTCTCATCTGACTTCTACCTGTGAGCCGATTTTCAAACTATTAAAGAAATATCAGATAGTCGAATGGAACGACGATTGCCAGGATGCTTTTGATAAGATCAAGGAGTATTTTCTAGAACCTCCTATTCTGATGCCACCCGTCGAGGGAAGACCATTGATCATGTATCTGACCGTCTTGGATAACTCAATGGGGTGTGTTTTGGGCCAGCATGACGAGTCTGGTCGAAAAGAGCATGCTATTTATTACCTTAGCAAAAAGTTTACCGAATGTGAGACTCGTTACTCAGTGCTCGAGAAAACTTGCTGCGCTTTGGTATGGGCTGCTCGCCGACTAAGACAGTATATGTTGACTCATACCACTCTGTTGATTTCCAAAATGGATCCTATCAAGTATATCTTCGAAAAGCCCGCTCTATCTGGAAGAATCGCTAGATGGCAATTGATCCTAACTGAGTATGACATCCAGTACACCACCCAAAAAGCTATAAAAGGGTGTGTACTAGCTGACCATCTAGCTCATCAAGCTATCGAAGATTACCAATCCATGAGATTTGACTTCCCAGACGAGGACATCATGAATTTGGACAACGTTGAAGGTAACGGACCGTATGACAGACCTGAAAAGGGATCCCGATGGACCCTGTACTTTGATGGTGCTTCAAATGCACTTGGAAACGGTATCGGTGCGGTACTCACTTCCCCGGAAGGTTTCCACACACCTTTCACGGCCCGACTCCGCTTCAGCTGTACCAACAACATGGCTGAATATGAAGCTTGCATTTTTGGTCTCAAGGTTGCTATAGACTTGGGGATCAAATCTTTGATCGTATTTGGGGACTCGGCTTTGGTTATCAGTCAGATCAAAGGACAGTGGGATACCAAACATCCTAATCTTATCCCATACAAAGAACATGTCTTGACGTTGTTGCCTCATTTCGAGCAAATCACCTTCGAGCATTTCCCGCGAGAAGAGAATCAGCTAGCAGATGCTTTGGCTACAATGTCTTCCATGTTTAAACTCAATTGGGATAACGAGGCTCCCCAAATTACCATCGAGCGAATGGATGAACCTGCGCATTGTCACGAGATTAATACCGAAGAAGTAGTGGAACAACCCTGGTTTCATGAAATCAAAAGGTATCTCCAGACTAGAGAATATCCCGAAGGAGCTTCAGTAAATGACAAGAAGTTCCTAAGGAAGTTTGCTGCCAAGTTCTTCCTGAGCAATGGCATCCTCTATAAACGCAGCCATGATTGTGTTTTACTCCGATGTATGGAAAAAGCTGAGGCAGAGTTGATCATGACTGAGATACACAGCGATACGTTCGACACCCACTTGAGCGGACACACGATGGCTAAGAAGATTCTAAGGGCAGGCTATTACTGGTCTACCATGGAAGTTGATTGCTATCAACACTCCCGTACCTGCCATAAATGCCAAATCTACGCCGATAAGGTGCACATTCCTCCGGTTCCTCTTAACGTGCTGACAGCTCCTTGGCCATTTGCAATGTGGGGCATTGACATGATTGGAGAGATCAAGCCCACGGCATCCAATGGACATCGCTTCATCCTGGTTGCCATTGACTATTTCACCAAATGGGTCGAAGCGGCTTCCTTCGCCTCTGTTACAAAAAATGTGGTTGCCCGCTTTATCAAGCAAAATCTCATATGTCGGTACGGTGTCCCCGACAGGATCATCACAGACAACGGAACAAATCTGAATAATACTATGATCACCACTCTATGCGAACAGTTCAAAATTTATCATCACAATTCATCTCCCTATCGGCCGAAGATGAACGATGTTGTTGAAGCTGCAAACAAAAACATTAAGAAGATCATTCAGAAAATGACAGTCACTTACAAGGACTGGCATGAGATGTTACCATTTGCTCTACACGGATACCGTACCACAGCATGTACTTCAAC
The DNA here is from genome assembly GCA_948472305.1 of Vicia faba. Classification (NCBI taxonomy): domain Eukaryota; kingdom Viridiplantae; phylum Streptophyta; class Magnoliopsida; order Fabales; family Fabaceae; genus Vicia; species Vicia faba. The sequence goes on along the minus strand of OX451737.1, from coordinate 979,740,139 downwards.
CGGGGCAACCCCATTTTCTTTGTTATACGGCATGGAAGCTGTCCTGCCCATGGAAGTTCAGATTCCTTCCTTAAGGATTATGAAAGATGCAGGTTTGAATGAAGATGATTGGATTCAGACCCGACTTGATCAACTCAATTTGATCGACGAAAAGCGACTCGCTGATGTTTGCCATGGTCAGACGTACCAAAAACGGATCATCAAGGCTTTCAACAAGAAAGTCAGACGTCAAGTATATCAAGTCGGAGATCTCGTGATCAAGCGGATTATCTTACCATAAAGTGACCCCAGGGGAAAATGGACTCCTACTTACGAAGGACCATTTGTGATCAAGAGCATATTTTCTGGTGGTGCAATGATTCTGACCACCATGGACGGCGATGATTTGCCGCACCCTGCGAACGCAGACATAGTCAAAAGATACTACGCATAAAATAACCCGACAAGTCGAAAACTCGAAAGGGCGGCTTAGGCAAAAATGGGCATCCCGGTGAACCGAAAACCCGAAAGGGCGGTTCAGGCAAAAATTAGGGATAAAACAAAAAAAATCTGTACACCCGGCAAGTCGAAAACCCGAAAGGGAGGCTTGGGCAAAAAGGGGTTTCCCGGTGGATCGAAAACCCGAAAGGGCGATTCATGCAAAAGTTAGGGAATTAAAGCGTATGACTATGTCTCGTCGGATCACTTTAAAGAACAATCTCTTCATCAACAAACTCCAGGCTTCTGATCAATCCAATCATCGGCAGACGAAGCATTGAATGGACAAGATATTCAGAGTTGTGAAAGCTATAACAGAATGGGATCCCAGAGAATTGTTTCACATAGCCATCTTTCTTTTGTATAAAACTTTCAATTTTACGGCGACATCCTCTTACAAGGATGCTTGTCTCCTTTGTACAAAGATGCTCATAGAAAGTTAATACAAATACTTTTCCAAATACACAAATTTGCTTTGTCTTCCCTTTTTCTCTTTTGCACTTATGTTTACTTGAGAAACGTCCAATGTTTTGTTAAGTAGGCATATGCATTTGAACATAGTCATTTCCTCACAAATTAGGAAAAGATGATTATTGATAGGTTGAAGGTACGGATAGATATCTCGATGCCCTTTCAGAAGGATACCCCAAACAGAGTTAAACTCCAGGATCCTCAGCAGAACAGTAGCTCTCTCAAAGCTGATTTCCCCAGCCGGAGAACCTTCCAAAACTTAGTCCCCCTCAGAGCTAAGTTTCAGCACCCCCAGTGGAGCCCTAAAATCTGAAAATCCTATCCCCCACAGAGCTAAAACTTCCGACTATCAATCCCCAGTGGAACCAGACCAGTGAACATTCTCCCCACAGAGATACTTCCCACCAGACTAAAGATTCTCAGTCATACCTCTCCAGCATAAGTCTACCAGGTTCTGAACTCCCCAGCAGAGATCATCAGAATTCTCTCACCCCGCAAGTCGCCAAGGAGTTCCAATCCCCAGCAGTGGTCCTAAGATCCCTCAACAAGTGAAGATCTTGTTCCCCTAGCAGTTAGCAGACAACAAGGATTTCTCATCCTCAATAACCCAAGAGTTCTTCTATCCCCAACTTTGGTTATGGGTTTATTTCCCCAACATTTGTCCAGGATTTATTCTCCAAAACAAATTACATTTTCTGATTGATCGGCCGTTCAAAAGCTCCTTCATCATCTGTTGGAAGCTACAGTCGTCAAAAATCAAATTCTCACAAGATTCAAGTTACAAAGCCCGGATGTGACCGGATAGTATCTTAATCCCTACAGCATATTGTGAAGCCCGGAGTACGACCGGATAACAATGCCAAACGACCACCAAGCCTGGATTACGACCAGATAGTGATGTCCCCTTAGAGCAAGCTATGAAGTCCGGATTCGATCGGATAATAGTTTAATTCCTAACAAAGCTATTGTGAAGCCTGGATTACGACCACACAGCAGTCAAGAATACTATGAAGCCTGGAGTCGACCAGATAGTGGTATATCTTTAACATAAGCCGTGAAGCCCGGATTTGACCGGATAGCAGCTTAGCAAGCTATTGTGAAGCCTGGATTAGACCAGATGACAATACAAATTTCTGTGAAGCCTGGATTACAACCAGACAGCAGTCAAGAATACTACGAAGCCTGGAGTCAACCAGATAGTGGTATATCTTTAACACAAGCCGTGAAGCCCGGATTTGACTAGATAGCAGCTTAGCAAGCTATTGTGAAGCCTGGATTACGACCAGATGACAATACAAGCTTAAGTGAAAGCCTGGAGATCGACCAGATAACAGTTAAGCATTAGCAGAATGAAGACTCATTCTCAGTTCCTCACATAATATTCGAATATTCTCCAGTGAAGATCTCCTCAAGGCAGGAATCCCCGGTAGATTGGCATACAATCCAAACTCCTGATCCCCCAACAGTGGTCCCAGGACCTCTCATTTTCAACGATCAAAAGATTCTTGCCCTCCCCAGCAGCAGTCAGAGAATTATTTTCCCCGACAGCAGTCAAGATTCTTTTATCTTCAGCCATCCAGCTCATCAAGCATACATGCATATTCATTACATTCATATCATAAACATTGATATAACATACATTGCATCATGCATCATGACATTGCATACAACTAACTCTTTACCTCTTCAGGTAAGATCAGTCGACAGACAAAGATCATCACCTTCCGAGATTCTTTCTAGAAATAGTACAGATGTGACCCAGACACGGCGACATTCTGATACTTATTCCAGATTCATCCAGATGCAGTTTTACATGGACTCATCATCAGGAAACCCTACACTGGTTCCTTCTCCTTTCAAGACTTCTGAAAACAGTTTACGGGTTCTCCAGTAACGGATGTCAACCTATCGCTTATTCAGATCCTTTCCAGACTTTTGAAAATAGTTTACGGACGCTTCCCCATCAACGGGTGCTTCTCTATTGCTTATTCAACTTCCAGACTCCTGAAAATAGTTTACGGATTCTCCAAACATGGATGTCAATCTATCGCTTGTTCAGAACCCCAATTCAGAGATGTTCCAAAACATGGATACCTTTCTGATACTCGTCCACTCACCAATGACATACAGTTCAACATTTCCAGATGGCATCTTTAAGCCCATCACCAAATGGCATCTTTAAGCCCATTCCCTCTACCATCACATCATCGAGTGCAAATTTTTTGGGCACTCTAGTGTCCAATCTCCTTTTACCCTCGAGTCGCGAAAGGCAAACTTGCCAATCTAACTCTTCAGGTTCAAGAAGATTGAACAGGGGCAACTGTTGTACCCCAAAATTTGTCCTCCTCTTTTTCCATAAGAAATCACAGCCTCGGACGTTTCCTAAATTTTTCAGATTGGCGTAAGAATCAGTCAAACAGACTTTTCTTATCAGTCAGACAAATTTAGGGTTTTCTTCGATTTTAAAGCAGTTCAGGTAGATTGCTAGGGTTTGGGTGATTTTGGCTCAGAGTTTGATCAGACAGTCATTTCTTTGGTGTTAAGTCAAGAACTAGAGTTTGTGCGCGCAGAAAGAATCAAGTCTACAATGCTTTTCAATTTACTCTGGAATATGGACTGAGGTTTCTGATTGGGAGCTTACAGTGTTTGATTGAATCATTAAAAGAAAAGGAATATGGACATTTGTTGAGATTAACTGTGCATTGCTTTGGATAATTGGAGTGTCAGGTTTATTATTGATTAATACTAAGACCACAGTGTTTATCAATTGTTTATTTATTTTAAGTTAGAATAATTGGAATTTATTTCCATTTTATTATAATTTAAGAATTATAAACAATTAGATAAACATTTGAAGAAGAATTAAAAATGAATGTCAATAAAAAGACTTTTTTATTTATCTTTAATTATTTATACAATTGTTATTTAAATACAGTAATTGTTTACAAAGTATTTACAATAATAATGTTACAATGATTAAAAGGAAAATAAAACTATGTCCTAAAAATTCCTAAGTCTTCATCTTCTATCCAATGCTCCCTTGTTGCTAAATTATTTTTTTTCATCTGCAAAACAAAGAAAAAGAAAAAGTCAAAAGCAGATGAAATGAAATTAAAAGCAGATAAAAATTGGATTCATCATTAAAAGCAACTGGCTGGAATCAGTTTGCCCTCTCTGCAAATCACGAGATTGCTCTCGGTTCACAAAGAGGGATAGAATGTCTTGCAAAAAGGTGAAATGCACAAATTCAAATTTTCAAACATACTGCATAAATCCAAAAATTGTCAACCAAGTTTCCAAACAGCATGTACAAGTAAAGGCAAACTGAATTACAATTTCAAACTAAGCCAAAGCTGTCAAAATTGTCCAAGGATATCAAGATATCAACAAATCCAAAAAGCTGTCAATAAAGTACACAAAGTATGCAAGAAATATGGAATTATGCAGAGGAAAACAATATTGCAAACATATTTAAATCATCACTTTCCAAGGCCAGTTTACTTTTTCAGAAAGAAGACAAATTTAAGCAATAAAAGTGCTTTTCTTTAATCTGGAGAGAGAAAGAGAGAGGAAAGCAGCTTACAGTACAGCAGGCTAGTGAATAAACAAAAGATATAAACAGGATGTATCAGAGCACATAGAAAAAGGAGGCAGAATGCATACAGCAGAAGTGATCACAAAGAATGAAAACCTCAAGCCTTGCAAACCTGTCCAAGGATTGACCAAGAACGAATATACAAAAAAAATATAACACCTCCTGCCCTTAAAAGACAAAAAGGCCAAGACCCTGAAAAATATACAAGATCCATCAACCTGCATAACATAGAGATCAGAAGCCACACAAAGCCTAATAGCCTCCAAGTTCATCAAACCTCAAAAACCAGAAACAAAAACAAAACTGTAACACAGAAAACCAGAAGCCTTAGCCTTCATCAAGCCAAAGCCTCTCAACCTGTTCAAACTCCAGGCCTGTAACCAAAAAAGACCTCAGGCTTGCATCCTGCCTCATACTGTAACACAGAAAATTGAAGCAGAACATCAAACTCCAAACCATAACCTGTTTCAATTCAACAGCAAAATGAAGCCTAACCTGTCTCCAAATACCTAAAACCTGTAAACTGTCATCGAGCCTAAAAGCCTCAAACATGAAGCCAACCCTATTTCAAGCTCACAACCTGTCAAAAGCCTGAAGCCAAGGCCTGTAACTTCAAAGCCTAAACCAGCTTTCAAACCAACACAAGCCCTCAGAGCATCCTCATCATTGGGCTACCAAAATCATCAAAGCATTTCAAGGCAACCATACTCAAAATCATCATCAAATAATACAGACACAAGCCCTCAGAGCATCCTCATCATTGGGCTACCAAAATCATCAAAGCATTTCAAGGCAACCATACTCAAAATCATCATCAAATAATACATACACAAGCATACTCAGAAGCATATCAGAGAGGCAAATATATCAAGCATTTCAAAGCATCTCAGCAATACTCAGCATACCAGGCATCTCAGATAAGCAAGCATATCAGAAAGGCAAACGTATCAAATATTCAGAGGCAACAGGAGCAAGTAAAAGAGAAGAAGATAAAGAAGGTTCTCAGACGCCATCATCATAAAACCTAAAAAGACAAAGACACAGGTACCATGTTCTCCAGCACAAAACATCATCAAGCCTTCGCCCTTGGCCATCCTACGCGCCTCCAAATCCGCTCCTCCTCCATCTCCAAAGGCCTCCGTCTCCAACCAAGGTATAATTCCTTTCCTTTTCATACACCTCGAATAAGCAAACAAACACCAACACATAAAATCAGAACATGAAAGTAACACATAAAATCAGAACATGAAAGTAACACATAAAATCAGAACATGAAAGTAACACATAAAAGCTTGAAACCCTAACGCGATAGAGACAGAAATCGCTACCTTTTAACTGTTGCCTGGATGCTCCATGGAGGGAAGAGGAATGGATGATGGCGCATGACAACCAATCACGGAGAGACGTTCAGAGGCTAGGGTGTGAGAAGGACGAAGAGGAACGAACGCGAAGAAGACGGCGCCGCTCTGTAACTTGCCTAACCCTAAATCCCTAATGAACAAGCTTGGAAGAAACCCTAAACAAAAAATGTTGTCTAACGTGCTTGGGCCTTGTCCCACTAACAAGCCTTAAGCCCAATGATTCAAGGCGCCTGACCTCTCCAATCTGAGCGCACCCCCCTTTTTTCCTTTTTATTCTAATCATTTATTTGGGCCCATAAACCTCCTTAAGCCCTTTGAACTCTTTTTTTTATTTTAAACTCATACAGCAATCTTTTCTTTTATTTTATTTTGTCATTTTACTTCTTTTTTAGTAAAATATTACATATACAAATTTTTTCTTAAATAACTTTCTTTTAATATTATTACAATTAAAAATACTAACATAAATACTAAAATACAATAATAAGTAGAACTTAAAACTTTTTTTTTCTTTTTTTTATTAAAACTTTTTTTTATTTAAATATAAACTTTGTATAAAACATTTATGAAAAATACATAAAAAAATAGATTTTAGGAGGAATATTCTTTTTTAACTAAAACATTTTTGTAAATAAGAAAATACATAAAACTTTAACTTTTCTTAAAACATTTCTTTAATTAAAATTGTTGTATATAAAACACTAATTAAGTATCTAGACAATAGGATAATTAAATTTAAAACATTTTCTTTTCTTTTTCTTAAAATATTTTGTTTGTACATAAAGACAAAAATACAAGAATACAAAAATACAAAATAAATAGACAATACTTAATTTTCTTATTAAGTTAACATTTCACTTGTAAATAATTCCATGCACATACACATTTACAAAACACATTTTATCTTTTTATACATTGATACATTTGCTTGTCTCTTTTTTTACATTGCTATTACTTTACATTTGAGATTGCGATTGATTCGATTTGGTTGTAAATTATTTGGATACTATTCTCCTAATAAGTCTCATCCCCCATCCACGGATACTTATTTGTAATAGCGTAGGACTTTAAATTCCCGCAATTTATCGCTTTCAAATATACCATGGTTAGACCTAGGGTTTGTATGTGCATAAAATCAAACTCTAGATAACCTAATACAAAGACAAATGCATGAAATCAATACACAATTCACACTTGCACCCCTAGGGTAATCCCGCTTGTTGCCTTCCAAAATGGGCCATGCTTGCACGTCGAGTTTCTTTGGCAAAACAATTCAAATGATCATAGTCCTTCGATGACGCTTTCAAAAGTTGCCTAATCAAAATGATCATAGTCCCTTCAAGCAAATTTCCAAAGACACTTGGCACCATTGCATTCATGGTCCATAGATGACTCGCGCCTGTCCCGTTAAACATCCTAACGCAAGATTGTCCACCAAATACAATGGTGGAACAAAATTGTTAAAAGGGTTAAAACATGAGAAAAACCTTTGAGTAAATTTAGGGGTAGACAAACTCTTAGTTACTTGATCCAACTTGCAAAAACACTTGCCTACTTTTTCAAAACCACACTCCACAAACACTTTCAAAACAAACTTTCAAATACATTTGAAACATCTTTTCGAAAAGACACACACCTTTGTATATACTCAAACACGAGTCATTACAATGGTTGCCGAAACAAAGGCGTCTATTTCAAAATATTTTCAAAACACACACACAAAGCACCATTTCAAACAATTGAAAATCAAAGGCAAGTGATCTAAACAAGTAACTAAGAGCCCATGGATAACCATGGATGAAAAGGGTGCTAATACCTTCCCTTTTCATAATCTACCCCCCGAACCCACGAAACATCTCAAAAAGGTTTTTCCTGTACTTTTTAACCTTTCCTTTAGGATAAAATAAAAAAGTCGGTGGCGACTCTTGCTAAACCGAACAAGTGCGAATACAAAACGCAAAAAACCTCAAGTCAGTTCTCCCACCGTATCACACCCAGTAATAGTCAGGGATTTATTTTCCCAAACAAGATACAGCACGGGCATACAAATACACGTCAACAACAGTTTACATTCATACATCATAACATGTGCATATGAAACGCATATAACGTTGTCTCATTTATTTTGAGAGCATCATTACGCAATGCATTTCATACATCATGACATTGCATACAACTAACTCTTTACCTTTTCAGGAAGGATCAATCAACAATCGAATATCATCAATAATTCTCAAAACAAATTGTAGATTAATTCCCAAAACAAGACAGGGTGAATATCTACATAACGAACACTTCCTTCAAACATCTTCTGGCTCAGAATAAATTGACCAAAGATTTATTCTGATACTTCTTCCAGTAGACATTTCCAGCTTAAAATAAATTTACCAAAGATTTATTCTGATACTTCTTCCAGTAAACCTTTTCCGGCTCAGATTAAATCGACCAAAGATTTATTTTGATACTTTTTATAGTTAAAGACAAAAGACCTCTTCTGGCTCAGATTAAATCGACCAAAGATTTATTCTGATACTTCTTCTAGTAGAACCTTTCTGGCTCAGATTAAATCGACCAAAGATTTATTCTGATACTTCTTCCAGTTAAATACAAAAGACTTTTTCTGGCTCAGATTAAATCGACCAAAGATTTATTCTGATACTTCTTCCAATTAAAGACAAAAGACCTCTTATGGCTCAGATTAAATCTACCAAAGATTTATTCGGATACTTCTTCCAGTAGACCTTTTCTAGCTCAGATTAGATCGACCAAAGATTTATTCTGATACTTCTTCCAATTAAAGACAAAAGATCTTTTATGGATCAAATTAAATCGACCAAATATTTATTCTGATACTTCTTCCAGTTAAAGACAAAAGACCTCTTCTGGCTCAGATTAAATTGACTAAATATTTATTTTGATACTTCTTCCAGTTAAAGACAAAAGACCTCTTCTGGCTCGGATTATATCGATCAAAGATTTATTCTGATACTTCTTCCGGTAAAAGACAAAAAACCTCTTCTGGATCATATTAAATTGACCAAAGATATATTCTTCTTCCAGTAGATATTTTCTGTCTCAGATTAAATCAACCAAATATTTGTTCTAATACTTCTTCCAGTAGACATTTTCCTAGCTCAAATTAAATTGACCAAATATTTATTCTGATACTTCTCCCAATTAATGTCAAGCGTAAACTTAGTCTAATTTCTCTATCAACAGTTACTTTGGATGGAATCTATAAGCCCATCTCCAAAAACTCTTCATTACCTCTCCAAATGGCATCTTTAATCCCATTTCTAATATAATCAACCAATGATGTTACTTCATGCACCAGCGTGTGCAAATTACTGGGCACTTATGTGTTCAATTATCTTCCACCTTCAAGTCACGAATGACGGACATGCAAATCTAAATCTTCAGGTTTAAGAAGATTGAACAGGGGAAGCGGTTGTACTCCAAAATTTTCCCACCCTTTTCTTTAAGACATCTCTCACAAAAAAATTCCCAAATGCTCAAGGATCCTCAAGAGTTGATCAGACAAGCTCACCTCCTAAGCACTGAGTCCACAACTAGGGTTTTTGTTTTCACAAGGAAAATTGGACTTTTAATGCCTCAAATTACTTTCATGGTTCATCATAGGTCTCCAAGAATACTCATACAAAGTTTCAAGTCTTGCATCACAAATTTGCTCAGACAATTGCTCAGATGACTAAAAATAATCTATATTGGGTAAAAAGTCAATTGTGGTCAACATATGGTCAAACTTCAAGATTTTTTGTCAACATCAACATTTTAATGTGATATTCATCATTTGATCAAGGGTTGATCATAATTCCTCAAGGAAAGCACTCAAATCATCAAAGGGGCAAAATTGTTAAAATTTATGTTTTGGTTGAGAATGACTGATCATTGACGTTTGACCTAGTACATGACCTAATGGCTTAAAGCATGATCTCAAAGACTCAAAAAAATATCTTGATCTAATTTCATGGCTAAAATCATTTCTAAATATCAAGGTATTGATAGTTAAAATTTGGATAAATTGATGAAAAGTCAACAGTCACACAAAAAGTCAAACTTTGAGTTTTTGGTTAACATTAAATTTCAAAGATCAAGAATCATCAAGACATTCAAAAATGTCAAACTTGATCATCAAGAATCAAGAAAAGTCAAGAAAAGTCAAAAGTTGGAAAATTTTCCAACACTTAGAAAAATTTCTAAGTGTTTTATCCTTATTAAATTCACTACTTCATGACCATTTTTCACTATGATGCAAGATAATTCAAGGAAAACTTTCAAAATGAAAGTTGTAGGGTTTGATTAAATATACAACTTTGTATTTGAGGGTTCATCTTCAAATAAGTTTCATTTTACAGATATAAGCCCATGAAGTTGTGACATTTTTGTTCTACACTTAGAAAAAATTTCAATGATTTGGTAAGATTTTTATCCCAACTTCTTGGCTAACTTTTATCAAGTTCCAATTTGATTTATTCAAATGGTCAACATGAAAGTTGTATAAAATGTTTCAAAATTTTCAAAATATTCAAGAACTTGAAAAGATCATTTTTGAACTAGGAGATTCGAAGACTTGAAGTTGGCATGGTAAACTTGAATTACAAGTCATTTTGGTGAAGAACACATAATTCAATCTTCATGCTAAGTTTCATAATCTTGATTTGGAGGCCTCCAAACTTGAAAATCTCACCATAATTAAATGTTTACATAAAACTTTGAGCTATATGGTCCATTTGATTTAAGCATTGTCCAAACCACTTTGCGATTTTTGGAAGAAAGGCACCATTGTCATTCTTGAAAAGCAAGCTTTATACATAATGTCAACTCCTTGAGCCTCAAATTTGTTCCTTTTGATCATGCTCCATCTAAAAACTCGGAATCATTGTGTTTAAAGTTCTTAACCACTCTATGAGCAATGGTACCATACATTGAAATTTGATTTCTCAAGAAATCACATGTGATGTTTCAAAAAACCATAACTTGTTATCTTTGGATTTTGATTTCTTGAGCCTTAAAAACCTTTTCTCTATAAATAGAGGCACTCTTTTGCAAGTAGAAAACGAGTTCACAAGCCCTCTAACCCTCTCAAACTCCTTCAAATTAGAATTTGCACACAAATCCTCCATTGTTGCAACTTCTGGCCTTAAAATCCAAACACCTAATCCACTCGTGCGTGTTCATTTTAATTCATTCAAAAATATTATATAACTCATATAGAGCCTATCCAAATCCTTGTTTCATCATTGTAACCTCATCTTCGTCATCCTCCATTTTCAAAAACAGCACCATGCAATTAGACTTAGCTGGAGTGATTCAGTAACTTTCAGTATAAAGTAAGGATTGGAATAGCTTCAGGGAGGTCCAAAGAAGCTTAATCAATCATCACTTCGCAACTTGAGGCATCCATACGTGTTCTGAGATTTCACTTCAAGAGGTAAGTTTTCAAACTTTGAACTCCTCATTTAAGCACCCTTTATGCATACATTGTGAAGATAAAATGTAGATAACATGTCTATGAAGCTAACCATGTGCTTACTTTTCATTTTTATTGATTGTGTGTTGACAATTTTGAAAATTAAACTTATGAAATATTAGGTTTCAGTTTGATACCAAACAAAATTCATGCTCATATTTAATTTATAGCTTTTATAATTTACATATTTGAATTCGTGGTGAAATTCTAAGCAAGTTTGGTTTAGAAAATTTTCAAAAAGGTTGAGAAATGGAAGAGTTTAAAAATTCAAGAATGGTGGTGGATTTGTTCGCGCGCAGGGATGAAGAAGAAGATGGAAATTTGAAAATAGGGTGATAATATATTTGTTGGTTTGTGTTTCATGAACTGATGAAATAGCCACCCCAGTGGCAAGCATGTGTGTGTGTGTGTGTAAAGCATTAGTGTGCCAGGACAGGGGTTCGATCCCTGCCTCTGGAATTTTATTTTTCAAAGTTTTCTTTGTTAATCAGGTACATGCAAGTCACACGCGCTCATCGTACACCTCGTGCTATAGCCATCAGATCATCATGCAAGCAGATCCAATACTTCAGGCACGCTTCTCCACCATGAGCCATCAAAGGCTGGCCACATTTGATCATGCAGCGCCTGGGCCTCTCTGATTTGGGCTTTTTGTTTTTACTTTCTAACACCCCTCATTTTTCTTTTGCAGCAACCAGGCCCTTTTTATTTTTTTATTTTTGTTTTAATTAATTTTCCTTTCTAATTTAATTTTGTCTAAACTCATAAAAATGATAAAAATTAGATTTTTTTAATCAACTATTTTAATTTTTTAACAAATAAAATTATTTTATTTTAATCACCTTAATTTCATGTTACTAAGACTATGTTTTTTATACATCATTTATTTTTTCTAAACAAAAACAAATGCAAAAATATTTCCTAATTATTTTTCTTAATTAATTCAATTTTCATAATTTAATTAATTAGTTTAATTACACTTTGTTTCATTTTGAATATTAATTAAAATTAGGTCTAACTTTTTTACCTCACATTTCAAATATTTTCTAAATAAAAATATTTTCTTAGACACTTAGAGGCATTTTAGGGTTTCTCAAACATCTTTCTCCCTTGTCACCTTCCCCGCGCATTTGTTTATTTTTCATTATAATTATGTAATTTCTCAAGGCTTGTAATAGTTTAAATTAGGGTTTTCTTTATATTTCTCCTCATTCATAAATTTGTAACCCCCATTCCCGAAGCATTGTAATAGCGTTGGACATTTAATTTCCGTAATTTATCACTTTCCATATTTCTGTTAGTAATTAGGGTTTGTATAGCTAGATTAAAATCAATCATAGCAAACCCCTAATTCAAATATAAAGTAACCGAATCAAACTCACTTTGCACACTTGCACCCCTAGGGTAAACCTCACTTGTTGCCTCAGATTTAAACTGTCATGTCCCTCGAACGTGAGATGCTTTAGCAAAAGACCCTCGGTTAAAAGATCGTAGTCCCTCGATGACCCTTTAATGTTGCCTTCGGTAAACAATCTTAGTCCCTTACGACAATTGCTAAAGTTTCTTACAAGTTGCCTTTTATGACTGTATGATGACCCACGCATGTCCCTCACATCCAATGATAGGGATTCCTACTAACTAATGGTAGGATAGCATTACCTAATGGAGGAGGAAAAGAATAAATATTTTTTAAGTAGGTAGATCGCTTGAATCGCTTGCTCACAAACTAAAACAATTTCCACACTTCATACTTTCAAAATAATCATTGTCAAAACACTTTTCAAAACAAACATTTTATATACATTCTCAATGATACGAGAATAATTACAAAATTACCTTACATTGGCATTTTCAAAAACTCACTTTTTAATAAATATTTTCAAAATAAACATTTTGTATACATTCTCAACGATACGAGAATCATTACAAAAACACAAACACAAAGTATTTTCAAACATAAACAAACACAAAGCATTTTCAAAATGATCTAGCAATTAAGAGCATGTAGATAACTACGGATGAAAAGGGTGCTAACACCTTCCATTTTCATAACCTACCTCCCGAACTCAAGAAAATTCTCAAAAGGTATTTTTTGTTCTTTTCACCATTTCCTTTATTGGATAAAAGAAAAGTCAGTGGCGACTCTTGCTATTCGCAACAATTTGCAATAAAATGCAAAACACCAAGTTAGTTCTCCCACCGTATTACACATAGGTTACAACCTAATGTCAAACTTGAATCGAAAATGAAACAAGAAAAGGGAGCACACAAAGGTTTACAACCTAATGTCCAACTTGTATCAAAACTGAAACAAGCAATCCTAAGGGAACATGCAAAGGTTATAACCTAATGTCCAACTTAAATCATTAACGAAACAAGCAATCCTAAGGGAACATGCAAAGATCATAACCTAATGTCCAACTTGAATCAAAAATGAAACAAGCAATCCTAAGGGAACATACAAAGGCCTAAAGAAAAGCACAAACACAAGTGAAATCGAACAAGTCAGACCAAAGCCAAAGCACAAATCAAGTGCGAGCTAGCAACAAACAAAGAATCCAATGGATTTCAAAGTGGAAGTAAGGAACTCTTTCCACTTGATTTTCTCAAGCATCGATACCGAGTAACAACTCGAAGCATCAACATTTAATGAAACGTAAGCTAACATCGTCGAAACAAATGACAAAGTGTAGGGGTTGGTTGCGAACCCTTTTCCACTTTATTTGACTCAATGGGCCAGAATAAGCATGGTTTGAAGCATCAACATATAACGCGAGCTAAGAATGACATGGACTAGAAAATGTGAGGGCTGATTACGAGCCCTTTGATCCACTTATTGACTCGATAGCAAGCACAAAGTAAAAGGGGAGGGGAATTTCCTTATTTTAGGACTTTTGCAAAATTGCCTCCTTTTGAGGTCTTTAAACAAACACAAACATTGCCTCTTTTGAGGACTTTTAACAAAACAAACATTTCCTCGTTTGAGGACTTTAAATATATTTTCCCACTTACAGTATGGACTCTCATTCATGCATCTATATTCCTACTTCTCATGGCAAGGAAAAAGAAAATACAATTCAAAATCAAAACAGAATCAGAAACAATACCAAACGGATAATAAGTCCATAGAAAAGTGCAATCAAAGCAAAATAAACCTGACGGTCTTCATGCAAGCTAGCATCAATAAACAAAATAATCAGAATTGGATTCTCATAATAGGCGCCGAAGCACCGACAATGTGAAAATAAATCACATGTGAAGTGTGTATCAGACACATCCTCACCACATCAATAAACCTGCACGGAAATACACATCCAGAAAAAAAACACAAGAAAAGTATATATCTCATAGAATGAGAATCAAGCGCGCCAGAAGTGAACTTCAATCCACAAAGAAAGTGGTATAAAATGATTTTCAATCAAATAACCAAGAATTAATTAAGTGATTGAAAGCTCTCTTAAAATGCCTTGCACAAGTCAACAAAAGTGTTGGAAATAACAAGGAGGCATAAACTGAATCAAGTATTCACATCATAAATTAAATCAAGATTGAATCATGAAGAAATAATATGCAGACATGCATTGGGACATTAAAATGAATTTTCGCGCAACAACACATCAACACATGAAAGTGCACAAAAATTCGGAATAAAATCATCCAAACTCGGTACCGGTAACCACCAAACATGCTAACAAGCTCAAACATGCATTAAATTGGAATTAAATCACCAACTAAGCGCCATTTACCATCTTCGCGCAACAACATTGCACCTTACGAAATGCTCAAAAAGTCGGCTTAAAAACAATCAAATTTTATATCGGTATCAACCAAATATGCTAAAAAGCTTAAGTATGCATTAATTATGAATTAATTCACAATGTAGATGTAAAAACCATTTTCCGAACAGCATGTCCCTCTTCATGAAATGCTCAAAAAGTTGATTAAAAATCGAACAAAATTGACACCAATATCAAGCAATTATCAACACAAAGTCACTTATGCATCAAACAAAATCTAAAACTCAATTTACCACACATTTGTGAACTCCGAGCAGCCATGACATATGTATCGATGCTTCCTAAAAATTGGTTCAAAAACAACGTTTCAAGGAACAAAAGCTAAGCATCGATATATGCATAATTAATTATAATTCACAAATAAGTTGTACCAAAGAAATCGGTACCGGTAGCAACAATTCCAAGTATTGAAACCAAAATTAATTACACGTTGGAGACAAGTAAACACTTTGAAATTTGATTCTGATTCATGAATTTAAGCAAATTTCAACAAAGTATTGAATAAGAAACAAATCACGACGTGTAAATCACAACACAATTGAATAATTAATTTCTTCTTTGTATTCTTGAGAGGACTTAAGAGAGAATAAATAATTTTCAATGTGATTTTCCAATAATGAGTGAAAAGTTATGTTCAATTTGAATTTAAAAAATATACAGAAAATGCTCCAAGCCTTGTTTGGAAAGTGTATGTTTTACTAACACATAATTTTTTACTTATTCCAGTGCACGGCTCAAGAACAAAGCAAAACTCGTGACATTCAGTGCATAATCCTGAAGTACATCCTAAAACAAAAACGTCGATGACGAAGTGTGTGACGTCGTTCCGAATGAATCACCCCGACACGATAAAAAAAGAGACAGTTAGTATCTCTCATAAGAAAAACCCACTAAGTCAAAACCTACGAAGGAGACTTAAGAAAAATTGGGGCATCTCGCTGGCTGTAATCTCAAAAACGAGAACATTCAGGCAAAAATTAGGGAAAATAAATCAAAAAGAGGTCACTACGAATCCTCGACAACATGAAAAATGTTGCAAAACTGACTACCTTCCAACAAACTCAACTTGTCTGAACCATCACCAAAACGTCATTCCAGACTCAATTGGAGTTCAAACGCATAATTGACTGAGTTTAGGGACTGAAGAACATTACGAAGAATGGGCGGGTACAAATACACTTTGAGCCTTATCCTTTGTTTCTTAAACCGTGAACCAAGCCACGCTACAACCCTTCAAAAGTCTTAATTGAAGCATGGGTTAGTTTGAAAGCATACTGTTACAAAAGGTATCCTGACTCCTGTAAGGCTTACTCCAAATTCTAAGTTGAATTCATATTCCTACAAAACTCTTTACTTTCTAAAACTGCATTCTCAAAACTTCAAGACAAGCATGAACTTTGCATTATTTAATATCACTGTTTGCATATGGCTAATTGTTTAACAACGGAGAAATTCACACGATGAATATCCAGTGAACAAAATTACTTCAAATGGGATGACACTTCCAATGACAAATCTCCTATAAGCAATGGGGCATGACATGTCATCGTCCAACTCATCTGGGGGCAGTCAACTCAAGATTCCAAGAAATCTCTCAAGAAATGCTGAATAACCAGGGAAAGGTTTGTATTTGAATCATTTGGGGCATTGAACGTGAATTCCAACAAAGGGTTACGTACGGCCAGGCAAACATTTTCTGGCAGTACTACAACATTTACTACTTGGGGCAGTGAAAAATCTCCATAAAGCCCTTTTCATTGGGTAATCCTCAGTCAGTTCCCCATAGAGTCATCTCTATGAGGTTATCACCACAGAATAATCTTCACAAATAAGGGTACAAACCCCTCAAGGCCAAATTAATGGATATCCCCACAATGGTGGATCCAGGCAATCCCCAACCATATTTTCAATCGCCGAAAAATCTTCTTCCTAGCTGAGTTGATCTCAAAAATCCTCAAGGAGTTCTGCCAAAAGAAAACACCTCTTCAGCAGTTCGTCAAATATTTTCTTCAACAGGGTTTATTTCCCCAACAAACTACAGATTCCCCAACTTGAATTTGCCCCTCAGGCTATCACAAATCAAGGGACCACAACCCCTCTTCCCCAGTAGACTTTCCTACAATCCCCAGTGAATTGCTGCAAAGCCTGGGAGACAACTAGATAACAGTTAACTTCTTTGTCCCTAACAAGTTGTTAACTTCCTTTCTCTTCCATCAAGAGATAGCTCCCCAATAGAGCAACAGACAACCAAGACTCTGGAACATCATCCCCAAGTAGGAATCAACACTCTTCATAGAGTTTCCCTCAAGTAAATCCAATATTCCCCAATGGAGTTCTCCTCAAACAAACAAAACAGGAATCCCCAGCAGAAACATTCTAAAACAAGGTCTGGAGAGGGGAATAATCTTCATCCCCAACGGCAGTCTGGGATTTAACTTCCCAAAACTCCCCAACATTTGTAAAGGATTTATTTTCCAAGAAAAAGTTACATTCCAACAACATTTCACATTTCATGCATCATATTACATACATGATAAATGTATACAGCATAATCTCATTTATTTTGAGAATATCATCAAGCCATGCATACATTTGCATGCAACTAACCCTCTTCCTTGCAGGGAGAAGTTAATTAGCAAAAGTAATCTTTGGAAAATACCTCAACCATTTCTCAATAGGTCAGAGATTAATTCCTGAAACCAGACAGGACAACTATCTCAACGACCAACAAAAACAAGTTCCAGATTAATACATGTAACAAGCCAGGATAACTATATGTGGACGACCAATTGTAGATTAATACCAGTAACAAGCTAGGAAATCCATCTACATGAGCATATTGAAGATTAATACATGTAACAAGCCAGGAAAACTATATTTCTTTCCGAGGTCAGATATTAATAACTAAAACCAGTCAGGACGACTATCTCAACGACCAACAAAAACAAGTTCCAGATTAATACCTGTAACAAGCCAGGAAAACTATCTGTGGACAACCGATTGTAGATTAATACATGTAACAAGCCAGGAAAGCTATCTACATGAGCAGATTGAAGATTAATACCTATAACAATCCAGGAAAACTATCTTTCTTTATAAGGTCAGAGATTAATAAATGAGACTAGCCAGGATAACTATCTCAACGACCGACAAAAACAAGTTCCAGATTAATACCTTAAACAAGACAGAAAAACTATTTGTGGACGACCGATTGTATATTAATACATGTAACAAGCCAGGAAATCCATCTACATGATCAGATTGAATATTAATACCTGTAACAAGCCAGTAAAAATATATTTCTTTTTGAGGTTAAAGATTAATAATTGAAACTAGCCAGCATGACTATCTCAACGACTGACAAAAACAAGTTCCAGATTAATACCTGTAACAAGCCAGGGAAACTATTTGTGGACGACCGATTGTAGATTAATACATGTAACAAGCCAGGAAAGCTATATACATGATCAAATTGAATATTAATACATATAACAAGCCAGGAAAACTATCTTTCTTTATAAGGTCAGATATTAATACCTGAAACTAGCCAGGACAACTATCTCAACGACCGACAAAAACAAGTTCCAGATTAATACCTTAAACAAGACAGGAAAACTATTTGTGGACAATTGATTGTAGATTAATACCTGTAACAAGCCAGGAAAGCTATCTACATGAGCATATTTAAGATTAATACCTGTAACAAGCCAGGAAAACTATCTTTCTTTCTAACGTCAGAGATTAATACCTGAAACCAGATAGGACAACTATCTGTGAACAAATTGATTGTAGATCAATTCCAGAAGCAGGACGGGGTGACGATCTACATGAAGAATACTTCCTTCAAACCTCTGTTAGTTCAGTTTAAATCGATCAATGGTTTATACTGATTCCGTTATGGTAGACACTTTCTCTGGTTCAGATAAATCGCTCTAAATATTTATTATGATTCTTTTCAGGTGAAAGATTATTCAAGAACTCTGCTGGTTCAGTTTAAATTGATCAATGGTTTATCCTGATTCTGTTCGGGTAGACACTTCCTCTGGTTCAGTTTAAGTCACTCCAAAGAATTATTTTGATTCTTTTCCAGTTAATTATTTATTCAAGACCTCTGCTGGTTCAGCTTAAATCGATCAATGATTTATCATCATTTTGTTCCGGTAGACACTTTCTCTAGTTCAGTTTAAATCACTCCAAAGATTTATTCTGATTATTTTCCAGTTGAAGTCAAGCTTAGACTGAGTCTAATACTTGTCAAACAATCACTTTTGGGTGGCATCTATAAGCCCATCTCTGACAACTCTCCAAATGTTATCTTTAAGCCTATTCCCTACACAGTCAAACACCACATCATCGAGTGCAAATTTCTGGGCCCTCTAGTGCTCAATCATCTTCTACCTTCAAGCTATGAATGGCAACGTGTCATACTTGCTTTTCAGGTTTAAGAAGATTGAACAGGGGCAGCTGTTGTACCACAAGATTTTCCCTCTCTTTTCTCAAGGATTCTCAAAAAATTCATGCTTGCACAAGTATAATTGGGTTTTCCAGCATCAAGTTAAAAAGGAAACTGTTAAAAAAAAGGGAAAGCGGGTAAAATTATTTTTTGAAGAAAAAACAAGTTTACTTCGATTCACAAGGCTTCGAATGGACTTTGGTCTCCTTCATGTCTCCTTCGATCCATAAGACAATAGCATCCTTTGTGCCTCCTTCGATCCATAAGGCAACTCCTTCCTTCTGCATGCTTCGATCCAAAAGGAAAAGGGTTTCCTTAGAAACAACTAGCTTCGATCCAGGGCAGGCAACACTTATCTTTATACAAGCCTCGTTTGGGCATTTAGGCTTCCTGCATATATCTTTCGATTGCACCCTTTGCCTCCTACATGATTGTGTTAGTGCCCATGGAAATAACCTTCTGCAAGTAAGCTTCGATTGCACTATTGGCCTTACATATTTGCTTGGTTCACAATGCAATGGTTTCCTGCAAGCCTGCTTCGATTGGACAAATAACTCCCCCATGCTTGCTTCGAATTCACTTTCATGTCTTTTTAGAATCCACCTTCAGCATTGCCCTCCTACATGGCGCACAAGGCAAGTCCCCCATGCATGCTTTCCTGCACAAGACAATGGCTTCCTTTCATGCTAGCACCCACAAAGCAAGTGGCCTCCTTCATGCAAGCTTCGATTGAAGCAATGACCCCTTACATGTTTGCTTTGATTCACAAAGCAATGGCCCCTTACAATGTTTGTTTCGATCCATGAAGCAAAGGCTTCTTTCCTGTTTGTTTCAAATCACAAGGCAGGAACTTCCCTCATGCATTGGCTATTTGCATACTAGTTTCGAATGGACAATATCTCCCTTTGAAATAGCTTGCTTCGATTCCACCCTTGAAAATATTCAACATACAATGACACACAATTGTTGTTCCATTCGAAGGACCTGCAAAACATACTTAGAGGTCCCATTTGAAGGACCCTGCAAAACATACCTGGATGTCCCATTCGAAGGACATATTTTGGTGACCCATTCAAGGGGCACACATTTGGCCCCTTCGAAGGATGCACAAAAAGGGCCCATTCAAAAGACACTTTAATTGGAAACAAATATTGATGTTTGAAGAGGAGTCTGGTCGAAGGTTGGACCTATGAGGTCAAAACAAAAAGATGAAATATTCAAAGATACTTGTTGCAAGTCCAAGCCTGATACACTGGCCATAACGCTCCAAAACTGCTGCACAGCAGCCCTGCTACACTGCTCTTGTATTTGCACCAATTTGGCATACAAATACTGCCCCTCGAAAGCTACAAAAACAGTTTACCCATTTTGTTCAAACTCTTTTGTTTTCCCTCCTAAACCTCAGCCAACTTCACCTATAAATAAGAGTCTCCATAACACATCCAGGGGGCTGGACAACACATCCAGAAGACTTTGGGGGCATGGAGAAAAATCATCAAACTACCAAACTCTCAAATTCTCAAACTATCAAACACTCTCAAATCCTTAACACACATTTAAACCTAGAATCAAACAAAACAACACACTTGTTTCTCTCCTTCGAATCCAGAAACAACAAATACACCCCCACTCTTCTTGACCTTCGAATCCAGCACTAGAAACACCATATTTGTTTCTTCCCTTCGAATCCAGGAGTACCCAGGGCAGCAGCTAAAGGTCCAACCCACACAACCCATCTTCAAGCAAGGTAAGTCACTCTGACCTTAAGCTTTTTCGTTTCAAACATAACATGTAAGTACCATTTGTTTGTTTTTCGTTTCTACCCTTTTTCGTTTGTTTCCCTTGTCCAAATATATGGTAGAACTAACATGTATAGACTCAAACAAAAATAAAACAAAACAAGTTTATTGAATTGAAGCTTTAGGATCCACCTCTGACTGCTTTGCAGTTGCAAGCAGAACAAAGAGTGTGGCCCTAAGCTTCGCCACACACTGACTTCCAGGCTAATTGAAGGAAGCAGAAAATGACGTAATCGAAGGATACACCTACGTTGACTGCCAAGCCTCAATCGAAAGAATGACAAAGGGCGTGGTCGAAGGTTACTTTCTCACTCTAACATTCCTTTAATCGAAGGAAGAAGAAAGGAGAAATTAAAGGCTCCATCTCACGCTGGATGCTAGGCCCAAATCAAAAGGAGCCAGAAAAGCAGAATCGAAGGGTGTTGTTGCCTGAATCGGAAAACTCATTTTCCATTCTTTTATTTTTTTTTATCTTTATGTTTTCTTGCTATCCGATAGGGTTGTAATAGTGTAGGATATTTATTTTCTGCATTTTCATTGCTTTATACAAATGTTAGTAATTAGGATGTATGACAAGATAAAGCCAACAAGTAGGCAACCCTAATTCAAGACAAAATACATGCAATGAAACACACCACTCACACACATGCACCTCTAGGGTAATCTCACTTCTTGCCTAGGAAAATAGTCATGTCCCTCGAATATGAGTGTTTTAGCAAAGACCCTCGATAAAAGATCGTAGTCCCTCGATGTCCCTCGATGTTGCCTTCGGTAAACGATCTAGTCCCTATACGAAATTGCTAAAACATCTCATAGGTTGCCTTCTATGACTATAAAAATGACCCACACTCGTCCCTTCACATCCAACGATGAGGATTCTTATCAATCAATGGTAAGATAGCAACAACTAAAGGGAGAGGAAAAGAAAAAAGACCTTTTGAGTAGGTAGGACGCTCGTAGTTGCTTCCTTTCTCACAACAATAAAAACCATTTACACACCAACACTTTCAATTGAAACATTTTCAAAAGACAAAGTTATTTGTATGCATTCATATAGAGACGAGAATCATTATAAAGACATATTTCAAAATGACTTTCAAAAACATCTTCCACAAACACCTCTTTGAACTATTTTCAAAACCAACACTTTGTAAGAATTCTTATAGAGACGAGAATCATTACAAAGACATTTTCAAAATATTTGCAAACCCACATCACAAATCATATTTTCAAACAAAGCAAGTGATCTAGCAAGCAACTAAGAGCCCGTATATAACTACGGATGAAAAGGGTGCTAATACCTTCCCTTTTCATAACCTGCCCCCCAAACTCAAGAAATAATCTCTAAAGGTCTTTCCTATTCTTTTCAACCTTTACTTTGTTATATAAAAGAAAAGTCGGTGGAGACTCTTGTTATCCGCAACAATCGCGAACAAACACAAAACACCCAAGTCAGTTCTCCCACCATGTTAAAGCATCAAAGATGATTTTCCGGTTAGAAGTTACGAATTTTTGATCATCCGAACAAACAATTGACCAGCAAATCCATTGTACGACATGATTTCAGGTATTTCCACTTTTGAAAATCTTCCTTACAAAATTAGCCTTCAACCTGAACAAATGAATAAGAAGATAACAAGATGGTTCTCATGCCTGAAGAACCATTCCTAAACCTTTTTCTGGTTAGAAATTATAGATTTTAACCTCGAGCCGCAAAATATTAAATTTTTGTCTACACTGTCTCAAATCAACTTGAACACTTGACTTTCTCTGTAACTCAAAGCATGATGGAACAAACGAGAGTTAGGCATGATGATGAATTGATTAATTACTGATTGAGTAGCTTGGAAAAATATGTGAAATGCACTTGAATCTCAAAAACCCTGAGTTTCTGCTTTGTTGTACTGCCTGACTGAACAATTGTTTTTTATAGCTCTTTCTCGCAGAGAAGTGCCTTGATTCCATGATTATAAACCCTATAATGTATATGTATACATATGATGATGAAGTATAAGAAAATTAAGGTTAAAATAAAGAGGGAAATTGTTGGGGTGCAACAGCTGCCCCTATTCAATCTTCTTTAACCTAAGGGTGAGATTGGCGCTAGCCTTTCGAACGATCAAGGTAGAAGAGGATTGAATACTTAATTGAACCATAAAGTTTTCACTCTGAAGACAGTCGGGAATTATTTATTTTTAGTTTTATGAATTTTCTATTTTTTCTATTTTTTATTTTGGTGAAATGTGGTTATCAGGAAAGGTATGTCAGGTCAGGGTTAGACACACACAAGAAAGAGATCGACAAAAGAACGGTCTAACAAGGATACCAAATACACATGTTCGATAAAGATATTAAACACATATAAGGATGAGACCAAATCCGAAGAGGACTCACACAAGAAAGAGACCGACCGAAGATGGCTCTAACAGGGATACCAATTATACATGTTCAATAAAGATATTGAACACATATAAGGATGAGACAAAATGCGAAGAGGACTCACACAAGAAAAGCCAATCAAAGAAACCCAAGCTACAACAAAAAAGGAAAAACAGTAAGAAGAGAGACCAAAACACGATGAAGACTTTCACAAAAAATGCCAATCAAAGCAAACCCAACCACGAAAAATCGGAAGAAGAGAGACCAGAACACCAGGAGGACTCTCACAAGCAACGCCAATCGAAGCAAACCCAAACACGAAAAAACTGGAAGAAGAGACACCAGCAAACCTAACCACGAAAAAACTGAAAGAAGAGAGACCAGAACCCGAGGAGGACTCTTACAAGAAATGATAATCGAATCGCACCCAGACATGAAAAAACTGGAAGAAGAGGGACCAGAACCCGATGAGGACTATCACAAGGAACATCAATCGAAGAGAACCCCAAACATGAAAAACCGGATGAAGACAGACCAGAAACCGAGGGGGACTCTCATAAGGAATGTAAATCGAAGCAAATCTAAAAACGAAAAAAGTGGAAGAAGAGAGACCAAAACCCGAGGAGGAATCTCACAAGGAACACCAATCAAAGTGAAACCAAAGACAAAAAATTGAAAGAAGAGAGAGAAGAAGTTGAGGAGTACTCTCACAAGGAATGCTAATCAAAGCGAACCCCAAACATGAAAAACCAGAAGAAGAGAGACCAGAACTCAAGGAGGACTCTCACAAGATAGGCCAATCGAAGCGAACCCCAAACACAAAAAACTGAAATAAGAGAGACCAAAACCCGAGGAGGACTCTCACAAGGAACACCAATCAAAGCAAACCCAAACACGAAAAATTGGAAGAAGTGAGACCAGAACCCCAGGAGGACTCTCTCAAGGAACTTCAATCGAAGCGAATCCCAAACTCGAAAAACCAGAAAAAGAGAGACCAGAACCTGAGGAGGTCTCTCATAAGCAATGCCAATCGAAGCAAACCCATACATGAAAAATCTAAAGAAGAGATAACAAACCCGATGAGGACTCTCACAAGGAACACCAATCAAAGCGAACCCAAACACGAAAAACCGAAAGAAGAATGACTAGAACCTGAGGAAGACTCTCACAAGGAATGCCAATCGAAGTGAAGCTAAACACGAAAAGCTGGAAGATTAGAGACCAGAACCTGAGGAAGACTCTCACAAGGAAGGCCAATCAAAGCGAACCTCAAACACGAAAAACCGAAAGAAGAGAGACCAAAACCCGAGGAGGACTCTCATAAGGAACGCCAATCGAAGAAAACCCAAAAATAAAAAAAAATCAGAAGAAGAGAGACCAGAACCCGGGGAGGAATCTCCTAAGGAACTCCAATCAAAGCGAACCTCAAACTCAAAAAACCGGAAGAAGAGAGACTAGAACTCGAGGAGGACTCTCTCAAGGAATTCCAATCAAAGCGAACCCCAAACACGAAAAACCAGAAGAAGAGAAACCAGAACTCGAGGAGGACTCTCACAAGGAAGGAAAATCAAAGTGAACCCTAAACACGAAAAACCGAAAGAAGAGAGACCAAAACCCGAGGAGGACTCTCATAAGGAACTCTAATTGAAGCAAACCCAAACACGAAAAATCAAAAGAAGAGAGACCAGAATCTGATAAGGACTCTCTCAAGGAACTCCAATAGAAGTGAACCCCAAACACGAAAAACTAGAAGAAGAGAGACCAGAACTCGAGGAGGTCTCTCTTTCGCAAGGAAGGTCAATCGAAGCGAACCCCAAACACGAAAAACCGAAAGAAGAGAGACCAAAATCCGAGGAGGACTCTCAAAAGGAATGCCAATCGAAGCAAACCCAAACACGACAAAACGGAAGAAAAGAGACCAGAACCCGAGGAGGAATCTCTCAAGGAACTCCATTCGAAGCGAACCCCAAACTCAAAAAATCGGAAGAAGAGAAACCAGAACCCGGGGAGGACTCTCACAAGGAATGCCAATCAAAGCAAACCCAAACATGAAAAATTGGAAGAAGAGAGACCAGAACCCGAGGAGGACTCTCTCAAGGAACTCCAATCGAAGTGAACCCCAAACTCGAAAAACCGAAAGAAGAGAGACCAGAACCCGAGGAGGTCTCTCACAAGGAACGCCAATTGAAGCGAACCCATACATGAAAAATCGATAGAAGAGATACCAAAACTCGAGGAGGACTCTCACAAGGAAAACCAATCAAAGTGAACCCAAACACGAAAAACCAAAAGAAGAGTGACTAGAACCTGAGGAGGACTCTCACAAGGAACGCCAATCGAAGCGAACCCAAACATGAAAAACTGGAAGAACAGATACCTAAACCTGAGGAGGACTCTCACAAGGAATACCAATCGAAGTGAGTCCTATACACAAAAAATCGGAAGAAGAGAGACCAGAACTCGAGGAGGACTCTCACAAGGAACGCCAATCAAAGTGAACCCAAACAGAGAAAACTGGAATAAGAGAGGCCGAAACCCGAGGAAGACTGTCACAAGGAATGCCAATCGAAGTGAACCCAAACAAGGAAGGACGTACCTGCCCAACCAAGGATGTTAGCTAAGCTAATAGAAGGAGAACCTGAATAACCAGGTAAACCAGATAAAAGGAACCGACTAAGCAGACCTACCCAAAGGAAAGGAAATGAACAACGTATAACCGAACTAAACAATGTTAACTAAGCTAACGGAAGGAGAACCCGACTAAACAGGTAAGCCAAAGATAAGGAATCGACTAAGCAGAACCTGATAAAAGATGTCGAACATGTATGAAAAAGAGACCTACTAAATCAGACTCTAACCAAAATATCGAACAACACAAAAGAGACCGACTAAAGTAAACTCCAATAGAGGATAACGATCAAAGGAGAACCCTCCAATGAAAAGAAGACTAGATGAAGATAGACTTTTGAAGAAAGGATGTCGGTCAAAGGAGAAATTAATGGGGATTCATACATACATATCAAATTTTTGACTAAAACGCCGATCAAAAGCAAACAGACAAATGAAAAAGAAAAGAGACCAGTCGAAGGGGACACTAGACAAGGATTTTAACCAAAACAGATTCGAACAAAACGCCAATCGAAGGCAAATTTACACAAAATAAAGAGACCAACTGAGGTGGACTCTAATAACTATTGCCAAAACATGTTTGGATTTTAAGAGGTTGCAAGTATGCAAGAACTACAATATCCCTCAGACCATAGGCGGGGTGTAATTCTTCAAGAGTGGAAATCATATGAATTACCACATAACGAGTATGAATACTCAAATACTTGAGAAGTAAGAAAGGTTATACACTGACTCTTACACGCACTGTAACAGCAAAGCAAACACGGGTAAAATAACTGAGAACTTGCATAGGCAAGAAAAGTCTATGACTCACTGGAGAAAAGGAAACATAACACGACCCGACTGGGGTACAAATCGTAACAGGCTCCATTGGGGAACATGATAGGATCACCCTAGGGACAAGCTATGGAAGTAATTCAAATCTAAGAACATAACAATCTGGTTATTTCTGGTGCACGCCATAATCGTCTTATACCTCAATGCATGTTTGAACTTTTTATAGCATAATGCTCCATTCAATGGAAATGCTATGTGTTTCGGTGGATACAGTGTAATGATGCATGTTTAATGATGTATGTTTAAACATTTCACCTGGAAAAAACACATCAATAATAAACTGCCGGGGAGACAGAGAACATATGAACAATCATCCTTGCATATGTGATCTTCCATAAAGAATAAACAATCTGAATTTCAGTGGGAAATTGCAAATCTGAACCATCAACCTTTGAGGAGAGATATCACTAGGGAAGTGGGTTATTGGAAAGAGCATTGTAAAAATAAATTACAGTTCTGAAGAGAACTACTTGTGATTCCGAACAAACACTTGACTTCCTGGGGAACAAAACCACTATTTCCTATCGGGGATAAGGAGAACTTCGTTGGGAATGGAGATATTCTCACGTAGAGTTCATGATGAAAGTAACTTCAGCTGGGGATCATAGATATTCTTGAACAAAAGAAATCAACCATCAGACCACACTTGGGACATTACCGTTGGAGTACACATCCATACTTGGGGAATAAAAAAGCACTTAATAGTAATCTCACGGGTATAAACAACAATGGGGAATCCATCTTTGCATAATTTATTTCAACAAATAATTTTACTAGGGAAAAGAGATTGCTTCACCAGGAATAACAACCACCTCCATGGGAATACAAATAAGAATCTCCCACGGGTAAATAGAAATATCTTCAAGAAACCTTGATAGGGGCAAACCGCATTGAGGAGAAGGGTTTCACTGAATCCGTCAAAAGGTGTTTCTCTGGGGAAGGCGCTTTTCAGATAAAGCTTTAAAATAAAAAATGTGGTCCACACTGGGGATTGTAGACGACTCCATGGGGATACATTAACAATCTCTCGCCTGTAAATAAAATAATCCTTCAGAGAAACCTTGATAGGAGTAGACTGCACTGAGGAGAAGGATTGCACAAAATCATGCTGAAATACATGTCTCTAGAGGTAAGTCTTCTGAAAAGGGAACCTTCTTTTAGACAAATATTTAAACAAGAGTTCAAACTACACTGGGGATTAGGTTTCTATTATGAGAAAAAACCCACCCATTAAGAACCTCATGTTGGTCACAATCAGACCCTTTTTTGTTCATTTGCTTATACGCTTCTTGTCATAAAAGACCAACAGTACCTGCAAAATGAAAATTACAACAACATGCTCCATGTATGTTCTATAAATGGATATGCACGAAGAGGGTCCTTGAGATGACTTGCCCCTGCATATTCAGATTCTAAAATGATTCTCCTCTGATCAACGGATTCTAAGAGAGAATTGTCAAATCTCGACATAACTGCCCGAGTTTGACTGCGCTTTAAGGGATCGAATCTCGACTTAAATGCCCCAGATTAGATAATTTTGAGATATCTTCCTCTCGAATTTGTTTTACCAAGGTTGGCTTCATTCGACAATGAACAGTGCATGGGAAATAAACTTGCTCGTACCCAACGGAGTCTCAAAATTTTCCTTTTTAGAGTAATTGACTCACGTCCTCAAAGTAGGCTAGTACAAAACCGTACTTCTCCACTTGAATTGCCTCATGCTCAAGGATATACTTAAAGAAATATGTCCCTTCTGACCAAACTAAAAGTGATACACCATTGATCAACACAGACTTTTGGGCAATCAAAACTTCCACACAATCTGCTTTAGATCATTTCCCAAATTGGTCTTCTTTTACTCAACAAAGTCATTAGAAGGTATGCCCCAGATTAAAATCATTCTCAAAATTATTTACTCATCAATGGCATCCTGAAGTAATTTATCCCTCGAGATAATCAAACTTATCATCTGATACTCATTATGCAAGCTCACTTGATTTTAAGCACTTGTTCATATGCAAAGAATATTTTATTACAAGAATGATAATTCTAATGCAAATCATATGCTTATCTTAAAGTTAAAAGCTTTTATTAAAAAGATGTTAAAACATCGATTTTTTTATTTTTAAAAGAAAGTAAAAATAAAATATAATGATACCAACTCAAAAATTTTCACAAGCCTCCTAGGAGTCAGATAATCGTACTCGTTACAATATTACGTCGAATTAACACATGCTTCAGTTAGGACTTTCAAGGGTTGTAACATGGCTTGGTTCACAGTTTTAGAAAAAAGGATTTAAGGCTCAAAATTATTTGGTACCCACTCATGCTCCATGATGTTCTCTATTCCTACATTCAGTTAAATCGATACGAGCAATCATCTCTTACAAGTTATTTACAATGATTGAGGAACCACTGAGGTTTCTTGGATACGATAGTCACTTCACTCTCTTTGTTTTGGTGTCTGATCACATGACTTTGTTCCTTTGAGGATTTTTCTTTGTAATCCTTTTCTTCCTTTTAGGATTTTCATTTTTATTTCTGTTTTCCCTAATTTTTTCCTAGGAAAATTCTTTTGAATTTTGATTTTGAAGCTTAGTGGGATGCCCCAATCGACTTAGCAGGCTTTCTCTTTTTTATTTTTTCAATCGTTCTTTTTTCTTTGGAAAAAATCGTGTAATCCTGAGTCTTTTGACATGTGATCGCGTGACTGTAAGAGTCTATCGGGTGTATTAACTGCAAGCACACAGTTTGATCGCATAGTTTTAAAAGATATCGAACCCACATGGGCTCGTAATTGAAATATTGTTATCTAAAGCTATTGTGTAAAGCTAAGGCTAATGAATCTAGGATTTTGGGGTAGACGAAAAAATAATGTTAAACTTAATTGAAATATTTAATAATGGGACACCGGTATGTAATAGTCTGACTTCATGAATTCAGGGATTCATTGGCGTATCTTTGAGTATTTAAAACATTTATTCAATAGAAACTATCAGTTTAAAAATCTTTATCTCACACTCTCATGATTGTTGATTCAGACTATATTATTAAACTTAAATGATCACTCTCGTTGTTTCACTCAACATTTAGAAATACTTTTTAAAAACGAATAGATTCTAATTAGTCGTAAACCGCTCTCATTGTATTTGAAAACAATGTTTGATAACCACTATCCGGTTAAAAACTCACACTCTCGTGATTATTAATTTTAGCCTTTTGTTTATTTCTTACTCTCGTAACAAAACAATTTGTATTAAAATTGGAGATTAAACTAGAAAAGCATTTTTATAAAATGTTTATACCAATTTATTACCGAACTCTCTTGGTTGGTAACTTTACATACTGGTATCAGGGAGACTAGTCGGACATATTATTTGTTAAGAACACAAAACAATAACAGACATATAATAATACATGCATGATTGATAAATAAAAACAATAATAAAATTAAACTAAAAGAAACCTGGAATTAGATAATGAGAATGAAATTCTTTAAGTACTTGTAGCGATCCTCCACAATATTCTGGCAGGATTTGCTTGCGGAAACCACTTGAATGCAGAATAAAATATTAAACTAAAATGAGTTCAGGAGGCTATGAAGAAAATCTAATGTTGCAATAGTTTCTTAGTGTAGAAAACTATTACTGTTTAGGTGAAGGTTTTTATCTGCCTAGATTATAAAAAAAGCTTTGAACGTTAAATTGAATAATAGCGTGAAAGAGAAAAAAGGAAATTGCAGAATAATGTAACAAAAGTAAAAATAGCAGAGACGGGAGAAATTTTTTGCACAGAACGGACCGAGAGAGAGTTCCAAAATATGTCAGCGGGAGAAAGCTTTACTTTGTAACTGTTCTTCTTTTTATATATCTCCTCGTAACAAAAATGCTTCAGAAAATATAGGGATGTGACTTCGTGCTTGCTAAAAAGTTCGCTTGTGGAGAAAGACCAGGAGGAAATTCAGCTTCCAAAAATGTAAGTCATTGGCACTGGAGATTCGTGGAATTATGGAGAAATCTTCGCGCAAAATAAAATAGAATAAATGTTGTGCCGAGTGGAATGCAACGTGTGATGTAAGGCACACATATTTATTTTGTGCCAATCGAAATGGTTTGTGTGTCGAGGGGCACACAAATTGCACTTGTGCCGGGCGGAACAGAATGTGTGCCGAGGGGCACAACCTTCTGATATGAGATCTTCTATTTTTATTCTATTTTTATGATTTTTAACTCATTTCTTCTCCTCTTCTCATGTAGGCCTTGGATGGAATAATTACCTGAAACACACTTGAAAAGTCAACATAATGCAACATAATTGAGATAAAACGGTAACTTTATTCATGCAAATCAGGTCGAATAAGCAATGTATTTTCGTGTTATCAAACTCCCTTATACTTGAACCTTTTCTTGTCCTCAAGCAAATAATCAATAAGGAAATGTTTTAAGCACGGGTTAAATGCAATTACATGTCAGAAATCAATTTGTATGTGGTTGCGTGATGTTTCCGTTAGAATGATGTAAGCTCAATATCAACAAAAAAGATACGGTAATAACACTAGACAACCCCTCCTTATGCAGACCAGTTCCAGTCATGCTATTATAGCTCAACCTAATTGTTTTTGCTTTGTTTCACCCGTTTTGTTTGAGCACAATCACAATAAGCCCTTTATCTTATTTCACGCACATAGTAGAGTATTTGATTAGTGATGGTCATATTAAGTACGGGGTTCTGGTACATAAATTTGGTAACCCCTTAATTAATCTGATTGCAAGATGTAGGGGATCAAACTGTAGTCCGCCCTACCAAGTTCGGCACCAGAAACCTCTGAACCAACTTACATCGGGTATTTATAACATAATGTTTAGGTATCGCACTGTTGGATTAAGTAACCGGGTGAGGGTCACCTAACTTAACTAGCACATTCCCTGTTTTCAATTCATCATTACAAGATGTTTAGGAAAATTATTTAAGATCATTCACTTATATTCATCGACCCTCTACTCGGGGTTACTTTAAAGTTTGAGGTTTCAGTATAATAGATACTTAAACCAGTCTCACGTAAGCAGAGGTTTTAGAGTGTTAAGACGATATCAATTTTGTTCAAATCTCACTCAAAAATTTCTAACATATATGTGATACGGTGGGAGAAGTGACTTGAGGGTTTTGCGTTTGATCGCAAATGTTTTGGTTAGCAAGAGTCGCCACCGACTTTTCTTTTATCCAAAAGGAAAGGTGAAAAAGCACGGGAAAGACCTTTGAGATTATTTCTTGAGTTCGGGGGGGGGGGGGGGGGGGGGGGGGTAGATTATGAAAAGGGAAGGTATTAGCACCCTTTCCATCCATGGTTTTCCATGGGCTCTTAGTTACTTTCTAGATCACTTGCTTTTTGTTTGAAATTGTGTTTTGTGTGGTTTTTTGAAAGTATTTTTTAAAGAGGCCATTGTTTAGGCAATCTTTGTAATGATTCTTGTTTGTAGAATGTATACAAAGATGTTTGGTCTTTTGAAAATGTTTTCAAGTTTTGAAAGTATAGGTGCTTATTTTGAAAATAACAAGGATTTTTGTTTTAAATTGAGCAAGTAATTAGGAGCATTCTACCTACTCAAAAGTCTTTCATGTTCATTTCCTTTTTCCTTTGACATTGTTATCTTACCATTGATTTGGTAAGTAACCCTATCTTTGGATGTAAACGGGACGGGCGTGGGTCATCGTATAACCATGATTAGAAATGTTGTAAAGTATCTTAGCATTCTTTTTTAGGGACTAAGATCAATTGAAAGGCAACTTAGATAGCGTCATCGAGGGATTATGATCTTGTATTTGCTTGTTTTTGCTAAGATACCTTACATGCGTAATATGATCATTTTGTATAACACAACCAAGTGGAATAACCCTAGGGGTTCTTGTGTGCAAATGTATTGTTTTCATGCTTGTTTTTGTCTCGAATTAGAGTTTTCTAAGTATTGGTTTTAGTCTTTCCATACAAACCCTAATTACTAGCATGTTATAAAAAAGCGATAAATTGCGAAATTTAAAGTTACTACGCTATTACAACATTTGTGGGGAGGGGGTGAAAAAATTTAATGGGGATTGCAAGAATTTAAAGCTTAATTAGTCTATTACAATCATATTGAATTGATATCAATGTACAAGGAAATAAATAAATACAAAGTACAAAATGAATAAATGTACAAAAAATGCAAAAATGTAAAGAAAATGTATCTTTGTTTGATTTTCATGAAAAATGGATTTTGTCTTAACCTAATTAGATAAAGAAAATAATTAATTAAATTTGAATTTTATTAATAAAATATTTTAAATAAAACCCTAGTTCTATTAATTAATCAAAAGAAAATAAGTTTAAGAAAAGTATTTTTGGTATTTTTATCTTAAAAAATATTTATAGCATTCTAAAATATTTTTAGTATTTTTTATATCAAAAATAATATATTTAAATTAGTATGAAAGAAAATAACTAATAACCTAATTTTAATTATATTTACAAGAAAATAGGTAAAAATAATAAATAAAGTATAGTTAATAAAAATATTTTTTTTTTAGAAATATAAAATAAACTAAGTCAAAATATAAATCTATCATTTTTTAAATTTTATGATTTTTCAGTATTTAGAAAATATATTTAAGAAAATAAAAATGAAAATAAAAAAAGAAAATAAATAATCTTGGGCCAGGGGTGCCAATAGCCTGTAGGGAGGTTGGTTAGCAAAAATAAAAACAAGTCAGGCCTAAAGAGGCCTAGCGCCTGTCAAAAAGCCAAAAATCAGAAAAGTGAAAATGTGAAAAATGAAAAGGGTATCACTGTGGCTCGAACCCATGTCCCATAGGTTACAGGCGCGCGCTTCTACAACTAGGGTGGCTATACATTCGTTAACATAAGCAAAACAATAAATATATAAGGCAAAACGTGCCCTGATGACTTCATCTTTAACCTCCAGCTAGACCAACTATAACTTGCTCATTTCTCATCAAAAATGAAAACTGTAAACATGAAACTTGTAGCAAATTTTCTCACGATTCCAGAAATGTAAAGTACTAAAACTATAGATCAAAGATAAGCATTAATTTTAATGGCCCTAATTTGAACCCTAAAAATTTCAGAAATTTCAGTTTCAAAATTCTCTAAGCTCAAGCAAAATTAATGGAAACTATGGACATGGTTAGCTTCAGGGCAATGATATCTACATGTTTTGTTCACAAATAAACTATTGATGATGTCTGTATGAAGAGTTCCAAGTTGAGAAAACTTACATCAAAACTGGAAATTGTGTTTTGAGTTTGAGCTTGTTTCAAGTGATGGGGATGATCAGGTTAGCTTCCTTGAGGTCCTAGGAAGCTAATGCAATAGTTTGCTTGAGTTGAGTGTGGCTGAAATGGCCTGGAGAAGTCAAGTTGCAGACTCTGTTTTTTGGTTATGGAGGTTATGGTAAATGGTGTTACAGTAATGAAACAGGGACAGGGATAGTTTACACTTGATTTAAGGAAGCTTTAGAAACTAAAAGGCCAAGAAACGCACGAGGGAAATGTGAGTTTGATGTTCAAGGTCCGAAACTATGCAACAATGGAGTTTTTGGGCAATTTCTAATTTGAGAGAGTTTTGGTGTATTTCAGGGTGCTTAAGCTCGTCCTCTAGCTTACAAATAGTGACTCTATTTATAAGCAACAAGTTTAAATACTTCTTGTTGATCAGAACTCAAAATCACAAGTTTATGCATAACATGTGATTTTTGAGAAATTAAAGTTTCAAAGCCTTGTGTACTTGCTAAGATAGAGTGGTTATGCTTTAAAAATTCTTGCTTATGACTTTATGGATGGAGTGTGATCAGAGGGAACAAGTTATAGGCTCAAGAATGAACTTTATGCAAAAAGCTTGCTTTACAAGAATGGCAATGTTAACTTTGTGCCATTAATGGAAATGCAACTTGGAAAATAGCTCAATTGCTTGGATCAAAGCCCTAACAGCTGTGTAAACATTTATTTATAGAGTGACAAACAATTTTGAGGCCTTCAAAGCAAAGATTATGCAGCCTAGAATGGATTCTGTTCATGTGTTCATAAATAATGATTTGTAAATTAAGTGATAAAACCCTATCTTCATCTCTTCGATTCTCCCTACTCAAGAATGATCTCAAGGAGTTCTTGGACATTTTGGAAATATTGAAATGTTCTCTACAACCCATATTTGAATTGCTTTTGAATATTCCCCTTGGAACTATACGAAAAAGTTCCATGAAGTTGGGTCAAAATCCTGACCAAATTAGGGCAAAATTTCACTAAGTGTTTAGTTTCATGACCACATGTTCATAAAATTATAACTTGAGATCCAAGCATTTTTGGAAGGAGTTGTGTAAAGAAAAGTTGTAGATTTCATGGTAATCTACAACTTTAATGTTTGAAGTTTCCCTTGAATCATCTTGCATCATGGTGAAAATTTTGCTCAAAGTTATTAAAAAAACATGAAATTTGCAACACATAAACATTTCTAAGTTTAGAAATTTTGACTTTTTAAAATGAAATCTTGACTTTTTGATTTCTTGATGAATAATTTTCATATTTTGACATGTTTTGATGAATTATAATCTTTGGCATTTGAATTTGACCAAAAATTTAAAGTTTGACTTTTCAGTATACATTTGACTTTTGATCAGTTGACTGAAAAACTCATTTGTCAATCCAATGGACTTGCAATGTTTTGAACCATGTCATTAGGTAAAAATGATGCAATTGGACTCTTGAGATCATGCCTTAAACCAATTGACCATTTGCTAGGTCAAAAATCAGAAATTGCCCTTTCCCAGTCAAAACCCTATTTTTGACCATTTTGCCCTTTTGGAGATTTGATCAAATTTCTTGAGGAGTTGTGGTCCAAATTTGATCAAATGATACATATGAGTTTAAAATGTTGATGTGGATCAAAAATTGTGAAGTTTGTCTGTAAATTGGCCACAGTTGACTTTTTACTCAATAAAGCTGATTTTTAGGTCAACTGGTCAATTGACCGAGCAAAAATGTGATTCAAGGCTTGAAACTTGACATGAGGGATATTGGGGGTCCATAATGATCCATGAACATCATATGAGGCATTGAAAGTTCAAATGTCCTTGTGCAAACTCAAACCCTAATTTTGGTCATTAGTGCATAAGGTGGTGTCTTAAGCTGATCAAACCCTAGTGCAGTCTTGAGCCCAAGGAGATCTTTGTCAGCAAATTATTGATAAGTGATAGGGCAAATTTTGGGGTACAATAGCTGCCCCTGTTCAATCTTCTTAATCCTGAAGAGTTAGATTGGCTAGTTTTTCCATTCGTGACTCGAAGGTGGAAGATGATTGGACACTAGAGTGCCCAGAAATTTGTACTCAGCGATGTGATGGTATAGGGAATGGGCTTAAAGATTCCATTTGGAGAGGCGATGGAAAGTTGTTGGAGATGGGCTTGTAGATGCCATCCAAAGTGATTGCTTAATTATAATTTGTAAGCTGAAAGAATGAGTATCAGAATGGCATCCGTATTTGGAGTGTATTTGTATTGTATCTGGAAGTTGAGAACTGAATGAGTATCAGAGTGGAATCCGTGTCTGGAACGTATCTGAACTGTATCTGAGAAATTGAAAACTGAATGAGTATCAGAATGGCATCCGTGTCTAGAGCGTGTCTGAACTGTATCTGAGAAGTTGAATCTGAATGGGTATCAGAATGGCATCCGTGTCTGGAGCGTATCTAAACTTTATCTGAGAAGTTGAATCTGAATGAGTATCAGAATAGCATCCGTGTCTGGAGCGTATCTGAACCGTATCTGAGAGCTTTGAACATTGTTAATGGTAGCTGTTGATTAATCTTATCCTGAAAAAGGTAAAATGTTAGCTAATATGCAATTTTATGTTATATGAAATGCATAGTATAATGCATCCGTGTCATCAATGTTTATGATATATGGGTGCGATGTATGCGCATGTGAGCTAATCTGCTGTACTGCCATTGGATTGGGGAAAATAGATCCCTGACTATTGCTGAGGATATGGAGTATAAGTCTTCATGTTGTGAAGTCTAAGTGTTGATGAATTTCTCCTTGGAGAAATAAACTCTGTTAGAAATGCCGTGTACTGCTTGAAAAATCCTGCTTGGGGAATTCGGAGAAATTTGACGACTTCTACTAGGGATTAATAACTGGAAGGTTTGTTATGCTGGGGATTAAACTGCACACTGCGGGGGACTTTATGGAAATAACTTAGAGATATTTCCTTATCTCTTAAAGCCATCAGTGATTGTCTTTTTATTTTGTTCATTTGTAAACAGTAATTATGTTCAAATGCATATGTTCAAAAATGAATCATTGGACGTTTTTGTAAATAAAACACAAGAGTAAAGAAAAACAGATAGTTTTGTACTTTCAAAGGGATATCTTTGTATTGACTTTGAGTAAGTATTTTTGTACAATGAGACAAACATTCTAGTAAGATAATGTTGTCGTAAAAAAATGAAAAGTTTGATACAAAGAAAAGATAGCTATGTGCAATAATCTCATGGGGGTCCCATTCTGCAATAGCCTTCGTATCTCCGAGCATCTTGTCAATTTGTTGCCTCGTCCAAAGATGATTGAATTGATCAGAACCTCTGAGTTTGTCAATTGAAGCCAAATGTTGTCTGTAAGGTGATCCAACGGGACATAGTCATACGCTTTAATTCCCTAACTTTTGCCTGGACCTCCCTTTCGAGTTTTCAGTCCACTAGGAAACCCTTTTTTGCCCAAGCCTCCCTTTCGGGTTTTCAGCTTGTCGGGTGAACAGATTTTTGTTTTATCCCTAATTTTTGCCCGAACCTTTTTGGTTCTCCGGGATGCCTTTATTTTTCCTAGGTGTGTCAACCTAGCGGGTCTCTTATGCGTAGTATCTTTTGACTATGTCTGCGTTTGCAGGGTGCGGTAGGTCGTCACCATCCATGGTGGTCAAGATCATTGCACCACCAGAGAATATGTTTTTGATTACAAATGGTCCTTCGTATGTAGGAGTCTATTTTCCCCTGGGATCACCTTGCGGTAGTATGATGCGTTTGATCACCAGATCTCCAACTTTATACACTTGGCGTCTGACCTTTTTGTTGAAAGCCTTGATCATCCATTTTTGATACATTTGACCATGGCAGATAGTAGTAAGCCTTTTCTCATCAATCAAATTTAGTTGATCAAGTCGAGTATGGATCCAATCGTCTTCATTCAACCCTGCATCCGTCATAATTCTCAGAGAGGGGATTTGAACCTCAATAGGCAAGACAACCTCCATGTCGTATACCAGAGTATAGGGTGTTGCCCCGGTTGATGTGCGCGTTGTGGTACGATACCCTTGGAGAGCGAATGGTAACATCTCATGCCAGTCTTTGTATGTGACTATCATTTTCTATATGATATTTTTAATGTTCTTATTCGTGGCTTCGACAACACCATTCATTTTTGGCCGGTAAGGGGAAGAATTGTGATGCTGGATCTTGAATTGCTCGCATAAGGCGGTGATCATAGTATTGTTTATATTCGTACCATTGTCTATAATGATCCTCTCCGGGATACCGTAACGACAGATGAGATTTTGCTTGATGAACCGGGCGACAACATTCTTGGTAACGGAAGTGAAAGAAGCTTCCTCCATCCACTTCGTAAAATAGTCAATGGCCACTAAGTCAAAGTCGTGTCCATTAGAGGTTGTTGCCTTGATTTCCCCAATCATATCAATCCCCCACATAGCAAAGGGCCAAGGAGCCGTCAAGACATTCATAGGAACTGGAGGTACGTGCACTTTATCAGCGTAGATCTGACACTTGTGGAAGGTTCGAGAGTGTTGATAGCAATCTGCTTCCATGGTAGACGAGTAATAGCCTGCCCGTAGGATTTTCTTTGCCATCGTATGCCCACTGGAATGGGTGCCAAAAGTGCCTTCATGTAACTCGGCCATGATCCTTTCAGCTTCAATTTTGTCTACGCATCGAAGTAACACAGAGTCATGGTTGCGTTTGTAAAGGATGACATTACTAAGGAAGAATTTATCAAAGAATCTCCTTAAGAACTTCTTATCATTTACTAAATAGCGTACTCTTTTTGTCCAGACTCGTCATGCTTCCCCAGAACACACCCCATTGAATTTTCCAAAATAGTCAGATACATGATCAATGGTCTTCCCTCAACTGGTGGCATTAACACAGGAGGCTCTTGTAGGTATTATTTGATCTTATCAAAAGCAGTTTGGCACTCATCATTCCATTTAACTACTTGATATTTCTTCAGTAACTTGAAGATTGATTTACAAGTAGCTGTCAGGTGAGAGATGAATCTAGCAATGTATTTCAAACGTCCCAAGAATCCTCTGATTTCCTTCTCAGTACGAGGAGTAGGCATCTCTTGTATCACTTTCACCTTGGCAGGATCTACTTCAATACCCTTATTGATGACGACAAAACCTAGGAGCTTACCAGATCTTACTCCAAATGTGCATTTATTTGGGTTCAACCTCAGCTTGTATTTCTTTATCCTCTCGAATAGTTTCTATAAATTATCAAGATGTTCTTCCTCTATTTGATATCTAGCTATTATGTCGTCCACATAGACCTCTATTTTGTGATGTATCATGTCGGGAAATAGGGCTACCATGGCACGCTGATAGGTTGCCACAACATTCTTCAGTCTAAATGGCATCACCTTGTAGCAGAATGTCCCCCATTGTGTGACAAAGGTTGTCTTCTCCATGTCCTCAGGCGCCATTTTT
The DNA here is from genome assembly GCA_948472305.1 of Vicia faba. Taxonomy (NCBI): domain Eukaryota; kingdom Viridiplantae; phylum Streptophyta; class Magnoliopsida; order Fabales; family Fabaceae; genus Vicia; species Vicia faba. The sequence continues at coordinate 979,700,089 of OX451737.1, read as the reverse complement.
ATTTGGTTGTAGCCTGAGAAACCGTCCATGAAGGAAAACACCTTGTGTTGTGTCGTATTGTCAACTAGAATATCAATGTGGGGAAGTGGGAAATCATCCTTAGGGCTTTCCCTATTCAAATCTCTGTAGTCCATGCACATTCGTACCTTGCCGTCCTTTTTGGGCACGGGAACAACATTGGCAACCCATTATGGATAAGAGGTGACGGCCAAGAATCCAGCGTTGAATTGTTTCATGACTTCTGCTTTAATCTTCTCCGACATATCTGGTCGCATACGACGGACTTTTTGTTTTACTGGTGGACAATCCTCTTTTGTAGGTAGACGATGTACCACAATATCTGTATCAAGTCCTGGCATGTCTTCATACGACCAGGCAAAGACCTCAACATATTCGTGTAGCAACTGAATTAGACATTCTTTCACACTGTGTTCCAGATTGGCACCCACCTTGACCTCTCTTTTGTCTTCTTCGGTACCTAGATTGATGGTGTCCACCGGTTCCTCGTGGGGCCGAATTGTTCTCTCTTCTTATTGTAATAATCTGGCAAGTTCCCCTGGTACTTCACAATCTTCCTCACCTTCGTCTTTGGCTTGGTAGATTATATTTTCAAAGTCACAGAAAGCCATAGCAGAATCGTTACCCATGGGATCCCGAATGGATGTAGACCTGCATTATGAGTGTGAGTGTGTGTAAGGGTATAGCTATCTTTGAAAGAAATGAAAATGTAAAAAGAAAAAACAATGATCAAAATGTTTTTATGCAAAAACGTCCATGATTCATTGATGTCATATGGAAATGAGATAATAACCCTTACAAATGGACCATTGTGCCTCGGGTAAGACACAAGGTTTTAAGATTCTGAATTGTTTTAATATTACAGATCCAACAAAATGTAAAGATAAATTACTGTGGGATAAAAGTGATCGGGACAAAATATCTAGCCTCCCAGTTGTTGAGCCCTCCATTGATAGTTGGGAAAATCCAATCCTCCAGGTTGTAGTTGTCTTCATCATCCTCTACCCTGTTGACTTCACAGTTGCTGATCTTCAAGGGTGGTCCTCCAGCACGAGCGCGGCGTACAGCCTTCTGAGCACCTGAAGTGAAACCCAGGTCAAACTTGTCAGATTTGTATGGGATAACTGGGAGTTGTCCCCAAATAGTGCACCCGCCTTATTCTATCACTACCTTGGCATCCTTCAAAGATGACATTCTAAGTGGAGGCCTTGTGATCTTGGGAACTTGAGACACAGCCTTGGTCACTACCACATCTTGTGGGACTTCTTCAAAGTGCTGGAATAGAGTTTCAATAAATTCACCATCTAGCTCCACATATCGGAAGGAATTGAGATGGTTGATCATATACTCTTCTTCTCCATGAACGGTGATGATTTTCCCTAGAATTTGATATTTCGGCATTTGGTGCAACGTAGAAGTAACAGCATCAGCATTGTGAATCCATGGTCTTCCTAGCAAGCAAGAATACAAAGGGCAGATATCCATTACATAAAAAGTTTAATCAAATGTTTGGGTTCCAACCTTTATGGGGATATCCACTTCCCCATGCACCATCCTTTTCGAGCCGTCAAAAGCCCTCACTACTATATTTCTTGGCTTCAATGTTAATCCTTCGCAGTCAAGCCTATCAAGAGCCTTTTTAGGCAATACATTCAGAGATGAGCCAGTGTCCACCAAGACATGAGCCAGAGTCGTGCCCCTGCATTCCACTGAGACATGCAATGCCTCATTATGCTTCCTCCCTCTTGGCGTTAAATCAGCATCTGAAAAACCTAAACCATTATCTGCAGTCAAGCTGGCTACGCAGTCTTGGAACTGATCGACAAATGTTTCTTGGGGTGCATGGGAAGTTTTCAGGAATTTTACCAAGGCCTTTGCATGCGCCTCGGAACATAGTAGTAAAGCCAGCATGGAAATTTTAGATGGAGTTTTCCCCAGTTGCTCAACTACATTGTAGTCGCTTCTTTTTATGATCTTTAGAATTTCCTCCATCTCTTTCCGAGAGGTCTCAGGGATAGCCAATGATTGTGCCTTCGTCCAGACAGGCTCAATCAGAATAATTTTACCTCGAGTCTCGGTTGACTCGGCAGCAGGAATGTCAGTAGGAGTGATAATAGGGGTTGTATCATTTTATCAGTTGGAGTATTAGCAGAGATGATTATAGGACTGGAAATAACCTTTGGAGGAGAAACAACGACATGAATGAATACGGGTCCAGAAACTTATTTTCGAGGAGCAATTTCTGGAGAGAATATCCTTCCGCTTTGGGTAATCTTTCTAGTTCCTGCAATATTACTGATATCATAGTAAATCTTCTCAGAACTTGAATCTTCGGCAGCTGGCCAATCTTGCTTGATACCGTGGTAGTAGACATCCCCTCCAAAATTCCATGGTATGGTTTTGTCTGACAAATACGGGACTGGTCCAGGCATTGTAATTATCAAAGGAGCTACTTTTGGAACTGATGTAATTCTAACGGGTCTTTTGGTGGAGACCCTGGAAGAATTGTCGGAAATGGTCACGATGGAAACATCATTATAAGAAACAGGTGGAACAGAAGTCTTTTCGAACAAAATTTCCTTGTCGTCTATTAGGCACTGAATGCCTGCTTTCAACAAAGGACATTTGGTTGGTGAGGACAAACAGAAATGACAGCTTTCATCACAGCATGGGAAAACACTGGCATTCAATAAGTTCTTTTTGATAATCAGGAGTGGGGTCATAAGTTCATCAACTGAAGTAACAAACATATCTTCCTCAATGGCGTTGGTAGTATGGCCATGTTTGGGCATAGGGGCAGAAATGACATTGGGCTTTTCTGGCGCATCGAATTCATTCTCTTTGACTTCAAGGAGGTCTTGTACTTTTTTCTTTAGAGCCCAACAGTTGTTAGTGTCATGGTCGGGACTCTCAGAATGGTATGCACAGCGGGCATTAGGATGATAGTCAGAAGATGTTGTGTTAGGGTTCTTTGGAGCTTCTTTCAAGGTCACTAGATTGGATCTTAACAGATGTGGCAATACTTGAGATAGGGTATTTCCATTCTTGCTTGGTTGTTTCTTTGCTGATCAGGCACGGGTTTGGGAATCATAACGGCCCCCACCATTAGATGGCGTTCAGCCCTATCTTGATTTCTCTGAGAATACACAGCAACCACTTCTTTCTTTCCGATGAATGGCTTCTTTATAGCAGCAGAAGATGCATCTTTCTGAATCTTCCCATTCTTTATTCCTCCTTCTACCCTTTCTCCGGTCAATATCAATTCAGTAAAACCTGCCGATGAACTCCCAATTAAATGATTGAAGAAGGGACCGGACAAGGTGCCCAAAAACATGTCCACAAACTCTCTTTCAGATAGGGGAGGTTAAACTCTTTCGGCTAAGTCTCTCCATTTTTGCATATAGTCCTTGAAGCCTTCACTTGAAACCATGGCCATACTCTGGAGTTGAGTTTGGGTAGGCGCAAGATCAACATTGTATTGGTATTATTTGTAAAAGGCTGCAACAAGATCTTCCCAGTTATGAACATTGGCTCTTTCTAACTGATAAAACCAATCAAGTTAAGTTCCTGACAGACTGTCTTGGAAGAAGTGTACCAATAAATTTTTGTCAGCGGTATGGGGCTGAATTTTCCTCACATAGGACCGGAGATGCATTTTAAAGCATGAAACTCCGCCATATTTGGCGAACACAGGTGCTTTGAATTTTGGAGGGATGACAATTTCCGACACTAAGCCCAACTCCTCAAAGTCCAATCCAAGCACTTTTTAGCTTTCCATTGCACTCAATTGTTCTTCTAGATTCTTATACTTGTTGTCGGCTGGAGGGTATTATTCTTCAGAATAGTCTTCTTCTTCCTCTTCCTCTTCGAAATCAGACTGAACAACTTCTTCCTTTCCCTTCCCATCTTGATTATATTTCTCCTCATATGTCGTTGCAAAGTCTAGGGTCCTTCTTGTCTGCCCATGGAATCTTCTTCCCATGTTTAGAACTCCGGTTATCTTCTTCGTCTTCTTTTTCTTCTCCTCAACCAGCAATGTCTTCAACTCCTCTTGTCCTTTGGCTAGAGTTAAGAATAAGTGTTGAAACTGTGCATTCTGAGCTTGGAGGTCTTTCACCGTTTGCTCGAGATCCATCTTACTGAAATAACCAGTAGAGAGATGAGGAGACTTGTTGCAAGAAACCTGCTTATGTTATGATGAATGATAAATGCGTATGCAATGATTTCAAGGATCTTAAGATTCAAATTTGTTTTAGACAAAAAGGAAACACACGTTATATTAATAAATTAAAGCTTGAGTACATCAATTCCTCCTTGGGAAAAACAAATACAAGAAACTCTAAGATATAAAGGTAGTACGCATCCTCTTTGGTGCAATGTAGGCATTCAGAGCCTGCTCCTCATGAAGTAGCCTAGTGAGTTCCAAAACCTTCTTCTCGCTTGCGTAGAATTGAGCTTCAAAAGTATCTCGCTCCCCCTTGAGTTGTATCCAATCTCTTTGTAAGTCTTCAAGAGAGGTGGGCATGTCAGGATGTAGGATAGTGTATGTAACATCTCCTTCCATGACAGGCTCAATAATCACCGGGAGAATGGAAGGATAAGGCATCATTAGACTTTGAACAAGAGTTCGTACCCATTTGAGGTAAGGCTCAAGAGGGATGGAATTCTTGTGACCCAAAGTCTTGCTATCTACCTTGTTCATCATCCTCCAAGCTCGGATAAATCTCTGGCAAAGACCTTGATCGTCCTTCTCGTAGTCAAATACCAAACCTCGAATCATCATCTCGTGCAGGCCATCGCTTCGGGCGTAACCAAGCTGTCTTAAAGCTAAACAGGGGTTGTAGGTGATACCTCCCCTAATGCCAAGTAAAAGGACATTAGGTAATTCTCCACAACGGTCGACAATAGTAACATTCTCTATGGATCGGGAGCACCAATGAATGTTTGAGTGTCATCAACCTTTGTGACCACCTTGAACCTTGCTCATTCTTTAATACAAATTGTGGAAGATGTGAAATAAACCATCTTCCCAAGAGAGGAGTGCAACACATAAGGACACCTTTTTTCCTCATTGTGCGAGTGTGAAAAGAGTGTAGGATATCCCCTAGCAATGTAGGCACCGGGTTGCACGATCTGAAGATTTTGACGGTGTTCACATCTATGAGTTGATCAAGATTTGGAAACAAAACCATCCCACAGATGAGGAGAGCCACAATTTCCTCAAAAGCTTGCAGGTCCAAAGAATTCCAACAGTTTTGGGCTTTCTCAAAAAGAACTTTGCTAGGAAACCTTTGACACCACTCCTTGTTTCCCAATGAGTTTTGACATCAAATGAGTGCAAGTGTAGAGCTTGAGCAATCTCTTATGGATTTGGGTCTCTTTTCATACCGTTGAAAGGTAGTTGGTTGAGAATGGGAATCCTCAAGAGTCAGGAGAATTCTTCCAAAGTAGGCACAAGTTGATAGTCGTGAAATGTGAAGCAATGGTGTAAAGGATCAAAGAACTGAAAGAGCGCCTTCATCATGTCCTCATCTGTGTTGGAGGTGACCAAGTTGAGTAGGCGACCATGTCTCCCGGTGAATGGAGAGTTTTCAGGAATCCTTGAGGCTAGCTCCTTAAGTTGTGGATGGATCCTTACAAGGTTGACTTGAATAGTTTTCCTGCAAAGAGAATCCATATCCTATAAATCAAGAACAAAGAAGAATCCTAAAATCCTTGAAATGGTTAGTAAATGTGTATGATGTTATGATGTTCATGATGTTATGTACAAGTATGTATATACAAATAAAGCAAACAAGTCCTTAGGTTTAGGCTTGCATGGGGTCTCATGGGTAAGTACCCTCTTGAAGTTTAGTTGGCTCAAACATATCCTAGTAATAGTAACCGGGTTCTAAGGAGCTCAAAATCACTGGTATGTTTCCTTGGTCATTGTTTCATCACAAGCCTATTTAATGGCGACCGAAATATCCCAAGAAACCAAACCTCAATGAGTGTAGTATCGAGTATCTACCAACTTCGGACTGCACCAAAGTCGGTCATCTCACTACATCCTAAAGGCCAAGTTGGTCAAGTAAAGGTTCTAAAAGTTCATTAGTTCTTCATGACATCACTCAGCGGCCCCGTATTCTCTTTGATTAACTCAAAGTCTACCGGTACCCACAAATATGTCGAACTAACGTAGCTATTGCTTAGACCATGTCGGTATACCCAGCACAGTTTCCACAACGTATTTCTACTTACCTATAATGTATCCCAAATCTTGGTAGAGGATTCAAACCCAAACAAAGAACCATAATGTAAAGCATACAAGTCAAACAATGAAAGCAAATAAATGTGATCTAGCCCTAAGGTAACCCCACTTTTAGAATTTTCCCCAGTAGAGTCGCCAGTTCTGTGATACAGTGGGAGAACTGACTTGAGGGTTTTGCATTTGATCGCAAATATTGCGGTTAGCAAGAGTATCCACCGACTTTTCTTTTATCCAAAAGTAAAGGTGAAAAAGAACAGGAAAGACCTTTAAAATTATTTCTTGAGTTCGGGGGGGTAGATTATAAAAAGGGAAGGTATTAGCACCCTATTCATCAATGGCTTTTCATGGGCTCTTAGTTACTTGCTAGATCACTTGCTTTTTGTTTCAAATTATGCTTTGTGTGATTTTTTGAAATTATTTTGTAAAGAGGCCATTGTTTAGGCAATCTTTGTAATGATTCTTGTTTGTAAGAATGTATATAAAGATGTTTGGTCTTTTGAAAATGTTTTCAGGTTTTGTAAGATGTTTTGAAAGTGTAGGTGCTTGTTTTGAAAATAGCAAGGATGTTTGTTTGAAATTGAGCAAGTAATTAGGAGCATTCTACCCACTCAAAAGTCTTTCATGTTCATTTCCTTTGACATTGTTATATTACCATTGATTTGATAAGTAACCCTATCTTTGGATGTAAACGGGAAGGGTGTGGGTCATCATATAACCATGATTATAAATGTTGTAAAGTATCTTAGCATTCTTTTTTAGGGACTAAGATCATTTGAAAGGCAACTTAGATAGCGTCATCGAGGGACTATGATCTTGTATTTGCTTTTTTTTGCTAAGATACCTTACATGCGTAATATGGCCATTTTGTATAAGGCAACCAAGTGGAATAACCCTAGGGGTGCTTGTGTGCAAGTGTATTGTTTTCATGCTTTTTTTTTGTCTTGAATTATAGTTTTCTAAGTATTGGTTTTAGTCTTTCCATACAAACCCTAATTACTAGCATGTTATAAAAAAGCGATAAATTGCGAAATTTAAAGTTACTGCGCTATTACAACATTTGTGGGGAGGGGGTGTAAAATTGAATGGGGATTGCAAGAATTTAAAGCCTAATTAGTCTATTACAACCATATTGAATTGATATCAATGTACAAGGAAATAAATAAATACAAAGTACAAAATGAATAAATGTACATAAAATGCAAAAATGTAATGAAAATGTATCTTTGTTTGATTTTCATGAAAAAGGGATTTTGTCTTAACCTAATTAGATAAAGAAAATAATTAATTAAATTTGGATTTTATTAAGAAAAGATTTTAAATAAAACCCTAGTTCTATTAATTAATCAAAAGAAAATAATTTTAAGAAAAGTATTTTTGGTATTTTTATCTTAAAAAATATTTATAACATTATAAAATATTTTTAGTCTTTTTTATATCAAAAATAATATATTTAAATTAGTATGAAAGAAAATAACTAATAACCTAATTTTAATTATATTTACAAGATAATAAGTAAATAAATAAATAAAGTATAGTTAATAAAAATATTTTTTTGTGAGAAAAATAAAATAAACTAAGTCAAACTATAAATCTATCATTTTTTTTTATTTTATGATTTTTCAGTATTTAGAAAATATATTTAAGAAAATAAAAATGAAAATAAAAAAAGAAAATAAATAATCTTAGGCCTTGGGTGCCAATAGCCTGCAGGGAGGTTGGTTAGCAAAAATAAAAACAAGTCAGGCCCAAAGAGGCCCAGCGCCTGTCAAAAAGCCAAAAATCAGAAAAGTGAAAATGTGAAAAATGAAAAGGGTACCACTAGGGCTCGAACCCAGGTCCCATAGGTTACAGGCGCGCTTCTACCACTGGGGTAGCTATACATCCGTTAACATAAGAAAAACAATAAATATATAAGGCAAAACGCGCCCTGATGACTTCATCTTCAACCTCCAGCCAGACTAACTGTAACTTTGTCATTGTGCATCAAAAATGAAAACTGTAAACATGAAACTTGTATCAAATTTTCTAACGATTCCAGAAATGTAAAGTATTAAAACTATAGATCAAAGATAAGCATGAATTTTAATGGCCCTAATCTGAACCCTAAAAATTTCAAAAATTTAAGTTTCAAAATTCTCTAAGCTCAAGCAAAATTAATGGAAACTATGGACATGGTTAGCTTCAGGGAAATGATATCTACATGTTTGGTTCACAAATAAACTATTGATGATGCCTGTGTGAAGAGTTCCAAGTTGAGAAAACTTACCTCAAAACTGGAAATCGTGTTTTGAGTTTGAGCTTGTTTCAAGTGATGGTGATAATTAGGTTAGCTTCCTTGAGGTCCTAGGAAGCTAATGCGATGGTTTGCTTGAGTTGAGAGTGGCTGAAATGGCCTGGAAAAGTCAAGTTGCAGACTCTGTTTTTTGGTTATGGAGGTTATGGTAAATGGTGTTACAGTAATGAAACAGGGATAGGTTACACTTGCTGTAAGGAAGCTTTAGAAACAAAAAGGCCAAGAAACGCACTAGGGAAATGTGAGTTTGATGTTCAAGGTCAGAAACTGTGCAACAATGGAGTTTTTGGGAAATTTCTGATTTGAGAGAGTTTTGGTGTATTTAAGGGTGATTAAGCTCTTCCTCTAGCTTACAAATAGTGACTCTATTTATAAGCAACAAGTTTGGAGACTTCTTGTTGATTAGAATTCAAAATCACAAGTTTATGCAAAACATATGATTTTTGAGAAATTCAAGTTTCAAAGCCTTGTGTACTTGCTAAGATAGAGTAGTTATGCTTTAAACAAGCTTGCTTCTGAATTTGTGGATGGATTGTTATCACATGGAACAAGTTAGAGGCTCAAGAATGGACTTTATGCAAAAAGCTTGCTTTACAAGAATGGCAATGTTAACTTTGTGCCATTAATGGATATGAAACTTGGATAATAGCTAAATTGCTTGGATCAAAGCCCTAACAGCTGTGTAAACATTTAATTATGGAGTGACAAACAAGTTTGAGGCCTGCAAAGCAAATATTATGCAGCCTCGCATGGATTTGGTTCATCTGTTCATCAAAAATGACTTGTAATTAAAGTGATAAAACCCTATCTTCATCTCTTCGATTCTCCCTACTCAAGAATGATCTCAAGGAGTTCTTGGACATTTTGGAAATCTTGAAATGTTCTCTACAACCCATATTTGAATTGATTTTGAAGATTCCCCTTGGAACTATATGAAAAAGTTCCATGAAGTTGGGTCAAAATCCTGACCAAATTAGGGCAAAATTTCACTAAGTGTTTAGTTTCATGACCACATGTTCATAAAATTATAACATGAGATCCAAGAATTTTTGGAAGGAGTTGTGTAAAAAAAGTTGTAGATTTAATAGAGATATATAACTTTTATGTTGGAAGTTTCCCTTGAATCATCTTTCATCATGGTGAAAATTTTGCTCAAAGTTATGAAAAAACATTAAATTTCCAACACTTAGAAAAATTTCTAAGTTTAGAAATTTTGACTTTTCAAAATGAAATCTTGACTTTTTGATTCCTTGATGAATAAGATTCATATTTTTGACATGTTTTGATGAATTATTATCTTTGGCACTTGAATTTGACCAAAAAGTCAAATTTTGACTTTTTAGTATACAGTTGACTTTTGATCAGTTTACTGAAAAATTCATCTGTCAATCCAATGGACTTGAAATGTTTTGAACCATTTAATTAGGTAAAAATGATGCAATTGGACTCTTGATATCATTCCTTAAACCAATTAACCATTTTCTAGGTCAAAAATCAGAAATTGCCCTTTCCCCGTCAAAATCCTAATTTTTACCATTTTGCCCTTTTGGAGATTTGATCAACTTTCTTGAGGAGTTGTGGTCCAAATTTGATCAAATGATACATATGAGTTTAAAATGTTGATGTGGATCAAAAATTATGAAGTTTGACTGTAAATTGGCCATAGTTGGCTTTTTCCCCAATACAACTGATTTTTGGGTCAACTGGTCAATTGACTGAGCAAAAATGTGATTCAAGACTTGAAACTTGACATGAGTAATATTGGGGGTCCATAATGATCCATGAAAGTCATATGATGAATTGAAAGTTCAAATGTCCTTGTGCAAACTCAAACCCTAATTTTGCTCATCAGTGCATAAGGAGGTGTCTTGAGCTTATCAAACCCTAATGCAGTCTTGAGCCTAAGGAGATCTTTGTGAGCAAATTCTTGATAAATGATAGGGAAAATTTTGGGGTAAAACAATATATTTTAAAGTGAGCAACTTATATACTCTTTGGATGTGTCAAGTAAAAGTTTTTTTTGTTATGGCTCAAGAAAGTGAGAGGGTCGAATAATAAACGAAAAATTTTCATATAACGACTTGATATTGCATAAATTGTTTTATTGAAGGGGAAATTTCTGGTAATGAAAATCTACTTAGAAAATGGTAAATGAAAACTAAAGCGGTAAGGCTTCCTCCCTCAAACTTAAACTGAGCATTGTCCCCAATGCAACAAAGTAAGAAAGGAAGGAAGGAAATGAGATTAATGACTACTCTTTGCCTCGGCCATGCACTCTGCGACGTGCCTGTGCTCATGCTATTATACGTGCATGATCTCTTCCTTGGAAAGAATCAACACCATATTCCTGTAGTCCAACATGAATAACAAAATCATGCAGTCTGTCAACTCGATAGGTTAATGCTTGCATCCAACATACTACGGTCATGCCAGTAGGCATAATCATGCTGATCTCTCTGAAGTTGTCGGACTTCTTGCATCATATCGTTTTGTTATGATTTGATCCTCTAATAGTTTTAAACTTCAGCCTCGTTATGGTACAACATTTCAGCACAAATGTCGTCAAGAGTAGCTGGTTGCCTCTGATTTCTTCTTCTTTGGGGCTATTTCCCAGATGATGAATCTGCAAGGTTCTCTGTAGGAACTTATGTAGCATGTTGGTTGGTGTCGGGATGGGGAGTGTCTTGCTCAAGTACTTGCTCCATTTCATCTGGCTCAGCATTGTTTGGGTTAGCTTGATCATTTTGAACATTCTCACCAGGAGCAGGAGCATTTAGATCATAACACCACTTATCAATATCCGTAACATTCGTAAGCTGGGGATTTGGAAAACTAATACTTGGAAAGGCTTTATTCCGAACCATGAGATTGTATCTCCCATCATTTCTAGCCTTTATAAGATATTCAGCACGACAGTTGTCAATATCAATAAATAAAGCTGGAAGTGAAGGCAGATTCACCAGTTTGTCTCCAAGTTCAGAGCAAGTGCTATAGAAGTGACTAAACCTCTAATATAGAAATAGGTAGTACCTCGTGCACAAAGAGACTGGATGTGTTCCAAAAGAAACGCAGTGGCATTAATCTTCCAACAAGGCATGAAGGTGCAGTGCAGGAAGAACAATTCTTTAGAATTGACTTTGTTATTGTTTGCCCTCCAGAAAATAGTGTGGGAAAGCATGCGATGAAAGTAACGGATGGAAGGATTATGGATAGATGAAGCAAAAACACCCTCCTAACTTGAAGGTCGCTCATCGGTTAGAACTTTCTATAGATCGAAGGCAGCCGATACCCAATCGGCTTTTGAAGTGATTTGGTAGTGCGCTTCTCCTCCATGAGGAAAACATAACAAATCACTCAGATCCTCTTGATTCAAAGAGTATTTATCGTTAAACATCCAATAGTTAGCAGTGCTCGTGAGATACATGTTGTCTTCTATCGAGGTGTTATACGAGAAAGATCTCAAAAAGTCCAATGTCAAAGATTCATAAGTCGGATGGTTCATGGTGAAGGCATAAGATAGGTCAGAATTATGAAGTAGCCATTGCACGCTCTCTAACAATCCCAACTTACGTAGGTAGTTAACGTCAAAATACCTTGTGGTTATGACCAAACATTGATAAAAATTATGGGATTAAGCTTCTTGGTGTACCCCAGCTTCTCTGTTTCTGAACACAATTTCGGACAGGTCGGACTCTCCTCTTGTGTGTTGAACCCGTCGAGACATGATTATATATAAGGGAGATAGAAAGGTTCGGTTTCAAGAAGATAACAGAAAGTTGTGGGTTTGGATATATGTTACTTTAGTGCTTAAATATAAAAAATAAGAGAATGTAGGGATTTGAAATTCAATGGTGTTTAATGATAATTACAGAAATTCAATGGATCTGGAACGATATAGGTGAGGAATATGGAAAAGGTTTTAAATGGTGTTTAATTGTTTGGAAGAAGATGACAAGAAAAAAATGAATCTGGTATCTGTTTGAAAAAAATACGCGTCTGTAATAAAGTCTGTGCCGAGGGGCACAGAATATGTGTCGAGCAGTACACTTCGCAATTGGCTGGAGGTCGTCACATAATGTGTGACGCATGACTGAAACAGTCGGCATAACAATCAACTGATAATGAAATCAATGAAGTCGTCATCGAACGTTTTTATCCCACCAGAAATGAAAGGTAAACATAAAATAAACCTGAGATGGGTGAAATCAAGGTCGAACAACCAAGAGAAACAGGTAAGGGAATCTGTTACGCGAGGGGAAGGTATTAGCACCCCACACGCCCGTAGTACTCTATGGTATCCACTCTTGTTGTTCTAATCAAAGGGTGTGTAAGAATTTGTATCCAAACTGTATATGGAATGCATGCAAAAGAAAAGAGAAAATAATGCGGGGAAAATTTAAGTTGTGCTCGTTCGGGCCCTACCCCAATGCCTACGTATCCCTTTTAAGGAATCATGGCAGCCGTAGTTCGGCTTCAAATGATTTTGTTGGTTTTTATTTTTTAATGAACAAGATTAGTTTCGCCTTCTGTCGCAACTCGACCTTTGGAGACTTACGCGTCATCACAGAAGTGAATTAACATGTTCTTTTGAAAATAGTTTCAAAAGAAAATCCCAAAGGCAAAAGAGTTTGTATTTGTTGGTGTTTTTGCTGTGGATAACAGCTAGTTAATATCAAGAGAGAGATATTAGCCATTTCTCTACTTATTCATGAAATAAGTCTTTGAGACTTGAACCACACCAAGGATTAGAATGGAAGAACAATAAAATCGAGAAGAGACCCGCTTATCATTTCCCATGCTCAATAAAGGTATGATCCTCATCAGTAATTTTTAAGTGTTTTGAGGTTTGTAAGAAAAAGAAGTTTTTTGTTTTAATGCAAGGATGAGAAAGAAAGAAAAAACATCTAAGGGAGACTAGCCTAAATCTATCCCTAATGTTATCATACAATGGTGGTTATATGGTTGAGCTTTGAAGGGAAATCTCTACCCTAAGTTGACATGCTTGGATAAAAATCCTAATCTCTATCTCAACTCATCATTTATAGATGAATCAAGAAGTCCTATACGAGCATAGCAAGGGTCTATCACCTAAAACTATGTCTATCTCGAATCATCATCTATAGTTGAATCGTGAGCTCCTAAGGGAACATGCCAATGGTATATCATCTCAAAACATGCACACAAAGACGAAATCAAGCAAGCAAGCCAGTAAGCTCAAGAGAACACACCTAGAGATATCCTATCTAGGTTAGCATGCCAAAGAAAGTCTAACCAAACTATCATATGGGGAACATGCAATGTGAGTGAAGTCGTGATCTCTATTTCTAAATTAAGTGTCTCATCGATCAACAAGAAATCAAGGAAAGCGATGAAATCCTATAAGTAGCATGCACTGAGAACGAAGTTGTGATCTCAATTTCTAAATTGAGTGACTCATAGATCAACAACCAAGGAAATAAACACAAGTGTTGTACCCCAAAATTTGCCCTCTCATTTTATCAATATTTCCCCTCACAAGACTCTTTGGACTCAAGACCGGATTAGGGTTTGCTCTGCTCAAGACATCTCCTTGCACTGATGACCAAAAATTAGGGTTTGAGTTTGCACATGTATTTTTGGACTTTCAATGATCAATGTGACTGTCATACTTCATGTTGGACCCCTAAGATTTCTTATGCCAAGTTTCAAGCCTTGAATCACATTTTTGCCCAGTCAATTGGACAGTTGACCTAAAAAATCAATTGTGTTTGGGAAAAAGTCAATTGTGGCCAATTTACAGTCAAACCTCATAATTTCTGATCCACATAAACATTATAGATTCATATGAACAATTTGATCAAGTTTGGATCACAACTCCTCAAGAAATTTGATCAGATCATCAAAAGGGTAAAATGGTCATTTTTAGGGTTTTGACTGCAGAAGGGCAATTTCTGATTTTTTACCTAGCCAATGGAAAATTGGGTTCAAACATGGATTCAAGGACTCAATGGCATCATCTTGACCTATTCACAAGGTTCAAAAGATCTCAATTGCATTGGATTGACAGATGAATTTTCCAGTCAACTGATCAAAAATTAACTGTACACTGAAAAGTCAAACTTTGACTTTTTGGTCAAAATCAAGTGCCAAGGGTCATTTTTCATCAAGATGTGTCAAAACATGAAACTTGTTCACCAAGAAACTTAATTTTGCAAATTAGGGTTTAAGATTGAAAATTTTCATAACTTAGAAATTTTCTAAGTTATGAAATTTTCTTATTTTTTCCCAACTTTTGCCAAACTTTATCACAATGATGCAATTGGATTCCAACAAAACTTCCAACATGAAAGTTTTAGTCCTCCACAAAATATACAACTTTGATTCACAAAGTTTTCCCAAAAGATGCTTGGATCGCAAGTTATGATTTTTGGAACAAGGGTCCATGAAACTTTTAACTTAGTGAAATTTTGCCCTAGTTTAGGCAGGATTTGGACCTATCTTCATGGCAACTTTTTACCTAGTTCCAATTGGAATTTCAAAATTAATTTCAAATATGGATTGTAGATAATGTTACAAGCTTTCCAAAATGTCCAAGAACTCTCCAAAATCATTTGTGGTTAGGGAGAATCAAAGGTTTGAATTTGGCAAAATGTCACTTTGATCCATGGCATTTTTCATGTTGATACAAGTTGCAATTTTTGTCCAGCCTTGCTTGTACTTGTTTACAGGTCCTTAAACCCTTCCACACTCAAAAATTTAATGTAAACACAATGGATTAAGGCATTGTTCTGATCTATAGAAGTTTACACATTGAATTAATCTAAAAATGGCAAAAAGGCAACATTACCACTTTGATAAAGTTGGCTTTATGTCAAGTTGATCCTCTTAAGTTATGAACCCATTCTTTTGCAGCAAACCAACTCCATAAACTTAGGTCAAAGTACAACAACTTTGTGCAGCTAGGAAGGAGGCCTGTACAGGCCATAGCATGGTCACTTCTCACTTTTGCTTCAAAACAAAGAAACCTTGCAAAAGGTCAACAACTCTTGCATCTGTAAAAACCAACTCTTGTAAACATTTCAAATAGGTTTTGAATATCACACTAAGTCAGAAGCACGAGCTAACCACTTCTCAAACCTTCAAAAACACCAAAATCACATTTTCTTGCAAAATAGGGCAACTTCTGCAGTTTGACATCCAAAGCAAAATCCACTCGTGCGTTTTGCTTACAACCACTTCAAACACCTTCTAAACAACACACCTAAGCTATCCCAACCATTGGCTAGCAACTGTAACCTTGTTTTCAAGCTTCACCATTTTTGAATTCTGACTGTGCAGGTTGACTTCTACAAGCTTAATCAGGCAAGTTCAAAGCTAGCTAAGCATTGGGAAAGCTCCAAGGAACTTCAAGCAAGCTCACAAGCATCTCAGGCCTCACTGAAAATCCCTACATTACCATACTCGAGCTTAACTGAAACAGGTAAAGTTCAAACTTTTATCTCTCTATTTAGGAAACATTAGGCTTAGGTTTGTGAATAAAAATTGTAGTACTCATTGCCCTTGGGTTGTACATATGCATAGATTTCATTTAAATTAACTGAGTTGGGAGAATTTGAATGATGAACTTTCTGAAAAAGCTAGGTTAGAAATTAGGGCCAGAGAAATTCTCTCTGGTCTTTGAGAGTTAGATTAAGTTTTTTATATGGTTAGAATCGTATGATCATGCTCTATAACTTTCATGTTGCAAGTTTTCATTTTTAAGCACAAATGCAGGATTTCCAGTTTTGAATACCATGTGCGTGTTTTTTTGTCACAAGGTTGAAGATGAAGGCCATCTGGGTTGGGCCTGTTTGTTCCATGCTATTTGCACCCCATAGGCTTGTTATTCACACCCTCTGGCCCATTGTTTTATATTTTCATTTTTTTTCATTTCTTTTTTTTAGTTTCTGACTTTTATTTATTTTCCTAAATATTAAAAATTACCAAAAACATTTTCTAAAATTTTCATATTTTATTTTATTATTTTTATTATTTTTTGGACATAGAAATAATTATTAAATAATATACTTTTATTTTCTTAAAATAAAAACTTGTAAACATTATAAAAATATTATATATTTTTATTTCTATTATTTATACACTTAAAAAATATTTTCTCACATTATTTTTTTTTTAACATTTGTATATATTTTTATTTATTTTATTTTACATAAATAAATAATTATATATATATATATATATATATATATATATATATATATATATATATATATATATATATATATATATATATATATATATATATATATATATATATATATATATATATATATATATATATATATATATATATATAACAAATTAGGGTTTCCACCGTTAATAAAAATAATCATTTTTATTTTCTCATTTTTAATACATTAAATAACTTATTTTTATATACATAAAAATAATACAAAAGCATTTTGCATATTTATATTTATTTGCATATTTAAATATTGTCTATTTATTTATTTGTACAAAGAATTCAATATGGTTGTAATAATCTTAGGATTTTATTTTCTTGCAAATATCCCCCTATTCAAACTTGTATCCCCCTCCCCATATCAATGTTGTAATAGTCGTAGATTTACTTTTACGCTTTTATTGCTTTCAAAATATGCCATGATAGAAAGATTAGGGTTTGTATGCAAAAAATCCAAAATCAAGCAAATAGTTTGACTAATACAAGACAAAATGCATGAAAATGACAACACAATGCACACAAGCACCCTTAGGGTTTCACCCACTTGTTGCCTTTAAAATGGCCATGGTATGCATGCTAGTTGTCTTGGCAAAACAAAATCAAAACAAAAGATCATAGTCCATCGATGACGCTATCTTGGTTGCCTATACAAAAATGATCTAGTCCCACAAAACTTGCTAAGATACTTGGCAATATTGTTATCATGGCCATACGATGACCCACACCTTTCCCGTTTAACATCCAAGCACAAGGTTGTTTACCAAACACAATGGTAAAGCAACAATGTCAAAAGGTTAAAAATGTGTAGGGAAGACCTTTGAGTAGGGTAGACAACTCCTAGTTACTTGATCAAAACTTGCAAACATCCTTGCTATTTTCAAAACACATTACAACACCATTTTAAAACATTTTCCCAAAATAAACTTTCAAACATTGAAACATCTTTTCAAAAGACAAACACCTTTGTATACATTCAAACAAGAATCATTACAAAGGTTTCCTAAACAAAAGGCCTCTTTTCAAAACATTTTCAAAACCACACACAAAAGCACCATTTCAAACAATTGGAAAAGCAAAGCAAGTGATCTAAACAAGTAACTAAGAGCCCATGGAAAACCATGGATGAAAAGGGTGCTAGCACCTTCCCTTTTCATAATCTACCCCCCGAACTCAAGAAAACATCTCAAAGGTCTTTCCTGTGCTTTTTGACCTTTCCCTTTGGATAAAATAAAAGTCGGTGGCGACTCTTGCTAAACCAAAACATTTGCAAACACAAACGCAAAACCTCAAGTCAGTTCTCCCACCGTATCACAGAACTGGCGACTATGTTGGGGAATGTTCTAAAAGTGGGGTTACCTTAGGGTTTAGATCACCTTTACATGCTTATCTTGTTTGCTTTGATTGCTTTACATTTGGTTCTATTGTTTGGGTTTGAAATCCTCTACCCGGATTTGGGAAACATTCATAGGTAAATAGAAATATGTTGTGGAAACTATGCGGGGTATACCAACATGGTTGAAGCAATAGCTATATTAGTGCGACATATTTGTGGGTACCGGTAGCCTTTGAGTTAATCAAAGAGAATACGGGGCCGCTGAGTGATGTCACGAAGCACTAATGGACTTTTAGAACCTTTACTTGACCATCTTGGCCTTTTTAGGGGTAGTGAGATGACTGGCTTTGGTGTAGTCCGAAGTTGGTAGATACTCGATACTACAGTCATTGAGGGTTATTTTCTTGGAATATTTCGGTCTCCAGTAAAGTGGCTACACTCATTGAGCTCCTTAGAACCCGGTTACTATTTATAGGACAGGTTGAGCCAACTAAAATTCAAGAGGGTACTTACCTATGAAACCCCATGCAAGCCTGAAACTAGGAACTTGTGTGATTTGCTTGTACATATACTTTTGCATACATCATGAGCATCATGAAGCATCATTTGCATCTACTAACCATTTCAAGGGTTTGGATCTTCATCTTTGTTCTTGTTTTGTAGGTTATGGAATCACTCCGCAGTGAAACAATCCAAGTCAACCTTGTGAGAGTTCCTCCTCAACTCAAGGAGCTTACTTCCAAGATTCCGGAGTATTCTCCATTCACCGAGAGGCATGGTCGACTTCTCAACCTGGTCAACTCCAACATTGAAGAAGACATGGTGAAAGTTCTCTTCCAGTTATTTGACCCCCTACACCACTGCTTCACATTTCCTGATTACCAATTAGTGCCTACTTTGGAGGAATTTTCTCAACTCTTGAGGATTCCTACTCTCCATCAACTACCCTACAACGGTACGGAAAGAGATCCAAAGCCTAAAGATGTTGCTTAAGCCTTACACTTGCAACCATATGATATCATAGGTCATTGGGAAACCAGAAGTGGTGTCAAGGGTTTCTTGGCAAAGTTTCTGTTTGAGAAGGAACAAGACTGCTGGAATTCTCTAGATCTGCAAGCTTTTAAGGAGATTGTAGCACTTCTCATCTATGGGTTGGTCTTGTTCCCAAACCCTGATCAGCTTATAGATGTGAATGCTGTCAAGATTTTCATATCTCGGAATCTTGTGCCTACATTGCTTGGGGATATCCTCCACTCATTTCACACACGAACAATGAGGAAAAGAGGTGTTCTCATGTGTTGTACTCCTCTTCTAGAAAGGTGGTTTATTTCTCACCTTCCCCAACCAGTCTTGAAGAATGAGCAAGGCTTGAGGTGGTCACAACGATTGATGACTCTTACACATTCAGATGTTCATTGGTGTTCTCGGTCTAGAGAAAATGTCATCATCATTGATCATTATGGGGAATTCCCTAATGTCCCACTACTTGGCATTAGGGGAGGAATTACCTACAACCCCTACTTGGCTCTGAGACAGTTTGGGTATGCCCGAAGGGATGGCCCACATGACATGTTGATTCTAGACTTGGTTTTTGACTTCGACAATGACGATCAAGGACTTCGACAAAGGTTTATCCGAGCTTGGAAGATGCCCAACAAGGTGGACAGTAAGACATTGGGACACAAGAATTCCATCCCCCTTGAGCCTTACCTCAAGTGGATACGAACCCGCGCCCAAAGTCTTAAGATGCCTTACCCCTACATTCTCCCTGTGATCAAAGAGCCTGTTATAGAAGGAGAGGTTCCATACACCCTCCTACATCCTGACATACCAACATCACTAGAAGATTTACAAAGGAGTTGGATACAGCTCAAGGGAGAACACAATACTTTTGAAGCCCAATTCTACGCCAGTGAGAAGAAGGTTTTAGAACTTACTCGTCGACTCCATGAAGAGAAGACTCTCAACACCTACATTGCGCCAAAGAGGATGCGCAACGTCTTTTTACCTTAGAATTTTGTATTATTTTTCCCATGGGGCATTAATGTACTAACAAATTCTATCTTATTAATATGACGTGTGTTCTTTTTATTTAAAACAAATTTTGAATTTCTGAATCCTTGAATGCATTACATGAATACATTTCATTCATCATATGCATAAATAGGTCTTCACACCAGGTTTCCTTATCTCTCTGCTGTTTATTTCAGCAAGATGGATATAGAGCAGACGGTCAAAGACTTACAAGCGCGGAATTCACAGTTCCAACAACTACTCATGACCTTGGCAAAGGGTCTGAAGGATCTTAAAGCTCTGTTAGAGAAGAAGAAGGAAAAAGAGAAGAAGAAAAAGAAGAGAGTTGGTGTGGCTACTTTGGGTAGAAGATTTGAAGGTCAAACTAGAAGGGTCCTGGACTTCCCCTCAACATCTGATGAAGGGGTAGGAAAAGGGAAAGGAGCTGCAGTGCCATCTGAGTCTGAGGCTGAAGAAGAGGAGGAGGATGAAGACTATTCTAAACAGCAGTACCCTCCTGCCGATGACAAGTACAAGAATCTGGAAGAACGTCTGGCAGCCATGGAGGTGCAGAGGGTTCCTGGGTTGGATTTCGAAGAGTTAGGGTTAGTTTCTGGGATTGTCATTCCCCCCAAGTTCAAAGTGCCTCTTTTTGCTAAGTGCGATGGGTTGTCTTGCCCAAAGATGCACCTACGGTCTTACATCAGAAAAATTCAACCTCATTCTTCTGACAAGGACCTGTGGGTCCACTTTTTTCAGGATAGTTTGTCGGGTATGCGGTTGGATTGGTTCTACGAGCTTGAGAGGTCTGATGTGCACAATTGGGAGGATTTGGGTGCTGCCTTCTACCGACAATATCAATATAATGTGGACTTAGCACCTACTCGTACTCAATTACAGAGTATGGGTATAGTCTCCAATGAAGGCTTTAAGGAGTATGCCCATAAATGGAGAGACTTGGTGGGACGAGTGCAACCACCTCTATCTGAGAGGGAGCTAGTTGATATGTTCTTGGGGACTCTGTCAGGTCCATTCTTTAATCACCTGATAGGAAGCTCGTCTGCGGGGTTCACCGAGTTAATTCTAACTGGTGAGAGAGTTGAAGCCGGAATCAAGAGTGGTAAAATTCAGAAAGATACATTTGCTTCTGCTGCCGTCAAGAAAACTTTTCCAGCAAAGAAAGAAGTGTCAGCTGTTTACTCCCAAAGAGGGCGGGGAAGATTTGAATGCTGGCCAACGGTGGGGGCCGTAATGATTCAGAAGTCTGCGGCTGATCAGCCTAGAAACAATCAACCCATAACCAACCAACAAAGGGCGGAGAGGCCTGCTAGGCAATTCACCAAAATAAACATGACGCCTGCTCAAGTTCTCCCCCATCTCTTGAAGTTAAACCTTACAACCTTGAGAGAGGCACCGCAAAATCCGAATACAACTTCTCCTTTTTACCATGCCAACGCCAAATCTGCTTATCATTCAGACAACCTGGGGCACGACACCAACAATTGTTGGGCCCTCAAGAATAAGATTCAGGATTTAATAGACGCTAAGGAAGTAGAATTCGATGCCCCTGAAAAGTCAAATGTGATCTCTGCTCCAATGCCAAAGCATGGCCACAATTCCCATGCTATTGAAGAATATCTGTTTGTTGCTACTGTTGATGATCTGATGACTCTGTTACCAATAATCAAGTTAAATCTGTTGAAGGCTGGGATTTTCCCAAGATGCGAAAAAGATTGCTACCTTTGTTCATCCTTACCAACCGACTGTCCGTTGTTGAAATTAGGCATCCAACGCCTAATGGATAATCAAGAAATCCTTTTTTAGAAAACTCCTGTTACTCCGACTCCTACCAATGATGTTGCTATAATTACCATATCCGCCAATCTTTCCAAGGTCTCCAAAAGACCTGTTAAGATTACATTCGATCCAAAGATTGTACCTCTGAAGATAACCATGCCGGGTCCTATCCCGTACAAGTCCAACAAATCAATACCGTGGAACTATGGGGGAGAGATCTTCTACCACGGTATTAAGCAGATTGAATCAGTTGAAGAAAGTTCCGATGAAGAAACTCCTGACATTGGAAATATTGCTGGAACGAGTAAAATCACCCGCAGCGGAAGAATTTTCTCTCCGGAGATTGCTCCTCCAAGGGAAGTCTTCGGACCCTTGATTGCTCATAAGGTTACTCCTGTACCGATCAACATATCTGTGAAAACTCCAGTTATTGAGAAAATTGTGACCCCCGTGGTTGTACCCTCTGTTGTTGCTGCTGATAAAGGGAAGGGGATCTAAGAAGCGCCCGTCAGGACGAGGGCTCAGCCTTTGGTTATCCCCGAGACCACTCAAAAGGAAATGGAGGAGATTTTGAAAATAATTAAGAAAAGCAACTATGATGTTGTAGAACAACTAGGGCAAACCCCCTCAAAAATCTCTATGCTGGCCCTGTTGCTTTGTTTCGAAGCTCATGCCAAAGCTTTGATCAGATTTTTGAAGATGGCCCACGTGCCTCAGGAAACCTCCGCAGATCAGTTCTAGGAGTGTGTAGCTAGCCTGACAGCTGACAATGGTCTTGGCTTCTCTGATTCCGATTTAACATCTAAGGGGAGAAAGCATAATGACGCTCTGCATGTTTCGGTGGAATGCAGAGGGACTACTCTAGCTCACATTCTGGTTGATATTGGGTCGTCTTTAAATGTCTTACCGAAGAAAGCATTGGACAGATTGGACTGTGAAGGTTTGACCCTGAAGCCTAGCAATATCATCGTCAGAGCCTTTGATGGTTTTAAAAGGATGGTCCACGGGGAGGTGGGCATCCCGATTAAAGTGGGAACGGAAACTTTCAACTCCACATTTTATGTGATGGACATCCGTCCCTCCTACTCTTGCTTGTTGGGAAGACCCTGGGTCCATAATGTTTGGGCCGTCACTTCTTCTTTGCACTAAATGCTCAAGTACCCAGTCCAGGAGAAAATTATAACCGTTCATGGTGAGGAGGAGTATATGATAAGCCATCTTAATTCTTTCCGCTATGTGAAGTTAGATGGTGAATTCATAGAAACCCCTTTCCAACACTTTGAAGAGGTTTCTCCTGAAGTTGCGGCAGCCAAGACAGTGACTTCTGTACCCATCATTACTAAACCTGTGTCTCGGATGTCATCCCTCAAAGATGCGAAGGCTGTGATTGAGGAAGGAGGAAGCACAGTATGGGGTTAGCTGCCAGATTTTCCTTACAAGACAGACAAATTCGACTTGGGATTCACTACTGCTGCTCAAAAGGCTGTGCGTCGCGCTCGGGAGGGAGGACCACCGTTGAAGATCACCCATCATGGAGTTCATGCTTTGGAGGATGATGAGGAGAAGAGCAACTTTGAAGACTGGATTTTCCCGACTATTGAAGGAGGACTAAACAACTGGGAGGCAAAGGATTTTGTTCCCATTACTTTCATAAAACATTTATGTTGGTCTGTAATAATTCTTAAACAATTCGTACACTTTTTTCCTTGTGCCTTACCCGAGGTACATAGGTTCATTTGTAAGGGCTTGATTTTTCATCTTCATATGCCATTTTTAATGAATCATGGACGTTTTCATATATAAACTTTTGTGTTCATTTTCTTTCTTTTTACATTTTATTTGTTTAAAGGTGGTTATCCCTTACACACACCCACACTCACAAAATGCAGGTACCCTTCCATTCTGGATTCCATGGGTAAAAATTCTGCTATGGCCTTCAGTGACTCTGAAGATCTGGTCAATCATGCTGAATACGAAGGTGATGAAGACTGTGAAGTGCCTGGAGAATTGGCTAGACTGCTACAACATGAAGAAAGGGCTATTCTGCCCCATGAGGAGCTGTTAGAAACTATCAACTTGGGTACTGATGAAGACAGAAAAGAAGTCAGAGTGGGTGCCAACCTTGAGCCAAGTGTCAAAGAGCGTTTAGTTCAGCTATTTAATGAATATGTTGAGATCTTCGCCTGGTCTTACGAAGATATGTCGGGACTCGATACAAATATTGTGGTTCACCGTCTCCCTACAAGAGAAGATTGTCCACCAATCAAACAGAAAGTCCATCGAATAAGGCCCGATATGTTTGAAAAGATCAAAGCTGAAGTGATGAAGCAGTTCAATGCTGGGTTTCTTGCTGTTACTTCCTATCCACAATGGGTTGCTAACATTGTGCCCGTACCTAAGTAGGACGGCAAAGTGAGAATGTGCGTGGATTACAGAGACTTAAACAGGGCTAGCCCTAAAGATGACTTTCCACTACCGCACATTGACATCTTGGTTGACAATACAGCTCAGCATAAGGTATTTTATTTCATGGATGGATTTTCAGGGTACAACTAGATCAAAATGGCCCCTGAAGACATGGAGAAGACTACTTTTGTTACACAGTGGGGTACCTTCTACTATAAAGTGATGCCATTCGGACTGAAGAATGTCGGGGCAACCTATCAGCGCGCCATGGTAGCTTTGTTTCATGACATGATACATCATGAGATTGAAGTCTACATAGACGACATGATAACCCGTTCACAAACAGAAGAAGAACACCTCGACCATTTGCAAAAGATGTTTGTCAGGTTGAAGGAGTACAAGCTCAGACTGAACCCTAACAAGTGCACTTTCGGAGTCAGGTCCAGTAAACTCTTGGGATTCATAGTCAACAACAAAGGCATCGAGGTTGATCCTGCCAAAGTCAAAGTTATACAAGAAATGCCTGCCCCTCGCACTGAGAAGGAGGTCGGAGGTTTCTTGGGACGCCTAAACTACATTGCAAGGTTCATTTCTCACCTTACATCTACCTGTGAGCCAATCTTCAAGCTGTTGAAGAAAGATCAGGTGGTTAAATGGAATGATGACTGTCAAGTTTCTTTCGATAAAATCAAGGAGTATTTGCTAGAACCTCCAATCTTGATGCCACCCATCGAAGGAAGGGCGCTAATCATGTATATGACTGTTTTGGATAATTCAATGGGGTGCGTACTGGGCCAACATGACGAGTCTGGCCGAAAAGAGCATGCCATTTATTACCTTAGCAAAAAGTTTACCGACTGTGAGACCCGCTACTCACTGCTCGAGAAAACTTGTCGCGCTTTGGTATGGGCTGCTTGCCAGCTAAGGCAGTATATGTTAACTCATACCACTCTGCTGATTCCTAAAATGGATCTGATCAAGTACATCTTCGAGAAGCCTGCTTTATCTGGAAGAATAGCTAGATGGCAAATGATCCTGACTGAGTATGATATCCAGTACACGATCCAAAAAGCTATAAAGGGGAGTGTGCTAGCTGACCATCTAGCTCATCAAGCTGTCGAAGATTACCAATCCATGAAGTTTGACTTCCCCGACGAGGACATTATGACATTGGACAACATTGAAGGTAACGGACCGTATGACGGACCTGAACAAGGATCCTGATGGACTCTATACTTTGACGGTGCCTCCAACACACTTGGGAACGGTATCGGTGTTGTGCTCATCTCTTCACAAGGTTTCCATACACCTTTCACCGCCAGACTCTGCTTCAGCTGCACCAACAACATGGTCGAGTATGAAGCTTGTATCTTTGGTCTCAAGGCTGCAATAGACCTGGGAATCAAATCTTTGGTTGTGTTTGGAGACTCATATTTGGTCATCAGTCAGATCAAAGGAGAGTGGGACACTAAACATCCTAATCTCATCCCATACAAAGAACATGTTTTGACATTGCTACCTCATTTCGAGCAGATTATCTTCGAGCACTTCTCGCGAGAAGAGAACCAGCTAGCAGATGCTCTAGCTACAATGTCTTCCATGTTTAAACTTAATTGGGATAATGAGGCTCCCCAAATCACCATCGAGTGAATGGACGAACCTGCTCATTGTCACGAGATTAATACCGAAGAAGTAGTGGACCGACCTTGGTTTCACGAAGTCAAAAGGTATCTCGAGACGCGAGAATACCCTGAAGGAGCTTCAGTCAATGACAAAAAGTTCTTAAGGAGATTTTCTGCCAAGTTCTTCCTGAGCAATAGTATCCTATACAAGCGCAATCATGATTGCATTCTGCTTCGTCGTGTTGACAAGGTTGAAGCTGAACAGATTATGGCTGAACTGTACAATGGTACCTTTGGCACCCACTCAAGCACGCATACGATGGCTAAGAAGATTCTACGGGCAAGCTATTACTGGTCTACCATGGAAGTTGACTGTTATCAACATTCCCGTACTTGTCACAAATGTCAAATCTATGTGGACAAGGTACACATTCCTCCAGTTCCTCTCAATGTCCTAACAGCTCCTTGGCCATTCGTAATATGGGGAATCAACATGATTGGAGAGATCAAGCCTACAACATCCAATGGACATCGTTTCATTCTGGTGGCCATTGATTACTTTACCAAGTGGGTCGAAGCAGCTTCCTTCGCATCCGTCACAAAGAATGTGGTTGCCCGCTTCATCAAGCAGAATCTCATATGCTGGGACGGTATCCCCGACAGGATCATCACTGACAACGGCACAAACCTGAACAATACTATGATCACCGCTTTGTGCGAGCAGTTCCAGATTCAACATCACAATTCATCTCCCTATCGGCCAAAGATGAACGGTGTTGTCGAAGCTGCGAACAAAAATATCAAGAAGATCATTCAAAAGATGACAGTCAGCTACAAGGACTGGCATGAGATGTTACTGTTTTCTCTTCACGGGTATCGTACCACGGCGCGAACATCAACTGGGGCAACACCCTATTCTTTGGTATACGGCATGGAAGTTGTTTTACCTATTGAAGTTCAGATTCCCTCCTTAAGAATCATGAAAGATGCTGGTTTGAGTGAAGACGATTGGATTCAGACCCAGCTTGATCAACTTAATTTGATTGATGAAAAGAGACTTACTGCTGTTTGTCATGGTCAGACGTATCAAAAACGGATGATCAAGGCTTTCAACAAGAAATTCAGGCGCCAGGTATATCAAGTTAGAGATCTTGTAATCAAGCGGATCATCTTGCCGCAAAGTAACCCAGGGGCAAATGGACTCCTACCTATGAAGGACCATTTGTGATCAAAAACATCTTTTCTGGTGGGGCAATGATCCTGACCACCATGGACGGCGACGATCTGCCGCACTCTGCAAACGCGGACATAGTCAAAAGATACTACGTATAAATGACTCGGCAAGTTGAAAACCCAAAAGGGCGACTTGGGCAAAAAGGGCATCCCGGTGAATCGAAAACCCGAAAGGGTGGTTCAGGAAAAAATTAGGGATAAATAAAAAATGTACACCTGGCAAGTTAAAAACCCGAAAGGGCGACTTGGGCAAAAAAGGGTTTCCCGGTGGATCGAAAACCCGAAAGGGCAATCCAGGCAAAAGTTAGGGAATTAAAGCATATGACTATGTCTCGTCGGATCACTTTAAGGACAATCTCTTCACCGAAAAGTTCCAGGCTTCCGATCAATCCAATCATCTGCGGGCGAAGCAACGAATGGACATGATATTCAGAGTTACGAAGGCTATAGCAGAATGGGAACCCCATGAAATTTTTTACACATAGCTATCTTTCTTTGTATAAAGTTTTCTCAATTTTATGACAACATTCTCTTACTAGAATGTCTGTCTCCTTTGTACAAATACTTACACAAAGTTAATACAAAGATACTTCAAAGTGCAGAAAACTATTTGCCTTTTCTTTTTCTTTACACTTGTGTTTTATTTGAAAACATCCAATGGGTAATTAAATGAGCATATGCATTTGAATATAATCACTAATAAACGAAATGGGAAGAGTAATTACTGATAGGATGAAAGTATAGGAAGACGTCTTTAGGCTATTCCATGAGAAATCCCCTGCAGTACGTCATCTAGGTCCCAAACGGAGCTAAAACCTTGAAATACATATCCCCAGCGGAGTTAAATTTCGAAATCCCCAGTGGAGCCAAACTTTGAATTACACACCCTCAATAAAGATGAAACTTTCTTCCAACGGAGTCCAAAACTTCAAACCTTAACCACAGCAGAAACCATCCAGCTTCCTCCAAATTCCCCAGAGAGTTGTCTTAAAACCAGATAATTCCCCTGCAAGTTATCTTAGAACCTGATAACTTCCCAGCAAGCTGCTGTGAAGCCTGACAGCTAACCAGACAACAGCTTCGGATAGTTCCCCAATAGATTGGCATACAACCCAAACTCTTGAACTCTCTCCATAACAGGAATGAGTTGTTCTCCTCAGAGTATCCGAAAACTCTCCAGCAATATAGCTACTCTTCAACAGATTAAACTTCCCCCCGCATAATTATTCTTATTTCACAGCGGATTGAAGATTCTCAATCCCCAGCCACAATCATTAAGATTCTTGGGACTCCCCAAGCAGGTTTCTCAAACGTCACTCGGCATTATTCTTACGACAGAATGTCTATCATCTTCTAACTTCAAACGACTTGAAGGATCCCTAATCCCTATAAAAGTTGTCAAAGTTTTGATAATCCCCTCGAGTTGTCAAGGATTTATTTTCCACGGTAGCAGTCAAAGATTTTATTATCTCCATCTATCAAGGATTTATTGTCCTCAGCAAGACAGTAAATCAGCTTACATGCACATACATTGCATTCATATATCATAAACATTGATAAAACACATATATTGCATCATACATTTCATGCAACATAACTTTGTGTTTCAGATAACGTTTTACCCTTTTGAGGATAAAATTAACAGCTATCAATAACGAATGTTCAAAGTTCAAATGCAGCTTAGAGATGCTCCAGACATGGATGCTATTCTATTGCTTATTCGAATCAACGCTCAGATTCCTATTCTAGTTCAAATTATGAAGCCCGGATTCGACCGAATAATATCTTGATCATACTGAAGCCCGGAAATCGACCAGAAAAATAGTTGAATCCCCAGCAAATTATTGTAAAGCCTGGAATCGACCAGATAGCAGTATAAAGCACCATGGAGCCTGGAATCGACCAGATTGTGGTACATCTTAAGTTTAAGCTACGAAGCTCGGGTTCGACCGGATAGTATCTTGATCTCTACAAAACACTGTGAAGCCTGGATTCTGACCAGATAACAGTGAAGTACACTGTGAAGTTTAGATTTTGACCAAATAGCAGTTTACTTGGCTAATTACTAAGAAGTTTGGAATCGACCAGATATTAGTATGCCTTAAATTCAAGTTGAAGCCCGGAGGCGACCGGATAACAGCTTAATTCCTTCTGAAGCCTGGAGTACGACCAGATAAGAATTGAGAGATTGTGAAGCCTGGAGAACGACCAGATAACAAGTTTAATCTCACCCCCAGTAAATCACTGTAAAGCCTGGAGCACGACCAGATAGCAGTTCATTTTCATCTTTTCGACCAGGAGATGATTCCCCAGTAGAATAACGGATGACTGAAGCTCCTGAAATTCTATTTCTACCACGACAGAGACCAGCATTCTCCGGCGTAGTCCTCCTCAACAACAGGTATACGAGCTCTCACAAAGGAATCTCTTATTCGATTGACACTTCTTGGATGGTATCTTTAAGCCCATCTCCAGCAAGATTCTATCATCTAAAAATGGCATCTTTAAGCCCATTCCCTCAACATTTTGACGAGTGCAAATTTACGGGCACTCTAGTGTCCAATCCTTTTTTACCTTCGAGTCACGAAAGGCAAACTCGCCAATCTAACTCTTCAGGTTCAAGAATATTGAACAGGCGCAGCTGTTGTACCCCAAAATTTGCCCTCTCAGTTTATCAAGATTTCCCCTCACAAGACTCTTTGGACTCAAGACCAGATTAGGGTTTGCTCTGCTCAAGACATCTCCTTGCACTGATGACCTGAAATTAGGGTTTAAGTTTGCACAGGTATTTTTGGACTTTCAATGATCAATGTGACTTTAATACTTCATGTTGGACCCCTAAGATTTCTCATGCCAAGTTTCAAGCCTTGAATCACATTTTTGCCCAGTCAATTGGATAGTTGACCTAAAAAATCAACTGTGTTGGGGAAAAAGTCAATTGTGGCCAATTTACAGTCAAACCTCATAATTTCTGATCCACATCAACATTATAGATTCATATGAACCATTTGATCAAGTTTGGATCACAACTCCTCAAGAAATTTGATTAGATCATCAAAAGGGTAAAATGGTCATTTTTAGGGTTTTGACTGCAGAAGGGAAATTTCTGATTTTTTTACCTAGTCAATGGCAAATTGGGTTCAAACATGGATTCAAGGACTCAATGGCATCATCTTGACCTATTCACAAGGTTCAAAAGATCTCAATTGCATTGGATTGACAGATGAATTTTCCAGTCAACTGATCAAAAATCAACTATACACTAAAAAGTCAAACTTTGACTTTTTGGTCAAAATCAAGTGCCAGAGGTAATTTTTCATCAAGATGTGTCAAAACATGAAACTTGTTCACCAAGAAAATTAATTTTGCAAATTAGGGTTTAAGATTGAAAATTTTCATAACTTAGAAATTTTCTAAGTTATGAAATTTTCTTATTTGTTTTCCCAACTTTTGCCCAACTTTTTCACCATGATGCAATTGGATTCAAACAAAACTTCTAACATTAAAGTTGTAGTCCTCCACAAAATATACAACTTTGATACACAAAGTTTTCCCAAATGATGCTTTGATCTCAAGTTATGATTTTTGGAACAAGGGTCCAGGAAACTTTTAACTTAGTGAAATTTTCCCTAGTTTAGGCAGGACTTTGACCTATCTTCATGGAAATATTTCACCTAGTTCCAATTGGAATTTCAAAGATGGATTGTAGAGAATGTTACAAGCTTTCCAAAATGTCAAAGAACTCTCCAAAATCATTTGTGGTTAGGGAGAATCGAAGGTTTGAATTTGGCAAAATGTCATTTTGATCCATGGCATTTTTCATGTTGATACAAGTTGAAATTTCTGTCCAGCCTTGCTTGTACTTGTTTACAGGTCCTTAAACCCTTCCACACTCAAAAATTGAATGCAAACACAATGGATTAAGGCATTTTTCTGATCTATAGAAGTTTACACATTGAATTAATCTAAAAATGACAAAAAGGCAACATTACCACTTTGATAAAGTTGGCTTTATGTCAAGTTGTTCCTCTTGAGTTGTGAACCCATTCTTTTGCAGCAAACCAACTCCACAAACTTAGGGCAAAATACAACAACTTTGTGCATCTAGGAAGGAGGCTTGTACAGGCCATAGCATGGTCACTTCTCACTTTTGCTTCAAACCCAAGAAACCTTGCAAAAGGTCAACAACTCTTGCATTTGTAAAAACCAACTCTTGTAAACATTTCAAACAGGTTTTGCATATCACACTAAGTCAGAAGCACGAGCTAACCACTTCTCAAACCTTCCAAAACACCAAAATCACATTTTCTTGCAAAACAGGGCAACTTCTGCAGTTTGACATCCAAAGCAAAATCCACTCATGCGTTTTGCTTGCAACCACTTCAAACACCTTCTAAACAACACACCTAAGTTATCCCAATCATTGGCCAGCAACTGTAACCTTGTTTTCAAGCTTCACCATTTTTGAATTCTGACTGTGCAGGTTGACTTCTACAAGCTTATTCAGGCAAGTTCAAAGCTAGCTAAGCATTGAGAAAGCTCCAAGGAACTTCAAGCAAGCTCACAAGCATCTCAGGCCTCACTGAAAACCCCTACATTGCCATACTCGAGCTTGACTGAAACAGGTAAAGTTCAAACTTCTATCTCTCTATTTAGGAAACATTAGACTTAGGTTTGTGAATAAAAAATGTAGTACTCATTGCCCTTGAGTTGTACATATGCATAGATTTCATTTAAATTAACTGAGTTGGGTGAATTTGAATGATGAACTTTCTGAAAAAGCTAGGTTAGAAATTAGGGCCAGAGAAATTCTCTCTGGTCTTTGAGAGTTAGATTGAGTTTTTTATATGGTTAGAATCGTATGATCATGCTCTATAACTTTCAAGTTGCATGTTTTCGTTTTAACCACAAATGCAGGATTTCTAGTTTTGAATACCAGGCGTGCGTTTTTTTGTCACAAGGTTGAAGATGAAGGCCATCTGGGCTGGGCATGTTCGTTCCATGCTATTTGCACCCCGTAGGCTTGTTGTTCACACCCCCTGGCCCATTGTTTTATATTTTCATTTTTTTTCATTTCTTTTTTTAGTTTCTGACTTTTATTAATTTTTCTAAATATTAAAAATTACCAAAAACATTTTCTAAAATTTTCATATTTTATTTTATTATTTTTTGGACATAGAAATAATTATTAAATAATATACTTTTATTTTCTTAAAATAAAAACTTGTAAACATTATAAAAATATTATATATTTTTATTTCTATTATTTATACACTTAAATAATATTTTCTCACATTATTTTTTTTTAAACATTTGTATATATTTTTATATATTTTATTGTACATAAATAAATAATTATAATATATATATATATATATATATATATATATATATATATATATATATATATATATATATATATATATATATATATATATATATATATATATATATATATATATATATATATATATATATATATATATATATATATATATATATATATATATATATATATATATATATATTCTTAAAACAAATTAGGGTTCCCACCTTTAATAAAAATAATCATTTTTATTTTCTCATTTTTAATATATTAAATAACTTATTTTTATTGTCTATTTATTTATTTGTACAAAGAATTCAATATGGTTGTAACAATCTTAGGGTTTTATTTTCTTGCAAATATCCCCCTATTCAAACTTGTATCCCCCTCCCCATATCAATGTTGTAATAGTCGTAGATTTACTTTTACGCTTTTATTGCTTTCAAAATATGCCATGATAGAAAGATTAGGGTTTGTATGCAAAAAATCCAAAATCAAACAAATAGCTTGACTAATACAAGACAAAATGCATGAAAATGACAACACAATGCACACAAGTACCCCTAGGGTTTCACCCACTTGTTGCCTTTAAAATGGCCATGGTATGCATGCTAGTTGTCTTGGTAAAACAAAATCAAAACAAAAGATCATAGTCCCTCGATGACGTTATCTTGGTTACCTATACAAAAATGATTTAGTCCCATAAAACTTGCTAAGATACTTGGCAATATTGTTATCATGGCCATACGATGACCCACGCCTCTCCCGTTTAACATCCAAGCACAAGGTTGTTTACCAAACACAATGGTAAAGCAACAATGTCAAAAGGTTAAAAATGTGTAAGGAAGACCTTTGAGTAGGGTAGACAACTCCTAGTTACTTGATCAAAACTTACGAACATCCTTTCTATTTTCAAAACACATCACAACACCATTTTAAAACATTTTCCAAAAACAAACTTTCAAACATTGAAATATCTTTTCAAAAGACAAACACCTTTGTATACATTCAAACAAGAATCATTACAAAGGTTGCCTAGACAAAAGGCCTCTTTTCAAAACATTTTCAAAGCCACACACAAAAGCACCATTTCAAACAATTGGAAAAGCAAAGCAAGTGATCTAAACAAGTAACTAAGAGCCCATGGAAAACCATGGATGAAAAGGGTGCTAGCACCTTCCCTTTTCATAATCTACCCCCCGGACTCAAGAAAACATCTCAAAGGTCTTACCTGTGCTTTTTGACCTTTCCCTTTGGATAAAATAAAAGTTGATGGCGACTCTTGCTAAACCGAAACATTTGCGAACACAAACGCAAACCCTCAAGTCAGTTCTCCCACCGTATCACAACAAGCACAACACATATAGCAAATGAAGTGCAAAATGCCTGCTACAGGTCTTTAAACAGCGACTTCGGGCGCACGCTCTTTATTTCCTACTTATCATGATATCTAGAAAGAAGTAAAGTGCAAAATGAGATAAATAAGAGAAAATACCAAATGAATATCAATTCGTAGAAAAGTGTATTAAAACAAAGAAACTCTACAATATTCGTGAATGCTTCACCAATCAAAGAAAAGAGTCATAAATCAACACTCAGAATAAACGTCGAAGCATCAACGATGTGAAAATAAATCACAATCGAAATCTCAAGCGCATCCGTATACCACACAATAAACTTGCAACAGACTCAAATCTCGACAAGAAAAATTGAATACCAAAATCTTGATAACAAAATGCTTACCAAATGTAAACAATAATAGAAATTTCTAACCTTAAATTCTAAACAAAGAACTCCTAGAAAAATTATATTAAATTCCTAAAAAAGCAATTAACAATTTTATTGTTATCAATATTTTTGCTTAACAAAATTCAACAGAAGAAAATTACTAAAAAGGAATCCAAAATTAACTAAAAATAGAGGTGGGGTTTGTGACTAAATCGGATGGTAAGGTAGCAGCAAACTCTAGGCCCATTGCAAAGGATCCAACAAGCAGTTTTTTTTGTTTGTGTATTAGGTTTTTAAAAAAAGAGTATACATGGGCCTAGAGGGAGGTGTAGCGGATCAGGGTAGTGTGTAATCAACAGGCCCAGTACAATGGCCCAAACGAAATCAACACTATCACATCACTTTTTTAAACTTCCAATTATTTCATCAAATTTTTGTTAAAATAAAAAATAAATAAAGGTAAAATGGGTAAAACGCATGCGTTCAGGGAGTTCTTAGGGTAAAAGAATTTGTGGCTTTCCAACTTCTTTGTGAGAACGTGTTATCCCTTCTTAACCGAGTTCCTATGGCGCTTCCAAATTCTTTCCATCTTCCTCACCCCTTTAACACCGCAACGCCGTGACTTCATGGCCTCGATTAACACCCATCTCAGATGAAACACCATTGATATGTGTCATCACCATCACTTTTCCTTCGACCTTCTTTGATGATGACAAAGACTCTGTCTCACTCTGTTCGCGATATCAGCGTTTAGAAAATATATTTAAGAAAATAAAAATGAAAATAAAAAAAGAAAATAAGTAATCTTGGGCCAGGGGTGCCAATAGCCTGCGGGGAGGTTGGTTAGTAAAAATAAAAACAAGCCAGGCCCAAAGAGGCCCAGCGCCTGTCAAAAAGCCAAAAATCAGAAAAGTGAAAATGTGAAAAATGAAAAGGGTACCACTGGGGCTCAAACCCAGGTCCCATAGGTTACAGGCGCGCGCTTCTACCACTAGGGTAGCTATAAATCCGTTTAACATAAGAAAAACAATAAATATACAAGGCAAAACGCGCCCTGATGACTTCATCTTCAACCTCCAGCCAGACCAACTGTAACTTGCTCATTTTTCATCAAAAATGAAAACTG
This sequence comes from Vicia faba, assembly GCA_948472305.1. Classification (NCBI taxonomy): domain Eukaryota; kingdom Viridiplantae; phylum Streptophyta; class Magnoliopsida; order Fabales; family Fabaceae; genus Vicia; species Vicia faba. The sequence goes on along the minus strand of OX451737.1, from coordinate 979,664,723 downwards.
TAAACATGAAACTTGTAGCAAATTTTCTCACGATTCCAGAAATGTAAAGTATTAAAACTATAGATTAAAGATAAGCATGAATTTTAATGGCCCTAATCTGAACCCTAAAAATTTCAAAAATTTAAGTTTCAAAATTCTCTAAGCTCAAGCAAAATTAATGGAAACTATGGACATGGTTAGCTTCAAGGCAATGATATCTACATGTTTTATTCACAAATAAACTATTGACGATGTCCGTATGAAGAGTTCCAAGTTGAGAAAACTTACCTCAAAACTGGAAATCGTGTTTTGAGTTTGAGCTTGTTTCAAGTGATGGTGATGATCAAGTTAGCTTCCTTGAGGTCCTAGGAAGCTAATGCAATGGTTTGCTTGAGTTGAGAGTGGCTGAAATGGCCTGGAAAAGTCAAGTTGCAGACTATGTTTTTTGGTAATGGAGGTAATGGTAAATGGTGTTACAGTAATGAAACAGGGACAAGGATAAGTTACACTTGATGTAAGGAAGCTTTAGAAACAAAAAGGCCAAGAAACACACGAGGGAAATGTGAGTTTGATGTTCAAGGTCAGAAACTGTGCAACAATGGAGTTTTTTGGGAATTTCTGATTTGAGAGAGTTTTGGTGTATTTCAGGGTGCTTAATCTCGTCCTCTAGCTTATAAATAGTGACTCTATTCATAAGCAATAAGTTTGGAGACTTCTTGTTGATCAGAATTCAAAATCACAAGTTTATGCATAACATGTGATTTTTGAGAAATTCAAGTTTCAAAGCCTTGTGTACTTGCTAAAATAGAGTAGTTATGCTTTAAACAAGCTTGCTTCTGACTTTTTGGATGGAGTGTGATCATATGGAACAAGTTATAGGCTCAAGAATAAACTTTATGCAAAAAGCTTGCTTTACAAGAATGGCAATGTTAACTTTGTGCCATTAATGGAAATGCAACTTGGAAAATAGCTCAATTGCTTGGATCAAAGCCCTAACAGTTGTGTAAACATTTAATTATGGAGTGACAAACAAGTTTGAGGCCTGCAAAGCAAATATTATGCAGCCTAGCATGGATTTGGTTCATCTGTTCATCAAAAATGACTTGTAATTAAAGTGATAAAACCCTATCTTCATCTCTTCGATTCTCCCTACTCAAGAATGATCTCAAGGAGTTCTTGGACATTTTGGAAATCTTGAAATGTGATCTATAACCCATATTTGAATTGCTTTTTAAGATTACCTTTGTAACTATATGAAAAATTGCCATGAAGTTGGGTCAAAATCCTGACCAAATTAGGGCAAAATTTCACTAAGTGTTTAGTTTCATGACCACATGTTCATAAAATTATAACTTGAGATCCAAGCATTTTTGGAAGGAGTTGTGTAAAGAAAATTTGTAGATTTAATGGATATCTACAAATTTCATGTTGGGAGTTTCCCTTGAATCATCTTTCATCATGGTGAAAGGTTTGCTCAAAGTTATGAAAAAACATGAAATTTCCAACACTTAGAAAAATTTTTAAGTTTAGAAATTTTGACTTTTCAAAATGAAATCTTGACTTTTTGATTTCTTGATGAATAATTTTCATATTTTTGACATGTTTTGATGAATTATTATATTTGGCACTTTAATTTGACAAAAAAGTCAAAGTTTGACTTTTTAGTATACAGTTGACTTTTGATCAGTTTACTGAAAAATTCATTTGTCAATCCAATGGACTTGCAATGTTTTGAACCATTTAATTAGGTAAAAATGATGCAATTGGACTATTGAGATCATGCCTTAAACCAATTAACCATTTGCTAGGTCAAAAATCAGAAATTGCCCTTTCCCAGTCAAAACCCTAATTTTGACCATTTTGCACTTTTGGAGATTTAATCAACTTTCTTGAGGAGTTGTGGTCCAAATTTGATCAAATGATACAAATGAGCTTAAAATGTTGATGTGCATCAAATTATGAAGTTTGACTGTAAATTGGCCACAATTGACTTTTTCCCCAATACAATTGATTTTTAGGTCAACTGGTCAATTGACTGAGCAAAAATGTGATTCAAGACTTGAAACTTGACATGAGTAATCTTGGGGGTCCATAATGATCCATGAAAGTCATATGAGGCATTGAAAGTTCAAATGTCCTTGTGAAAACTCAAACCCTAATTTTGGTCATCAGTGCATAAGAAGGTGTCTTGAGCTGATCAAACCCTAATGCAGTCATGAGCCCAATGAGATCTTTGTGAGCAAATTCTTGATAAATGATAGGGAAAATTTTGGGGTACAACAATATATTTTAAAGTGAGCAACCTATATACTCTTTGGATGTGTCAAGTAAAAGTTTTTTTTGTTATGGCTCAAGAAAGTGAGAGGGTCGAATAATAAATGAAAAATTTTCATATAACGACTTGATATTGCATAAATTGTTTTATTGAAGGGGAAATTTATGGTAATGAAAATCTACTTAGAAAATGGTAAATGAAAACTAAAGTGGTAAGGCTTCCTCCCTCAAACTTAAACTGAGCATTGTCCCCAACGCAACAAAGTAAGAAAGGAAGGAAGGAAATGAGATGAATGACTACTCTTTGCCTCGGCCACACACTCTGCGACGTGCCTGTTCTCGTGCTATTATACGTGCATGATCTCTTCCTTGGAAAGAATCAACACCATATTCATGTATTCCAATATGAATAACAAAATCATGCATTTCGTCAACTCGATAGGTTAATGCTTGCATCTCTTCGGTAAGCTCCAACATACTACGGTCATGCCAGTAAGCATAGTCATGCTGATCTCTCTGATGTTGTCGAACTTCTTGCATCATATCGTTTTGTTATGCTTTGATCCTATAATAGTGTTAAACTTCAGCCTCGTTATGGCGCAACATTTCAGCACAAATGTCGTCAAGAGTAGCTGGTTGCCTCTAATTTCTTCTTCTTCGGGGCTATTTCCCAGATGATGAATCTGCAAGGTTCTCTATAAGAACTTGTGTAGCATGTTGGTTGGTGTCAGGGTAGGGAGTGTCTTGCTCAAGTACTTGCTCCATTTCATCTGGTTCAGCATTGTTTGGGCTAGCTTGATCATTTTGAACATTCTCACCAGGAGCAGGAGCATTAAGATCATAACACCACTTATCCATATTTGTAACATTCGTAAGTTGGGGATTTGGAAAACTAATACTTGGAAAGGCTTTGTTCCGCGCCATGAGATTGTATCTCCCATCATTTCTAGCCTTTATAAGATATCCAGCACGACAATTGTCAATATCAATAAATAAAGTTGGAAGTGAAGGCAGATTCACCAGTTTGTCTCGAAGTTCAGAGCAAGTGCTATAGAAGTGACTAAACCTCTAATATAGAAATGAGTAGTACCTCGTGCACAAAGAGACTGGATGTGTTCCAAAACAAATGCAGTGGCAGTAATCTTCCAACAAGGCATGAAGGTGCAATGCAGGAAGAATAATTCTTTAGAATTAACTTTGTTATTGTTTGCCCTTTCAAAAATGGTGTTAGAAAGTGTGATATGGTGGGAAGAACTGACTGTTTTGGAATGTTGGTTCGCGTTTTGCGTTTCTTTTTGCAAAATGTCGCGGTAAGCAAGAGTCGCCATCGTCTTTTTTTTTATCCAACAAGGAAAGGAAAAAAGCACAGAAAAATTCCTTTTTGGAGATGTTTCTCGGGTCCGGGGGGTAGATTATAGAAAAGGAAGGTGTTAGCACCCTTTCTATCTGTGGTTATCCACGGGCTCTTAGGTACTTGCTCAAAGTGTTTTCAAAATTTTCTTTTCTTTGTGTTTGTGGGTTTGAAAGAAGTTTTTGTTTGAAAGGTGTACGTGCGAAAAGTTTTATTTTGTTTTGAAAGGAGCAAGTACTTAAGAACCATCTACCTACTCAAAAAAGGAATCAATCTGTGATAATGTCCTTTAGACAATGCTATCCCACTATTGATGAGTAGGTAGCCTCGTCGTTGGAGTTTTAAGGGTCAATTCGATTAAGGGACGTGTGGTCACTAAAGCAATGTTAGGACGTCTTAGAAGTAACCCTAATGTCTTAGATCATTTTTCCGAGGTAACCATTTCGAGGCAACTATGATCTTTGGACAAGAGGGCGACCTCTAAAACTTCCTATACTCAATGACCACGTTCGAAGGCAACCAAGTGAGGTGTACCCTAAGAGTGCGCATGTGCGAGTGTGTTATTTCGGTTAATTTTATCTTTGTACATGTCATGGGTGATCTATGTTGATTTTAGGTTAAAGATTTGATCTTGTCATGCATTCCCTATTATCAAACATCTAACAGTTTATAAGTTACGGAAATTAAATTTGCAGAAATTAAATCTAAACTATTACAAGGCGTCGGGTATTTACATCGCCAAAGACAACCCTTGAAATTAAAATGCAGAAAATAAAATAAAGCGATAAAATAAAGTCCTAATTAAAAGCTATTACATTCCGGGAAACAATTACATCAATATGGTAAAATAGATCGCGTGCAAGAAACTAAATCGGATGCGAAATTTTTAGGGTTTTGACCCTTTTTTTGAAAGAAAGCATTTTTTGTTATTTTTGAATTAAGAAGAAATTAAATTAGGTTAAACATTAAATAAATTAATTAATTAATTAATGAAAATATTTTTGGATTTTTGGATATTTAAAGAAATAAAATAAATTTGATTTAAAGTTAGTAAAAACCTAATTTTCTACATTAATTTTAATTATTTGCAAAAGATATTAAAAATTATACCTAATTAAAACTAAGTTAATTGAATTAATTTATTTACAAAAATAAAGTTGAATTTAATTTTAATAAATAAAATATATTTTTGTGTTTTTGATTTTATGAGGAAAAACTTAATTGGTTAATTAAACAATAAAAATAATTAATCAAATAAGTAAATAAAATAAAAAGATAGAGATAACCAAAGGGGAGTGTTGGGCTTGATCAGGAGGTGAGACTGGCATTTTCCCAGACCCACTAACATGCTAGCCTGGGTTGACCTTCTGATTCTCGGCGCGCTGGTTAACTTGAGATCATGATAGACATTCATTCCTGGATAATGGTATATGGTGTGCTGCGCCTTGGAGTTTACATGGGAATATCTGTTGAAAAATAATAACAAGCAATTGGGGGACCTGGGATTTGAACCCAAGTCCCATGAGTCACTGAACAACGCACTTACCACCACACCACTGCCTTCCATTTGTTATTATAATAAACAGCAATTATTATATGGAGAAAACAATGAATATGCCAGAAATTATAAAAACGCGCGCCAGATTCAAAATCATCCAATAAGGAAAAGGCACGTCTTCATCTTCTCCAATGAAACCTGGTTTTTTTACCTGCAGATTTACATCCGCGGCTAAATGCGTAGCTGCATTATAAAATTAATTCTAGGCTATAAAAATAAAAACCAAAACCATGGACATGTTCGTCTGGACATCCTGAGCAAGTTCATGTCCATTATTGGCTCCAATTTTTCCTGCAAAGAAAACGCCCAAAAACCAACTTCCAAAACCCTAGGTTTGGGTATGGCGCTATAGGTCATGAAAACGCAATTGGTTAATGCAGAAAGTTTCTAAATGGAACGATAAGCATGGTTGTGTAAATATTTTGCCAAGAAAGTGCAAGAATATAAGTATGCGATTTCAAATACAGGGCAAGGTTTAGAGAGACTTACAGCGCGATTCTGGGGGTCTAGGAGCTTGATTTTGATTGCCTCTCACTCAGTGGATGTCAAGCAAGAGAATAGTGTTGAGATTTTGCTTTGAATCGGCCTCTAAAACAGATTTCAGTTTCAAGCTTTTTCAAGTTTTTCTCAAGTTTGGTTTTGGTGATTATGCAGCCTCTAGGTCCTGATTCGTGTGCCTCTAGCTTGTATAAGTAATGAGCATTGGATTAGGTCAAATATTTGGACTTGAATCTTTGTGCATTGATGATTTAGGATTTGATTTGATCCTCCATGAAAAAGCTTCCAAATTTGTCCAAAAACCAATATTTTGTGCATGATATGGCTTGATACGAGTTTGACCATGTCCATAATGATAATTAAGACCTGTATCAATCAAAAATATTCCAAGTGATTAAGATTTGGATTTTATTTGGATTTAAATTGATTAAAAATGAATTAATTCAATAAAAATAAAATAAAATAAAATAGAAAAATTAATAATTGGACACAAGACTGAAGATAGGACACGTGTGTAGTGTGACAAGATCAAATAAAGTGGAAAAAAGTGGGCCCATTTGACAATGAAGTTTTGGGGATAGTTGACTTTTGGCAATTTTGGAAAAATGCCCAACTTCAACAATGCATAACTTCTTCAATTTTGAACTTTTGGAGGTGTTCTTGGACTTTTTAGAAACCTTGAGATGTCCTCTAACCAACCCTTTTGGTCTCCTCTCATTTTTATATTCCATTCTCAAGTTATAAGTTTTGGACAAAAAAGGTGTTTTTGTTGACTTTCAAAAATAACCTATAATGTCCAAATTTGTAACTTTTTGTGAGTGGATTTATTGATATTGGAGTGTGAATATGGATTGTAGGGAATTTCATCCTATTCAAAATAAGCTTTGGATGGGTCATTTCTCATAAAGTATGAGAAAGTTATGCTTGGTCAAAGTTGAGTTGACTTTTCCTGCAAAAACCTAATTTAGCAACTTTTGAATCTTGATGAATTTTGAGCAATCCTTGATGAATCATGATCAAACCTTGATTAAATGATGAATTATCCTTCAAAATGATAATGTTGACAAAAAATCTTGTGGTTTGACTATTTTTAGGTCACAGATGACTTTTGCCCTAGCATAGTCGATTTTTGGACCTTTTGAGCAATTGACTGTCCAAACTTTCTCTGCAAGGCTTGAAAGTTGACATGGATGAACTTGGGAAAATATTAGGACATTGGGGAGCATTTGAGGTCATTTGGATGTAAGGACCTTGATGCAACACAAAACCCTAATTTTGAGGTTGACTGCCTTAGGATATGACTTGACTGTCCAATTCTTGAGCAATCTTGAGCCACTTGGAGATTATTCTTGTAATGTCTTGATAAATATGGGAGGGAAAATTTTGGGGTACAACAACTGCCCCTGTTCAATTTTCTTAAACCTGAGGATGTAGATTGGCTTTCGGGCCTTTCGTGATCCGAAGGTGGAAGATGATTGAACACTAGAGTGCCCAGAAATCTCCACTCGCATGATGTAGTATCAGCCTTGTGATGTCAGGAATGGGCTTACAGATGCCATTTGGAGACTGTTGGTAGGTGGTATGGACTTTGACTGTATCGGCATCAGAAAAATCTTTAGTAATCAATTTAACTGGACCGGACAAGGTCTTGGAATAACTTCAACTGGATCGGCATCAGAAAAATCTTTAGGAATCGACTTAACTGGACCAGAGAAGGCCTTGTCTTCTTTGACTGGATTGGCATCAGAAAAATCTTTAGGAATCAATTTAACTGGACCAGAGGAGGTTTTGTCTTCTTTGACTGGATTGGCATCAGAAAAATCTTTAGGAATCGATTTAACTAGACCAGATGAGGTTTTGTCTTCTTTGACCGGATTGGCATCAGATAAATCTTTAGGAATCGATTTAACTAGACCAGAGGAGGTTTTGTCTTCTTTGACTGGATTGGCATCAGAAAAATCTTTAGGAATCGATTTAACTGGACCAGAGGAGGTCTTGTCTTATTTGACTGGATTGGCATCAGAAAAATCTTTAGGAATCGATTTAGCTGGACCAGAGGAGGTCTTTGACTGGACCGGCATCAGAAAAAATCTTTAGCAATCGATTTAACTGGACCAGACAAGGTCTTGGGATAACTTCAACTGGATCGGCATCAAGAAAATCCTTAGGAATCGATTTAACTAGACCAGAGAAGGCCTTTGGCTGGATCGGCATCAGAAAAATATTTAGGAATCGATTTAACTGGACCAGGCAAGGTCTTGGAATAACTTCAACTGGATCGGCATCAGCAAAATCTTTAGGAATCGATTTAGCTGGACCAGAGGAGGTCTTGTCTTCTTTGACTGGATTGGAATCAGAAAAATCTTTAGGAATCAATTTAATTGGACCAGAGGAGGTTTTGTCTTCTTTGACTGGATTGCATCAGAAAAATCTTTAGGAATCGATTTAACTGGACCAGACAAGGTCTTGGGATAACTTCAACTGGATCGGCATCAAGAAAATCTTTAGGAATCGATTTAACTAGACCAGAGAAGGCCTTTGGCTGGATCGGCATCAGAAAAATCTTTAGGAATCGATTTAACTGGACCAGGCAAGGTCTTGGAATAACTTCAACTGGATCGGCATCAGCAAAATCTTTAGGAATCGATTTAGCTGGACCAGAGGAGGTCTTGTCTTCTTTGACTGGATTGGCATCATAAAAATCTTTAGGAATCGATTTAAATGGACCAGAGGAGGTCTTGTCTTCTTTGACTGGATTGGCATCAGAAAAATCTTTAGGAATCAATTTAACTGGACCAGACAAGGTCTTGGGATAACTTCAGCTGGATCGGCATCAGGAAAATCTTTAGGAATCGATTTAACTGGACCAGAGAAGGCCTTTGGCTGGATCAGCATCAGAAAAATCTTTAGGAATCGATTTAATTGGACCAGGCAAGGTCTTGGAATAACTTCAACTGGATCGGCATCAGCAAAATCTTTAGGAATCGATTTAGCTGGACCAGAGGAGGTCTTGTCTTCTTTGACTGGATTGGAATCAGAAAAATCTTTAGGAATCAATTTAATTGGACCAGAGGAGGTCTTGTCTTCTTTGACTGGATTGGCATCAGAAAAATCTTTAGGAATCGATTTAAATGGACTAGAGGAGGTCTTGTCTTCTTTGACTGGATTGGCATCAGAAAAATCTTTAGGAATCAATTTAACTGGACCAGACAAGGTCTTGGGATAACTTTAGCTGGATCGGCATCAGGAAAATCTTTAGGAATCGATTTAACTGGACCAGAGAAGGCCTTTGGCTGGATCGGCATCAGAAAAATCTTTAGGAATCGATTTAACTGGACCAGGCAAGGTCTTGGAATAACTTCAACTGGATCGGCATCAGCTAAATCTTTAGGAATCGATTTAGCTGGACCAGAGGAGGTCTTGTCTTCTTTGACTGGATTGGCATCAGAAAAATCTTTAGGAATCGATTTAACTGGACCAGAGGAGGTCTTGTCTTCTTTGACTGGATTGGCATCAGAAAAATCTTTAGGAATCAATTTAACTGGACCAGAGAAGGCCTTTGACTGGATCAGCATCAGAAAAATCTTTAGGAATCGATTTAACTTGACCAGGCAACGTCTTGGAATAACTTCAACTGGATCGGCATTAGAAAAATCTTTAGGAATCGATTTAGCTGGACCAGAGGAGGTCTTGTCTTCTTTAACTGAATTGGCATCAGAAAAATCTTTAGGAATCGATTTAACTGGACCAGATAAGGCCTTTGACTGGATCGGCATCAGAAAAAATCTTTAGGAATCGATTTAACTGGACCAGACAAGGTCTTGGGATAACTTCAACTGGATCGGCATCAGGAAAATCTTTAGGAATCGATTTAACTGGACCAGATAAGGCCTTTGGCTGGATCAGCTTCAGAAAAATCTTTACGAATCGATTTAACTGGACCAGGCAAGGTCTTGGAATAACTTCAACTGGATCGGCATCGGCAAAATCTTTAGGAATAGATTTAGCTGGACCAGAGGAGGTCTTCCACATAGTTGAGGATTTAACTACATCTTTCCTGGAAGGTCAAGGTCATCCATATGCAATGCATGATATGGATCAAGCAATGATGTTCTCAACATAAATGAGATTGTATGGTATGATGCATTTATGCATGTATCATGATGTATGGAAATGTAATGTTTTAGCTGGGGGAAAATAAATCCCGGATAGCTGCTGGAGAATAGAGTTGAATTCTTCGTTTCCGCTGGGGAATAAACTGATGAGGAGGTTACTCTGTGGGGTAGAGATGCTCTGCTGAGGATTCCACTAATAAACTCTACTGGGTATGGATTACCGTTGCTGGTGATATTGGATCTGTTGAGGATTGAATACCTGTTTGTGAAAGGAAAGAACTTCGTTGGGCATGATCTTTCAGTTGTAACTTGCTAGGGATAATCTTGTTAGACTCCTGTAGGGATAACCCTCTGAATTCTGCTAGGAATGATCCTTTGAACTTGGCTTGGGAGACTTATTGTTTGTACTCCGTTGGGGATAAACTTCCAGAGTCTACTGGGGATGATTCTTCAACTCCGTTGGGGAAGCTTTTTCAGACCGTGCTGGGGAAATATTGACTCCACCAGGGGTATCTTGTATTCAGCCGGGGAACATTCTTATACTCTGTTGGGGAATATTAAGACTGCCGGGGATATCAAGCCTTTTTAGTGCTAATGGTAGATCAAATCTGCTTGGGGAGAGCATTACTGATTCGTTCATAGTTGCAAGTCTCAGCTGGGGGAGAGCTACCATTATTGCCTTACTCTGCGGGGAGTGAAGGTATCCTAGCCATATTCTGCAGCTGAATCTACCTTTGTACCTGGTGGACAGAGCAACTATACAGCTTGGACAATTCTTATTGCCCCTGTTTATGTTATTACCAGTAATTCATCTTTTGTTTCGCATGTAAATATTTATGAGCAGCAATTAATGTCAAATGCATATATCAAAAAATGAACTTTGGACATTCTTTGCAAAACAAAACAGATAAAGGAAAAATAGTTTGAAATTTTTCTGAAAATGCATTTGTATTGATTTGAAGTTTGGCCTGTAAGTAGGCATTTTTGTACAAGAGGCTGACGTCCTAGTAAGAGAACGCCGCCGAATAATGGAATTTACAATTTGTGAAAAACTAAACAAAACAGCTATGTGAATGATCCCACTGGGTTCCAACTCTGTTATTTCCCTTATGTCCTCGAGCATCTCATCACTTTGCTATTGGTTGAAGGTAGATCAGGTTGATTAGTGTCGTCCGAGCTTGATAGTTGATACCGAAGTCTGGATGTGAGGTGATCCAATGAGACATAGTGTTACACTTTAATCCCTAATTTTTGCCTGGACTGCCCTCTCGGGTTTTCAATCCACCGGGATACCCTTTTTTTCCCAAGCCGCCTTTTTAGGTTTTCGAATTTCCGGGTGTACAGTTTTTTTTTTTTTTCATCCCTTATTTTTGCCCGAACCCTTTTGGTTCGCCAGGAAGCCCTTATTTTTGCCTAGGCCAGTCAACCTAGCGGGTCTTTGATTATGCGTAGTATCTTTTCACTATTTCTGCATTGACGGGGTGAGGAAGGTCATCATCATCCATGGTGGTTAGAATCATAGCTCCGCCTGAGAAAATGTTCTTAACCACAAATGGCCCTTCATAAGTAGGGGTCCATTTGCCCCTGGGGTCACCTTGAGGTAAGATAATGCGCTTGATTACCAGATCTCCAACTTGATACTCCTGTCGTCTGACTTTCTTGTTAAATGCCTTGATCATCCATTTTTTGTACGTCTGACCATGACAAATAGCAGTAAGTCTCTTTTTGTCGATTAGGTTTAGCTGATCAAGCCGGGTCTGAATCCAGTCGTCTTCGCTCAAACCTGCATCCTTCATAATCCGAAGAGAGGGTATCTGAACTTCGATGGGCAAGACTGCCTCCATACCATATACCAAGGAATAGGGTGTTGCCCCTATTGACGTTCGTGCTGAGGTACGGTACCCATGAAGAGCAAATGCTAACATCTCGTGCCAGTCTTTGTATGTCACTGTCATCTTCTACACAATCTTCTTAATATTCTTATTAGCCGCTTCGACAACCCCGTTCATCTTCGGCCGGTAGGGAGAAGAGTTATGATGCTGTATCTTGAATTGCTCGCAGAGCTCGGTGATCATCTTATTGTTGAGATTGGTACCATTATCCATAATGATCCTCTCTAGTACACCATATCGACAGATCAAATTGTGTTGAATGAACCGTGATACAACGTTCTTGGTTACAGTAGCAAAGGAAGCTGCTTCAACCCACTTCGTAAAGTAATCAATTGCTACCAGGATGAAACGATATCCGTTGGACGCTGTAGGTCTGATCTCGCCGATCATATCAATGCCCCACATTACAAAAGGCCAAGGTGCCTTCAAGACATTCAGAGGCATTGGAGGTATGTGCACCTTATCAGCATAAACCTGGCACTTGTGACATGTCCGAGAATGCTGATAACAGTCAGCTTCCATAATGGACCAATAATATCATGCCCGAAGGATTTTCTTTGCCATGGTGTGTCCACTGGAATGAGTTCCGAAAGTACCTTCATGTAATTCTTCCATGATCCTTTCTGCTTCATTCTTATCTATACATTGTAGTAGGGTTGAATCATGGTTACGCTTATAAAGGATGCCATTGTTGATGAAGAACTTCGCCACGAACCTTCTCAGAAACTTTTTGTCATTAACAGATGCACCCTCGGGGTACTCCTGAGCCTCAATGTACCTCTTCACCTCATGGAACCATGGATTTTCTGTTACCTCTTCAGTCTCAAGATCACAGCAATGTCCAGGTTCGTCCAATCTTTCAATGATAATCCGGGGAGCCTCATTGTCCCAATTGACCTTGAACATAGAAGACATCGTAGCTAACGCGTCCGCCAACTGATTCTCCTCTCTTGGGAAGTGTTCAAAGGTTATCTCCTCGAAATGGGGAAGCAATGTCAACACATACTCCTTGTAAGGAATAATATTTAGGTGTTTCGTATCCCACTCGCCTTTGATCTGACTGATCATGAGAGCGGAATCTCCGAAGACACTTAGAAACTTAATCCTTAGGTCAATTGCTGCTCAAAGACCCATGATGCACGCTTCATACTCCGCCATGTTGTTGGTGCAGTTGAAACATAATCGAGCGGTAAACGGAGTATGAGAGCCTTTAGGAGATATGATCACGGCGCCAATGCCGTTACCCAAAGCGTTCGAAGCTCCATCAAAGTACATAGACCATCGGGATCCTTCCTCAGGTCCTTCATCCGATCCAGGTGTCTCACAATCAGTTACTAGCATGATATTCTCATCTGGGAATTCAAAGTTCATAGACTGGTAATCATCCATTGCCTAATATGCCAAATGGTCTGCCAACACACTTCCCTTGATTGCCTTTTGGGTCGTGTACTGGATGTCATACTCAGTCAAGATTATCTACCATCTTGCTATTCTTCCGGATAAGGCAGGCTTTTCGAAGATATACTTGATTGGATCCATCTTTGATATCAATAGAGTAGTGTGAGTCAGCATATACTGTCTCAGCCGACGAGCAGCCCATGCCAAAGCGCAGCAAGTTTTCTCGAGCAACGAGTATCGAGTCTCGCAGTCGGTAAACTTTTTGCTAAGGTAATAAATAGCATGCTCTTTTCGGCCAGACTCGTCATGTTGACCCAGCACACACCCCATTGAGTTGTCGAGTACTTTCAAGTATAAGATTAGAAGTCTCCCTTCAAGTGGAGGCATCAGAATAGGTGGCTCTTGGAGATACTCTTTAATACTTTCGAAAGCGGATTGGAATTCATCGTTCCAACGTACTACTTGATCTTTCTTCAGCAGCTTGAAGATTGGCTCACAAGTAGCAGTCAAGTGTGAGATGAATCGGGCAATGTAGTTCAGTCGTCCCAGGAAGCCTCTGACTTCTTTCTCGGTTCTGGGAGCTGGCATTTCCTGTATAGCCTTCACCTTTGCAGGATTCACTTGAATACCTTTCTCGCTCACGACGAAACCCAGCAGCTTACCAGACCTCACCCCGAAGGTGCACTTGTTCGGGTTTAACCTCAGCTTGTACAACTTCAACCTGTCAAACATCTTCTGGAGATGGTCAAGGTGTTCTTCCTCAGTCTGGGACCTTGCAATCATATCGTCGACGTATACCTCAATCTCATGATGGATCATGTCATGAAACAAAGCAACCATGGCACGCTGATACGTTGCCCCAGCATTTTTCAAACCAAAGGGCATGACTTTGTAGCAAAAGGTACCCCACTGAGTAACAAAAGTTGTCTTCTCCATGTCTTCGGGAGCCATTTTGATCTGATTATAACCGGAGAAACCATCCATAAAGGAGAATACCATGTGCTGAGCGGTGTTGTCAACCATAACGTTGATATGAGGTAGAGGAAAATCATCCTTGGGACTCGCCTTGTTCAGATCCCTATAGTCAACATACATTCGAACCTTACCATCCTTCTTCGGTACAGGAACCACGTTGGCCACCCACTGAGGGTAAAAAGTAACTGCTAGAAAATCGGCATCGAACTATTTCATAACTTCAGCCTTGATTTTCTCAGACATCTCTGGGCGCATTCAGCGGACCTTCTGTTTTACTAGAGGACAGTCTTCCTTGGTAGGCAAGCGATGAACCACAATATCAGTATCCAAACCAGGCATATCTTCGTAAGACCAGGCAAAGATCTCAACATAGTCATGCAGCATCTGAATCAACCGTTGCTTTACACTAGCTTCCAGGTTTGCACCGATCTTAACTTCCTTCTTGTTTATCTCAGTACCCAGATTCACTGATTCCACTGGTTCTTCATGTGGCTGTATAACCCTCTCCTCTTGAAGCAACAGTCTTGCAAGTTCACCAGGCACTTCGCAATCATCTTCACCATCGTCTTCGGCTAAGATGATCGGATTTTCGAAGTCATAACTGGCAGTAGTAGAGTCGTTACCAGTGAGATCCAGAGTTGATGTTGACCTGTATACGTGAGTGTGTGTAAAATAGTTGTTTTGCAATATATAATAAAGAAAAACAAGGAGCACAAAATTTGAAATGCAAGAACGTCCAATGCTTTTATTAATGATATATGAAAATGACACACATAAAGCCCTCACAAATGAAGCCACAGTGCCCCGGGTAAGGCATCGGGCCATAAAGTTTAAAACATTGTCTTTTACATATTCAAAACAAAAAGTTTCATTACTGGGTAACAAAAGAAATAAGGATGAAGTCCTTTGCTGTCCAGTTGCATTATCCACCGTCGGTCGTAGGACAGATCCCGCTGTCGAATTCAGACTCTTCCACATCGTCTTCAATGGCATTCACCCCCGAGTTGCTGATGAATACGAGAGGTCTTCTGATCCATGCATTCCGAACAGCCCTTTGAGCTTCTTTCTCAACAACAGCCCGGGCATCCTTAAAGGAAGCCATCTTCATAGGAGAGTCTTCAACAACAGTCTCAGCTGACGCCAGTGTCTGGGGAACCTCTTCGAAGTGCTGAAATGGGGTCTCAATAAACTCCCCATCCATATCTAAGTATCGGAAAGAGTTGAGGTGGCTAACCATGTACTCTTCCTCTCCTTGCACTGTCACAATCTTCCCTTTGACCGGGTACTTCAGCTTCTGATGGAGTGTTGAGGTTACGGCCCCAGCTTTGTGGATCCATGGACGACCCAACAAACAAGAATAAGATGGCCGAATGTCCATCACATAGAATGTAGAATTGAAAACCTGAGAACCAACCTTAATCAGAATATCAACTTCTCCATGCATCATCCTCTTAGACCCATCAAAGGCCCTGACAACGATGTTGCTTGGTTTCAACTTCAACCCTTCACAGTCCAACCGGTCTAGAGCTTTCTTAGGCAATACGTTCAATGAGGAACCAGTATCCACCAATACATGTGCAAGAGTAGTGCCTCTACATTCAATGGAGACATGCAGGGCATCATTGTGATTCTTCCCCTTAGCAGTTAAGTCGGCGTCAGAGAAACCCAACCCATTATCAGCAGTCAGATTAGCCATGCAATCTGTAAACTGATCAGCTGACGTTTCTTGTGGTACGTGGGCAGTCTTCAAGAAGGTAATCAGAGCCTTGGCATGGGCTTCTGAGCATAGCAACAGTGACAACATAGAAATCTTGGACGGAGTTTGCCCCAGCTGCTCAACTACATTGTAGTCACTCTTTTTAATGATTTTCAGAATCTCTTCCATCTCTTGTTTAGAAGCTTCAACAGTAATCGTCTTTGGTGCCTCCGTCTGGGCAGGCACATCAGTGATGATCCCTTTGCCCCGAGTGTCAGATGACTCGGCGACAGGGGTAAGAATAGGAACTTGAACAGGAATGGTAGCAGGTACACTGGCAGGTGTAATAACAACGGGTTTTCGGGCAGTTGGCAGAGAAATATCAGGTGAGAAAAGTCTTTCACTGCGGGTGACTTTAGCAGGTCCAACAATATTGTTGATGTCAGTATCAGCATCCAACTCTTGCTTAACTCCATGAAAATAAACATCATCCCCATAGTGCCAAGGGACAGCTTTATCAGAGGTATAGGGGATGGGCCCCGGAACAGTGATGATCACAGGTGCGATTCTTGGAACGGATGTAATTCTAACAGGCTTCCTCGAGGGAGCTTTGGAAGAATTGTCGAAGATGGTAATGATGGTAACTTCTTCAGTATGAACTAGAAGAACAACAGTCTTCTCAAACAGAATCTCCTTACTATCCATCAGGCGTTGGACACCTGACTTCAAGAGATGGCAACCGGTAGGTAGAATAGAACACATACGGCAGCCTTCGTCACAGCCCGGAAATAAACCGGCTAGCAAAAGGTTCTTCTTCACAGTCATCAAAGGGGTAACAATATCATTTATGGAAACCAAAAATGAGTCTTCTTCTACAGCATTTACTCCATGCTTGGGCATAGGAGCAGTCACAACATTAGGCCTCTCGGGCGTCTCAAACTCAATCTCCTTGGCATCAATTAAGTCCTGTATCTTATTCTTCAAAGTCCAACAATCATATGTATTATTCCCCGCGCCTTCAGAGTGATAAGCACAAAGGGCATTAGGGTTATACTTCGGTGATGTTGTATTTGGATTCTTTGGGGCTTCCTTTAGAATCACTAGGTTGGTCTTCAACAACTGTGGCAGAATCTGAGATAAGGTCATGTTGGGACAGGTGAATTGCCTTCGAGGCCTCTCGTCCTTTTTTTGATTGTTGTACTGAGGAGCACCAGCAGGTTTTGAAATAATAACCACATTAACAGCTTGGCGGTGTTCGGGTCTATTCTGTCTTCTCGTACCGTAGACGGCACTAGACTCTTTCTTAAAGGGCTTCTCCTCGGTGCTCGATGAAGCACCCTTTTGTATCTTACCAGCCTTAATACCAGCCTCAATCCTTTCACTGGTCAAAATGAGCTATGTAAACCCAGACGAAGAGCATCCAATTAAGTGGTTGAAAAATGGACCAGACAGGGTCCCTAGAAACATGTCAACTAGCTCCCGATCAGCCAAGGGTGGTTGTACTCTTTTGGCGAGGTCCCTCCACTTCTGAGCATAATCTTTGAATCCTTCACCTGTTCCCATTGACATACCCTAGAGTTGGGTACGCGTAGGAGCGAGGTCGGAGTTGTACTAATACTGCCTGTAGAATGCAGTAGCCAAATCTTCCCAACTGCGGATATTGGCTCCGTCCAACTGGTAGAACCACTCAAGCTGAGTCCCCGAGAGACTGTCTTGAAAGAAATGGATCCATAGGTTTTTATCAGCGGTGTACGGCTGAATCTTCCTCACATATGACCGGAGGTGCAGCTTCGGACAAGAAACTCTGTCATACTTAGCAAATGCTGGTGCCTTGAATTTATGGGGAATCACCACCCCAGATGATAGACCCAGATCACCAAAGTCCAGACCAGACACTTTCTGAACTTCTATAGCACTCAACCGGTCTTCCAGTTGCTTGTATCTATCCTCAGCAGGAGGATACTGTTCTTCATCGAAGTCCGTCTTGTTGTCGGAGACCACAGGGCTAGGAGCCCTCCTTTCCTCTTGACTATCTTTCCCTCCAGATGAGGTGGTCAGATCAACTTCATTCTGTAGCCTATTCCCAAACTGGTGTCTTGTGTTAAACAGGATTGTCCTCTTCTTCTTCTTCTTCTTTTTCAGAATCAAGGTCTTCATGTCTTGCTGACCCTTAGCTAGATTCATTAACAGCTCTTGGAATTAGGCATTTTGGGCCTGTAGGGCCTTGATGGCTTTCTAAGTTGAAGGTTCAGCAGACATGATGAGTGCTGAAATAAACAGCGAAGAAGATAAGAGACCTGTAATGGGTACCTGTTTATGAAGTGCATGGGATGAAATGCGCATGATTATGATTTCAAAGACAATCGGGAGATTCAAATTTGTAAACAAGAAAGGAAACACACTTTATTAGATAAACTTTGGAATCCAAATTGTTCAACTGATGCCCTCAGGGCGTTACAAGAATGGAAATACTGAAAAGTAAATAAAAACTGGAAAAGAAACAATCAAAGGTCAATCAATGCTCCCATGGTCTCTTCTTATCGGTGCGGACATTGTCATTAAGAATCCGCTCGTTCTCCAACTGCCTAGTCAACCTCTGGATCTTCTGCTCTTGCTCATTGAACTTTTCTCGGTAAGTATCTTGTTCCTCCCTCAGTTGCATCCAAGACCTTTTCAGTGCCCCAATGTCAGTGGGCATATAAGCATAGAGGATGGTTGGAAGAACCCCTTCTTCATTAGCAATTTCAATAATGATAGGCCGGAGAGCTTCATATGGCATACCCAGCTTCTGGGCACGGATACAGACCCATCTGAGATATGGCTCCATTGGAAGAGAAGTATTTTGGCCCATCTCATGTGGATCAGATCTGTGAACTCTATCCCAGGCCTTGATGAATCTGCGACGTTGTTCGTCGCTATCCCCTTGAAAATCAAATATGATACTAGGCATTAACAGCTCATGAGGTCCTTCTCTTCTGGCTCTCCCAAACTGACGTAAGGCTAAGCACGGATTGTAAGAAATTCCTCCATGGGTTCCTAGCAGTGGAACATTGGGGTACTCCCCACAACGATCAATGATAGCCTCTTCATCCATACCCTTGAGAGTCCAGATAATGTCATTATGCGAGAGAGACATAACCCTATAAGCCCAACCCATTCCTTCTTTATTCTTCAGCACTGATTTAGGAAGGTGTGAAATAAACCACCTCGCCAATAACGGAGCACAGCACATCAAGGTTCCCCGCTTTCGGGCAGTACGAGCATAAAGCTGATGAAGGATGTCACCCAAGAGAGTTGGTACAGGATTGCGAGAGATGAAGATTTTCACCGCATTCACATCAACAAAAGAGTCAGAGTTCGGAAACAATACCAATCCATATATCAGAAGAGCCAGAATATCTTCGAATGCCTTGAAGTCTAGACTATCCCAGAAATAGTTAGCCTTACCAACCAAAAACTTAGTCAGAAAGCCCTTTGCTCCACTTCTAGTCTCCCAATTAGCCATTACCTCCTCCTTGGTCAAATGAAGGGCTGCAACAATCTCTTCGGGCCTAAGGATCTTTTCCTAACCAGTAAACGGGGTCTGCTCCATAATAGAGATATCGAGAAACTCAGAGAACTCTTCTAGGGTGGGGACGAGCTGGTAGTCCTGGAAAGTAAAGCAATGGTACAGTGGATCATAGAATTGGACCAAAACTCTCATCATCTGCTCGTCCAATTTGGAGGTGACCAAACTGAGAAGATACCCATGTCTCCTGAGGAAGGAAGTAGTATCAGGCATCTTTGCAATCAAATCTTTAAGCAAGGTGGGAACTTGGACAAAGTTGATCCGGATGGTATTCCTACGCATGGGCATCATAATGACCTACAAAACAGAACAAAGATGAATCCCTCCTGTCTTTGAAATAGGTTAGTCCAATGCAAGATGTATGCAATGTTATGGTGTCATGATGTCATGATAGTAAGCACACCACAAGTATCCATAAATGGCAAACATGGTAAAGGCACACAAGTCACACAGAGAGCCCTTAGAGTTCAGGATGGCAAGGAGCTTAGGTATTACCCTCTTTCAATTCAGTTGATTTAAACCTGTCCTAAAAATAGTAACCGGATTCTAGAGGATCTCAATATCATTGACTACCCTCAATCGGTCATAATTCCAGTTTAGCAACCTTTTCTTGCGGCCGGAATCATCGCGAGAGTTTAGTCTCAATGAGTGTAGCATACTGCTACTGTTCTATGGCCAAGTTGATCAATTTAAAGGTTCTAAGGTCAGTTGGTGCTTAATGACCCCTTAGATGACCCACATTCTCCTCGTTCCAACACAAGGGATATCGGTACAATCTAAAGTGCCACACCAATGTAGCTACTGCTTCAACCGTATTGGTCTACGCCGTACAGTTCCCTCACAGTTTATTGCTACTTACCTAAAGGGTACCCCCAGATCCGGGTTAGGATCTATAGTAACTTCGATACAAGCCCACAAATATAAATCATATAAAGCAAGCAATTGAAAACACAATGATCTAATCCTAAGGTACACCCCACTTATTAATCGTCCCCAGCAGAGTCGCCAGTTCTGTGAAACGGTGGGAAGAACTGACTGTTTTGGAATGTTGGTTCGCGTTTTGCATTTGTTTTCGCAAAATGTCGCGGTAAGCAAGAGTCGCCACCGTCTTTTATTTTATCCAACAAGGAAAGGAAAAAAGCATAGAAAAATTCCTTTTTCGAGATATTTCTCGGGTCCGGGGGTAGATTATAGAAAGGGAAGGGGTTAGCACCCTTTCTATCCATGGTTATCCACGGGCTCTTAGGTACTTGCTCAAATTGTTTTCAAAATTTTCTTTTCTTTGTGTTTGTGGGTTTGAAAGAAGTTTTTGTTTGAAAGGTGTAAGTGCGAAAAGTTTTATTTTGTTTTGAAAGGAGCAAGTACTTAAGAACCATCTACCTACTCGAAAAAGGAATCAATTTGTTCTAATGTCCTTTAGACAATGCTATCCCACTATTGATGAGTAGGTAGCCTCGTCGTTGAAGTTTTAAGGGTCAATTCGATTAAGGGGCATGTGGTCACTAAAGCAATGTTAGGACGTCTTAGAAGTAACCCTAATGTCTTAGATCATTTTTCTGAGGCAACTGTTTCGAGGCAACTATGATTTTGGACAAGAGGGCAACCTCTAAAACTTCCTATACTCAATGACCACATTCGAAGGTAACCAAGTGAGGTGTACCCTAAGAGTGCGCATGTGCGAGTGTGTTATTTCGGTTAATTTTATCTTTGTACATATCATGGCTGAGCTATGTTGATTTTGGGTTAAAGATTTGATCTTGGCATGCATTCCCTATTATCAAACATCTAACAGTTTATAAGTTGCGGAAATTAAATTTGCAGAAATTAAATCTAAACTATTACAAGGCGTCGGGTATTTACATCGCCAAAGACAACCCTTGAAATTAAAATGCGGAAAATAAAATAAAGCGATAAAAATAAAGTCCTAATTAAAAGCTATTACATTCCGGGAAACAATTACATCAATATGGTAAAATAGATCGCGTGCAAGAAATTAAATCGGATGCAAAAATTTTAGGGTTTTGACCCTTTTTTTGAAGGAAAGCATTTTTTGTTATTTTTGAATTAAGAAGAAATTAAATTAGGTTAAACATTAAATAAATTAATTAATTAATTAATAAAAATATTTTTGGATTTTTGGATATTTAAAGAAATAAAATAAATTTGATTTAAAGTTAGTAAAAACCTAATTTTCTACATTAATTTTAATTATTTGCAAAAGATATTAAAAATTATACCTAATTAAAACTAAGTTAATTGAATTAATTTATTTACAAAAATAAAGTTGAATTTAATTTTAATAAATAAAATATATTTTTGTGTTTTTGATTTTATGAGGAAAAACTTAATTGGTTAATTAAACAATAAAAATAATTAATCAAATAAGTAAATAAAATAAAAAGATAGAAATAACCAAAGGGGTGTTGGGCTTGATCAGGAGGTGAGACTGGCAATTTCCCAGGCCCATTAACGTGCAAGCCTGGGTTAACCTTCTGATTCTCCGGGCGTTGGTTGACTTGAGAGCATGATAGACATTCATTCCTGACCATCAGATTTGGCCTGGAGGCCATCTGGCAGATGATTGGATGATGGTATATGGTGTGCTGCACCTTGGAGTTTACATGGGAATATCTGTTGAAAAATAATAACAAGCAATTGGGGGACCTGGGATTCGAACTCAGGTCCCATGAGTCACTGAACAACGCACTTACCACCACACCACTGCCTTTCATTTGTTATTATAATAAACAGCAATTATTATATGGAGAAAACAATGAATATGCCAGAAATTATAAAAACGCGCGCCAGATTCAAAATCCTCCAATAAGGAAAAGGCATGTCTTCATCTTCTCCAATGAAACCTGGTTTTTTTACCTGCGGATTTACATCCGCAGCTAAATACGTAGCTGCATCATAAAATTAATTCTAGGCTATAAAAATAAAAACCAAAATCATGGACATGTTCGTCTGGACATCCTGAGCAAGTCTATGTCCATTATTGGCTCCAATTTTTCCTGCAAAGAAAACGCCCAAAAACAAACTTCCAAAACCATAGGTTCGGGTATGGCGCTATAGGTCATGAAAACGCAATTGGTTAATGCAGAAAGTTTCTAAATGGAACGATAAGCATGGTTGTGTAAAGATTTTGCCAAGAAAGTACAAGAATATGAGTATGCGATTTCAAATACAGGGCAAGGTTTAGAGAGACTTACAACACGATTCTGGGGGTCTAGGAGCTTGCTTTTGATTGCCTCTCACTCAGTGGATGTCAAGCAAGAGAATAGTGTTGAGATTTTACTTTGAATCGGCCTCTAAAACAGATTTCAGTTTCAAGCTTTTTCAAGTTTTTCTCAAGTTTGGTTTTGGTGATTATGCAGCCTCTTGGTCCTAATTCGTGTGCCTCTAGCTTGTATAAGTAATGAGCATTGGATTAGGTCAAATATTTGGACTTGAATCTTTGTGCATTGATGATTTAGGATTTGATTTGATCCTCCATGAAAAAGCTTCCAAATTTGTCCAAAATCCAATATTTTGTGCTTGATATGGCTTGATACGAGTTTGACCATGTCCATAATGATAATTAAGACCTGTATCAATCAAAAAGATTCCAAGTGATCAAGATTTGGATTTTATTTGGATTTAAATTGATTAAAAATGAATTAATTCAATAAAAATAAAATAGAAAAATTAATAATTGGACACAAGACTGAAGATAGGACATGTGTGTAATGTGACAAGATCAAATCAAGTGGAAAAAAGTGGGGCCATTTGACAAAATTTGATGTTTTGGGGATAGTTGAATTTTGGCAATTTTGGAAAAATGCCCAACTTCAACAATGCATAACTTCTTCAATTTTGAACTTTTGGAGGTGTTCTTTGACTTTTTAGAAACCTTGAGATGACCTCTAACCAACCCTTTTTGTCTCCTATAATATTGATATTCCACGCTCAAGTTATAAGTTTTTGCAAAAAAGGTGTTTTTGTTGACTTTCAAAAATGACCTATAATGTCCAAATTTGTAACTTTTTGTGAGTGCATTTCTTGATCTTGGGGTGTGAAGATGGATTGTAGGGAATTGAATCCTATTCAAAATGAGATTTGGATGGGTCATTTCGCATAAAGTATGAGAAAGTTATGCTTGGTCAAAGTTGAGTTGACTTTTCCTACAAAACCCTAATTTAGGAACTTTTGAATCTTGATGAATTTTGAGCAATCCTTGATTAATCATGATAAAACCTTGATAAAATGATGAATTATCCTTAAAAATGAGAATGTGGACAAAAAATCTTGAGGTTTGACTATTTTTAAGTCACAGTTGACTTTTGCCCTAGCATTGTCGATTTTTGGACCTTTTGAGCAATTGACTGACCAAACTTTCTCTGCAAGGCTTGAAATTTGACATGGATGAACTTGAGAACATATTAGGAAATTGGGTAGAATTTTAGGTCATTTTGATGTAAGGACCTTGATGAAACACAAAACCTTAATTTTGAGGTTGACTGCCTTAGGAGATGACTTGACTGTCCAATTCTTGAGGAATCTTGAGCCACTTGGAGATTATTCTTGTAATGTCTTGAGAAATATGGGAGGGCAAATTTATGGGTACAACAGAAAGCATGCGATGAAAGTAACGGATGGAAGGATTATGGATAGATGAAGCAAAAACACCCTCCTAACTTGAAGGTCGCTCACCGGTTAGAACTTTCTATAGATCGAAGGCAGCCGATACCCAATCGGCTTTTGAAGGGATTCGGTAGTGCGCTTCTCCTCCATGAGGAAAACGTAACAAATCACTCAGAGCCTCTTGATTCATAGAGTATTCATCGTTAAACATCCAATAGTTAGCACTGCCCGTGAGATACATGTTGTCTTCTGTCGAGGTGTTGTACAAGAAAGAGCTCAAAAAGTCAAATGTCAAAGATTCATAAGTCGGATGGTTCAGGATGCAGGCATAAGATAGGTCAGAATTATGAAGTAGCCATTGCACACTCTCTAACAATCCCAACTTACGTAGGTAGTTAACATCAAAATACCTTGTGGTTATGACCAAACATTGATAAAATTATGGTACTAAGCTTCTTGGTGTACCCCAGCTTCTCCGTTTTTGAACACAATTTCGGACAGGTCGGACTCTCCTCTTGCATGTTGAACCCGTCGATACATGATTATATATAAGGAAGATAGAAAGGTTAGGTTTCAAGAAGATAACAGAAAGTTGTGGGTTTAGATATATGTTAATTTAGTGCTTAAATATAAAAAAGCAGAGAATGTAGGGATTTGAAATTCAATGGTGTTTAATGATAATTATAGAAATTCAATGGATGTGGAACGATATGGGTGAGGAATATGGAAAAGGTTTTAAATGGTGTTTAATTGTTTGGAAGAAGATGACAAGAAAAGAATGAATCTGGTATCTGTTTGAAATGAATATGCGGCTCTGTAATAAAGTTTGTGCCGAGGGGAACAGAATATGTGTCGAGCAGTACACTTTGCAAATGACTGGCGGTCGTCACATAATGTGTGACGGACGAATGAAACAATCGACATAACAATCAACTGATAATGAAATCAATGAAGTCGCCGTCGAACGTTTTTATCCCACCGGAAATGAAAGGTAAACATCAAATAATCCTGATAAGGGTGAAATCAAGGTTAAACAACAAAGAGAAACGGGTAAGGGAGTCTATTACGCGAGGGGAAGGTATTAGCACCCCACACGCCCGTAGTACTCTACGGTATCCACTCTTATTGTTCTAATCAAAGGGTGTGTAAGAATTTGTATCCAAACTGTATATGGAATGCATGCAAAAGAAAAGAGAAAATGATGCGGGGAAAATAAAAGTTGTGCTCGTTCGGGCCCTACCCCAATGCCTACGTATCCCTTTTAAGGAATCATGGCAGTTGTAGTTCGGCTTCAAATGATTTTGTTGGTTTGTATTTTTTAATGAACAAGATTAATTTCGCCTTCTGCCGCATCTCGACCTTTGGAGGCTTACGCATCATCACAGAAGTGAATTAACATGTTCTTTTGAAAATAGTTTCGAAAGAAAATCCCAAAGGCGAAAGAGTTTGTATTTGTTGGTGTTTTTGCTATGGATAACAGCTAGTTAATCTCAAGAGAGAGATATTAGCCATTTCTCTACTTATTCATGAAATAAGTCTTTGAGACTTGAACCACACCAAGGATTAGAATGGAAGAACAATAAAATCGAGAAGAGACTCGCTTATCATTTCCCATGCTCAACAAAGTATGATTCTCATCAGTAATTTTTAAGTGTTTTGAGGATTGTAAGAAAAAGAATTTTTTTGTTTTAATGCAAGGATGAGAAAGAAAGAAAAAACATATCAGGGAGACTAGCCTAAGTCTATCCCTAATGGTATCATACAACGGTGGTTCTATGGTTGAGCTTTGAAGGGAAATCTCGACCCTAAGTTGACATGCTTAGATAAAAATACTAATCTCTATCTCAACTCGTCATCTATAGATGAATCAAGAAGTCCTAAACGAGCATAGCAAGGGTCCATCACCTAAAACTATGTCTATCTTGAATCATCATCTATAGTTGAATAGTGAGCTCCTAAGGGAACATGCCAAGGGTATATCATCTCAAAACATGCACACAAAGACGAAATCAAGCAAGCAAGCCAATAAGCTCAAGAGAACACACCTAGAGATATCTTATCTAGGTTAGCATTCCAAAGAAAGTCTAACCAAACTATCCTACGGGGAACATGCAATAAGAGTGAAGTCGTGATCTCAATTTCTAAATTAAGTGACTTATCGATCAATAAGAAATCAAGGAAAGCGATGAAATCCTATAAGTAGCATGCACTGAGAGCGAAGTTGTGATCTCAATTTCTAAATTGAGTGACTCATCGATCAACAACCAAGGAAACAAAAACAAGCACAACACATATAGCCAATGAAGTGAAAAATGCCTGCTACAGGTCTTTAAACAGCGACTTCGGGCGCACGCTCTTTATTTCCTACTTCTAATGATATCTAGAAAGAAGTAAAGTGCAAAATGAGATAAACAAGAGAAAATACCAAATGAATATCAATTCGTAGCAAAGTGTATTAAAACAAAGAAACTTTACAATCTTTGCGAATGCTTCACCAATCAAAGAAAAGAGTCAGAAATCAACACTCATAATAAACGTCGAAGCATCATCAATGTTAAAAAAAATAACAATCGAAATCTCAAGTGCATCCGTATACCACACAATAAACCTGCAACAGACTCAAATCTCGACAAAAAAAAACGAATCACAAAATCTTGATAACAAAATGCTTACCAAATGTAAACAATAATAGAAATTTCTAACTAAAATTCTAAACAAAGAACTCCTAGAAAAATTATATTAAATTCCTAAAAAAGCAATTAACAATTTTATTGTTATCAATATTTTTGCTTAACAAAATTCAACAGAAGAAAATTACTAAAAAGGAATCCAAAATTAACTAAAAATAGAGGTGGGGTTTGTGACTGAATCGGATGGTAAGGTAGCAGCAAACTCTAGGCCCATTGCAAAGGATCCAACAAGCAGTTTTTTTGTTTGTGTATTAGGTTTTTTAAAAAAGAGTATACACGGGCCTAGAGGGAGGTGTAGCGGATCAGGGGAGTGTGTAATCAGCAGGCCCAGTACAATGGCCCAAACGAAATCAACACTATCACATCACTTTTTTAAACTTCCAATTATTTCATCAAATTTTTGTTAAAATAAAAAATAAATAAAGGTAAAATGGGTAAAACGCATGCGTTCAAGGAGTTCTTAGGGTAAAAGAATTTTTGGATTTCCAACTTCTTTGTGAGAACGTGTTATCCCTTCCTAACCGAGTTTCGGCGGCGCTTCCCAATTCTCTCCATCTTCCTCACCCATTGAACACCGCGGCGCCGTGACTTCACGGCCTCGATTAACATCCGTCTCAGATGAAACGCACCTGATATGATTCATCACCATCACTTTTGCTTCGACCTTCTTTGACGATGACAAAGAAACCGTCTCACTCTGTTCGCGATATCAGTGTTCATCTCCTCTTTAATTCATCATCGCGGTCTCGTTTGCGATTCAATCCTCTGTGAACGACTTATTTTCTATCCCGCTTCCACCGATTCAAACTATTCGATCAATTTTGTCACAAAAGACAGTGTACACGATAAAAAAGAAAGCGTCAAAGCTTACCTGCCAAAGAACGTATGACACTCATTTGATAAAGATGATGAGAAAACCAGAGAAATCCATAGAATGAGGTATGTGTGTTCTTGTCTCCATCTTCTTCTTCCTCTTCTTTTCGTTCTTTGTGTTTCTGTTGTTGCATTTTGGTTGTGTGCATTGAGTTCTTGTAATGCGAAGATGTTGAAACGTTGATGTTGAATAAGTAGGAGATTGATGTGATGATGTTGATGCAGACACAACAATGAAGAAGAATCTTGATGAAGTGTTGATGATGAAGATGTGGTTCTGAAGATGATGTATCATGTGAGGTCGTTACAGATGAGGATGCAATTGCAGGTTGATGATGAAGAATGTGTTACACTGAGGAAGAGGAGAGTTGAAGGTGCAAGGTGATTCCTCTATCATTGAAGAATTATGGAAGGAAGAGGAAAGAAGAGCCCAGGGAATTATTTTTGTGATGCTTTTACGAATTGGAGAGTGGATGCAGGGAGAACTTCTGAGCTCTTTGCAGTGATCCTTCTGATGAAGTGAAAAA
Organism: Vicia faba; assembly: GCA_948472305.1. NCBI lineage: Eukaryota > Viridiplantae > Streptophyta > Magnoliopsida > Fabales > Fabaceae > Vicia > Vicia faba. The sequence goes on along the minus strand of OX451737.1, from coordinate 979,636,706 downwards.
TGAAGATGAAGATGAAGTTGTGCGTTCAGAGAATTTGGAGGTGGTTGAAAAAGGTGAAGATAGCAATTCATTCCCTAATTTTCTTACCTCAATTTTTGTTATGAATGCCTCCTATCACCCCCTCTCACCATTCTGTTACATTCTGTTATCAATCTTTTTTTGTAACTAACTATTGTTTTCCTTTCCTTTTCTTGAAAATCCTTGAGAAGTTTGTTAGATGGTTGGTTAGAGGAGTTAGCTGATAGTTAGCATTTTTCTTTTAGGGACTTAGTTTCTGTTAGGAATCGGTTGTATGAGCTGGATAATTAGCAATTATGTTAAGACCTTAAAACTGAAAACAGTTAAGTGTTATTTAGGGCTTTGAAATTCTGTTTGTAGTTAGTTATGGAAATTATGATGACCTGGCGTTCTATTACAAAACTGTTAATGAAAGTTCTGAAGTTGTTTGAGAAAATTTCTAGAGGGGAAAATAGACATGGTTTCAAAACTGACAGTAGAGGGAAGGGAGGTTAGCTTTAGCGTGGAAATTTTATTTATTGAGATGTTGAAGGATGAATTCAGTAGGTTAAAAAAGTCAGACAACAATTAAGTGTTTATTTGAGAAGTAGATTTAGGGATTAATGATGGTTAGTTGGTTGTTGAAATTATGTTAGAAACAGTTAGGAGGTTAGAGGAAGTTAGGATCTCATAAATTTTGTTATGGTTGTTAGAATGTGTTTAGGAACTCCTAGCTAGCTTAGTTTTTTAGTTGTGAAGCATGGGTTAGTATAAAAAAAATTAGTTTCTGCTTCTGGGTTTTGAAACAGGACTTATCACGGCAACTGTTTTAGCATAGTGTAGATGGCATCTTGGAGCAAGATTCATCAAGCATTTTTGGGACTTATTTGGCACGATTTTGACAATTGTATGCAGAGCAGGTTTGGTCTAATTGTCATCTTGGTTTTGAAACTTGAAAGAAAACGTGGCATTTGGTTGAAGCATTCGAAGGTAAGGCATAATGAAAGTTATTTGGAGAAGATGAAGAAAGCTTAGGACATTAGGGTTAAGACAAACAGTTTATGTAGTTTTATTCATGTATATGATGCACTTTGAATACAGTAATATTTGGTTTCTTTTCCTTTTGTAAATAGTGATGGAATGAGATTTCCAGTCTTCTTGTAATGGCAAAATAGAACTTGAATGAAGATACAAATGCAACTTAAATTGTTATGTAACCTTGCTAATTCTTGACTTCAAATGACGAAATACCTATTATTCAAAGCATTCTCTTCTTTCAAATTGAACTTGAAAATCTGATTTACTTTGATTAATTTCTTGCATAAGATCTTATGATCATTATGTGAGTTCAACAAGATATTTGTCAAACAATCCAAATTATTTTGGAGTATTAACTTCTCACTTTTGTGCATTCCACGTATTCAAAGTAGAAACTCAAATGGGATTAGATGTAATCTTGAGTGATGCTTAAATGAAATTCACTTCCTTTGCTAAAACCTCAACATTCTAATGAGCTCTCGATTATGGACTTTAGCAACCCAATTTGAACCCAGAGACTTCAAATGAACATCCTAAAAGGACTATCTTGTACCAATTATTCACGAATCAAGTCTTGAGAAACAAAAACTTACCAGATAATATACTTAGGATCATGATGCATCCAACCCTGATTGATTAACTAAAGAATAGATGAATCTAGTGCATTAATGCCACAATCAGTACCTTGTGATTTAAGCAACAAGTGCACCTTGAATTGATGAAAGACGAGTCTCCAATGGCCATCATCATATAAACTACACTTTGACTAAAGGATGAAAACCACATACGAGAAGACGACTTGATTCGTCCTCCACAAGGAAAATCTTAAATCTAAATATCCATCCTTGAGAAAATCACTTGATTGTATTAAGAAAAACACCTCAGACGAAAATCCAACCAAGCCTGACCATAAAGGATTAGAAACCCTCACTTCACTTCACTACTTGAAGAATTAACCAGAAGAATCAGAAGAAATGAGCTTTTATTGGATGCGAACACCTTAATCTCGATCGATAAAACGCCACTTTTTAACTGGTTCTCCAAGCAAGTTAAGTGAATTATTCTCGAACCGTATTAAAACCTTCTATTCCATATTCATCTTAAATCAATCCTCATCTGCAACTCGAATGTTCATGACAAGTTGAATCTCAGGTAACTTCAAATGGCGTGCTTGATTAATGAACCCATAGACTCAAAATTGAATCTTAACTCCTGAATGCTTTACATCCTAAGCTCAAAGTTAACCAGAAAAGTATCTTTGAAACATGGTACACAGATCTCTAATTGATGGAGTGAGATATAGACGAATCTAAACTTTATTCTATTGTGTCAAAACCATGTTTTATGCTTTGTAATCCAAGTAATCGATCAAATCGACCCTTGGATGATAGTGAGCCACATGAGTTGGGAGACGAACCCTAGTTTCGATGATAAGCGTAAGCACAACAATGAATCTTCTTACTCCATGATTCACAAGAACCACATATATGATGAACAAGCCTTTGAAAGAAATCCAATTTAATGACTTGAACCTTATCAATGGTGCCACATCTCATATCATGCACAAAAACATGTGTTTGGGAAGAGGAGAACCTAATTCATAATTCACCACTTGAGGAACGAACCAAGGAACTCAAACTTTATTGAACATTTATATCTCAGTCCACTGTAAAAACCCTAGCTTGTACACCTACAAAACTTCAGAACCTCTGATGCTTTATTAAATGCAAATACATGTTATGTTAGTGCGGATGACCTAATGAAAAGATGTGAATGCAAAAGTCTAAGCCAGATAAAAGGGGTGCAATAGCTGCCCCTATTTAATTGCCTTCAACCTTAAGGTTAGATTGGCGTCAGCCTTTCGAACTTTTAGGGTGGAAGAAGATTAAATACTTAAAGAACAGAAAATTTGCACTCCGAAGCCAGTCAGGTATTATTATATTTTTTTGGTTTTCTGTATTTTCTATTTTTTTTCTTTTTTAGATTGCATTAGTTACCTGAGTAAATCTCTTGGATGTCAAGTCAAGGTTAGACATACACAAGAAAGAGACCGACCGAAGAAGGCTCTAACGAAGGAACGCCAATTGAAGGTAAACTTACCGGGGACACAAGTAGACATTGACTCTGAATAGAACACCGATCAAAGGAAGACTTACAAAGAAAAGAGACCAGCCGAAGGGGACTCCTAACAAATGATACCAGCCAAAGGTGGATTTAAAGGGAAAGACCGCCGATCAAGGGAAAATTTACAAATAAAAGAGACCATCTGAAGGGGACTCTAAACAAAAGGTACCAGCCGAAGGTGGATTTCAATGGTGCCAGCCGAAGGTGGACTTTAGGATAAAGAAACCATCCGAAGGGGAATCTTTAACAAGGAATACTATGCCGAAGGTAGATTCCTAAGAAAAGAATGTCGATCAAAGGCGAACTTACAATGAAAAGAGACCAGCCAAAGGTGACTCTCAACAAAAGGTACCAGCTGAAGGTGGATTTTAAGGGTGCCAGCTAAAGGTGGACTTCAAGATAAAGAAACCTGCAGAAGGGGAATTTTCATCAAGGAATATTATGCCGAAGGTAGATTCTTAAGAAAAGAACCCCAATCAAAGGAGAACTTACAACTGAAAAGAGACCAGCTGAAGGGGACTCTTAACAAAAGGTACCAGCCGAAGGTGGATTTAAAGGATGCCAGCCGAAGGTGGACTTCAAGATAAAGAAACCAGCCGAAGGAGAATCTTCATCAAGGAATATTATGCCAAAGGTAGATTCCTAAGGAAAGAATGCCAATCAAAGGCGAACTTACAATGAAAAGAGACCATCCAAAAGGGGACTCTTGACAAAAGGTACCATCTGAAGGTGGATTTAAAGAATGCCAATCAAAGGCGAACTCATAGGGGATAAAGATATGCATATCTGGTCAGAGTTAGACACACACGAGCGAAATCGAGCATCAAGAAACAAATGTTTGGAGATGATAACGAATAGAAGAACGATACTAACCAAAGAAATCCCAAACAAGAAAGGACGCATTCGCCTAAACAAAGACGCCAGACAACTGGAATTTGAAGAGACACTGAAGGACTCTTAACAGAGAAGGTTAGCTAAGATAACAAAAGGAGAACTCGACTAACAAGGATAAACCGAATACAAGGAACCGACTAAGCAGGACCTTCAGAGAGCACCGATATAAGGTGAAGTCTACAAGAGAAAGAGACAAATCAAAATAGACTCTAACAAGGATTTCCAAAACACGTTTGACTTTTGATAGGTTGCAAATACGCAAGAACTACAAAATCCCTCAGGCCAAAAGCGGGGTGTAATTCTTCAACAGTGGCAATTATCTGAATTACCACACACTAAGTATGGATATTCAAATACTTGAGAAGCAAGAAAGGCTATACACTGACTCTTACTCGCACTCTAACAACAAAGCAAACACGGGTAAATTAACGAAAGGCTTGCAAGGTCAAGCACAAACCACAAACTTACTGGGGATTCCCATATGTATTTAACCCCAAACAGAACGTCGGTTGAAGGCGGACTTGTGATTAGAAAAAGAGACCAGTTGTAGGGAATCTAAACAAGGATTGACAACACGCGTTGGGCTTTAAAAGTTTGCAAATACGAAAGAACTACCAAATTCCTCAGGCCAAAGGAGGGGTGTAATTCTTCAAGAGTGGCAATCATCTGAGTCACCACACACCAAAAATGGATACTCAAATACTTGAGAAGCAAGAAAGGCTATACACTGACTCTTACTCGCACTATAACAGGAAAGAAAACACGGGTAAAATAACCAAGGGATTGCAAGGGCAAGCGCAAACCACAAACTTACTAGGGAAATGGGGAATACCAAAGACCCGACTGGTGGTACATCCAACATACTCCGCGGGGGAAACTAAATAGAATCACCCTAGGATTGTTGTGGAGATAATCCAAATCTGAGCGCATAATAATCTGATTACTGCAAGTAAACCCTATTGGCTTATACTTATGCATGTTTGAATTATTTTTTATAGCGTAGTGCTCCATATAATGGAAATGCTATGCATTTTGGTAGATGTAATGTAATGATGCATATTTAGTAATGCACTTGGAAAATCACATCAATAATCAGCTGTTGAGAAGACAATAAACTTTTGAACAATTATTCTTGGTACATCTGATCTTCTGCAGAGAAAAGGCAATATGAACTTCAATGGGGAAACGAGATCGAAATCAACAACCTCAAATGATCAAAAACATTGAAGAAGTAACTTCCTGGGAAGAATACTGCAAAAATGAATTGCAGTTTCAGAGATAATCTTGAATTCTGATCAAACTCCCAACTTCCTGGGGGACAAATTCTTTATCTTCTGTTAGAAAGAGGAGATCTTCGCTAAGGATGGAAGCTTTCTCGCGTAAAATCTATTGACGAAGATAACTTCTACCGGGGAGTATATAAATTCTTAAATAAAAAGAATTATACTCCTACCAAAATGGGAATAACACCACCGGGGGTAAAAAGTCTTCACTTGGGGAAGAAGAAAATATATTGGGACAGAAACTCCACTGGGGACATCTCAACAAAATCTTTTATCCTCGGGGATGAAGGAGTTATGACTAGCATTCCCATATACACCATATTGGGGAGACATGACACTTACTCCACTAGCGAAAGAAAAATTCGCTCCACTGGGGAATGATAGGTACCTTACTTTGACTAGTTCTCGAAATTCAACTTTGACTGGGGATAAGACTACCTCTTACATTGGGGAGCCAAAAAACTTTAGATGATAACGTCAATAATATCCATTGCACTGGGCGTAGCCCTCTGCGAAATTCAAACTGGAAATGATTTTTATATTGGGGAGAAGAAATCATTTCATTGCGGATGATGGTCGTCCTCATAAGGATACCAAACCAGAATCTCCCATAGGTAAACATGAGTCTCTTTAAGAACTCTGATATAGGCAAGTCACGTTGGAGAGAGAGGGAGTGCATCCCTCACTGAGTAGGAGAATGCATACTTCATGGGGAGGATGAGTGCAAACCTCACTGGGGAAGCCATAGAAAGTCGACTTCAAGGGGAGTATATCAAGAATATCTAGTTGGTGAATAAAGTGATTCTTCTAAAAAAACTTGGAAAGTAATAGGCCACACTGAGAATGAGGGATACTCGGGGCAAAAGTACGCCTTTACTGGGGAGAATACTGCAAAAATAAATTGCAGTTCAAGGAAATTTTGAACTCTGATCCAACTCCTAACTTCCTGGGGAGAAATCCAACATCTCTTTCTAGGGATAAAGAGGATCTTGCTTGGAACTGGGACCTTCTGATGTTAGTTCTTAATAAAAGTGACTTCGACTAGGGAATCATTGAAATTCTTAAATAAGAGAATTCTACCCAGGCCACATGGGGAATATTACCATCAAGGATAATAACCTCCACTTGAAGAAGAGGGGGCATCTTTGAATCATAAGCTTGAGGTTCAAAACTCCACAAAGGAAATATTTCAGCAATACTCTATCACTGGGGATAAAAGAATTCTAAACGGAATTCGTCCATGCACATTGCTCTAGAAAAATAGGATACTTGCTCCACTGGGCATAACAAACATGTTAATCGGACATCTCTTCAAGAAAATGTGACTTGGGAAAAACTTCTTGGGGGAGAAAAGATATAAACTTCATGGAGACGATGAATGTCAACCTCACAAGGAGGATAAATGCCAACCACAGAGTTGCAGGGTATCGACTTCAATGGGATACATCAAAGGTATACAATCTAATGAAATGATCTTTCCCAGAATCTTCGAAGCAAAGTAGACTACGCTGAAGAAGAAGATTATACAAGACCTATTGAAATGAACTTCTTCAGAGACAAGCCCTCTGGAAGAGATGAATTCTTAAACAAACTCTTAACCAGAGTGCTGATTTTAGTGGGGATTATGCATGGGTATACTTTCACTGGAGATAAGGAATTATGTTAGGGCAAGAGTATTCCTTTACAGAGGATGAATAATTATGTTTTGAGCAAAAGTGAGCATCCACTGGGGAAATTGGATACCATTCTACAGAAATCTTCATGTTGGTCACATACAGCCCCTTCTTGATTCATTTGTTGGTATGCTTCTTGTCACAAAAGACCAACAATACTTGTAAAAATAGAAACCATGGCAATATGCCCCATGTTTGGAATGGGAAACTTCACTGAAGAATAAATAATTTGGACTACCAACCACTGGGTAGGAACTGAGATGCAATATTGTAACTCTAACATGTCAGCTCTGAGGAGGAATAACACTAAAGAGTGGAATTTGGAGAAGATACGGCAAAAATAAATTGCAGGCCACTGAAAAGAAATCATGTTGACTTCAAATAGCTTCTAAATTTCTAGGGAGAAGATCCATTCTCCTCCTACAGAGAAACAAGGAATGCTTTGCTGGGAAAAAAAATCTCTGAAGATAAACCCCTTAGTAGGCATACTTTTGTTAAGTAGCAACAAATCCTGTGCTGGGGAAAGAAGTCTTTCTCGGAAATAACATTTCTATCACGAACTTTGTATGGGTAAACAACCTCAAATGATCTTTGCGTTACTGCTCGTATCCTACTGAGGATAACAATCCACACTTCAACCGGAGATAATAACCTCGACTTCTGCCAAAGGAACATCAGTAAATGGACTTAGGTCTCTGATGAGCCGAGGATAACGATCCTGACTTCTCGACATGATTCTCAAATTCACAAGTTATTTAGCCTGCGACTGGACCTAATCAGATCAACCCTTAAAGATGAGGAAAATTCCCCTGCATAATTTATTTCCCTAGTTTATAGGGACCTTGAAGAAATTTTGTCTCGAGAGGACTTTCTGAAATCTGTATCAGCAAGATAATCAGTCTCAGTGTTCTGAATCTTGGAATACTGCCCTTGACTGATCAGTGTTGGAAGCGGTTTCAACCATGCTCGAATGAATTCTCATACATCTTCAGATTCTGAGAAGGTTTTCCTCTAATCAACATATTCTCAGAGAAATTTGTCAAATCTCAACATAATTGCCCGTGTTTGACTATACTTTTGAGGGATAAAATCCTGACTTGAATGCCTCAGATTGGCTGATCGCTTACTCGATGGAGTATTCAACATGCTTGCCCCTACTCAACAGAGTCTTGATAAACCTCTTCTTCATCTCATACTGACAAAGATCTGAGAAACTCACAAAGTTATGAAGATAACACAACCTTTGGGTGGCTGACTTACATCTTGAAAGTAGGCTACTGCACAACCGTACTTCTCAACTTGAATTGTCTCGTTCACAAACAGATACTTGAAGAAATCGTCCCCTCAGGACAAACTAAAAAAAGTTCACCATTACTCGACAGATACCTCTAGACAATCACTTTTGCAATCTGCTTCATATCATTTCTCAAGCAGGTATTCTCTTACTCAACAGAGTCAATAGAAAGTCTGCCCCAGATTAAGTTCATTCTTCAAAATGATTTACCTTTCAACAGTATCTTGAAGCAATTCTTCCCCTGAGATAATCAAAATTTCATCTGATGTACATTATGCAAGCTTACTTGATGTTTAAGCACTTGTTCATATGCGAATAATGTTTATTATAAGAACGATAATCGTAATGCGAAGCTCATGTTTGTCTTGAAGTTTAGAAAACTTTTTTTTAAAAAGATTAAACAAAAAAAGTTTTTTGTATGAAATAAATTAAAAAGGTGGTGTGATACCAACCTAAAAGTTTTAGCAAGCCTCCTAGGAGTCAGATTACCATATTCTTGCTACAGTGAGCTCTCGAATTAACCCGTTCTTCAGTTAGGACTTTTAAGGGTTATAACGTGGCCTGGTTCATGGTTTCTAGAAAAAAAGATTTAAGGCTCAATATTATTTGGTTCCCACCCATTCTCTATGATGTTCTTCAGTCCTACATTCAGTTAAACCAATACGAGCACTCATATCTCAAGAGGAGTTTACAATGGTTGAGGAGTCAAATGAGGTTTTTCTGGACACGACAGTCACTCACTTATTTCGCTCTTGGTGTCTGATCACACGACTTGGTTCCTTGTTGTGGATTTTTATTTAGTAATCCCTTTTTGCTTTTCGCGCGTTTTGCTTTCCCTAAATTTTTCCTGGGAAAATTCTTTTTGAATTTGACTTTGAAGTCCAGCAGGATGCCCTAACTTTTGCCTAAGCGACTTGTTTTCCAAGTTTCGGCTTAGCGGGGCTTTTTGTCTCTTTCTTTCATTTTTACTTTCATTTTGAACAAATCGTGTGATCCTGAGATTTTTGGCTTTGTTGGAAGTGATTGTGACTGCCTTATCGCTTGGTTGATGAGGAATAACCATTATGGTATCGTCGTCTTTTGACCACCTGACATGCGAGAGATATCCATTGGGATATCGTTGTCCTTGATTCACACTGCTGATAGATGAGATTTAACCATTGCGGTTTTGACTTTTCTCAGCCTTTTATTGGATAACCATTATTGCATCCTTAGATATGCACTCCTGATGAGTTCTGAATGTTCAATCAGATTAAATGAAATCTACCCTGCCCCGGGTTAAATGTGAGCATTTTGTTTACAAGAAAAGAAACTCCTACTTCAAGGCTCAAAGGGGTTGAAGAGGGTCTATCTCCCTTATATCTCCGGTGTTTGGTAATTTGAAACAACACATGTACATCGTTAGCATGGTTTTTATTCAAAATCACACCGTTTGAGATTTTTGGTATATTACTTATCATCCTCCCTCTGGAGGTATTTGCTTTATTTAACAAGAGTTAAGTATCAAAAAGCAAAGAAAAACATTAATGAGTAGGTATAAATAGATTAATTCAAGACAAACATATTTAATGCATTATGATTAGTATTCAAAAATAAGCAAGTTCTGCATACAAGAAAGTCTTAAACCAAACAGGGAAGATTACAAATGTGGATGAAAATTTAATTTGAAACTGATTTATTGAGGAGACTAGTCTCTATATGGACTTATTGATTCAAACGATGCTCTGGTCATCTTGACATCCACTGAGTCAACAGAGACTTTAAATCTGACTGGCTGGCCCAAAATTGATAGCCTTTGCCTCAAGCAGGTCTTGCACATTTTCTTTGAAGGCCCTGCAGTCTTCAATGGAATGTCCTAGTGCCCCATCGTGGTAATCACATTGCACATTAGGATTGAAATCCATAGGATAAGGAGGAATGACAGGCTCCAGTGGCTTGGGTTCTACCAAGGAAAGCTTGAGCAATCGAGAGAACAACTGGCCATAAGTCATGGGAACAATGTCTAACACCCTCTTTGACTTTCTATCCCTTTGACTACCTTGTTGCATACGTCTCTGTTGATAAGTTTACTGCTGAGGAGCGTACTGCATTGGATGAACATGAGGAACGTTCTTATTTTGATTAACCAAATTATTTCCATAACTTGTAAATGGTTGTCGACGAGAACTTTCTGAGAGTATAGGTTGTGGATGATATGATTCAGGTCGTGAGATTGAACCTTGAAAAGGATAGGGCGTAACCCTATTCTCTGTAGCAGTTGGAATTAGATTGACTTGCATGCTCAGACCTTCGGGAGTAAAGAGATTTGTCCCTGCATCAAGCAAATCCTGGACTTGGTGCTTAAGAGTTATGCAATCTTCAGTATCATGAACAAGAGCCCCAAAATGAAATTCACACCTAACAGTATCGCCAAAGCCATGAAGGAGCTTTTCGTACATAGTGAAGATTTGGAGTTTAAGCAAATGAAATCCTAGCAGGAGAGGAAGAAATTATGCATACTATTGTACCCCAAAATTTTCCCTCTCACTTTATTCAATATATGTTCATTGAGATACTCAATTTGCTCAAGGATGCCCAAGAGTTGACCAGATAAACTCCCTCCTAAAGCAATGAACCCCCAATTAGGATTTACATTTTCATCAAGATGGGTGAAATTCAAAGACCTCATATGCTCTCCATGGTCCTAGGATGTTCTCAAGACCCTCCATGTCAAATTTCAAGCCTTGCACAAGAAGTTTGCTCAGTCAACTGCTCAGATGATTGAGAATCGACTGTATTAGATCAAAAGTAAACTGTGGCCCACATATTGGAAAAATTCAAAAAATTTGGTCCACATCAACATTTTGAAGTGATATTCATAATTTGATCAAGGGTTGATCATGATTCCTCAAGGAATGCTCCTAATTCATCAAAACTCAAAAGTTGTTAAATTAGGTTTTCTCAGGAAAAGTCAACCAAACTTTGACCAAGCATAACTTTCTCATACTTCATCAGAAATTTCCCATCCAAGGCTCACTTTGAATGGAATACTATTTCCTACAACTCATATTCATCCCTCAAGTTCAAGAAGTGCACCCATAAAATGATATGAATTTCTACATTATAGGTCCTTTTGAAAAGTCAACAAAAACACCTTTTGGGTCAAAGCTTCTTACATGAACATGGAAGATCCAATTGAGATGATACCAAAAGGGTTGTTTAGGGGACATCCTAAGATTTCTACAAAGTCCAAGAACACCTCTTTATGGTCAAAATTGGAAGAGTTATGCATTGTCAAAGTTGACCATTTTTGGAAAATTGCCAAAAGTCAAGTATGCCCAAAATTGCATTTTTTGCCAAATGGGACTAACTTTTTATGCTTGCATTATGCCTCTAACAATGTCCATGACCCAAACCCTCTACCACATATTATTGAATTTATTTATTTAATTTATTTTGATTTTTTATCATTTAAAAGTCAAATTAAATCAAATAAATGATATAAACTATGGAAGATTTGTTTTGATCCGATTTTGAATGGAGTTATAATGCAAATATTCTGTCAAACCAAATCAAATCGTGCCAAGGGTGATTGCGATGAAAATGGTATGATTTGGCTTGATATAGAAAGAAATAATGCAAAGATGGAATCAAATAAAATCTTGATAATTGGCAAAGATATGCATGTTTTTTGTTAACCTAATACAGTCTAGTACATATACACGACAAATGCAAGGCACAAGGAGGCAGAAAAATCATGGAAAACGGCCAGAGAAACTTGTGTTTTTGATCAATAAATCTCAATTGGAATTTCGGATCACAGCCACTCTCAAGGAGGTTTAAGGGTTGCAATCCATTCTTAGACGTCTCTAGAAGCTTTTCCAATCCTTGCCAGGCTCTGAAGCATCAAGAACCTTGCTCCATACACATCATGGTTTGACACATTTTTTTATTTCGATGACGTGCATATAGGCTTTGTTCATGTAATTTAATCATGTATTCTGGTTTGCCATGAGTATTCGATGCTTTCTGAATACTTTAATTAAGTTTTGAGTGCAAGGAAGGAAGATAGCCATTGTTAGGGTTTCCATGCTTCGTTTTGGGGTTTCCCTGTATAGGCGAAATTAGATCAAATCATGGACACCATTGAATCCAGGGCATGATTCCTGACCGTCCTGTACATTTGGTTTATGATTATCTGGCTTGTGTTGCGTTTTCAGTTATTGCAGGTTTGTAGCCACGCACAAGAACCGTCACTATAAGCTTCATCCATAGGTAAAAGCCTAAAATCAAAAATGACACTTCTGGGAAGAAGATGAAGGCGTGGCAGTGTCCCACTGGTCCATTTGAAATTCGCGCATTTTCTTAGGCCAAGCACTATGTTTACATTATATTTATTTTATTTGATTAAGTATATGACTAACCAACTAGCGCATATAGAGAGGGAAGAAGGCATGTGAGAGGGAGGACCTGGGTTCGATCCCAGGTCCAGACCTTTTGCATTTTCTGAAATTAAAATCCCAGATCCAGTGCATGCCATGTGCTGAAGACCACCACGCGCCCTTGGATCTCGCCCCTTGGATTCATCGCCATGCAGATCCCACGCCCCAGCTTTGAACATCCACGATAGACCATCAGAAGGCAAGCACACTGGATCTGGCGCATGTTTGGGCTCAGTATAATGGGCCTGGACAAAAATTCCAAAACACACCCCCCTGGGTGCTTGGATAGGCCCAATTCCTTACTCTTTTTATTTTAACTATTTTTTTTCATTTGCTTATTAATTATATCTTTTTCTAAATAACTCAAAAAAATCATTTTTTCATTTAATCGAAAATCACCAAAAAACATCAAAAATATTTATTTCATAAAAAAATATTTTGTTAATTAATTATTTTAATTAAATTAGGGTAATTAATGTTTTTTTCTTATTATAATTAAAATAATTAGATTTAGGGTTTAATTCTATACTTAATCTAATTTTTCCTTTAAAATAATTTTTTAACAATTTTGATTTCTAGGTCGGCTAATCATTTCTCGCATCTAATTTACCGCGCGTTTTTAGTTTTCTTGTTTTATTATTATTTGTAAATGCTCCGAGTTTGTAATAGATTTAAATAGGGTTTTAAATTCCGCATTTTTATTTTCAGTCCAAAATAATTATGTACCTGCAAAAGCTTTATAATAGCTAGGACTTTAAACTTGCCGCACTTTTAATTTCCGCAAACTATAAACTGCTTAGATGTATGTTAATAGGATTGTATGGAAAGACAAACTGAAAATTAATACAGTAGAAAACCCTAATTGATCAAAGATAATTAACTGAAAAATTCACTCGCACATGCTGACTCCTAGGGTTTACTCTACTCCGGCATGAAGTATAGAGTTTGTTAGTGGTTGTCCTCCAGCCCTGAAAGATCTAAAATGACCCATTCGGATGTTTCCTCGGAAAAATATCTTTAAGGCTTTAGGATGATTACTAACATTTCCTAACATTGCTTTTGTGGTCATACATGTCCCTTTGAATGTCCCTAAAAAACTCCAATGACGGTGCTACCTATTTCTCAATAATGGGATAGCATTGTCTAAAAGGAAAACGAACAGACCTTTTTCGAGTAGGTAGATTAGTTCCTAGGTACTTGCTCAAACAAACAAAAAATTTTTTTCACACAAACACTTTCCCAAAAAAAGTTTTCAAAAACAACTTTGTAACACTCTTGAGGACAGAAACAAGGGTTAAAATGAAGTAAAACAAAACTTTTCAAAACACACACACAAGCAATTTCAAAATGAGCAAGTACCTAAGAGCCCGTGGAAAACCACAGATAGAAAGGGTGCTAACACCTTCACTTTCTATAATCTACTCCCCGTACTCAAAAACATTCTCGAAAAAAGTTTTTTCTGTTCTTTTTCCTTTTCCTTTGATTGGATAAAATAAAAGTCGATGGCGACTCTTGCTTACCGCGACATTTGCAAATACAAAATGCAAACCAGTATTAACAGTCGGTTCTGCCACCGTATCACAGAACTGGCGACTCTGCTGGGGAGATTAATAAGTGGGGTATACCTTAGGATCTAGGTCTTTTAAATTGCTTCTTTTGCTTGTATTGATTTCTTTATTTTTAAGGGATTGTTTGGGTTATTATAGATCCTACACCCAGATCTAGGGAACACCTTTTAGGTAAGTAGCAATAAACTGTGAGGGAGATGTGCAGGGTATACCGACACGGTTGAAGCAGTAGCTACGTTGATGTGGACCTTTGGTTGGTACCGGTAACCCTTGAGTCAATCAGAGAGAGTACGGGGTTGCCGCATGGTGTTGTGAAGCATCAACTGACCTTAAAACCTTTAATTGCAAAACTTGGCCAGTAGGACGTAGCGAGGTGGCCGGCCTTGGTGTATTCCCAAGGTCGACAGATACTCGATGCTACACTCATTAAGGTTTGACTCTTGAGCTTTGTTTGGTTGTGAGTCAATCGCTTGTTGAACGAAGCTAGGGGAAAGATCGGTGATATCGATATCCCTTAGAACCCGATTACTATTTATAGGACAGGTTGAACCAATCCAACTTTAAGAGGGTATGACCTTAAAACTCTTACAGGCCTTAAACCTAAGGACTTGGTGTGACTTGTTTGTTGTTTTCTATACCTGTGATTTTCTAACATAATCATGACATCATAAGCATGGCACATCATGACTAACCATTTCAAGGATTTCCTAGGGCTCACTTTTGCTTTGTTTTGTAGGACATGGAATCCGCCCGTAGGAATACTATATAGATCAACCTTGTCAAAGTGTCTCTCCAGCTAAAGGACTTGGCATTAAGAGTTCTTGAAAGTACTCATTTCACTAAAAAGCATGGTCAGTTGCTCAATTTGGTCACTGCAAAACCTAATGAAGAATTAGTAAAAGTGTTGTTTCAGTTCTTCGATCCTGCGCACCATTGTTTCACTTTCCCGGATTACCAGCTAGTACCTACTATGGAGGAATTTTCTCAGTTATTGGGGGTACCTATTCTTGATCAGTTACCTTTCAACGGTACGGAAGAACATCCAAAGCCTGAAGAGATTGCTAGAGCATTGTCCTTACAACGGTCTAACATAGTGACAAATTGGGAGACTAGAGGGAGTGTACGAGGAATTTCGTTTAAGTTTATGTTCGAGAAGGCTTATCATTTTTAGGATACCTTAGATTTACAAGCTTTCGAAGAGGTGCTGGCACTTCTCATTTACGGGATGGTACTTTCCCTTAATGCAGATCAACTCGTAGATGTGAGCACTATTAAGGTTTTTCTGTCTCATAATCCAATGCCTACGTTACTCGGGGATATTCTGCACTCTCTACATGCTCGCACTCTAAAGAGAAAGGGGACACTCCTCTATTGGCTAGGTGGTTTATTTCGCACCTACCCATGTCTGTTTTGAAGAATGAACAAGATTTGAAATGGTCTTGTAGGCTGATGTCCCTTAAGCATTCAGACATTCATTGGTGTTCACGATTCTCGGAAGATGTTACTATCATCGATCACTGTGGTGAATTCCATAATGTCCCTCTCTTAGGCATTAGGGGAGGAATCACTTACAACCCTTGTTTGGCACTGCGTCAGTTTGGTTATGCGAGAAGAGATGGTCCTCACAACACGCTTATCCAAGGAATCGCCTTCAACTATGAGAATAATGCTCAGGGATACCGTAGAAGGTTCATAAAAGCTTGGGGCATGGTGCATAAAATTGATAGCAAGACGCTAGGGCACAAGAATTCCATTCCTCTTGAGCCTTTTCTCCAGTGGGTACGAGATCGCGCCCAAAGCCTTATGATGCCTTACCCAGTTGTCCTACCAATAACTATGGAGCCAGCTATTGAAGGAGACACTGCTTCTTTTGTTCATCATCCTGACATGCCAACTGACCACGAGGAGTTGCAGAAGTCCTGGGTTCAACTTAAAGAGGAGCGGGACACGTTTGAAGCCCAGTTATATGCCAGCGAGAAGAAGGTCCTGGAGCTCACTAGGCTACTTCATGAAGAGAGGAACATAAATGCCTACATCGCACCAAAGAGGATGCGCTCATGGGAGGCCTAGTTTATTTTTTGCTTTAAGTTTTTTTTTTGTTTTATTGTAATCCTAAAAGGAATTCTTCGTAATAATTCGAACTTATTAATGCAATTAACGTGTGTTTATTTTGGTTAAACAAATCTGAGCCTTTAAGAATCCTTGAAATCACTACATACGCATCCCATTCATAGCATCGCATAAACAGGTACCATTATAGGTTTCTCATCTTCTTCGCTGTTTATTTCAACAGAAATGTCTTTCAAACAAAGCATCAAGGATCTTCAGGCACAAAATGCCCAGTTCCAACAGATGTTCATAAATCTGGCAAAAGGGCGGGAGGATCTGAAGGCCCTCATCCTGAAGGAGAAGAAGAAAAAGAAGAAGGTCGTTGATATTCTGAATATGGGCATAAGGTTCAGGGGGCCGTTTAAGAAGCAAGTCAATCTAACCTCTTCATCCAAAGAAGGGTAGAATCAAGAAGAAGAGACAAGGGAAAAGGACCCCAGTCCTGAAGTTTCTGACAATGATACAGATTATAATGATGAGCAGTATCCTCCTACAGAGGATAGATACAAGCAGTTGGAAGACCGTCTGAGTGCTATGGAGGTCCAGAGGATACCTGGGTTTGATTTCGAAGAATTAGGATTGGTATCGGGAGTTCTTATCCCGCAGAAGTTCAAGGCTCCAATTTTTTCTAAGTACGATGGGGTGTCTTGCCCAAAACCCCATCTCCGTTCCCACGTCAGAAAGATCCAGCCCCACACCGCTGATAGAAATTTGTGGGTTCACTTCTTTCAAGACAGACTGTTAAGGACTCAGCTTGAATGGTTCTACCAACTTGAGAGATCCAATGTCCAAAATTAGGAAGACCTGGCTATTGCTTTTCACAAGCAGTATCAGTACAACACCGACCTTGCTCCTACTCGTACTCAACTCTAGAGTATGTCCATGGGTGCAAGTGAAGGCTTTAAAGACTATGCACATAAGTGGAGAGACTTGGCTGGAAGAGTTCAACCCCTGTTGTCTGATAGGGAGTTGGTCGATATGTTTTTGGGGACACTATCTGGTCCATTCTTTAACCATTTGATTGGCATCTCGTCAGCTGGTTTCACCGAGATGATTCTAATTGGAGAGAGAGTAGAAGATGGAATTTGGAGTGGTAAAATACAGAAGGATGCCTCTTCGAGTTTGATAAAGAAGCCTTTTACTGGAAAGAAGGAAGCCAATGCCATCTATAGCCCGAGAGGCCAAAGCAGGGTTGAACATCGTCAGACAGTGAGTGTTGTAATGATACCTAGATCCGCAGTTGCTCCATAATGCAACAATCAACAAAGGGTGGAAAGACCAAACGGAAGTTTACCCGGATCAACATGACGTTGGCTGAAGTTCTAGCCAATCTGTTAAGATCCAACTTGGCGACCTTGAAAGAGACTCCCAAGAATACGAACACCACATCTCCCCGTTATAATCCAAATGCTCGGTGTGCCTATCATTCTGAGAGTCCTGGCCACGACACCAACGACTACTGGGCTCTGAGAAATAAGGTACAATATCTGATCGAAGCCAAGGAGATTGAGTTTGATGCTCCGGAAAAGCCCAACGTCATAACTGCTCCCATGCCTAAGCACGGTCGTGGAGTTAATGTTGTGGATACTGATCTGTTTGTGACCTTGGTGGATGAAGTTTCTACTCATCTTATGACGGTTAAGAAGAATTTGTTATCGGCCGGTTTATTTCCGGGTTGTGGTGAAGGTTGCCACATGTGTTCATTTCTGCCTTCTGGTTGCCATTTATTGAAGTCAGGTGTTCAGCACCTGATGGACAGCAAAGAAATTTTGTTCGATAAAACTCTAATCCCCGTTGTTCCATTTGAAGACGTTGCTATTATAACCATTTCCTCCAATCCTTCCAAGGTCTCCTCGAGAAGACCTGTTAGGATTACATCTGTTCCAATAATTGCTCTGCTAATAATCACCGTTCCTGGTCCTGTCCCGTATGCCTCGGACAAAGTTGTCCCCTGGCATTATGGTGCCGATGTATACTATCATGGCATCAAACAAGATTTAAAGAATGAAGAGGCTGATCCTGATGTCAATAACATTGTCGGGGCCAGCAAGGTCACTAGAAGTGGAAGGGTCTTCTCTCCCGAGATTTCCCCGAAGACTGTCAATAGGCCTATTGTTATTCCATCTGCTACTTTGGTTGGTACATCAACTACTACTCATGTGTTTACTCCTATTATTACTCCCTCCGTTGAGTCATCTGGGACCCGAGGCAAGGAAGTTATAGGTGAGTCTGCCCGAACGGAGGCACCTAGAAAAATTTTCGTCCAGCCTCTAAATAAGAGATAGAGGAAATACTGAAAATAATCAAAAAGAGTGACTACAACATGGTTGAGCAGCTGGGGAAAACCCCCTCAAAAATATCCATGTTGTCTCTTCTATTGTATTCCGAAGCCCATGTGAAAGCTTTGATTGCATTCCTCAAAACTGCGCATGTGCCGCAGGAGACCTCGGCTGATTAATTCAAGAATTGTGTGTCCAGCCTGACTGTTGACAATGGGCTGGGTTTTTTAGATGCAGACCTGATGCCAAAAGGAAGGAAGCATAATGATGCTCTGCATGTCTCGGTCAAATGCATGGGCACCACTATGGCTCATGTGCTGGTAGATATTGGGTCTTCACTTAATGTTCTGCCTAATAAGGCACTGGATAGGTTAGACTGTGAGGGTTTGACCTTAAAGCCTAGTAACATTGTGGTAAGGGCTTTTGATGGGTCAAAGAGAACGGTGCATGGGGAGGTGGACATCCCTGTCAAAGTAGGTTCCCAGACTTTTGAGTCCACTTTCTATGTGATGGACATCCGATCGTCATACTCCTGTTTGTTGGGTCGTCCTTGGATCCATGAAGCTGGGGAAGTCACTTCTACATTGCACCAGATGCTAAAGTATCCAGTAAGAGGAAAGATTGTCACTGTGCATGGTGAGGAGGAGTATATGGTGAGCCGCCTCAATTCCTTCATGTACGTAGAGATGGATGGGGAATTCATAGAGACTCCCTGCCATAATTTTGAAGAGGTTCCCCAGATCTTGGCATTGGCTGAAACTACTACCAACAAACCTCCTTTGAAGATGGTTTCCCTCAAAGACGCCAGAGCAGTGGTTGAAAAATGTGGGTGTACCAACTGGGGACAGCTCCCTGATTTTACTCATAAAACTGACAAGTTTGGTTTGGGCTTTATTTTAGGAGCTCAAAGGGTTGTTCAACGCGCTCGGGCTGGAGGACCTCCCCTATGCATCAGTAATTGGGGAATTAATTCCATTGATGACAGCGAGGAAGACTCAGACATTGACAGCTGGATCTACCCAACAACTAACGGTGGACCGAGTAACTGGATGGTTAGGGACTTTATAACAGTTTCTTTTATTCTGCAGTAATTGTCTTACTTGTTTTGAGATTTGTAATAAACAATTGAAACTCTACGGCCTTGTGCCTTTCCCGAGGCACATTGGTTTTTTTGGTGAGGGTTATTATTTGTCATTTCATATATCATTAATAAAGCATTGGACGTTTCTTGCATACAAATTTTTTGCTCTTTATTTTTCTTTTCTATTTTTACTTCATCAAAACAGTTGTGCTCTTACACACACTCACGTATCATACTGCAGATCCGTATCCACTCTGGATCCCATTGATAACAACTCTACTATTGCCAATTATGACTTCTAAAATCCGATCAACCAAGCCGAAGACGAAGGTGAGGATGATTGTGAGGTGCCAGGAGTACTTGCTAGACTATTACAGCAGGAAGAAAGGGATATACAGCCTCATGAAGAGTCGGTTGAGACGATAAACTTGGGAACAAAGATAGACAGAAAGGAGGTCAAGATTGGTGCAAATTTTGAAGTTAAGATCAAACAGCGGTTGATACAAATGTTGCACGACTACGTTGAAATCTTCGCCTGGTCATACGAAGACATGTCGGGTTTAGATACTGATATTGTGGTTCATCGTCTGCCGACCAAAGAAAACTGTCCTCCGGTTATATATGAGGTGTGTTGTATGCGCCCTGAAATGTCAGAGAAGATCAAGGCACAGGTCATGAAACAGTTCGACGCAGGATTCTTAGCTGTCACTTCTTATCCACAGTGGGTCACTAACGTTGTTCCAGTACCTAAGAAGGACGGTAAGGTACAGATGTGTGTGGATTACAGAGATATGAATAGGGCAAGCCCCAAAGATGACTTCCCACTTCCTCACATTGAGGTTCTGGTTGACGACACCGTGCAACACAAAATCTTCTCCTTCATGGATGGTTTCTCTGGCTATAACCAGATCAAGATGGCTCCTGAAGACATGGAGAAGACAACCTTCGTTACACAGTGGGGCACCTTCTGCTATAAGGTGATGCCTTTTGGGTTAAAGAATTTTGGGTCAACTTATCAGCGTGCCATGGTCGCTTGTTCCCTGATATGATTCACCATGAGATCGAAGTTTATGTTGATGACATGATAGCCAGGTCTCAAACTGAGGAAGAGCACCTTGATCATCTATAAAAGTTGTTTGACAGGTTGAAGATATACAAGCTGAGGTTGAATCCGAACCAATGCACCTTCGGGGTAAGGTCTGGTAAACTTCTAGGTTTCACTGTCAGCGACAAAGGCATCCAAGTAGATCCTGCAAAGGTAAAGGCTATACAAGAAATTCCAGCTCCCCATACAGAGAAGGAAGTTAGATGTTTCTTGGGACGCTTGAACTATATTTCCAAGTTCATTTCACATCTGACTGCTACTTGTGAGCCCATCTTCAAGCTTTTGAAGAAAGATCAAGTGGTAAAGTGGAATGATGAATGCCAGACCGCTTTCGAAAGAATCAAAGAATACCTTTAAGAACCGCCAATTTTGATGCCTCCGGTTGAAGGAAGACCTTTGATATTGTACTTAACAGTGCTAGACAATTTAATGGGGTGTGTGTTGGGGAAGCATGACGAGTCTGGTCGAAAAGAGCACGCGATATACTACCTTAGCAAAAAGTTTACCGACTGTGAGACAAGATACTCACTGCTCGAGAAAACTTGTCGCGCTTTGGCATGGGCTGTTGGCCGACTAAGACAGTACATGTTGACCCACACTACTTTGTTGATATCTAAGATGGATCTGATCAAATACATCTTCGAGAAACCCGCTCTCTCCAGAAGAATAGCAAGATGGTAGATGATCTTAACTGAGTACAATATACAATATACAATATACAATATACAACCCATAAAGCAATCAAGGGGAGTGTATTGGCACATCATTTGGCTCATCAGGCCGTGGATGACTACCAGTCCATGAATTTTGAGTTCCCGGACGAGAATATTATGCTCATGACTGAGTTTGAAGAACCTAGACCAGATGAAGGATCCGAGGAGGGATCCCGATGGACTATGGTTTTTGACGAAGCTTCGAACGCACTGGTTAATGGCACCGGCACTGTAATCATATCTCCTGAGGGTTGTCACACTCATTTCACCGCCCGACTATGTTTCAACTGCACTAATAACATGGCGGAGTATAAAGCCTGTATCATGGGTCTCAAGGCCGCTATTGACCTCAGGATCAAGTTCTTGGACGTTTTCGGGGATTCAGCCTTGGTAATAAGTCAGATCAAAGGCGAATGGGATACGAAGCATCTGAATCTCATCCCATACAAAGAGTACGTGTTGACATTTCTCCCACATTTCGAGGAGGTGACTTTTGAACATTTCCTGCGATAGGAGAACCAGTTAGCAGATGCGCTAGCTACCATGTCTTCTATGTTCAAAGTGAGGTGGGACAATGAAGCTCCCCGAATCATCATTGAGAGGTTGGATGAACCAGCACACTGTTGTGAGATCGATACCAAAGATGTGGCAGACAAACCTTGGTATCACGAAGTCAAGAGGTATCTTGATACTCAAGAGTATCCCGAAGGGGCATCTATCAATGATAAGAAGTTTCTGAGAAGGTTCGCTGCAAAGTTCTTCCTCAGTAATGGAATCCTCTATAAGCACAATCATGACTCTACATTACTACGGTGTGTAGACAAGAGCGAAGCTGAGAGGATCATGACAGATTTACATGAAGGTACCTTCGGAACCCATTCCAGTGGACATACCATGGCTAAGAAGATCCTACATGCAGGATATTACTGGTCCACTATGAAAGACGATTGTTATCAGCACTCTCGAACTTGTCATAAGTGCCAAATTTATGCTGATAAGGTGCATGTGTCTCCGGTCCCCTTAAATATCTTGACAGCTCCGTGGCCCTTTGCAATATGGGGCATTGACATTATCAGAGAAATCAGGCTCACCGCTTCTAATGGACATCGCTTCATCCTAGTATCCATTGATTACTTCACGAAGTGGGTTGAGGCAACCTCTTTTGCTACAGTAACCAAGATCATCGTGGCGCGGTTAATCCGACATAACCTGATATGTCGATATGGTGTGCCAGAGAGAATTATTACTGACAATGGTACGAATCTCAATAACACAATGATCATCGAGCTCTGTAAACAGTTCAAGATACAGAATCATAACTCTTCTCCCTACCGATCGAAGATGAATGGCGCTATTGAAGCGGCTAATAAGAACATCAAGAAGATTGTGCAGAAGATGACGGTGACATACAAAGATTGGAATGAGATGTTACCATTTGCTCTTCATGGGTACCGTACCTCAGCACGGACGTCGACAGGGGAAATACCCTACTCTCTGGTATATGGAATTGAGGCATTCCTACCCATCAAAGTCCAAATACCTTCTCTCTGGATTATGAAGGATGCGGGTTTGAACAAAGACGACTGGATCCAAACTCGACTTGATCAGTTAAATCTAATCGATGAAAAGAGACTTACTGCTATCTGTTATGGTTAGGCGTATCAAAAGCGAATGATCAAGGCTTTTAACAAGAAAGTCAGGCGTCAAGAATATCAAGTCGGGGATCTAGTGATCAAGCACATCATACTGCCGCAAGGTGATCCCAGGGGTAAGTGGACTCCCACATACGAAGGGCCATTTGTAGTTAAGAACATTTTCTCGGGTGGAGCTATGATTCTAACTACCATGGACGGTGACGACCTTCCTCACCCTGTCAATGCAGACATAGTGAAAAGATACTACGCCTAATCAAAAGACCCACTAGGTTTACTGGCCTAGGCAAAAATAAGGGGTTCCCGGTGAACCAAAAGGGTTCGGGAAAAAATAAGGGATGAAAATGAAAAAATATGTACACCCGGTAAGTTGAAAACCCGAAAGGGCGGCTTGGGAAAAAAGGGGTATCCCGGTGGACTGAAAACCCGAAAGGGCAGTCCAGGCAAAAGTTAGGGATATAAAGCATATCACTATGTCCCATTGGATCATCATGCGACCAGACTTCGGTATCGACTATCAAGCTCAAACGGCACTGTGATACGGTGGGAGAACTGACTTGAAGGTTTTGTGTTTTATCGCAAATGTTGCGGTTAGCAAGAATCGCCACCAACTTTTCTTTTATCCAATAAGGAAAGGTGAAAAAGCACAGGAAAGACCTTTAGAGATGTTTTCTTGAGTTCGGGGGGTAGATTATGAAAAGGGAATGTATTATCACCCATTTCATCCATGGTTTTCCATGGGATCTTAGTTACTCGTTAGATCACTCACTTTTGTTTGAATGTGCTTGTGGTGTGTGTTTTGAAAGTATTTTTGAAAATGGTTCTCGTTTCTATAAGAACGCCTACAAAGTGTTTGTTTCGAAAATAGTTCAAAGGTGTGTTTGTGGAATGTGTTTTTGAAAGTGATTTTGAAAAGAGTTTCCTTTGTAATGGCTCTCATCTCTATAAGAACGCGTACAAAGTGTTGTCCTTTGAAAATGTTTCAAATGGAAGTGTTGGTGTATAAAATGTTTTTGTTGTGAGCAAGCGAGTAACTGAGAGCGAACTTGCCTACTCAAAAGGTCTTAGATGTATTTTTCCTCCTCCTTTAGATGTTGCTATCTTACCATTGATTTGGTAAGAAGCCCTATCGTTGGATGTGAAAGGACGGGCGTTGGATCATCGTATGACCATGATAGCAATGTTGTGAGATGACTTAGAACTTTTCTTTTAGGGACTAAGATCATTTTGAAAGGCAAAATTTATAGCATCATCGAGGGACTATGATCTTGTATTTCGATTGTTTGTGCTAAGAGATCCTTCATGCATAACATGGCCATTTTTAGGCAACAAGTGGAGTTAACCTTAAGGGTGCATGTGTGTTTGATTGCATGCATTTGTCTTTGATTTTTAGTGGTCTACTTGATGATTTTATCTCTTTCCATACACGCCTAATTACTAGCATTTATATTTGAAAGCGATAAAATTGCAGAAATGTAAATTCCTACGCTATTACAATATTTAGGGGATGGGGGTACATATTTATGAATGGGGATTGAAAGTAAAAATAAATCCTAAGTTATTATTGAAACCATATTGAAATGTATAAGAATATACAAGGAATTGTACTAGTTTTAGAAAATGTTTTTGTCTTAAGGAAATAAAATAAAATAAAATATTTTTATGTTTTTTATGTTAATAAAAAAAAGATGAAAAGAAAAATAAATGCAAAATAGAAAAAGCGTGTTGTTGCAAATAAAGAAACAAGGATCAGAAGTTCTGAAGCCAGGAGCATTGTGACTCAGCAGGAGACGTCAGTGGGCATCAGAAGTTCTAAGTTGGTACACTCTGAGGTCCTGCCAGAAATGTTAGAGGACAGACACAAAAATTCTGGGTTGCATTCAGACAGTGGGCCACAAGTCTGAAGTTCTGTATTACACTAAAACAGTGAGCAAACATCAGCAGTTCAGTGCGTTATCAACATGTAAAAAGTCCTAAACTCTGAGTGTTTGAAAATAGCTGATGGAAACAATCAGAAGTTCAGTGTATTTGACATGTTAGGAGAACTCATAAGTTCTATGTTGTGTTAACAGCATGTAAACATCAGAAGTTCAGTGTTACGCTAAAGCTGTGAGTGAACATCAGAAGTTCTATGTTACGTTTCAACTCTTAATCAGCACATCAACAATTTATTCAATTCAACAAATCAGAATGATCACAACAAATCACAGAAGGTCCAATCCTAAGTCTGAGCCTAGCATTATTCTAGAAGTTCTGATCCATAGTTTTTCTATTCATACAATGATATGTACAACATTAATATTATGATATTTACATGTTAATGATGTTCAAAATTAAAATCAAGTAAGGTCAGAAGGACTTACCTGGGTGTGCTTGGAGCTTCGAGTGGCTGCCTTTGGATGTTCTGAGTCAGCAAGAGATATGGAAGAGTGGTTGTGTTCTTTGGTTCAAAGGGAAGAACAAAGGTTTTTTTTTGTATATGAGAAGTCTGGATTTTTATGAAGGTTTCACAACTTCCTTTTCTATCTTTTGGCCAATCTCTCTCTTCAAAAGCCAGCCAGCGTTTAGCCTCTCGTCCCAAAAAAAAACCCTTTTTTGATGGTTCTTTCTTTCCAAAAGCCAGCCTCTCCTTGAAAGTCTAGCCCCCTTGAACGTATGATAAAGCCAAGTATTTATAGATGAATTTGTTGTGATTTTTGGGGGGGGGGGGGGGGGAAACAAATAGGGTTTGAACCTGTTTTGGCATCCTGCTTCTTTGGTTTTTCATCACAGCTTTTGTATGCTAGTTTGATGGAATCATGAGATGCAGGCGTAGACTGAGCTAGCTGTTGGTCATAGGTCTGAAGCAAGTTGCATGGACAAGGTTTTGGGATTTGGTCATGTTCTGAGCAAAGCGTTGAATATAGCATTCATGTGCTGAAGCGTTACCTTGTTTTTGAAGCAAGCATGGTGGCTGTCAGCAGGAATTAAGGAAAAGCAAAAAGCAAAGCATGGGCTTAGTATCAAAGTTGCTATCCCAAGACAGTAGAGGTACACGTGGTGAATATCCTTTGGATAAAGACTCAGAAGGTGGTTATGAGCATTAAATGAGCATTAAATGATGATGAGACTTATCACAACCAGAAATCCTGCAACGTGAAACTCTACACCATGGCTTAGTTCTGGATCAGAAGTTCTGCTCTTGCGTAGCATCCAATCTTCTGATCCTCTTATCTTCTGGCTCCAACATGTTCTGAAGGAGCTTTCATACTTTCCAGAAAGCTTGCAGCATGCTTCTTAGCCTTCTTTGAATTACTCTGGAAAACTCTGATTGAACTTGCGTAGAGGCTGAAGAGCCATGTTCTGATTGAAGGCCATATTCTGAACCATGTTTACATCTTTTGACTGCTCCTGCCGGGAGGCTAGCTCAGAAGTTCTGAAGTGTTATTTTTCTTAAATACTTAGAAGAAATTCCAAGTATTTAGAAATTTGGCTTTTCCATAGTAAATTTGACTTTTGAATTTCTTGATGAAACAAACTTCATATTCCAACATGTTTTGATGAAATATGATTCTTGAGATTTGATGTTGATCCAAAAGACAAAGTTTGACTTTTTAATGTGAAAATGACCATTTTGCCCTTATAGGCGATTTTCTTGAAAAAATTTATAATTCAAAGCTTGGGATTGGATGGAAGCAAACCCGAGGATCCAGGGTGATTCTTTGAGAAAAGAGAGGGTAAATTTTGGGGTACAACAGGCACCAATCAATCTGATCAACTTTCGGCCAAATAGCAAAGTGATGAGACGCTCGAAGACCTAAGGGAAATAGCAGAGTTGGAACTCAACGGGATTGTTTCACATAATTGTTTTCTTTTTCACAAATTTGTATAGCTTCTATTTTTACGGCGGTGTTCTCTTACTAGAGCGCCAGCCTCCTTGTACGAAAACGCCTATTACAGGCCAACTTCAAAAATCAATACAAAATCATTTTCACAAGAAACTTTGAGTTTTTCTTTTCCTGTTTTGTTTTTAAAAAACGTCCAATGATTTATTTTTGACATATGCATTTGAAAATGATTGCTGCTCATAAATATTTACATAAGAAACAAAGACAATTACTCGTAATTATAAAAACAGGGGAAAAACAAGAAGTGCCAAACTCGACAGTTACTCTGCCCAGTAAGTACCAGGATAGAGTCAACTTTGGAGCACAATCATCAGTACATACACTCCCCCACAGAGTAAAAGTATTCAAAATCATTGATGTCGGCTTTCCTGAAACAGGATGTAACCTCCCTAGCCAGGGTCATTCAGAAACCTGACAGCTATATCCCCCAACCGAATTTCATAATCGCGAGCGGGTCAGTAAATTTCATCCCCCAAGTAGAGTTTATTTCTCTGGATGCAGAAGCTCAATCCCCGACATAGCTCACTACTTCAGCTACAGAAATTCACTTTCTAAGTTTGTTCCCCGCAGAGTTTATTCTCAAGCAGAATCTATTCCTGACAGAATATTCATAAATCTCCAACAGTAGTCAGGGATTTATTTTCCCAGACTCAGACATACTCCAATAGCATTTCATGTACATACATCATGACATGTGCACACATACCATATACAACATAATATCATTTATTTTGAGAACATCATCCCCACCATGCATTTCATGCATCGCATATAATTAACCCTGATAACTTTTCAGGAAAGACGATCAGCTTCAAAAAATCCAGCAGTTATACAGGTCACTTCTACAGACGACTAATGGAAACTCAGTTCCCGAAACCAAACGGGTCAACTAATCTACACTATCATCCCGAAGTAACCCTACTATCCAGGTTCCTTCTCACATGCCTACTATCCAGGCTCTCATCCCGAAGTAACCCTATTATCCAGGTTCCTTCTCACAACCCTACTATCCAGGCTCTCACCCCGAAGTAACCCTACTATCCAGGTTCCTTCTCACAGCCCAACTATCTAGGCTCTCCCCTTGAAGTAACCCTAATATCCAGGTTCCTTCTCACAGCCCTACTATCTAGGCTCTCATCCCGAAGTAACCCTACTATCCAGGTTCCTTCTCACAGCCCTACTATCCAGGCTCTCACCCTGAAGTAACCCTACTATCCAAGTTCCTTCTCAGAGCCCTACTATCCAGGCTCTCATCCCGAAGTAACCCTACTATCCAGGTTCCTTCTCATAGCCCTACTATCCAGGATCTCACCCCGAAGTAACCCTACTATCCAGGTTCCTTCTCACATCCCTACTATCCAGGCTCTCATCCCGAAGTAACCCTACTATCCAGGTTCCTTCTCACAGCCCTACTATTCAGGCTCTCACCCCGAAGTAATCCTACTATCCAAGTTCCTTCAAATAGCCCTACTATCCAGGCTCTCACCCCGAAGTAACCCTACTATCCAGGTTCCTTCTCACATCCCTACTATCCAGGCTCTCATTCCAAAGTAACCCTACTATCCAAGTTCCTTTTGACATCCCTACTGTGATACGGTGGGAAGAACTGACTATTTTTTAGAATGCTAGTTTGCGTTTTGCGTTTTGTATTTGCAAAATGTCGCGGTAAGCAAGAGTCACCACCGAATTTTATTTTATCCAACAAGGAAAGGAAAAAGCACAGAAAAATTCCTTTTTCGAGATGTTTCTCGTGTTCGGGGGGTAGATTATAGAAAGGGAAGGTGTTAGCACCCTTTCTATCCGTGGTTATCCACGGGCTCTTAGGTACTTGCTCATATTGTTTTCAAAATGGTTTTCTTTGTGCTTGTGGGTTTGAAAAAAAATTTTGTTTTGAAACTTCGATTTAACTCTTGCTTCTGTCCTCAAGAGCGTATGAAGTGTTTTTGAAAACTTTGTTCGAAAAGTGTAAGTATGAAGAGTTTTTTTTTGTTTTTGAAAGAGAAAGTATCTAAGAACCATCTACCTAATCGAAAAAGGAATCGTTCTATGCTAATGTCCTTTAGACAATGCTATCCCACTATTAGTGAGTGGGTAGCACCGTCGTTGGAGTTTGAGGGTCAATTCGAATTAGGGACTTACGGTCACTAAAGCAATGTTAGGACGCCTTAGCGGTAACCCTAATGTCTTAGATCATTTGTTTGAGGCAACAATATCCGAGGCAATAATTTCGAGGTGACTATGATCTTTTAGACAAGAGGACGACCTCTAAAACGACCTATACTCAATAACCGCGTACGAAGGCAACTAAGTGGGGTGTACCCTAAGAGTGCGCATGTGCGAGTGTGTCATTTTCAGTTATTTTTATCTTTGTACATGTTAAAGGTGATCTAATTTGATTTTAAAATTAAGCATTCACTCTTGTCATGCAAACCCTATTATCAAACATCTAGCATTTGTATAATTTGCAGAATTAAAATGCGGAAATTTAACTAACTATTACGAGGCGTCGGGTATTTACATCGCCAAAGACAAACCCTTTGAAAAATAAAATAAAGCGAATAAAAATAATTAAATGTCATATTAACTATTACAATCTGGAAGCAAGTACATTATTGGATAAAAAAAGTAACGCGTGCGGAAAATTAAATTGAGCGTATGGTTAGGGTTTTGACCCTTGTGATTAAAGAAAATATCTTTTTGTTGTTTTTTAATTTTAAGAAAGAAATTAAACCTAAATTAATTACTAAATTAAATTAAATTAACTAATGAAAAAATATTATTTTTTTGAGTTTTTAATTATTTAGGAAAGAAATTATGATAATTAAATTAATGGTTAAAACTAATTAAATCTAATTAATTTTATTTTTTTACAAAAGGAATTAAATTTTTCTAATTAAAACCTAATTGATTAATAAATTTATTAAGTAAAAATAAAGTTTAAAATTTAATTAAATATAAAATATTTTTGTGATTTTATTAAAAAAGGAAATTTTGATTGGTTAGAAATTAAACAAAAATAATAAATACAAATAATAAAACAAAATAAATAAATAGAAGAGAGGAGGGGTTTGGGCCCGAATTTGGGAGTATGAGTAGCAATCTGAAGGCTCAAAAACGCTGGCTTTTGTGGACTTTGCAGATCTAGTGCGCATGCATTGACTAACGCCTTGGTAGTCCCTCAATCCATAGCCATCAGATCTGGCCATTGGCCCTCTGTCTCTTGGATGTATGAAGGTGCATGGTGAGCTGCAGGCCAACACACGCATTGGAACACCTGAAAGACAAAATTAATAAGAAATTGGGGGACCTGGGATTCGAACCCAGGTCCTGAAGGATGATACACGCTTGCCTTGCCACTACACCATCTTGTTTTGTTTGTTAATATAATGAAAAGAGTATATTATATAATAAAACAAGTCAATGGCCAAAAAAACAAAAGTAACACGCGCGCGGTATTTGAAAGAGCCAATGGGCAGGGGACACCTCATCGTCCATGTCCTGAAACCTGTAAAAGATTACCTACGGATTTGAATCCGCAGCTAAAAATGCAAGCCTGTCCTAAAATCTTCTCTAGGCCATATAAATCCATTCTAGGAACATGGTTGGGTTCGTTATGGCCTCCTGATCAAAGCTATGCCCTTCTTGTGGATCAATTATCACTGAAATAGAAAACCCAAAAACGCTTCCAAGAACCCTAGCTATGGCGTTTTGCATTACAGGTTAGATAATCGAAATTAAATGATGCCAAAAGTTTACAAATGATGTGAGGATTACAAATATGCAGTTATTTCATTCAATGGATGCAAGAATGATGAGTTTCGTTTTCAAGAACAGAGCTGAGTTTCGTGACACTTACAGTGCATTTGGACGTCTAGAAAAGCTTGCTTTGGATTGGTTTAGCTTGAGTGAATTCCCAGGAAGCGATTGGGACAGGTCTTGGCCTCTGAAAATGCCTCCAACTATGATTTCGATCTCAAGCTTTTTTGTGAATTTTTCAAATATTGTTCTGCCTCTCTCAGCACTTGCCAACCCTTGTTTCATACCCTCTAGCTTCCTTATGTAACACGCTTTGCATTAGGGTAGAAATCATGGACTGAATCCCTCCAAATCAATGCACATGAATATGATTTTATTCCCATTTACCAACTTGCAAAATTTGATTTGATTCAATCTTTTTGCACATGATTTGCCTTGGTCTGAGTTTGGAGATATGTGAGTTGTCCATTGAAGCCTACAATCAATAAAAAATCTTTGGTTATCAAATTTTTTGATTTTATATAATTTAATTTGATTTAAAATGAATAAATTCAAATAAAAATCAAATTAAATGATAAAAATGATATATGGACACATGGATGAAGCTAGGGCACGTGGACAATGATGCAAACTAAAATCAAGTGGAAAAGAATGGGCCCATTTGACAAAATTTGAAGTTTTGGGGATAGTTGACTTTTGGCAATTTTGCAAAAAAGTCCAACTTCAACAATGCATAACTTCTTCAATTTTGAACTTTTGGAGGTGTTCTTGGACTTTTTAGAAATATTTGGATGTCCTCTAACCAACCCTTTTGGTCTCATCTCATGTTTATGTATCATTCTCAAGTTATAAGCTTTGGCAAAAAAGGTGATTTTGTTGACTTTCAAAAATGACCTATAATGTCCAAATTTATAACTTGTTTTGAGTGCATTTTATTATCTTGGGATATGAAGATGGATTGTAAGAAATTGCATACTCTTCAAAATGAGCTTTGGATGGGTCATTTCTCATAAAGTATGAGAAAGTTATGCTCGGTCAAAGTTGAGTTGACTTTTCCTGCAAAACCCTGATTTAGCAACTTTTGTATCTTGATGAATTTTGAGCAATCCTTGATGAATAATGATCAACCCTTGATCAAATGATGAAATATCCTCAAAATGATAATGTTGACAAAAAATCTTGAAGTTTAACTGTATTTGGGTCACAGTTGACTTTTGCCCTAGCATAGTCGATTTTTGGACTTTTGAGCAATTGACTGAGAAAACTTCCTCTGCAAGGCTTGAAATTTGACATGTATGATCTTGAGAACATATTAGGACATTGGGGAGAACTTGAGGTCATTTGGACTCAAAGATCTTGATGCAACACAAAACCCTAATTTGGGGTAGACCGCCTTAGGAGATAGCTTGTCTGACTAACTTTTGAGCAACCTTGAGCCACTTGGAGATTTTTCTTGCAATATCTTGAGGAATATGGGAGGGCAAATTTTGGGGTACAACAGCTGACCCTGTTCAATCTTCTTAAACCTGAGGATGTAGATAGGCTTTCATGCCTTTCGTGATCCGAAGGTGGAAGGTGATTGAATACTAGAGTGCCCAGAAATTTGCACTCGCATGAAGTGGTATCAACCTTGTGATGTTGGGAATGGGCTTACATATGCCATTTGGAGATCACTGGCAAGAGGATGGGCTTAAAGATTCCATCTGCAGGAGCGTCGATCGCATAAGAGATGCTTTAGCAGAACTTGCATACCTGTTGTTGTGGAAGATTCCGCTGGGGAAGCCTGACCTTTGTTGAGATTTAAGAACTTGTCTGTACTTCAACTGAGAGAACATCTTTGTTGAGTTTTAAGAACTTGTCCGTAATTCAACTGGGGGGAAACATCTGTCGAGATTTAGAACCTTACCTTATCTGTAATTCAACCGAGACTAATTCAGTTGAGATTTAAGAAGCGGTCAGTAGTTCGACTGAGGGAAACATCTTCATCAAGATCCAGGACTTGTTTGTAATTCAACGGAGAATAATTCTGTTGTGATTTAAGAACTCGTCCACACTTCGACGGAGGAACTTTTTCGATATTTAGAACCTTATTTGTAATTCAACCGAGACTAATTCAGTTGAGATTTAAGAACCGGTCAGTACTTCGACTGAGGGAAACATCTTCATCAAGATCCAGGACTGTCTATACTTCAATGGAGAATAATTCTGTTGAGATTTAAGAACTCATCCACACTTCGACGAAGGAACTTTGTTGAGATTTAGAACCTTATCTGTAATTCAACTGAGACTAATTCAGTTGAGATTTAAGAATCGGTCAGTACTTCGACTGAGGGAAACATCTTCATCAAGATCTAGGACTGTCTGTACTTCAACGGAGAATAATTCTGTTGAGATTTAAGAACTCGTCCACACTTCGACGGAGGAACTTTGTCGAGATTTAGAACCTTATCTGTAATTCAACCGAGGATAATTCAGTTGAGATTTAAGAACCGGTCAGTACTTCAACTGAGGGAAACATCTTCATCGAGATTTTGGACTTGTCTGTAATTCAACGGAGAATAATTCTGTTGAGATTTAAGAACTCGTCCACACTTCGACGGAGGAACTTTGTCGAGATTTAGAACCTTATCTGTAATTCAACCGAGACTAATTCAGTTGAGATTTAAGAACCGGTCAGTACTTCGACATAGCTGAGAACTTAACTGCGTCCTTCCTGAAAGGTAAAGGTTAGTCGTATACAATGCATGATATATATCAAGCAATGATGTTCTCAAAATAAATGAGATTGTGTTGTATGATGCGTATATGCATGTATCATGATGCATGGAAACGTAATGTTTTGGCTAGGGAAAATAAATCCCGGATAGCAGCTGGAGAAAAGAATTGAATTCTTCGTTTCCGCTGGGGATGACGAATGAAGATGATTATGAGAATAAACCTGCAGGAGAGGATAACTCCGTTGGGGGAATAAATTTGATGAGGAGATTACTCTTTGGGGAAGAGATGCTCTGCTGAGGATTCCACCGATAAATTCTGCCGGGGATGAATTACCGTTGCTGGTGATAGTGAATCCTGTTGGGGATTGAATTCCTGTTTGTGAAAGGAAAGAACTCCGTTGGGGATGATCTTTCAATCGCAACTTCACTGGGGGTAACCTTTTAGACTCTAATGGGGATAATCCTTTGAGCTATGTTGGGGACAGTCTTCCAAAGTCTACTGGGGATGATTCTCCAAACTCCACTGGGGAAGCTTTTTCAGACTGCGTTGGGAAAAATTTCAGACTCCACTGGGGATATCTTGTATTCTGCTGGGGAATATTCTTATACTCCGCTGGGGAATATTAAGACCTTTCAGTGTTGATGGTAGATAAGCTCTGCTTGGGGAGAATATTACCGATTCATTCACAGTTGTAAGTCTCAGCTGGGGAGAGTTAACATTACTGTCTTACTCTGCGGGGAGTGAATGCATCTCAACCATATTCTTCAGATGAATTTACCTTGTACCTGGTGGACAGAGCAACTATACAGTTTGGACAATTCTTATTTGTCCATGTTTCTGATATTACAAGCAATCTCTTTTGTTTCGCATGTAAATATTTATGAGCAACAATTAATGTCAAGTGCATATATAAAAAATGAACATTGGACGTTCTTTGCAAAACCAAACAGATAAAGGAAAAACAGTTTGAAATTTCTTTGAAGATGAATTGTATTGATTTTTGAAGTTTGGCCTGTAAATAGGTGTTTTTGTACAAGAGGCTGACGTCCTAGTAAGAGAACGCCGCCGAATAATAGAATTTACACAATTTGTGAAAAGCTAAATAAAACAGCTATGTGAGTAATCCCACTGGGTTCCAACTTTGCTATTGACCTTATTTCCTCGAGCATCTCATCACTTTGCTACTTGGTTGAAGGCAGATCAGACTGATTAGTGTCGTTCGAGCTTGATAGCCGATACCGAAGTCTGGTCGCAAGGTGATCCAATGAGACATAGTGTTACGCTTTGATCCCTAATTTTTTCCTGGACCGCCCTTTCGGGTTTTCAGTCCACCGGGATACCCTTTTTTGCCCAAGCCTCCTTTTCAGGTTTTTGACTTGTCGGGTGTACAGATTTTTTCATTTTCATCCCTTATTTTTTCCCGAACCCTTTTGGTTCGCCGGGAAGCCCTTATTTTTGCCTAGGCCAGTCGACCTAGCGGGTCTTTGATTATGCATAGTATTTTTTCACTATGTCTGCATTGACGGGGTAAGGAAGGTCGTCACCATCCATGGTGGTTAGAATCATAGCTCCTCTTGAGAAAATGTTCTTAACCACAAATGGCCCTTCGTAAGTAGGGGTCCATTTTCCCCTGGGATCACCTTGAGGTAAGATAATGCGCTTGATAACCAGGTCCCCAACTTGATACTCTTGTCGTCAAACTTTCTTATTAAATGCCTTGATCATCCGTTTTTTATACGTCTGACCATGATAAATAGCAGCAAGTCTCTTTTCGTCGATTAGGTTCAACTGATCAAGTCGGGTCTGAATCCAGTCATCTTCGCTCAAACCTGCATCCTTCATAATCCGAAGAGAGGGTATCTAAACTTCAATGGGAAAGACGGCCTCCATGCCATATACCAAGGAATAGGGTGTTGCCCTTGTTGACGTCTGTTCTGAGGTACGGTACCCATGAAGAGCAAATGGTAACATCTCGTGCCAGTCTTTGTATGTCACCGTCATCTTCTGCACAATTTTCTTAATGTTCTTATTCGCTGCTTCTACAGCCCCATTCATCTTCGGCCGGTAAGGAGAAGAGTTGTGATGCTGTATCTTGAACTGCTTGCAGAGCTCGGTGATCATTTTGTTATTGAGATTTATACCATTATCCGTAATGATCCTCTCCGGTACACCATATCGACAAATCAGATTGTGCCAAATAAACCGTGCCACGATGTTCTTGGTCACTGTAGCAAAGGAAGCTGCTTCAACCCATTTCATAAAGTAATCAATATCTACCAGGATGAAACGATTCCCGTTGGATGTTGTAGGTCTGATCTCACCAGTCATATTGATGCCCCACATTGAAAAAGGCCAAGGAGTTGTCAAGACGTTCAGATGTACTGGAGGTATGTGCACCTTATCAGCATAGACTTGGCACTTGTGACAGGTCCGAGAATGCTGATAACAGTCGGCTTCCATTATGGACCAATAGTATCCTTCTCGAAGGATTTTCTTCGCCATGGTGTGTCCACTGGAATGATTCCGAAGGTACCTTCATGTAACTCTATCATGATCCTTTCTGCTTCATTCTTATCCATACAACGCAGTAAGGTCGAATCATGGTTACGCTTGTAAAGAATGTCGTTGTTGATGAAGAACTTCTCTGCGAACCTTCTCAAAAACTTCTTATCATTAACAGATGCACCCTCGGGGTATTCCTGAGCTTCGAGATACCTCTTCACCTCATTAAACCATGGTTTATCTGCTGCCTCTTCAGTCTCAATGTCACAATAATGTGCAGGTTCGTCCAACCTTTCAATGGTAATCCGGGGAGCTTCATTGTCCCAATTGACTTTGAACATAGAAGACATTGTAGCTAGTGCGTCCGCCAACTGATTCTCCTCTCTGGGGAAGTGTTCAAAGGTTATCTCTTCGAAGTGCGGAAGCAATGTCAACACATACTCCTTGTAAGGAATAAGATTTGGGTGTTTCGTATCCCACTCGCCTTTGATTTGGCTGATCACGAGAGCGGAATCTCCGAAAACACTCAAGAAGTTAATCCTTATGTCAATTGTTGCTCGAAGACCCATAATGCATGCTTCATACTCCGCCATGTTGTTGGTGCAGTTGAAACATAGTTGGGCGGTAAACAGAATATGAGAGCCTTTAGGAGATATCATCACGGCGCCAATGCCATTTCCCAAAGTGTTCGAAGCTCCATCAAAGTACATAGACCATTGGGATCCTTCCTCAGGTCCTTCATCCGGTCCAGGTTCTTCACAGTCGGTTACTATCATGACATCCTCATCCGGGAACTCAAAGTTCATAGACTGGTAATCATCTACAGCTTGATGTGCCAAATGATCTGCCAACACACTTCCCTTGATTGCCTTTTGGGTCGTGTACTGGATGTCATACTCAGTCAAGATCATCTACCATCTTGCTATTCTTCCGGACAAGGCAGGCTTTTCAAAAATATACTTGGTTGGATCCATCTTATATGTCAATAAAGTGGTGTGAGTCAGCATATACTGTCTCAACCGGCGAGCAGCCCATGCCAAAGCGCAGCAAGTTTTCTCAAGCAACGAGTATCGGGTCTCGCAGTCGGTAAACGTTTTGCTAAGGTAATAAATAGCATGCTCTTTTCGGCCAGACTCGTCATGCTGCCCCAGCACACACCCCATTGAATTGTCGAGTAGTGTCAAGTATAAGATTAAAGGTCTCCCTTCAACAG
This sequence comes from Vicia faba, assembly GCA_948472305.1. Classification (NCBI taxonomy): domain Eukaryota; kingdom Viridiplantae; phylum Streptophyta; class Magnoliopsida; order Fabales; family Fabaceae; genus Vicia; species Vicia faba. The sequence continues at coordinate 979,599,399 of OX451737.1, read as the reverse complement.
GAGGCATCAGAATGGGTGGCTCTTGTAGATATTCTTTGATCCTTTCGAAAGCGGCCTGACATTCATCATTCCATCTTACCACTTGATCTTTCTTCAGTAGCTTGAAGATTGGCTCACAAGTAGTAGTCAGGTGTGAGATGAATCGAGCAATGTAGTTTAGACGTCCCAGAAAGCCTTCGACTTCTTTCTCTGTTCGGGGAGCCGACATTTCCTGTATAGCCTTCACCTTTGCAGTATCCACTTAAATACCTTTATCGCTTACGACGAAACCCAGCAGTTTACCAGATCTCACCCCGAAGGTGCACTTATTCGGGTTTAACCTCAGCTTGTATAACTTCAACCTGTCGAATAACTTCTGAAGGTGGTCAAGATGTTCTTCCTCAGTCTGGGATCTTGCAATCATGTCGTCGACGTATACCTCAATCTCATGATGGATCATGTCATGGAACAAAGCGACCATGGCACGCTGATACGTTGCCCCAGAATTCTTCAATCCGAAGGGCATGACTTTAAAGTTAAAAGTACCCCATTGAGTAACAAAGGTTGTCTTCTCCATATCCTCGGGAGCCATTTTAATCTGATTATAACCGGAGAAACCATCCATAAAGGAGAAGACCTTATGTTGTGCGGTGTTGTCAACCAGAACATCGATATGAGGCAGAGGAAAATCATCCTTGGGGCTCGCCCTGTTCAGATCCATATAGTCAACACACATCCTAACTTTACCATCCTTCTTCGGTACTGGAACCACGTTGGCAACCCACTGCGGGTAAGAAGTAACTGCTAGAAAACCGGCGTCAAACTGTTTCATAACTTCGGCCTTGATTTTCTCAGACATCTCTGGGCGCATTCGGCGAACGTTCTGTTTCACTGGAGGACATTCTTCCTTGGTAGGCAAGCGGTGAACCACGATATTGGTATCCAACCCAGGCATATCTTCGTAAGACCAGGCAAAGATCTCCACATAGTCACGCAACATCTGAATCAATCGTTGTTTGACACTAGGCTCCAGATTGGCATCAATCTTGACCTCTTTCTTGTCTATCTCTGTACCCAGATTCACTGTTTCCACAGGCTCTTCATGCGGCTGTATGGCCCTCTCTTCTTGGAGTAGCGGTCTAGCAAGTTCACCAGGCACTTCACAATCATCTTCACCTTCGTCTTCTGCTAAGTTGATCGGACTTTCGAAGTCATAACCGGCAGTAGCAGAGTCGTTATCAGTGGGATCCAGAGTGGACGTAGACCTGTATATGTGAGTGTGTGTAAAATAATTGTTTTGCAATATATAAAAAGAAAAACAAGGATCGCAAAATTTGAAATGCAAAAAACGTCCAATGCTTTTATTAATGATATATGTAGATGACACACATAAAGCCCTCACAAATGAAGCCACGGTGCCTCGGGTAAGACACCGGGCCGTAAAGTTTAAAACATTGTCTGTTACAAATACAAAACAAAAGCCTCATTACTGGGTAACAAAAGAAATTGGGATGAAGTCCTTTGCTGTCTAGTTGCTTAGTCCACCATCAGTAGTAGGATAGATCCAACTGTCGAACTCGAATTCTTCAACATCGTCTTCAATGGCATTTACTCCTGAATTGCTGATAAACAGGGGAGCTCTTCTGATTCGTGCCCTCTATACAGCCTTTTGAGCTTCTGCAGTGAAACCCAAACCAAACTTGTTAGTCTTATGTTCAAAATCAGGGAGTTGGCCCCAATTTGCACACCCACCTTTCTCAACAGCAGCCCGAGCATCCTCAAAGGAAGCCATCTTCATAGGAGGATCTTCATTGACAGTTTCAGCTGATGCCAGTGTCTGGGGAACCTCTTCAAAATGTTGAAACGGGGTCTCAATGAACTCCCCATCCATCTCTACATAGCGAAAAGAGTTGAGGTGGCTCACCATGTACTCCTCTTCCCCTCGTACCGTAACAATTTTTCCTTTGACTGGGTATTTCAGCATCTGGTGGAGCGTAGAAGTCACTGCCCCAGCTTTGTGGATCCATGGGCGACCCAGCAAACAAGAATAGGATGGCCGAATGTCCATCACATAAAAATTAGATGCAAATACCTGAGAACCAACCTTCACTCGAATATCCACTTCTCTATGTACCATTCTCTTCGACCCATCAAAGACCCTAACAACAATGTTACTTGGCTTCAACTCTAAACCTTCACAGTCCAACCGGTCTAGAGCTTTCTTAGGTAAAACGTTCAATGAGGAACCAGTATCCACCAATACATGGGCTAGAGTGGTGCCCCTACATTCAATGGAGACATGCAGGGCATCATTGTGATTCCTCCCCTTAGCAGGCAAGTCGGCGTCAGAGAAACCTAACCCATTATCCGCTGTCAGACTAGCCACACAATCTTTAAACTGATCAGCTGACGTCTCTTGCGGCACATGCACAGTCTTCAGGAAGGCAATCAGAGCCTTGGCATGGGCTTCTGAGCATAGCATCAGAGACAACATAGAGATTTTGGATGGGTTTTCCCCAGCTGCTCGACTACATTGTAGTCGCTTTTCTTGATGATCTTTAAGATTTCTTCCATCTCTTGTCTAGAGGCTTCAACAGTAATCATCTTCGGTGCCTCTGTCCGGGCAGGCTCATCAGTTGTCCCTTTGCTCCGAGTATCAGATGACTCGGCAATAGGGATAAGAATGGGAATTTGAACAGGGATAATATCAGGTGCACTAGCAGGCGTAATGACAACAGGCGTCCGAACAACTGGCAGAGAGATCTCAGGGGAGAAAAGTCTTTCATTGCGGGTGACTTTGGCAGGTCCAACAATATTGCTGATGTCAGTATCAGCTTCTTCAACATTCAAGTCTTGCTTAACTCCGTGATAATATACGTCAGCCCCATAGTGCCACGGGACAACTTTATCGGATGTATAGGGGATAGGCCCGGGAACATTAATGATCAAAGGAGCGATTCTTGGAACAGATGTAATTCTAACCAGCTTTCTCGAGGAAGCCTTGGAAGAATTGTCGAAAATGGTGATTATAGAAACTTCTTCAATAGGAACTGTGATACGGTGGGAGAACTGACTTGTGTTTTGCGTTTGTTTTCGCAAATGTTTCGGTTGAGCAAGAGTCGCCACCGACTTTTTATTTTATCCTAAGGAAAGGTTTAAAAAGCACAGCAAAAAACCTTTGAGATTTTTCTTGGGTTCGGGGAGTAGATTATAGAAGGGGAAGGTATTAGCACCCCTTCTATCCATGGTTATCCATGGGCTCTTAGGTACTTGCTTAGATCAACTTGCCTTGGTTTTCAATTGTTTGAAATGGTGCTTTGTGTGTGTGGTTTTGAAAATGTTTTGAAAAGATGCCTTGTATTAGGCTAACCTTGTAACAATTCTTTACTCGAATGTTTTACAAAAGGTGTTTTATCTTTTAAAAAAGATGTTTCAAGGGTTTGAAAAGTTGGTTTTGAAAGTGTTTGTGAAGTGGGTTTTGAGATTAGGCAAGTGTTTTCTTGGAAAGTTAGCAAGTACTTAAGAGTTTATCTACCCTAAAAATTTCCTCAAAGATTTTTATTATGTTTTAAACCTTTTGACAATTTTGTTCCACCATTGCATTTGGTGGACAATCTTGTCTTAGGAGATGAAAAGGGACAGGCGCGGGTCATCGTATGGACCATAATTGCAACGGCGTTAAATATCTTTGGGCAATTCTCTTTAAGGGACTTTGATCATTTGTTTTTGTTTGTTTTGAAAAGTTTTATCGAGGGACTATGATCATTCAAATTATTTGCTTTGCCCAAAGAAATTCAACATACAACATGGCCCAATTATTTGAAGGCAACAAAGTGGAATACCCTAGGGGTGTAAGTGTGAGAAGTGTTGTTTATTTTCATGCTCATTTATCTTGTATTAGGTCAAACTATTTTTTATCGTTTTTTCGCATGCAAACCCTAATTCTAACATGGCATAATTAGAAAGCGTATAAAGTGCGAAATTTAAATTCCTACACTATTACAACATAATAATATAGGGAGGGGGGTACAAATTTACAAATGGGGGATATTAGACAAGAATTTAAATCTAAATTATTACATCATTTTTGAATATTTGCAAGGTAAGTAAATTGCACAATTAAATAGAAACTAAATAAATATGCAAAATGCAAAAAGAAAGTTTTTATATGTATGAAAAAATATTATTTATGCAAAGATAAAAATAAGAAAATAAAAAGATATTATTTTTGAGTATTTTCATATTTAGGGCAAAACCCTAGTTTTAATCAAAATGTATGTTAATTAATTAATCCACATAATATTTATTATTTACATACAAGAATAAAATAAAATATGGTACATTTGAACAAAGGTCATTTTTTGTATTAAATATTAAAATAAAATATATACATTTTTTGGCATTTTTATTCTAAGTATAATAATATATATATATATATGTATATTTATATTATAAATATGTATTATATACAAAATAAGTATTTACTTAATATTTTAATAAAATAAATAAATAAATAAAAAGTATTTTTTATGTGAAATATTTTCAGAAGGTAAATAAAAATAAAAATGCAAATAGAAGTATTTTTTACATATTTTCTATTTATAACAATATATATCTATTTATATACAAATCAAAAAGAAAATTAAATAAAAACCAAATAAAATCAAAAAATGATGAGAAAAATATTTTCAAAATTTTAACATGCTGAGAAAAAATAAATGAATCAAATAAAAAAAGAAAATGTCAAAAATCATTAAAAATAAAGCAAATGGGCTTGGGGGTGCAAAACAGAAAAGATGGTGTGAATAAGAAAAAATGCTCAGGCCCAGCCCAAACCACTTCTTCTTCAACCTCTGAATCACAAAACGCGCGCCTGCAAGCTTGTGTTTGAAATCCTGATTCTTTGATTTTTTCAGCAAACTCCCAACACAAAAAATGTTAAGCATGAAGAGACGATTTTATACATATAAAGAACATGAACTATCTCTCTAAGATGAGGGAGAATTTCTCTCCCCCTCTTTTCTGACCTAACTTTTCTACCATTTTCAGAACTCAAATTCTCTCTACTCAGACAAAAGAAATGAAAAGTAAAGCTATGTACATGTTCAGGGCTATGAGTAGGACCTTGTTTCTTCACAAACTTAAGACTAAATATGCATGATAAGAGAGATACGAATTCAAACTTTTACCTATTCAGTTGGACTTCTATCTGGAGAATGAGGAGCTTTCAGTGCAAGGTGATGATTGGAAAAGCTTCCTTGAGGTCCAGGGATGCTTTTTCAATGCTTACTTTGTCTTGAAACTCCTTGTATCGAGCTGTGGAACTTCAACTGCAAAAGGAAAAATTAAAAATGGTGGAAACTGTTAGAGTGATTACAGGTCAGGTTTTAGGCCATGGTTAGTTTACATATGTTGTATGGAAGGTGTATGAATTGATTTTGGTGAGAATGCTCGAGGGAAATGGGAGTTTGCACTCAAACTGCAGAGGCAACCCTGTTTTTGCAGTTTGAGGATGATTATGGCAATGGGAGTGTTTGAAAGGTCAAGGATTCGTGCAAAAGCTTGGTTGGGATGTACTGAGTGTGTTTGATATCCTTTGTGTTGTGTTTGTAAGCTGAGGTTCAAGTTGTCACAAGTTATGGACCTTTCTTCTTTTCTAAGCAACAAAATGCCACTTGATGTTCTAGGCATGTAGGGGGCCTCCTAATGGGCTGCATAATCTTCTCTTGATCAGAGCAATTTGTCCATAATCTTGTGCCATTCAGATTTAGCTTGTACTTGTTGGATTTCTAATTTGACATAAAGTGAACTTTTGCAAAAATGGATAGTTTACTTTTTCCAAATTGGGATTAATCCTTTAGACAAAGCTTGAACTCAAAGAACTTGGTCTTGGTACAAAGAATATGCATTAAATTTATGAGTGTAACTTGGTTTAGGGACCTGTAATCAAGGGCATGCTGGTTTTGAGAAGTTGCATAATCTTATGAACATGAAAAATGGCCAATTCACAAGTGAGTTTTTGCTATATTGTGAAATTCGATTCTCCCTAACCATGAAGTTGTTTGAGAAGTTCTTGGACATTTTGGAAAGCTTGGAATGTGTACTACAATCCATCTTTGAAATGCAAATTGAAATTCCAAGTGGAAGGGTATGAAAAATGGCCTTGAAGTGGGGTAGAAAACCTTGTCAAAATAGGTTAAAATTCTACTAAGTTAAAAATGGTTTAGTGCCCTTATTCAAAAAAATATAACTTGAGATACAAGCTTCAAATGAGAAAACTTTGTGAATCAAAGTTGTAGATTATGCAACAATCTACAACTTTCATGTTTTGACTTTTGTTTGAATCAAAATGGATCATGGTGAAAAGATGGGGCAAAGTTGGGAAAAAATTAGGGTTTTTCATAACTTAGAAAAATTCTAAGTTATGAAAAATTCCATTTTCAAACCCTAATTTGCAATTTGTGATTTCTTGGTGAACAAGTTTCATGATTTGGCATATTTTGATGAAAAATGAATCTTGACTCTTGATTTTGACCAAAAAGTCAAAGTTTGACTTTTCAGTATACAGTCAAAATTGATCAATTGACTGGGAAATTCAACTGTCAATCTTGTGTACTTGGGATCTTTTGAGTTTGATGAACATGTCAAGATAATTCCATGGGGTCCTTGAGTCCATATATGAGCTTAGTTTGCCATTGGCTAGGTCAAACAGTCAAAAATTGCCTTTGTACAGTCAAAACCCTAAAAATGACCATTTTGCCCTTTTGGTGATCTGATCAAATTTCTTGTGGAATTGTGATCCAAGCTTGATCAAATGGTTCATATGAGTTCATAATGTTGATGTGGATCAAATTTCATGAGATTTGACTGTCAATTGGCCACAGTTGACTTTTTCCCCAATACAGTTGATTTCTAGGTCAACTGTCCAATTGACTGGGCAAAACTTGGAATCAAGACTTGAAACTTGGTATGGATAATCTTGGGAGTCCAATATGAAGCATGAAAGTCATATTGGGCACTTTGGCTCAAAACAACTTTGTGCAAACACAAACCCTAATTTTGAGTCCACAGTGCAAGGGGAGGTCTTGAGCAGATGAAACCCTAACTGAGTCTTGAGCTTCAAGAGCCTTGTGAGGAGAGATCAATGAGAAATGGGAGGGCAAATTTTGGGGTACAACAGTTGCCCCTGTTCAATCTTCTTGAGTCCGAAGAGTTAGATTGGCAGGCTTGCCTTTCGCGACTCGAGGGTAAAAGGAGATTGGACACTAGAGTGCCCGGAAATTTGCATTCGTCAAAGCACTGGATGCGGGAATGGGCTTAGAGATGCCATTTGGAGATGGGCTTAACGATGCCACCTGAGAGAGTGACAGAAACTTGTCGGGGATGGGCTTAAAGATGCCATCTGGAAGGGAATATTAGGAAATTGTCCAAGCTTTGGACCATTTCTGAATTGGGGGGGGGTCCGAACAAGCAATAGGTTGACATCCGTTGTTGGGAGGAACCTGTAAGCTGTTTTCAGAAAGTTGCATCTGAACAAATTGATAGATTAACATCCGTTACTTGGGAAGAATCCATAAACTGTTTTCAGAAGTCTTGAGAAGAATCTGAACAAGCGATAGGTTAACATCCGTTTACTTGGAGAACCCGTGAACTGTTTTCAGAAGTCTTGAAGTTGAATTAGCAATAGAGTCGCATCCGTTGTTGGGAAGCATCCGGAAACTAATTTCAAAGGTCGCATCTGAACAAGCTGATAGATTAACATCCGTTACTTGGGAAGAATCCATAAACTGTTTTCAGAAGTCTTGAGAAGAATCTGAACAAGCGATAGGTTAACATCCGTTTACTTGGAGAACCCGTGAACTGTTTTCAGAAGTCTTGAGAAGAATCTGAACAAGCGATAGGTTAACATCCGTTTACTTGGAGAACCCGTGAACTGTTTTCAGAAGTCTTGAAGATTTGAATGATTTTAGTCTGTCGACTGATCTTACCTAAAAAGGCAAAGAGTTAGTCGTATGCAATGCTATGATGCATGATATAATGTATATTTTGTGTTATGGATGTAAATGGATGTGCATGTAAGCTGGAGAGCTGTCTTGCATAGGATAAATGAATCCAGGACAGCGGAAGATAGAAGTATCCTGATTGCTGCCGGGGAAAATAAGTCCTGGGTTGTTGCCGGGGAACTTGGAGCTTGGGTTGTATACCAATCTTCTGGGGAATTCCCGGAGTCTTCTACTGGGGAGTACCAAACTAGTAGACTTAATGCTGGGGAGACTAGATTGAGAATCTTCAGCCAGGAGAGAAGTACCTCTGGAAATTTCACTGGGGAGCTCAAGATTTTTCTTCCTAAAAACTCTGTGGGGAGAAGGTTTAAAAGTCTGATTCTGCTGGGGATTGTCCATTTGAAGCTTTTGATCTGCTGGAGGTACTGAAGATTAAACTCTGAGGGAAAATGATTTCTGGAAGATTCTCTGGCTGGGGATTTTGCAAAGATAACCTCCTCCGGGGAATTTTGATGAACTCCGCCGGGGATGGGAAGAATTTTGGCGAGCGCGATCTTACCTGGTTGTTAGCTGAGGATAACCCAGTTATAAGCCTCTGTGAGGAATAACTTTGAATAAAACCCGGGAGGGGCGTCCGTACTCTGCGGGGAATACCTTTCAGAACCTTACTGGGGACAAGCTTCGAGGGTCTGCTGGAGAGAGACCTCAGGGTTTGCCAGGGATGTGGATTACAGGTCTTGAGGGATTTCCTTTGAAAAGGTGTCAAAATATCCATCTGTACTTTCATCCTATCAGTAATCCTTTTCTTAGGTTTTAATTAGGAATTGATCATGTTTCAAATGCATATGCCTATTTAACAAGACATTGGACGTTTCTCAAAATAAAGCGAATAGCGAAAGAAAAAGAAAAAGGGAAATGACACAAATTTTGGGAAGAGTATTTGTATTGATTTTCTTTGAGTATATTTGTACAAAGGAAACAATCATCCTAGTAAGAGGATCTTGCCGTGAATATTTGAAAAATTTATACAAAATAAAGATGGCTATGTGAAATAATTCCATGGGATTCCGTTCTGCTGTAGCTTTCACAACTCTGAACCTCTGTCCATTCAATGCTTCGTTTGACGATGGCTGGATTGATCAAACCTGGAACCGGTTGATGAAGAGACTGTCTTTGAAGTGATCCGACGAGACATAGTCATACGCTTTAATTCCCTAACTTTTGCCTGAATCGCCCTTTCGGGTTTTCGATCCACCGGGAAACCCCTTTTTGCCCAAGCCGCCCTTTCGGGTTTTCGACTTGCCGGGTGTACAGATTTTTTTGTTTTTATCCCTAACTTTTGCCTGAACCGCCCTTTCGGGTTTTCGGTTCACCGGGATGCCCATTTTTGCCCAAGCCGCCCTTTCGGGTTTTCGACTTGTCGGGTTACTTTATGCGTAGTATCTTTTGACTATGTCTGCGTTCGCAGGGTGTGGCAAATCGTCACCGTCCATGGTGGTCAGAATCATTGCACCACCAGAAAATATACTCTTGATCACAAATGGTCCTTCATATGTAGGAGTCCATTTGCCCCTGGGATCACTTTGCGGTAAGATAATCCGTTTGACTACTAGATCTCCGACTTGATACACTTGGCGCCTAACTTTCTTGTTGAAAGCCTTGATCATCCGTTTTTGATATGTCTGACCATGGCATATAGCAGCAAGTCGCTTTTCGTCGATCAGATTGAGTTGATCAAGTCGGGTCTGCATCCAATCATCTTCATTCAAACCTGCATCTTTCATGATCCTTAGAGAAGGGATCTGAACTTCCATAGGCAAAACAGCCTCCATGCCATAAACCAGAGAAAATGGGGTTGCCCCAGTTGAAGTACGTGCCGTCGTGCGGTATCCATGCAGAGCAAACGGTAACATCTCATGCCAGTCTTTGTAAGTGACTGTCATTTTCTGAATAATCTTTTTAATGTTTTTGTTCGCAGCTTCAACAGCACCGTTCATCTTCGGCCGATAGGGAGATGAATTGTGATGATAAATCTTGAACTGTTCGCATAATGCAGTGATCATCGTATTATTCAGATTTGTACCGTTGTCCGTGATGATCCTGTCTGGAACACCATACCGACATATGAGGTTATGTTTGATAAAGCGGGCAACCACATTTTTGGTGACAGAGGCGAAGGAAGCTGCTTCGACCCATTTAGTGAAGTAGTCAATGGCAACCAGGATGAAGCGATGTCCGTTGGAAGCCGTGGGCTTGATCTCTCCAATCATATCAATGCCCCACATTGCAAAGGGCCACGGAGCAGTCAGGACGTTGAGGGGAACCGGAGGGATATGAACTTTGTCAGCATAGACTTGACACTTGTGACAAGTACGGGAATGCTGATGGCAGTCAGCCTCCATGGTAGACCAGTAATAGCCTGCCCTTAGGATCTTCTTAGCCATTGTATGCCCGCTCAAGTGAGTGCCAAATGGTCCGCTGTGTATGTCGGTCATAATCAACTCTGCTTCAGCTTTATCCACACACCGGAGTAATATGCAATCATGGCTTCGTTTGTAAAGGATGCCGTTGCTCAGGAAGAATTTAGCAGCGAATTTCCTTAAGAACTTCTTGTCATTCACGGAAGCCCCTTCAGGATAATCTTGGGTCTCGAGATACCTTTTGATTTCATGGAACCAAGGTTGTTCCACTACTTCTTCGATATTAATCTCGTGACAATGCGCCGGTTCATCCATTCGCTCGATGGTGATTTGGGGAGCCTCGTTATCCCAGTTGAGTTTAAACATGGAGGACATTGTGGCTAGAGCATCTGCTAGCTGATTCTCTTCTCGCGGGAAGTGCTCGAAGGTAATTTGCTCGAAATGAGGCAACAATGTCAGAACATGTTCTTTGTATGGAATAAGATTGGGATGTTTGGTATCCCAATCTCCTTTGATCTGGCTGATGACCAAAGCCGAATCCCCGAATACGACCAAAGATTTGATCCCCAAGTCTATAGCAGCCTTGAGACCAAAGATGCAGGCTTCATACTCAGCCATGTTGTTTGTGCAGCTGAAGCAAAGTCGGGCTGTGAAAGGAGTGTGACAACCTTCCGGAGAAATGAGTACTGCGCCAATACCATTTCCAAGTGCATTTGAAGCACCATCAAAGTACAGGGTCCATCGGGATCCCTTTTCGGGTCCGTCATACGGTCCGTCACTTTCAATGTTGTCCAAATTCATGATGTCCTCGTCTGGGAAGTCAAATCTCATGGGTTGATAGTCTTCAATGGCCTGATGAGCCAGATGGTCAGCTAATACACTCCCTTTTATAGCTTTTTGGGTGGTGTACTGGATGTCATACTCAGTTAAGATCATTTGCCATCTAGCTATCCTTCCAGATAATGCGGGCTTTTCGAAGATATATTTGATAGGATCCATTTTGGATATCAACAAGGTAGTATGAGTCAGCATATACTGTCTTAGTCGGCGAGCAGCCCATACCAAAGCGCAGCAAGTTTTCTCGAGCAGTGAGTAGCGAGTCTCACAGTCGGTAAACTTTTTGCTAAGGTAATAAATAGCATGCTCTTTTCGACCAGACTCGTCATGCTGGCCCAGAACACACCCCATTGAATTATCCAAGACGGTCAAATACATGATCAAAGGTCTTCCTTCGACGGGTGGCATCAGAATAGGAGGTTCTAGCAAATATTCCTTGATTCTATCAAAAGCAGCTTGACAATCGTCGTTCCATTCCACTACCTGATCTTTCTTCAAGAGTTTGAAAATTGGCTCACAGGTAGAGGTCAGATGTGAGATGAACCTGGCAATATAATTTATGCGCCCCAAGAAACCTCTAACTTCCTTTTCAGTACGGGGAGCAGGCATATCTTGTATTGCCTTTACTTTCGCCGGGTCGACTTCAATGCCTTTGTTGCTTACAATGAATCCCAGGAGTTTACCGGACCTAACTCCAAAAGTGCATTTGCTTGGATTCAGCCTTAATTTGTATCCTTTCAATCTGGCAAACAGCTTTTCCAGATGTTCAAGGTGCTCTTCCTCTGTTTGCGACCGAGCTATCATATCGTCTACGTAAACTTCAATCTCATGATGTATCATGTCATGAAATAAAGCTACCATGGCGCGTTGATAAGTTGCCCCGGCGTTCTTTAGCCCGAACGGCATCACTTTGTAACAGAAAGTGCCCCATTGTGTGACAAAAGTTGTTTTCTCCATATCCTCGGGGGCCATTTTGATTTGATTATAGCCCGAGAACCCGTCCATGAAGGAAAACACCTTATGCTGAGCTGTATTGTCGATCAAGATGTCAATATGAGGTAGCGGGAAGTCATCCTTAGGGCTGGCCCTATTCAAATCCCGGTAGTCCACACACATTCTGACTTTGCCATCCTTTTTAGGCACTGGCACAATGTTAGCGACCCATTGAGGATAGGATGTAACAGCCAAAAAGCCAGCATTGAACTGCTTCATTACTTCTGCTTTGATCTTTTCGGACATGTCAGGCCTCATTCGGCGAACCTTTTGCTTGATCGGTGGACAGTCCTCTCTTGTGGGGAGACGGTGAACCACGATATCTGTGTCCAAACCTGGCATGTCTTCATAGGACCAAGCGAAGATTTCAACATACTCATTCAGTAACTGTACCAAGCGTTCCTTAACTTCTGGTTTCAGGTTGGCACCCACTTGCACCTCCTTCCGATTCTCCTCGGTTCCCAAGTTGACAGTTTCCAATGGCTCCTCATGCGGTAAGATGGCTCTTTCCTCTTGTTGCAGAAGTCTGGCTAGTTCCCCTGGTACTTCACAACCTTCGTCATCTTCATACTCGGCTAGATTGACCAGGTCTTCAGAGTTATTGAAAGATACAGCAGAATAGTCACCCATGGAATCCGGAGTGGATAGGTACCTGCATTGGTGAGTGGTGGGTGTGTGTAAGGGATAGCCATCCTTAAACAAAAATGCAAAAGGAAAGGAAATGAACACAAGCAGTTTATCAAATGAAAAACGTCCAATGAATCATTAAACATGGCATATGAATATGAAAAATAGTCAAAACCCTTACAAGTAGACCTACATGCCCCGGGCAAGGCAGGAGGTGAAAAAGATAGTGTACGGATTGTTTAAAAGTAAAATATTACAGACCAAAATAGGAAATATTCGATAGATAAATTACTGAGGAATAAAAGTGATGGGGACAAAGTCTTTTGCCTCCCAATTGCTCAACCCTCCTCCGACAGTTGGATAAACCCAATCTTCAATGTTGCTGTCCTTGTCTTCATCTTCCAAGGCATTGATTCTGTAAGGAGAAATTTTGACTGGCGCCCTCTCAGTCTTTGACCGGCGCATAGCCTTCTGACCGGCAGCTGTGAAACCTAATCCAGACTTGTCGGCTTTATGCGGAAAATCGGGTAGCTGCCCCCACGCTGAGTTCTTCCCTTCTTTTACTGCAGCCCTTGCATCTTCCAGAGATGCCATCCTGGCCATCTGCCTTGGTGTCTCAGCTGTCAATTTCGCCACTGCTATCTCAGGAAACACTTCTTCGAAATGTTGAAACGGTGTCTCAATAAACTCCCCTTCAACTTCCACATACCGGAAAGAATTTAAATGGCTAATCATGTACTCTTCTTCGCCGTGGACAGTAATGATCTTTCCCTTGACAGGGTACTTCAGCATCTGATGCAGGGATGAGGTGACTGCCCCAGCATGGTGTATCCAAGGTCTACCCAGCAGGCAGGAGTATGATGGGCGGATGTCCATTACGTAGAAAGTGGATTTAAACACCTCAGTACCTATCTTGACAGGAATTTCAACTTCTCCATGGACCATTCTTTTCGACCCATCAAAAGCTCTGACGACAATATCACTTGGCTTCAATTCCAATCCTTCGCAATCTAGCCGGTCCAAGGCCTTTTTAGGCAAAACATTCAGTGATGAACCGGTATCAACCAGAACATGTGCAAGGGTGGTTCCGCGACACTCGATTGAAATATGCAACGCATCATTGTGGTTTCGGCCTTTAGGGGTCAGGTCGGCATCAGAAAAGCCTAGCCCATTGTCTGCAGTCAGGCTAGCCACGCAATGTTGAAATTGATCTGCAGAGGTTTCCTGGGGCACATGAGCTGCCTTTAGAAACCTAATCAAAGCTTGAGCGTGCGCTTCTGAGCAAAGTAACAGTGCCAGCATGGAGATCTTGGAGGGGGTTTGCCCCAACTGTTCCACCACATCGTAATCACTTCTCTTGATTATCCTCAAAATCTCGTCCATTTCTTTCTTGGAAGCTTCTGGAATTACCAAAGGTTGAGCCCTCGTCCTGACGGGTTCATCTTGTATTCCCTTTCCTTTATCGGTAATGGTAGGAGAGACAGCACTAGGAATGAAAATTTCTTCAATCAAAGGAGTTCTGGTGGAGAGCTTCACTGGTGCGGGGATGACTTCTTTAGCTGATGAGGGTCCAAAGACTGCTTTTGGAGGAGCAATCTCTGGAGAAAATATCCTCCCACTCCTGGTGATTTTGCTGGTGCCCGCAATATTACTAATGCTGGCTTCTTCATCATCTGAATCTTCTTCAATTATTTCAACTTGCTTGATACCATGGTAGTAGATGTCACCACCATAGTTCCAAGGTATCGACTTCTCGGAGACATAGGGAACAGGCCCCGGCATTGTTATCTTCAAAGGTATAGACTTTGCAGCTGGTGTAATCTTAACTGGCTTTTTGACGGCCTCGGAAAGATTGGCGTGAATGGTTATGATTGAGACATTTTCAACATGAACTGGAACGGCAGGAACTTTCTCGAACAAAATTTGTCGGCTATCCATGAGGCCTTGGATGCCTTTCTTCAATAGCGGACAATCAAACGGCAGAGAGAGGCAACAGTAACAATCTTCCTTACACCCCGGGAAGATCCCGGCCCTCAACAAATTCAACTTAACGGTTAACAGTGGAGTAGTCAGATCACTAACGTCAGCAACATACAGATCCTCTTCAATGGCATTAACATTCCGACCGTGCTTCGGCATAGGTGCAGATATCACATTGGGTTTTTCTGGAGCGTCAAACTCTACTTCCTTAGCCTCTATCAGGTCCTGAATCTTATGCTTGAGTGCCCAACAATCATTGGTGTCGTGTCCAACACTGTCTGAATGATAGGCGCACTTAGCATTGGCATGATAATGCGGGGAAGACGTATTCACATTCTTTGGCGCTTCCTTGATAGTGGCAAGATTTAATTTCAACAGATGGGGAAGCACCTGTGCTGGAGTCATATTAATACGGGTGAATTGCCGGTGTGGCCTTTCTACCCGTTGCTGATTTGGTCTGGTCTGGTTATAGCGAGGCTGCTCACTTGGAGTGTTTTGAATCATTACGGCCCCCACAGTCGGCCGACGCTCCACCTTCCCCGCTCTTTTCTGAGAATATACCATAGCTGTCTCCTTCTTAAAAGGTTTCTTCTCAGCATTTGCAGTAACACCCTTTTGAATTTTTCCTGACTTGATGCCAGCCTCAATTCTCTCGCCTGTTAAGATCAAATCAGTAAACCCCGCGGAAGAGTTACCAATCAAATGATTGAAAAATGGCCCAGATAGGGTCCCAAGAAACATATCAACGAGTTCACGATCGGTTAAAGGAGGCTGCACCCTGCCGGCCAAATCCCTCCACTTCTGTGCATATTCTTTGAATCCCTCACTTGTTCCTAGTGACATACCCTGAAGTTGGGTACGAGTAGGAGCAAGATCGGAATTAAACTGGTATTGTTTGTAGAAAGCGGTGGCCAAATCTTCCCAACTTCTAACACTGGTTCCTTCTAACTGATAAAACCATTCCAGCTGAGCTCCCGACAGACTGTCTTGAAAGAAGTGGATCCAGAGGTTTTTATCTGCCGTATAGGGTTGAATTTTTCTCACATAAGACCTGAGATGCATTTTGGGACAGGATAGCCCGTCGTACCTCACAAACACTGGTACTTTGAACTTTGGTGGAATCACAATTCCGGCGACCAAGCCCATGTCCTCAAAATCCAAACCCGGTGCCCTTTGCAATTCCATGGCAGCCAATCTGTCTTCTAAACTTTTGTACTTGTCATCAGCTGGAGGATACTGCTGGTCGGAATAATCTTCCTCCTCTTCAATTTCTTCCTCTTCCGCATCAGACTCGGAAGGCACCACAACTTGATCCCTTTTACTAGTCCCTTCATCAGAAGTGGGAGGAAAATCGAGCACTCTCCGAGCTTCTCCGTTGAATCTTCTCCCCAAAGTGGCCACTCCAACCCTCTTCTTCTTCTTCTTCACTGGGTCCTTATTTTCCAGTTGAGTCTTGATATCTTCTTGACTCTTGACCAAGGTCATCAAGAGTTGCTGGAACTGTGCGTTCTGAGCCTGTAGGTCTTTGACTGTTTGTTCGAGATCCATCCTACTGAAATAAACAGCAGATAGATAAGGAACCCTGGAGTGAGACCTGCTTATGCACATGATGAATGGTATGCTTATGCAATGCATTCAAGGGTTTAGAACATTCAAAATTGTTTCAGACAAAGAAGAACGCACGTCATATTAATAAGAAGAAATTTGTTAGTACATAAATGCCCCATGGGCCAAATATTACAAAATAAACTTCTCAAGGCAGAAAGACATTGCGCATCCTCTTTGGTGCGATGTAGGTATTGAGGGCCTCTTGCTCGTGGAGTCGGCGGGTAAGCTCTAGAACCTTTTTTTCACTGGCGTAATAGCTAGTTTCAAAAGTGTTCCGTTCCTCCTTGAGCTGAATCCAACTTTTCTGCATTTCCTCCCACGACGTAGGCATGTCGGGATGTAGGATGGTGTAGGGAATCTCTCCTTCCTTAACAGGCTCTTTAATCACCGGGAAAACATGAGGATAAGGCATTATAAGACTTTGGGCTCGGGCTCGTACCCACTTGAGATAGGGCTCAAGAGGGATGGAGTTCTTGTGTCCCAGAGTCTTACTATCAACTTTGTTGAGTCTTCCCCAAGCTCTGATGAACCTTTGACGAAGTCCTTGCGCATCGTTGTCGAAGTCAAAAACTAAGCCAGGAATCAACATGTCATGAGGGCCATCCCTCCGTGCGTATCCAAATTGTCTCAAAGCTAGGCAAGGGTTGTAGGTGATACCTCCTCTAATTCCAAGTAAAGGAACATTAGGAAATTCTCCGCAGCGATCGACGATGATGACATTTTCTCTGGACCGAGAACACCAATGCACATCAGAATGAGTGAGAGTCATCAATCGTTGGGACCACCTTATACCTTGATCATTCTTCAAGACAGATTGTGGAAGGTGCGAAATAAACCACCTTGCGAGGATAGGAGTACAGCACATGAGAACACCCCTCTTTCTCATTGTTCGTGTGTAAAATGAGTGAAGAATGTCCCCAAGTAATGTTGGTATCGGGTTTCTGGACAAGAAGATTTTGACGGCGTTGACATCTATCAATTGGTCAGAGTTTGGAAACAGAACCAACCCATAGATCAGGAGTGCCACAATTTCTTCAAAGGCTTGAAGATCCAATGAGTTCCAACATTCTTGTGCCTTTTCAAGTAAGAATTTTGCCAAGAATCCTTTGACGCCGCTTCTGGTTTCCCAATGCCCCTTGATTTCAGATGGTTGTAGATGTAGTGCTCGAGCAACATCTTCAGGCTTTGGTTCCTTCTCCGTACCGTTGAAGGGTAGTTGATTAAGGATAGGGATTCTTAGGAGTTGAGAAAACTCCTCCAAAGTGGGTACCAACTGATAATCAGGGAAAGTGAAGCAATGGTGAAGAGGGTCAAAGAACTGGAATAGCACTTTCATCATGTCTTCTTCAATGTTGGTGTTGACTAGGCTGAGCAATCTACCATGTCTTTCACTGAAGGATGAATTTTCCGGAATTCTTGAAGTGATCTCCTTGAGTTGAGGAGAGATTCTCACGAGGTTGACTTGAATGGTATTTCTGCGAGATATTTCCATGACCTACAAAACAGGAACAATGATGAAGATCCAAACCCCTGAAATGGTTAGTAAATGCATATGATGTTTCATGATGTTTATGATGTATGCACAAAACATATGTACAAGCAAATCACACCAAACCCTAGTTTCAGGCTTGCATGGGGTTCCATAGGTAAGTACCCTCTTGAGTGTAGTTGGCTTAAAACCTGTCCTATAAATAGTAACCGGGTTCTAAGGAGCTCAATATCACTGGATTGTTTTCATTGTTCATTGTTTTGGTTTAGCCACTTAACTAGCGACCAAAATATTCCAAGAAAACAACCCTCAATGAGTGTAGTATCGAGTATCTACCAACTTCGGACTGCACCAAAGCCGGTCATCTCACTACTCCTAATAAAAGGCCAAGATGGTTAAGTAAGGTTCTAGGTCATTAGTGCTTAGTGACATCACTCAGCGGCCCCGTACTCTCCTTGATTGAACTCAAGGGTTACCGGTACTCACAAATATGTCGCACTAATATAGCTATTGCTTAGACCGTGTCGGTATACCCCGCACAGTTTCCACAACGTATTGCTATCTATGAATGTTTCCCAAAATCCGGGTGGAGGATTGTAAACCCAAACAATGGAGCCAAAGAATAAAGCAAACAAATCAAACAATTAGTCATGCAAGAGGGTGATCTAAGCCCTAAGGTTACTCCACTTAAACTATGTCCCCAGCAGAGTCGCCAGTTCTGTGATACGGTGGGAGAACTGACTTGTGTTTTGCGTTTGTTTTCGCAAATGTTTCGGTTGAGCAAGAGTCGCCACCGACTTTTTATTTTATCCTAAGGAAAGGTTTAAAAAGCACAGCAAAAAACCTTTGAGATTTTTCTTGGGTTCGGGGAGTAGATTATAGAAGGGGAAGGTATTAGCACCCCTTCTATCCATGGTTATCCATGGGCTCTTAGGTACTTGCTTAGATCAACTTGCCTTGGTTTTCAATTGTTTGAAATGGTGCTTTGTGTGTGTGGTTTTGAAAATGTTTTGAAAAGATGCCTTGTATTAGGCTAACCTTGTAACAATTCTTTACTCGAATGTTTTACAAAAGGTGTTTTATCTTTTAAAAAAGATGTTTCAAGGGTTTGAAAAGTTGGTTTTGAAAGTGTTTGTGAAGTGGGTTTTGAGATTAGGCAAGTGTTTTCTTGGAAAGTTAGCAAGTACTTAAGAGTTTATCTACCCTAAAAATTTCCTCAAAGATTTTTATTATGTTTTAAACCTTTTGACAATTTTGTTCCACCATTGCATTTGGTGGACAATCTTGTCTTAGGAGATGAAAAGGGACAGGCGCGGGTCATCGTATGGACCATAATTGCAACGGCGTTAAATATCTTTGGGCAATTCTCTTTAAGGGACTTTGATCATTTGTTTTTGTTTGTTTTGAAAAGTTTTATCGAGGGACTATGATCATTCAAATTATTTGCTTTGCCCAAAGAAATTCAACATACAACATGGCCCAATTATTTGAAGGCAACAAAGTGGAATACCCTAGGGGTGTAAGTGTGAGAAGTGTTGTTTATTTTCATGCTCATTTATCTTGTATTAGGTCAAACTATTTTTTATCGTTTTTTCGCATGCAAACCCTAATTCTAACATGGCATAATTAGAAAGCGTATAAAGTGCGAAATTTAAATTCCTACACTATTACAACATAATAATATAGGGAGGGGGGTACAAATTTACAAATGGGGGATATTAGACAAGAATTTAAATCTAAATTATTACATCATTTTTGAATATTTGCAAGGTAAGTAAATTGCACAATTAAATAGAAACTAAATAAATATGCAAAATGCAAAAAGAAAGTTTTTATATGTATGAAAAAATATTATTTATGCAAAGATAAAAATAAGAAAATAAAAAGATATTATTTTTGAGTATTTTCATATTTAGGGCAAAACCCTAGTTTTAATCAAAATGTATGTTAATTAATTAATCCACATAATATTTATTATTTACATACAAGAATAAAATAAAATATGGTACATTTGAACAAAGGTCATTTTTTGTATTAAATATTAAAATAAAATATATACATTTTTTGGCATTTTTATTCTAAGTATAATAATATATATATATATATATGTATATTTATATTATAAATATGTATTATATACAAAATAAGTATTTACTTAATATTTTAATAAAATAAATAAATAAATAAAAAGTATTTTTTATGTGAAATATTTTCAGAAGGTAAATAAAAATAAAAATGCAAATAGAAGTATTTTTTACATATTTTCTATTTATAACAATATATATCTATTTATATACAAATCAAAAAGAAAATTAAATAAAAACCAAATAAAATCAAAAAATGATGAGAAAAATATTTTCAAAATTTTAACATGCTGAGAAAAAATAAATGAATCAAATAAAAAAAGAAAATGTCAAAAATCATTAAAAATAAAGCAAATGGGCTTGGGGGTGCAAAACAGAAAAGATGGTGTGAATAAGAAAAAATGCTCAGGCCCAGCCCAAACCACTTCTTCTTCAACCTCTGAATCACAAAACGCGCGCCTGCAAGCTTGTGTTTGAAATCCTGATTCTTTGATTTTTTCAGCAAACTCCCAACACAAAAAATGTTAAGCATGAAGAGACGATTTTATACATATAAAGAACATGAACTATCTCTCTAAGATGAGGGAGAATTTCTCTCCCCCTCTTTTCTGACCTAACTTTTCTACCATTTTCAGAACTCAAATTCTCTCTACTCAGACAAAAGAAATGAAAAGTAAAGCTATGTACATGTTCAGGGCTATGAGTAGGACCTTGTTTCTTCACAAACTTAAGACTAAATATGCATGATAAGAGAGATACGAATTCAAACTTTTACCTATTCAGTTGGACTTCTATCTGGAGAATGAGGAGCTTTCAGTGCAAGGTGATGATTGGAAAAGCTTCCTTGAGGTCCAGGGATGCTTTTTCAATGCTTACTTTGTCTTGAAACTCCTTGTATCGAGCTGTGGAACTTCAACTGCAAAAGGAAAAATTAAAAATGGTGGAAACTGTTAGAGTGATTACAGGTCAGGTTTTAGGCCATGGTTAGTTTACATATGTTGTATGGAAGGTGTATGAATTGATTTTGGTGAGAATGCTCGAGGGAAATGGGAGTTTGCACTCAAACTGCAGAGGCAACCCTGTTTTTGCAGTTTGAGGATGATTATGGCAATGGGAGTGTTTGAAAGGTCAAGGATTCGTGCAAAAGCTTGGTTGGGATGTACTGAGTGTGTTTGATATCCTTTGTGTTGTGTTTGTAAGCTGAGGTTCAAGTTGTCACAAGTTATGGACCTTTCTTCTTTTCTAAGCAACAAAATGCCACTTGATGTTCTAGGCATGTAGGGGGCCTCCTAATGGGCTGCATAATCTTCTCTTGATCAGAGCAATTTGTCCATAATCTTGTGCCATTCAGATTTAGCTTGTACTTGTTGGATTTCTAATTTGACATAAAGTGAACTTTTGCAAAAATGGATAGTTTACTTTTTCCAAATTGGGATTAATCCTTTAGACAAAGCTTGAACTCAAAGAACTTGGTCTTGGTACAAAGAATATGCATTAAATTTATGAGTGTAACTTGGTTTAGGGACCTGTAATCAAGGGCATGCTGGTTTTGAGAAGTTGCATAATCTTATGAACATGAAAAATGGCCAATTCACAAGTGAGTTTTTGCTATATTGTGAAATTCGATTCTCCCTAACCATGAAGTTGTTTGAGAAGTTCTTGGACATTTTGGAAAGCTTGGAATGTGTACTACAATCCATCTTTGAAATGCAAATTGAAATTCCAAGTGGAAGGGTATGAAAAATGGCCTTGAAGTGGGGTAGAAAACCTTGTCAAAATAGGTTAAAATTCTACTAAGTTAAAAATGGTTTAGTGCCCTTATTCAAAAAAATATAACTTGAGATACAAGCTTCAAATGAGAAAACTTTGTGAATCAAAGTTGTAGATTATGCAACAATCTACAACTTTCATGTTTTGACTTTTGTTTGAATCAAAATGGATCATGGTGAAAAGATGGGGCAAAGTTGGGAAAAAATTAGGGTTTTTCATAACTTAGAAAAATTCTAAGTTATGAAAAATTCCATTTTCAAACCCTAATTTGCAATTTGTGATTTCTTGGTGAACAAGTTTCATGATTTGGCATATTTTGATGAAAAATGAATCTTGACTCTTGATTTTGACCAAAAAGTCAAAGTTTGACTTTTCAGTATACAGTCAAAATTGATCAATTGACTGGGAAATTCAACTGTCAATCTTGTGTACTTGGGATCTTTTGAGTTTGATGAACATGTCAAGATAATTCCATGGGGTCCTTGAGTCCATATATGAGCTTAGTTTGCCATTGGCTAGGTCAAACAGTCAAAAATTGCCTTTGTACAGTCAAAACCCTAAAAATGACCATTTTGCCCTTTTGGTGATCTGATCAAATTTCTTGTGGAATTGTGATCCAAGCTTGATCAAATGGTTCATATGAGTTCATAATGTTGATGTGGATCAAATTTCATGAGATTTGACTGTCAATTGGCCACAGTTGACTTTTTCCCCAATACAGTTGATTTCTAGGTCAACTGTCCAATTGACTGGGCAAAACTTGGAATCAAGACTTGAAACTTGGTATGGATAATCTTGGGAGTCCAATATGAAGCATGAAAGTCATATTGGGCACTTTGGCTCAAAACAACTTTGTGCAAACACAAACCCTAATTTTGAGTCCACAGTGCAAGGGGAGGTCTTGAGCAGATGAAACCCTAACTGAGTCTTGAGCTTCAAGAGCCTTGTGAGGAGAGATCAATGAGAAATGGGAGGGCAAATTTTGGGGTACAACAGGAACCAAAGGAACAAAAGTCTTCTCAAACATAATTTCTTTATTATCCATCAGGCGTTGGACACCTGACTTCAAAAGATGGTAACCGGTAGGTAGAATGGAACACATACGACAATCTTCGTCACAGCCCAGAAATAAATCGGCTAACAGAAGGTTCTTCTTTACAGTCATTAAGGGAGTAACAATGTCTTTCACAGAAATCACAAACGAGTCTTCATCTATAGCATTCACTCCATGCTTGGGCATAGGAGCAGTCACAACATTAGGTCTTTCAGGTGCTTCGAATTTAATCTCCTTCGCATCAATCAAGTCATGTACTTTGTTCTTCAAGACCCAGCAGTTATATGTATCATGCCCCGGGCTATCAGAGTGAAAAGCATATCGGGCATTTGGATCGTGCATCGGTGATGTTGTATTAGGGCTCTTCGGGGCCTCCTTCGGAATCACCAAGTTGGTTTTTAATAACTGTGGCAGAATTTGGGATAAAGTCATGTTGAGCTAAGTGAACTGTCTTCGCGGCCTCTCGGCCCTTGGCTAATTGTTGCGCTGAGGAGCGCCAGTAGGTCTTAATATAACCACTGCATTAACAGCTTGGCGGCGTTCAGGTCTATTACGGCTTTTTGTGCTGTAAACAGCACTCGACTCCTTCTTAAAGGGCTTATTCTTGGTGCTTGACGAAGAACCCTTCTGTATTTTACCAGATTTGATACCAGCCTCAATTCTTTCCCCAGTCATAATCAGCTCTGTAAACCCAGACGACAAACTTCCAATCAGATGGTTGAAATACGGACCAGACAAGGTCCCCAGAAACATATCCACTAGTTCCCTATCGGCCAAG
The DNA here is from genome assembly GCA_948472305.1 of Vicia faba. NCBI lineage: Eukaryota > Viridiplantae > Streptophyta > Magnoliopsida > Fabales > Fabaceae > Vicia > Vicia faba. Next base: position 979,575,777 of record OX451737.1, on the reverse strand, counting down.
GGAGGTTGAACTCTTCCAACAAGGTCCCTCCACTTCTGAGAATAATCTTTTAAACCTTCACCCGCACCCATAGACATACCCTGGAGTTGGGTACGCGTGGGAGCGAGGTCGGCATTGTATTGGTACTTCTTAAAGAAAGCAGCAGCCAAGTTCTCCCAATTGCAGATACTAGCTCCTTCCAGCTGGTAAAACCATTCAAGCTGAGTCCCTGAGAGACTGTCTTGAAAGAAATGGATTCATAGATTCTTGTCAGCGGTGTATGGCTGGATCTTTCTAACATACGACCGAAGATGCAGCTTCGGACAAGAAACTTCGTCGTATTTAGAAAAGGCTAGTGCTTTGAATTTATAGGGGATCACCACCCCAGATGACAAACCTAGGTCACCAAAGTCCAACCCAGGGACTTTATGAATCTCCATGGCACTTAAACGGTCTTCAAGCTGTTTATATCTATCCTCAGCCGGAGGATACTGGTCTTCGTCAAAGTCAGTCTCGTGGTCAGATACCATTGGGCTAGGCACCCTCCTTTCTTCTTGGTTTTCTCCCCCTCCAGATGAGTGGGATAGGTTGACTTCATCTCGCAGCCTGTTTCCAAACCTGTGTCCCATGTTCAAGAGGACCGTCTTCTTCTTTTTCTTCTTCTTATCTTTCAAAATAAGGGTCTTCAGATCTTGCTGACCCTTGGCTAAACTCATGAACAATTCCTGGAACTGGGCGTTTTGAGCCTGTAGCGCCTTGATAGCTTGATCGGTTGATGTTTCGGAAGACATGATGCTGAAATAAATAGCGAAGAAGATAAGAAATCTGTAATGGGTACCTGTGATGAGGTGCATGGAATGAAATGCGTATGATATGATTTCAAAGACTTTGGAGATTCAAATTCGTAAACCAAAAAGAAACACACTTTTATTAGATAAACTTTGAATTCAAATGTTCAACAGATGCCTTTAAGGCGTTACAAAAAGGGAAATACTAAAAAGTAGATCAAAACTAGAAATAATCAAAAGACATTAGCGCTCCCATGGTCGTTTGCCTTTGGTGCTGACATAGTCGTTGAGGGTCTGCTCGTTCTCCAGTTGCCTTGTCAACTTCTGAATCTTCTGCTCTTGCTCGTGATACTTTTCTCTATAAGTATCTCGCTCTTCTCTCAGTTGCATCCACGATCTCTTTAATTCCCCAATGTCAGTAGGCATGTAAGGGTGTAGGATGGTAGGAGGAACCCCCTCTTCATCAGCAACTTCAACAATTATAGGCAAGACAGCTTCGTAGGCCATTCCCAACTTTTGGGCATGGATTCGAACCCATCGGAGATATGGTTCCATTGGTAGAGAAGTCTTTGCACCCAGCTCATGTGGATCAGACATGTGTACCCTATCCCAAGCTCTTATGAATCTGCAGCGTTGCTCGTCACTATCCCCTTGGAAATCAAAGACAATACTTGGCATTAGTAACTCATGAGGTCCTTCCCTCCTAGCTCTCCCAAACTGACGTAAGGCCAAACACAGATTATAAGTGATTCATCCATGGCTTCCTAGAAGTGGAACATTGGGGTACTTCCCACAGCGATCAATAATAGCCACATCTTCCATACCCTTAATAGTCCAAATGATGTCATTATGAGAGAGAGACATAACCCTGTAGGCCCAACCCATGCCTTCCTTGTTCTTCAAAACTGATTTGGGGAGGTGAGAAATAAACCACCTCACCAGCAATGGTGCACAACTCATAAGGGTTCCCCGCTTCCGAGCAGTACGGGCATAAAGAGAGTGAAGAATGTCACCCAAGAGAGTGGGTACAGGATTACCGGATATGAAACTCTTCACAGCATTCACGTTGACGAAAGAATCCGAGTTAGGAAACAACACCAAACCATATATGAGAAGAGCCAGAATGTCTTCAAATGCCTGGAAGTCTAGGTTGTCCCATAACTGATTAGCCTTACCAACCAAGAATTTAGTCAGGAAGCCTTTTGTCCCACTTCTAGTCTCCTAATTAGACATTACCTCAGCCTTTGTTAGATGGAGGGCTGAAGCAATCTCTTCTGGCCTAAGAACTTTCTCCCAACCTGTGAACGGGGTCTGTTCCAGAATAGAGATACCAAGCAGATCATAGAACTCTTCCAAGGTAGGGACCAACTGGTAGTCCGTAAAAGTAAAGCAATGGTACAGTGGATCAAAGAACTGGACTAGGACACTCATCATTTGTTCATCCATCTTGGAGGTGACTAAACCAAGAAGGTTCCCATGTCTTCTGATAAAGGAGGTAGTATCTGAAACCTTTGCAACCAATTCCTTAAGCTGAGTAGGAATCTGGACAAAGTTGATCCGAATGGTGTTTCTTCGCATGGGTGCCATGACCTATAAAACAAAACAAAGATGAATCCCTCCTATCTTTGAAATAGGTTAGTCCAATGCAGAATGCATGCAATGTCATGATGTCATGATGTCATGATAGAAAACACAACACAAGTATCCACAAATAGAAAACATGGTAAGGGCAAACAAGTCACACAGATAGCCCTTAGATTTTAGGTTGGCAAGGAGCTTAGGTACTACCCTCTTTCAGTTCAGTTGGTTCAAACCTGTCCTAAAAATAGTAACCGGGTTCTAGAGGATCTCAATATCACTAACTACCCTCGATCGGTCATAATTCCAGTTTAGCAACCGTTTCTTGCGGCTGGAATCATCGCGAGAGTTTAGTCTCAATGAGTGTAGCATACTGCTACTGTTCTATGGCCAAGTTGGTCAATTTAAAGGTTCTAAGGTCAGTTGGTGCTTAATGACCCCTTAGCAGACCCATATTCTCCTCGTTGTTCCACAAGGGATATCGGTACATACTAAAGTGCCACACCAACGTAGCTACTGCTTCAAACGTATCGGTCTATGCTGTACAGTTCCCTCACAGTTTATTGCTACTTACCTAAAGGTATCCCCCATATCCGGGTTAGGATCTATAGTAAATCCAATTCAACCCACAAAGATAAAGCATACAAGTCAGGCAATTAAAAACATTATGAACTATTCCTAAGGTACACCCACTTGAAAATAGTTCCCCAGCAAAGTCGTCAGTTCTGTGATACGGTGGGAAGAACTGGCTGTTTTTTGGAATGCTGGTTTGCATTTTGCGTTTTGTATTCGCAAAATGTCACGGTAAGCAAGAGTCGCCACCGAATTTTATTTTATCCAACAAGGAAAGGAAAAAGCACAGAAAAATTCCTTTTTCGAGATGTTTCTCGGGTTCGGGGGGTAGATTATAGAAAGGGAAGGTGTTAGCACCCTTTCTATCAGTGGTTATCCACGGGCTCTTAGGTACTTGCTCATATTGTTTTCAAAATGGTTTTCTTTGTGCTTGTGGGTTTGAAAAAAGTTTTTGTTTTGAAACTACGATTTAACTCTTGCTTCTGTCCTCAAGAGCGTATGAAGTGTTTTTGAAAACTTTGTTCGAAAAGTGTAAGTGTGAAGAGTTTTTTTTGTTTTTGAAAGAGCAAGTATCTAAGAACCATCTACCTACTCAAAAAAGGAATCGCTATATGCTAATGTCCTTTAGACAATGTTATCCCACTATTAATGAGTGGGTAGCACCGTCGTTGGAGTTTGAGGGTCAATTCGAATTAGGGACTTACGGTCACTAAAGCAATGTTAGGACGCCTTAGTGGTAACCCTAATGTCTTAGATCATTTGTTTGAGGCAACAATATCCGAGGCAACAATTTCGAGGTGACTATGATCTTTTAGACAAGAGGACGACCTCTAAAACGACCTATACTCAATGACCGCGTACGAAGGCAACCAAGTGGGATGTACCCTAAGAGTGCGCATGTGCGAGTGTGTCGTTTTCAGTTATTTTTATCTTTGTACAAGTTAAAGGTGATCTAATTTGATTTTAAAATTAAGCATTCACTCTTGTCATGCAAACCCTATTATCAAACATCTAGCAGTTATATAATTTGCGGAATTAAAATGCGGAAATTTAACTAACTATTACAAGGCGTCGGGTATTTACATCGCCAAAGACAAACCCTTTGAAAAATAAAATAAAGCGAATAAAAATAATTAAATGTCCTATTAACTATTACAATCTGGAAGCAAGTACATTATTGGATAAAAAAAGTAACGCGTGCGGAAAATTAAATCGAGCGCATGGTTAGGGTTTTGACCCTTGTGATTAAAGAAAATATCTTTTTGTTGTTTTTTAATTTTAAGAAAGAAATTAAACCTAAATTAATTACTAAATTAAATTAAATTAATTAATGAAAAAAAATATTATTTTTTTGAGTTTTTAATTATTTAGGAAAGAAATTATGATAATTAAATTCATGGTTAAAACTAATTAAATCTACTTAATTTTATTTTTTTTACAAAAGGAATTAAAGTTTTTCTAATTAAAACCTAATTGATTAATAAATTTATTAAGTAAAAATAAAGTTTAAAATTTAATTAAATATAAAATATTTTTGTGATTTTACTAAAAAAGGAAATTTTGATTGGTTAGAAATTAAACAAAAATAATAAATTCAAATAATAAAACAAAATAAATAAATAGAAGAAAGGAGGGGTTTGGGCCTGAATTTGGGAGTATGAGTAGCAATCTGTAGGCCCAAAAACGCTGGCCTTTGTGGACTTTGCAGATCTAGTGCGCATGCATTGACTAACGCCTTGGTAGTCCCTCAATCCATAGCCATCAGATCTGGCCATTGGCCATCTGTCTCTTGGATGTATGAAGGTGCATGGTGAGCTGCAGGCCAACACACGCATTGGAACACCTGAAAGACAAAATTAATAAGAAATTGGGGGACCTGGGATTCGAACCCAGGTCCTGAAGGATGATACACGCTTGCCTTGCCACTACACCATCTTGTTTTGTTTGTTAATATAATGAAAAGAGTATATTATATAATAAAACAAGTCAATGGCCAGAAAAAACAAAAGTAACACGCGCGCGGTATTTGAAAGAGCCAATGGGCAGGGGACACCTCATCATCCCTGTCCTGAAACCTGTAAAAGATTACCTGCGGATTTGAATGCGCAGCTAAAAACGCAAGCCTATCCTAAAATCTTCTCTAGGCCATATAAATCCATTCCAGGAACATGGTTGGGTTCGTTATGGCCTCCTGATCAAAGCTATGCCCTTCTTGTGGATCAATTATCCCGGAAATAGAAAACTCAAAAAACGCTTCCAAGAACCCTAGCTATGGCGTTTTGCATTACAGGTTAGATAAACGAAATTAAATGATGCCAAAAGTTTACAAATGATGTGAGGATTACAAATATGCAGTTATTTCATTCAATGGATGCAAGAATGATGAGTTTCGTTTTCAAGAACAGAGCTGGGTTTCGTGACACTTACACTGCATTTGGACGTCTGGAAAAGCTTGCTTTGGATTAGTTTAGCTTGAGTGAATGCCCAGGAAGCGATTGGGACAGGTCTTGGCCTCTGAAAATGCCTCCAACTATGATTTCGATCTCAAGCTTTTTTGTGAATTTTTCAAATCTTGTTCTGCCTCTCTATGCACTTGCCAACCCTTGTTTCGTACCCTCTGGCTTCCTTATGTAACATGCTTTGCATTAGGGTAGAAATCATGGACTGAATCCCTCTAAATCAATGCACATGAATATGATTTGATTCTCATTTACCAACTTGCCAATTTTAATTTGATTCAATCTTTTTGCACATGATTTGCCTTGGTCCGAGTTTGGAGATATGCTAGCTGTCCATTGAAGCCTACAATCAATAAAAAATCTTTGGTTATCAATTTTTTGATTTTATATAATTTAATTTGATTTAAAATGAATAAATTCAAATAAAAATCAAATTAAATAATAAAAATGATATATGGACACATGGCTGAAGCTAGGGAACGTGGAAAATGATGCAAACTCAAATCAAGTGGAAAAGAATGGGCCCATTTGACAAAATTTGAAGTTTTGGGGATAGTTGACTTTTGGCAATTTTGCAAAAAAGTTCAACTTCAACAATGCATAACTTCTTCAATTTTGAACTTTTGGAGGTGTTCTTGGACTTGTTAGAAAGCTTTTGATGTCCTCTAACTAACCCTTTTGGTATCATATCATTTTTATGTTCCATGCTCAAGTTATAAGCTTTGTCAAAAAAGGTGTTTTTGTTGACTTTCAAAAATGACCTATAATGTCCAAATTTATAACTTGTTGTGACTGCATTTTATGATCTTGGGATATGAAGATGGATTTTAATAAATTGCATCCTCTTCAAAATTATCTTTGGATGGGTCATGTCTCATAAAGAATGAGAAAGTTATGCTCGGTCAAAGTTGAGTTGACTTTTCCTGTAAAACCCTGATTTAGCAATTTTTGTATCTTGAGGAATTTTGAGCAATCCTTGATGAATAATGATCAACCCTTGATCAAATGATGAAATATCCTTCAAAATGAGAATGTTGACAAAAAATATTGAAGTTTGACTGTATTTGGGTCACAGTTGACTTTTGCCCTAACATAGTCGATTTTTGGACTTTTGAGCAATTGACTGAGCAAACTTCCTCTGCAAGGCTTGAAATTTGACGTGGATGATCTTGAGAACATATTAGGACATTGGGGAGCGCTTGAGGTCATTTGGACTCAAAGATATTGATGCAACACAAAACCCTAATTTGGGGTAGACTGCCTTAGGAGTTAGCTTATCTGACTAACTTTTGAGCAACCTTGAGCCACTTGGAGATTTTTCTTGCAATATCTTGAGGAATATGGGAGGGCAAATTTTGGGGTACAACACCTATTATCCAGGCTCTCACCCTGAAGTAACCCTACAATCCAGGTTCCTTCTCACAACCCTATTATCCAGGCTCTCACCCCGAAGTAACCCTACTATCCAGGTTCCTTCTCACAACCCTACTATCTAGGCTCTCATCCTGAAGTAACCCTACTATCCATATTCCTTCTCAGAGCCCTACTATCCAGGCTCTCACCCTGAAGTAACCCTACTATCCAGGTTCCTTCTCAAAGCCCTACTATCCAGGCTCTCATCCCGAAGTAACCCTACTATCCAGGTTCCTTCTCACAGCCCTACTATCCAGGCTCTCATCCCGAAGTAACCCTACTATCCAGATTCCTTCTCACATCCCTACTATCCAGGCTCTCATCCCGAAGTAACCCTACTATCCAGGTTCCTTCTCACATCCCTACTATCCAGGGCATGATTCCTGACCGTCCTGTACATTTGGTGTATGTTTATCTGGCTTGTGTTGCATTTTCAGTTATTGCAGGTTTGTAACCACGCACAAGAACTGTCACTATAGCTTATAGTGACGAATCCATCCATAGGTAAAAGCCTAAAATCAAAAACAACACTTCTGGGAAGAAGATAAAGGCGTGGCAGCGTCCCACTGGTCCATTTGAAATCCGTGCGTTTTCTTAGGCCAAACACTCTGTTTGCATTATATTTATTTTATTTGATTAAGTATATGACTAACCAACTAGCGCAGATGGTAAGGGAATAAGATATGTGAGAGGGAGGACCTGGCTTCAATCCCAGGTCCAAACCTTTTGCATTTTCTGAAATTAAAATCCCAAATCCAGTGCATGCCATGTGCTGAAGACCACCACGCGCCCTTAGATCTCACCCCTTGGATTCATCGCCATGCAGATCCCACGCCCCAGATTTGAACATCCACGATAGACCATCAAAAGGCAAGCACACTAGATCGGGTGCATGTTTGGGCTCAGTATAATGGGCCTGGACAAAAATTCCAAAACACACCCCCCTAGGTGCTTGGACAGGCCCAATTCCTTACTCTTTTTATTTTAATTCTTTTTTTTCTTTTGCTTATTAATTATATCTTTTTCTAAATAACTCAAAAAAATCATTTTTTTCATTTAATCAAAAATCACCAAAATACATCAAAAATATTTATTTCATAAAAAATATTTTGTTAATTAATTAGTTTAATTAAATTAGGGTAATTAATTTTTTTTCTTATTATAATTAAAATAATTAGATTTAGGGTTTAATTCTATACTTAACCAAAATTTTCCTTAAAAATAAATATTTTCGCAATTTTGATTTCTAGGCCGGCTAATCATTTCTCGCATTTAATTTAATGCGCGATTTTAATTTTCTTTTTTTATTATTATTTGTAAATGATCCGAGTTTGTAATAGATTTAAATAGGGTTTTAAATTCCGTATTTTTATTTTCAGTACAAAATAATTATGTACCTGTAAAAGCTTTGTAATATCTAGGACTTTAAACTTCCCGCACTTTTAATTTCTGCAAACTATAGACTGCTTAGATGTATGTTAATAGGATTGTATGGAAAGACAAACTGAAAATTAATACAGTAGAAAACCCTAATTTTTCAAAGATAATTAACTTAAAAATTCACTCGCACATGCTCACTCCTAAGGTTTACTCCAGTCCGGTTGCCATCGGTAAACGATCATGAAGTATGGGGTTTGTTAGTGGTTGTCCTCTAGCCCCGAAAGATCTAAAATGACCCATTAGGATGTTGCCTCGGAAAAAGATCTTTAAGGCTTTAGGATGATTACTAACATTTCCTAACATTGCTTTTGTGATCGTACATGTCCCTTCGAATGTCCCTAAAAAACTCCAACGACGATGCTACCTATTTCTCAATAATGGGATAGCATTGTTTAAAAGGAAAACGAACAGAAGTTTTTCGAGTAGGTAGATTAGTTCCTAGGTACTTGCTCAAACAAACAAACTTTTTCACACAAACACTTTCCTAAACAAAGTTTTCAAAAACAACTTTGTAACACTCTTAAGGACAGAAACAAGGGTTAAAACGAAGTAAAACAAAACTTTTCAAAACACACACACAAGCAATTTCAAAATGAGCAAGTACCTAAGAGCCCGTGGAAAACCACAGATAGAAAGGGTTCTAACACCTTCCCTTTCTATAATCTACCCCCCCCCCCCCCCCCCCCCGGTACTCAGAAACATTCTCGAAAAAGGTTTTTTCTATTCTTTTTCCTTTTCCTTTAATTGGATAAAATAAAAGTCGGTGGCGACTCTTGCTTACCGCGAAATTTGCGAATACAAAATACAAACCAGTATTAACAATCGGTTCTGCCACTGTATCACACATACAAAATTGGAGTAAGATTAAATTGTCGTTTAGGCTGTTTTGGCCTCTGCTGACGGACTTTTCCCTTTGGGTCCTCTTGGGAAATGACAACTGATTGCAGATAGGAAGATCCTAGAACACAAGGCAGTGGAGGAGATACTCCCTGACTTAAAAGAGTCCCTAGATTATGGGGAGGAATGATAGCTCCTATTTTAGAAGGAATAGAACCATCTTCTTTCTTCAACGTTGTCCCCAAAATTTCCATAACCAAACATAATTGAGCCTTCAACTGAGTGTTATCCTCTCTCAAGAGTTCTTGCCCACACACCAAATCTTGCATATCTAACATCAAAAATCTCATGTGTTTTTTCATCTCATCCAATTCTCCACGCAGTTGTTCCATAACTTGAATCTGATCACGGAGCAGAGAGAAGTCAAGATTTCCAGTTCTGAAAAGAAAATACCGAGTCTGAATAAGGATTCCCCATTTTGAGTTCCTTCTAAGTACCTGTTATGGATGAATGAAGATGCATGAGGTGAATGAGCGGATGCAATGCCATGATCAAACTTTTTTTTTGCATACAATCTTTCACATTTCTTTTTTTTTTTGTGTAAAATAAACATGATATGATGCAAGGTGCAATAATATAGGTTCAAAAGTTCATCATAACAACTGTACAATCCTCTGGGTAACTACTGTATCAATCTTCTGCATAGTCTAAAAAACATCGGATCGAAGGTTCAGCACCACTTCAAGAATACAATGGAACTTAGTACCATGAATAATCGTTGTATAATCTTTGGCCAAGTTGAATATATCAAGATCAAAGGTATAGAACATAACCAAATAACCATAGTCATCGACAGAACATAACGGTCACCATCAGAACATAGTCACCACCTGTACTTGTAATAATCAAGTCCCTCCCCACTCACGGGTAAATACTAGGTCCTCCTGAAAGTACTACCGCCTTACCCACAGACGTGGGTGTCGATAGTAATTCATTTGAACCTCATCCGAGCATGGTATATGACATGACTGCACTAATCAGACCATATCTTATAGTCGTCATGCCCCTACTCTATTCCTAGTGTCCTAGTGCACTCTGGCCTGGGTACTGGGCCTTTTACCTCAATAGTAACACCCACCTAACATGGAAAACCAGAATCCAGCACAACAGATAACCAATATAGAAAACAATAAAATGCAATGCAAACATATGCTCAGATATACATGTACAAATGAATAAAATGAAAGCATAAAAATAAACACCCAAAGAAAAGAAAACAAGAGCTAGGAGTGAATCTGGGATGGACCAGTAATAGGTTGATTTGTCCCTAGTGAAGTCGCCAGCTGAAACAACCGGTTGAACAATCAACTGATAATGAAATCAAAGAAGTCGCCATTGAACATTTTTATCCCACGGGAAAGGAAAGGTAAACATCGAATAAACCTGAGAAGGGTGAAATCAAGGTCGAACGACCAAGAGATACGGGTAAGGGGGTCTGTTACGCGAGGGGAAGGTATTAGCACCCCACACGCCCGTAGCACTCTACATTATCCACTCTTATTGTTCTAATCAAAGGGTGTGTAAGAATTTGTATCCAAACTGTATAGGGAATGCATGCAAAATAAAAGAGAAAATAATGCAGGGAAAATAAAAGTTGTGCTCATTCGAGCCCAACCCTAATGCCTACGTATCCCTTTTAAGGTATCAGGGCAGTCGTAGTTCGGCTTTAAATGATTTTGTTTGTTTGTATTTTTTAATGAACAAGATTAATTTTGCCTTCTGCTGCAACTCGACCTTTGGAGACTTACGCGTCAGCACAGAAGTGAATTAACATGTTCTTTTGAAAAGAGTTTCTAAAGAAAAGCCCAAAGGCAAAAGAGTTTGTATTTTTTGGTGTTTTTGATGTGGATAACAGCTAGTTAATCTCAAGAGAGAGATATTAGCCATTTCTCTACTTATTCATGAAATATGTCTTTGAGACTTGAACCACACCAAGGCTTAGAATGGAAGAATAATAAGATCGAGAAGAGACCCGCTTATCATTTCCCATGCTCAACAAAGGTATATTCTCATCAGTAATTTTTAAGTGTTTTGAGGTATGCAAGAAAAAGAAGTTTTTTGTTTTAATGCAAGGATGCGAAAGAAAGAAAAAACATCTAAGGGAGACTAGCCTAAATTTATCCCAAATGTTATCATACAATGGTGGTTTTATGGTAGAGCTTTGAAGGCAAATCTCTACCCTAAGTTGACATGCTTGGATAACAATCCTAATGTCTATCTCAACTCATCATCTATAGATGAATCAAGAAGTCCTAAAGGAGCATAACAAGGGTCTATCACTTAAAACTATGTCTATCTCGAATCATCATCTATAGTTGAATTGAGAGCTCCTAAGGGAACATGCTAAGGGTATATCATCTCAAAACATGCACATAAAGACGAAATCAAGCAAGCAAGCCAATAAGCTCAAGAGAACACACCTAGAGATATCCTATCTAGGTTATCATGCCAAAGAAAGTCTAACAAAACTATCCTACGGGGAACATGCAATGAGAGAGAAGTCGTTATCTTAATTTCTAAATTGAGTGACTCATCGATCAACAAGAAATCAAGGAAAGCGATGAAATCCTATAAGGAGCATGCACTGAGAGAGAAGTCGTGATCTCAATTTCTAAATTGAGTGACTCATCGATCAACAACCAAGCAAATAAACACAAGCACAACATATGTAGCAAATGAAGTGCAAAATGCCTGCTACAGGTCTTTAAACAGCGACTTTAAGCGCACGCTCTTTATTTCCTAATTCTCATGATATCTAGAAAGAAGTAAAGTTTGAAATAAGATAAACAAGAGAAAATACCAAACGAATATCAATTTGTAGCAAAGTATATCAAAACAAAGAAACCCGACAATCTTCGCGAATGCTTCACCAATCAAAGAAAAGAGTCAGAAATCAACGCTCAGAATAAATGTCGAAGCATCATCGATGTGAAAATAAATCACAATCCAAATCTCAAGTGCATCCGCATACCACACAATAAACCTGCATAAGACTCAAATCTCGACAAGCAAAAGAGAATCACAAAATCTTGATAACAAAATGCTTACCAAACGTAAACAATAATTGAAAATTCTAACTAAAATTCTAAACAAAGAAATCCTATAAAACTTCTATTAAATTCCTAAAAAAAAGCAATTAACAATTTTATTGTTATCAATATTTTTGCTTAACAAAATTCAAGAGAAGAAAATTACTAAAAAGGAATCCAAAATTAACTACAAATATAGGTGGGGTTTGTGACTGAATCGGATGGTAAGGTAGCAGCAAACTCTAGGCCCATTTCAAAGGATCCAACAAGCAGTTTTTTTTGTTTGCGTATTAGGTTTAAAAAAAAGAGCATACACGGGCTTAGAGGGAGGTGTAGCGGATCAGGGGAGTGTGTAATCAGCAGGCCCAGTACAATGGCCTAAACGAAATCAAAAATATCACATCTCTTTTTTAAACTTCCAATTATTTAATCAACTTTTTTTAAAAAATAAAAAATAAATAAAGGTAAAATGGGTAAAACGCATGCGTTCAGAGAGTTCTTAGGGTAAAAGAATTTTTGTCTTTCCAACTTCTTCGTGAGAACGTGTTATCCCTTCCTAACCGAGTTCCGTTGGCGCTTCCCAATTCTCTCCATCTTCCTCACCCCTCTGTTGTACCCCAAAATTTGCCCTCTCATTTTATCAACATTTCCCCTCACAAGGCTCTTTGAACTCAAGACCAAGCTAGGGTTTGCACTGCTCAAGACATCTCCTTGCACTGATGACCTAAATTAGGGTTTGAGTTTGCACAGGGATTTTTGTACCTTCAATGCTCAAAGTTACTTTCATACTTCATATTGGACTCATAAGTTTGTCCATACCAAGTTTCAAGCCTTGAATCAAATTTTTGCCCAGTCAATTGGACAGTTGACCTAGAAATCAGTTGTATTGGGGAAAAAGTCAATTGTGGACAATTTACAGTCAAACCTCATGAATTTTGACCCACATCAACATTATAAACTCATTTGAACCATTTGATCAAGTTTGGACCACAACTCCACAAGAAATTTGATCAAATCACCAAAAGGGCAAAATGGTCATTTTTAGGGTTTTGACTGTACAAAGGCAATTTCTGACTTTTTGACCTAGCCAATGGAAAATTAGGCTCAACCATGGACTCAATGACTCAATGTCATCATCTTGATCTATTCAACAAATTCAAAAGATCTCAATTGCATTGGATTGACAGATGAATTTTTCAGTCAATTGATCAAAATTTGACTGTACACTAAAAAGTCAAACTTTGACTTTTTGGTCAAAATCAAGTGCCAAGGGTCATTTTTCATCAAGATGTGTCAAGATGTGAAACTTGTTCATCAAGAAACCCAAAATTGCAAATTAGGGTTTAAAGTTGAAAATTTTCATAACTTAGAATTTTTCTAAGTTATGAAATTTTCTTAATTTTTCCTAACTTTGCCCAACATTTTCACCATGATGCATTTAGATTCAAACAAAACTTACAACATGAAAGTTGTAGTCCTCCACAAAGTATACAACTTTGATTCACAAAGTTTTCTCCAAAGAATCTTGGATCTCAAGTTATGATTTTTGGAACAAGGGTCCCTAAAACTTTTAACTTAGTGAAATTTTGCCCTAATTTAGGCAGGATTTTGATCTATCTTCATGGCCATTTTTCACATAGTTACACTTGTAATCTCAAGTTGCATTTCAAAGACGGGTTTTAGAGCATGTTGCAAGCTTTCCAAAATGTCCAAGAACTCCTCAAACACATTTGTGGTTAGGGAGAATCGAAGGCTTCAAATTGGCAAAAACTCACTTTTCATCCATGGCATATTCATGTTCATACAAGTTGCAATTTCAAGTCAGCATGTCTTACACTAGTTTACAGGCCTCTAAACCACTTCACACTCAATAATTAAATGCAAATCCATCAGTCTAAGCCATTTTTTTGGTCATTTGGACATTGTACACAAAATTAAGCCCTAAGTAGAAAAAGGCAAATTTCCATATTTGCTTAAATCATGCTTTATGTCAAAACTGATTTCTTGAGCATTGGTCCAAATCTTATGCAGCTAATCAAATCCACAAGTTAGAGGTGCCAAGGGCAATGTATGCAAGCATAAGGATAGCCTGTACAGGCCTGTTTCAATCACTTCCACATTCTTACTTCAAAAACAAGAAACTTATCCAAAACCTTAGAACTTGAACACCAGCCAAGAAAAACTTATGCAAACAGTTTGAACATCTTTCTCACACCCCTTTGAGCCAGAAACACGATTGCTTGAGCCTCTAAACACCCCATAGCCAGAAATCACATTCCCTTGGCAAAACAGGGCAGAATCTGCAACCTGAGTTCCATAGCTCAATTGGCTTGTGCGTTTTACCCCAAGTTGCTTCAAACACCTTCCATTCCATCCATCCAAGCTATCCCAAACCTCAAACACCAACTGTAACTCCATTTACAAAGTTTTCCATTTTCATTTTGAGCTTGTGCAGGTTGAGTTCTATAGGCTGATCCAAGGACATTCAAGGCAAGCAGGCTATTGGAGAAGGTCAAGTGAAGTCCAAGCAAGCTCCCAGACATCTCAAGCCTTGTTGAAAAGCTCTACATTGCCCTACACGAAGTCAGCTGAAACAGGTTTTTTTCAACTTCCTATCTCTCTATTTAGGAACATTTAGCCTTAGGTTTGTGAATAAAAAATGTAGTATTCATTGCCATGAAGTTGTACATATGCTCAGTTTTCATTTATATTAAGAATGCTAAGAGAATTTCATCCATGAACATACTGAAAAAACTAGGTCAGATTTTAGGGCCAGAGAAATTCTCTCTGGTCTTTGAGAGTTAAGACAAGTTGTTTATATGGTTGGATTCGTCTTGAAATGCTCTACAAGTTTGATGTTATATGTTTTTGCAATAGAGCTCGTATGCAGGATGTCCATGTTAGATAACAGGCGCGCGCGTTTGTTTGAAATCTGGAGGTTGAAGATGAAGTGGTGGGCTGGGCTTGGCCTGGCTCACTATTGGCACCTTCCCTTTTCCTTTTTGCACCCCCTGGCTCAATTTCTTGTAATTTTATATTTTTGCATTTTTGTTTTCATTTCTGATTTTATTTATTTATTACCAAATATAAAAAATGCTCAAAAATATTTTTATAATTTTTTCACTTTTATTTTGCATTTTATTTTTATTTTTTCTAACATAAAAAGCATTTAAATACTTTTATCTTATTGATTAAAATTTGAAAATAATATATAAATTGTACTTTTATATTTTTATTTATTTTTAATCCACACTGAAAATATTTCTTCTAAAATATATTTTTATTTTGTATAAATTTTATTTATTATACATATTTAATTAATATACATACATATATATATATATATATATACTTTTATTTTATTAGATATTTTAGAATAAAAATATAAAATATTACACTTTTATTTTTATTATTAAATATACTTAAAAATACTTTTTCTAAACATATTTTATTTTTTTACACATAATATTTTATTTTTATTGTATATAAATAAAATAATTAATACATTTACTTTCTTAAAGAAAATTAGGGTTTTACCCTTAACCTAATAAAATTAATATTTTTATTTATTTCTTTATTTTCCACATTAAATATTTTATACATAAATAAACAAAAAACCTTTTTTTTGCATAATTCATATTATTTGATATATTTATTTATTTTGTTTATTTAAATATTGTCCATTTATTATTTATGCATTTAAATTCAATTTGGATGTAATAGTAAACTAGGGTTTATATCTCTTGTCAAATACACCCCCATTCAAAGATTGTACCCTCATCCCCATAATCATGTTGTAATAGCTTAGCCTTTTAATTCTCGCACTTTACGCTTTCAATTATGCCATGATTAGAGAATTAGGGTTTGTATGCAAAAATCAAAATCAACAAGTAGCTTGACCTAATCAAAGACAAAAATGCATGAAAATCAAACACAATACACACTTGCACCCCTAGGGTTACAATCCACTTGTTGCCTTTAAAAATGGGCCATGTTATGCATGTTGGGTACTTTGGCAAAACAAAAACAAAACAAAAGATCATAGTCCCTCGATGACGCTATCTTGGTTGCCTAAACAAAATGATCAAGCCCCTCAAAAAATTTGCCAAAAATACTTAACACAATTGCTATCATGGTCTATACGATGACCCGCGTCTGTCCCGTTTAACATCCTAACACGAGGTTGTTCACCAAATGCAATGGTGAAATAACACTGTCAAAAGGGTTAAAAACATAGGAAAGATCTTTGAGTAAAATAGGGTATACAACTCTTAGTTACTTGATCAAAACCTGCAAAAATAAACATCCTTGCTATTTTCAAACACACTTCACAACACAATTTCAAAACATTTCCCAAATCAAACTTTCAAAACATTGAACATCTTTTCAAAAGACAAAAACACCTTTGTATACATTCAAACAAGAATCATTACAAAGGTTGCCACAATGATGGCCTCTTTTCAAAACATCTTTCAAAACCACACACAAAGCACCATTTCAAACAATTGAATAGCAAAAGCAAGTGATCTAAACAAGTAACTAAGAGCCCATGGATAACCATGGATGAAAAGGGTGCTTGCACCTTCCCTTTTCATAATCTACTCCCCGAACCCAAGAAAACATCTCAAAGGTCTTTCCTGTGCTTTTTGACCTTTCCTTAGGATAAAATAAAAAGTCGGTGGCGTCTCTTGCTAAACCGAAACATT
The DNA here is from genome assembly GCA_948472305.1 of Vicia faba. Classification (NCBI taxonomy): domain Eukaryota; kingdom Viridiplantae; phylum Streptophyta; class Magnoliopsida; order Fabales; family Fabaceae; genus Vicia; species Vicia faba. The sequence continues at coordinate 979,558,915 of OX451737.1, read as the reverse complement.
TGTGAACACAAAAAGCAAAACCTCAAGTCAGTTCTCCCACCGTATCACACCCTCCAACACCACGATGTCGTGACTTCACGGCCTCGATTAACATCTGTCTCAGATGAAACACCACTGATATGAGTCATCACCATCACTTTTTCTTCGACCTTCTTTGACGATGACAAAGACTCTGTCTAACTCTGTTCGCGATCTCAGTGTTCATCTCCTCTTCGATTCATCCTCGCGGTCTCGTTTATGATTCAATCCTATGTGAATGACTTGTTTTTCGCCCCGCTTCTACCGATTCAAACTCTTCGATCAATTCTATCACAAAACACAGTCACAGGATAAAAAAGAAAGCGTCAAAGCTTACCTGCCAAAGAACGTCCGACACTTCTTCTATTTGATGAAGATGATGAGAAAACTAGAGAAATCCATAGAATGAGGTATGTGCGTTCTTGTTTCAATCTTCTTCTTCTTCCTCTTCTTTTTTATCTTTGTGTTTATGCTGTTACATTTTTGTTGTGTGCGTTGAATTCTTGTTCTGTGAAGATGATGAAACATTGATGTTGAAGAAATTTGAGATTGATGTGATGATGTTGATGCAGACACAACAATGAAGAAGAATCTTGATGAAGTGTTGATGATAAAGATATGGTTCTAAAGATGATGAATCATGTGAGGTCGTTACGAATTAGGATACAATTGTAGGTTGATGATGAAGAATGTGTTACACTGAGGAAGAGGAGAGTTGAAGGTGCAAGGTGATTCCCTGCCATTGAAGAATTGGGGAAGGAAGAAGAAAGAAGAGCCCAGAGAGATATTTTTAGATGCTTTTCCAAATTGGGGAGTGGATGCAGGGAGAACTTCTGAGTTCTTTGCAGTGATCCTTTTGATGAAGTGAAAAATGATGGTGAAGATGAAGTAGTGCGTTCAGAGAATTTGGAGGTGGTTGAGCAAGGTGAATATAGCAAGGCCAGACCCTGATTTTCTGCCCTCACTTTTTGTTATAAATGCCTCTTATCTCCCCCTCTCTCCAATTTGTTACATTCTGTTATCAATCTTTTTTTGTAACTAACTATTGTTTTACTTTCCACTTCTTGAAAATCCTTGAGAAGTTTGTTAGAGGGTTGGCTAGGGGAGTTAGCTGACAGTTAGCTTTTTTCTGTTAGGGATTTGGTTTCTGTTAGGAATCGGTTATATGAGTTGGAAAATTAGCAATTATGTTAAGACCTTAAAACTAAAAATAGTTAAGTGTTTCTAGGGCTTTGAAGTTATGTTTGTAGTTAGTTATGGAAATTATGATGAGCTGGTGTTCGGTTACCAAATTGTTAATGAATGTTTTGAAGTTGTTTGAGAAAATTTCTAGAGGGGAAAATAGACATGGTTTTAAACTGACAGTAAAGGGAAGAGAGGTTAGCTTTAAGGTGGAAATTTTAGTTATTGAGATTTTGAAGGATAAATTCAGTAGGTTAAAAAAGTCAGACAACAGTTAAGTGTTTATTTGAGAAGTAGATTTAGGGATTAATGATGGCTAGTTGGTTGATGAAATTATGTTAGAAAGAGTTAGGAGGTTATAGGAGGTTAGGATCTCAGGAATTATGTTATGGTTGTTAGAAGGTGTTTAGGAACTGCTAGCTAGCTTAGTTTTTTAGTTGTGAAGCATGGGTTAGTATAAATTCTGTTAGTTTCTGCTTCTGGTTTCTTGCAAGGCTGATTATTAGTATATTATGCTAACTGTAAATTTGAAACAGGACTTATCACAGCAACTGTTTTAGAATAGTGCAGATGGCGTATTGGAGCAAGATTCATCAAGCATTTTTGGGACTTATTTGGCACAATTTTGACAATTGTATGCAGAGCATGTTTGGTCTAACTGTCATCTTGGTTTTGAAACTTGAAAGAAAACGTGGCATTTGGTTGAAGCATTCGAAGGCAAGGCATAATGAAAGTTATTTGGAGAAGATGAAGAAAGCTTAGGACATTAGGGTTAAGACAAACAGTTTATGTATTTTATTTCATGTATTTATGCACTTTGAATATAGTAATATTTGGTTTCTTTTCCTTTTGAAAATAGTGATGGAATGAGATTTACAGTCTTCTTGTAATGGAAAAATAGAACTTGAATGAAGATATGAATGCAACTTAAATGGTTATGTAACCTTGCTAACTCTTGACTTCAAATGACGAAATACCTATTATTCAAAGCATTCTGCTCTTTCAAATTGAACTTGAAAATCTGATTTACTTTGATTAATGTCTTGTATAAGATCCTGTGATCATTATGTGATTGAAGGAAAATTGCGATCAAAAGCGCAGCGGAATTTAAAATTTTCCTTTAGCGATCCTTACGAATGAGCATGGTCAGTTATAGAAATATTTACCTCTTGTGGCGATTCAGACCTTTGATGTTATGATCACGAGCGTTGATGAAGAACAACGCCTCTACTCAGTCCACACGAACAGATCGCTTCCGGTCACAGTGCTAGCTGATCACGAACGGAAACCTTGAGTGAGAGAGAGAATCAAAAACGAAATTGCATCAAGTGAAATTGCTTCATCACAAGGGATCTATTTATAGAATCACTCGTGTGGGCTACAAGCTAAAAGCCCAATTAAGGCTATAAGCTAAAAGCCCAATTAAGCTTATGGACATCATACCTTATGATGTACCATACATCACTTATCCATGTGGTACCTTACCACTTTCCGTATTACACTTAAGTGCACCGTACCTTACGGTGTTCCTTATTTATTCTATCTCTCATCAACCTGTCCTTATGTGTGTGACCCTGTAGGTTTTCGCGACGTTGGCAATTATATTAAATCACACATTTAATATAATAAACAGTGAGCGGTATCTAGCAACACATCACTGTTACCCAAGTCACGAAAATGTCATGTGATCTGACCAAACCTTTTCCGTGATAATATTTATGTTGTACAATTACCCTTTTGCCCTCATGTCTATATTGAATACAAGGCATACACTGTGTCACCCTTGTCCAGTTCAATATTGGGCCCTTAGACATTTATCCTGTTATGCAGGATGAGCAAATTCCATCTAGGTCACTCATGTCCCTTAGCATACTTTGTGAAGTACCCATCAACCGTCTTTATAGTCATCCAGTTACGGATGACGTTTGATCAACAATAAAGTACTTGACTCTACATCTAGGGTCCATAGTGGTTTCAGGTCGAAGGGTGGTATACACCATTATCATCATGAGAATAACTTATGACACTTTGCATAACATTCTATGTAGTATTCTCATAGCGGGTCAATCCAGTATAAATATTACTCCTAATATTCATACCTATTGTGATCGGTGGATCTGGAACTGACTGTTTAACGCTGGTTCGCGAAATGTCGCGGAAGCAAGAGTCGCCACCGTCTTTTATTTTCTCCAAATGGAAAGGACAAAAGCACAGAAAAATTCCTTATAGAGATTGCTCTCGGTTCGGGAGGTAGGTTATAGAAAGGGAAGGTGTTAGCACCCTTTCTATCCATGGTTATCCATGGGCTCTTAGATACTTGCTCATTGTGTTTTCAAAATTGTTTGCTTGCTTTTCAATGTGGGTTTAAAAAGTTTCTTTGAAAAATTTCAGTTCGACTCGTACGTCAGAGTGTTTGAAAAGTTTGCTTTGAAAGCTTTTGAAAGGTGTCAGTGTGAAAAGATGTTGTTGAGTTTGTTTTGAGATTAGAGCAAGTATCCTTGAGAACCTACCTACCCTAAGGAATTCGTCTGTGTAGATGTCCTTAAAAGTAGTGCCATCCCACCATTGAGAGGTAGGTAGCACCACCATTGGAGGTGTTCGGGTCAATTCGATTTTTAGGGACGTGGTGATCACCAGAGCAATGGGAAGACACCTTAGAAGCTACCCTCATGCCAGGTTCCCGGATCATGAGGACTTACTAAGACGTCCTCTACTCGACGATCACCTTTCGAAAGGCAACAGTGAGGCGTACCCTAGGGGTGGTGTGTGCGAATTGTGTGTCGTTTTCATTGATATTTGTCTTGTCATGTTGGTTGTGTTCTACGCTTGATTTTAATTAAGACATTCATTCTTGCATGCTTTTTAACAGTTATAAAGTTTGCGGAAAAATAAATCTAAAGCTATTACAAATGGCGCGGGTCCACATCGCCAAAATTAAACCGGACCCGATTTGACTGAAAAATAAATAAAGCGAAGTAAAAGTGCGAGAAATTTAAATTACAATGCTTTGGGAGAGATACAAAATTATAATAAATGACATAAGATAAATGCGCAAATTAAATAATTAAAAACAATGGGCGTTGGACCCTTTTTGCAAAAAGATTAACTTTAATAAGGAATTAAAATAAAAAATGAAAAATTAAATGTTTTGGGTATTTTTGTGTTTTTTAAGATTTAAAAGAAAAAAGAAGGAATTAATTATAATTGACTAACCCTAATTCTATTGTTTTTTAAGTTTATTATGAAAATATTGACTTTTAACCTAATTTAACTCTAAATTAATTTATGTACAATTTTTAATTTATGAAAATAAATAAATAATATTATTATTCTGAAAAAAGGGGAAAATTAAAAAGAAAATAAAAAGTTATTAAACCTAAATTCTATTTTTGGATTTTTATTAAAAAAAAGATTAAAATTATACCCTAATTAAACTAAATAATTTACATACAATTTATTTATGGAAATAATAAAATAAAAATTGTATTTTTTGGCATTTTTTTGATTTTTATGATGTTTTTGTATTTTGGTTAAAAAATTAAATAAACAATGATTAAAATAAACATAACAATTAAAATAATAATTAAAAAGATAAGAAACATAATTAAAATTGGCAAACCAGGGTGGGGTGTAGCCCCAGATTAGGAGGTTCAGGCCTGGAATTTCTGGCCCATTTAACGTTGGGATCCATTGACTTTTTGGATTATGTGTGACACGTTGACTTACATCCATGGTATGCCTTCAATCTGAACCCTTGATTAGATCTCCTGGGACGCGTGGACAATAGATGAGGAGGACGTATGGTGGTCCTTAAGAGCGTGTCTGCATAGGAATGAGTATTGAAAAATATTATGGAAATTGCCAGACCTGGGACTTGAACCCAGGTCTTTGATGTTACATGCATCACGTGTTGCCACTGAGCCACTGAATGTTAGTTAACATATTATGGTAAACAAATAATAAAAAAACAAAACCAATGCATAGTAATTAAAAACGCGCGCAATTCAAACCAGCGAACCACTGGCTGACAACGCATCGTCTCTTTCGTTTTCCTGAAACATAAAGAACGAAGGCAACGGTTTTCGTTGTGTTCTCTTAGGGGACTTTTGGAGAAATAGCGAATAGCGCTATAATGCATATAAATTGATCGCGAGGCTTGAGTTTTCTTCGTCCAGACCTACTGCATTCAACCATGGTACTCATGAGCCCTAATTTTTCCTCTATGCAAAATCCCCAATTCAGAAAACCTGCAACCCTAATATTTGACAATGGCGAAAACGCATATATGGCACAAAAACACAATGGGACATGTTGGTTAGCTTAGAAACATCATTATAAGCAAGAATCCATAAAGAAAAATGCAAAAGGATGCTTGATTTATGCTATGCGATTTCAAGAATTTTGCTTCACATTTTGACTTATGGATACCAATTCAGGGCGTTCTGGTTGATGTTAATGATTGAGAATCGTTTAATGATGTCTCAGGATGATGATGGAACAAGAATTGGAGCTTGAATCGAACTAGAACCCTGATTTCAGATTTTGTTTTCTTGGAGATTTTTTCAAGTTTGTATGTGGTTTCTGAGCGCAGCTTGCAGTCTCTTTGGCTTAGGGTCATGATCTAGGTTATGTAAGGAAGCAATTAGGTTAAGAAAATTGGATCAAATCCAAGGCAATAATTGTTTTGAGTATTTGATTTGTTAAGGATCTTTTCCAATCTTTTTCTCATGTATTTTGTATCAAATCTGATCAATTAGCACCAAATCTTTCCCTATTAACATGTGCACGAATTATAGAAGCCAAATCATGCATAAAAAGATTTTTTTAGGTTAGGTTTATATTTTTCATGTATTAAAATAATTTAAATGAATTAATATTAATATAAATTCAAATAAATAATTAAAAAAATATGAAAATACTTCCCTTTGGGCCTAATGGTCGTGCATAGGCTTGGCATGAAGAAACTTGGAAGAAAAATGGGCCCATTTGCATTTTTAGGTCATTTGAACCATTGTTGACTTTTCAAAATTCCAAAAATTTCCCAACTTCCACAAGGCATAACTTGCTCAATTTTTAAGCTTTTCACATGTTCTTGGACATTTTGGAAAGGTATTTGAGTACTTTAACCAATGCCTTTGGTCCCATGTCATTTTGATTTACCAATCTCAAGTTATGGCCTTTGACTTAAAGTCCCTTTTTGTTGACTTTTGAAAATGACCTATAATGTTGAAATTGATAACTTTTTGTGAGAGCATTTCTTGGACTTGAAGTATGAAGATGAGTTGTAGGAAATGTCTTTCTATTCAAAATGAGCTTTGGATGGAATTTTTCTGATAATCCATGTGAAAGTTATGCCCTGGTCAATTTCAGTTGACTTTTTCAGCTGTCCAAATATAGCAACTTTTGCATCTTGATGATTTTCTGAGCCAAATTTTGAGAATCATGATCAAGCATTGATCAAATGATGTTTGTGGCTTCAAAATGATATGTTGACCAAAAATTTGAACTTTTGACTGTCAAATGACCATTTTGCCCCTACAGTTGACTGTAGTGCAATCTAGGGTTTTGACTGTGCAATTTTGAGCTGAATGCCTTGAAACTTGATGTGAGGATGCTTGACCACATTTGTAGGCATATGAGACTTGATTGGACCTTTAAAATCTTCAATTTCTTGATCAGAACTCAAACCCTAGTTTTGACTGTATAGGAGACAGTTGAGCTGCACAACCCTTGGGGAATTTTGTGACTTTGACTTGACAAATCTTAGAGAATATGGGAGGGCAAATTTTGGGGTACAACAGTTGCCCCTGTTCAATCTTCTTAGACCTGAGGATGCAGATTGGCTGACGTGCCTTTCGTAATCCGAGGGTAGAAGATGATTGGACACTAGAGTGCCCAGAAATTTGCGCTCACATAGCAGTAGTGATGGGGGAATGGGCTTATAGATGCCATTGGGAGATTGCTGGATAGGATGATGGGCTTATAGATGCCATCTGGATGTTGATCGCGTAGGAGATTCCTTAGCGAGAACCTGCATACCTGCAAAAGAAAAATGAGTACCTGACACGTTGCAGGAGCTGGTTTTCAGATGCTTGGTATAGATGTGTCCTGGCTGGTTACAGGAGCTGAATCTGGAGCTTCAAACGCTGATGAATGAACCAGGGATGGTTACTACCTTAGCATGAATGGTAAGAGAACCTTGGGCGACTTTAACTTCAACAACGCTCGTTGAGAAAAATCTTGGGTGTCTTCTACTGGGATAAGAATCAGGGAGATCTTAGGGTCGATCTGACTGAACCAGAGAGGCCTTTGACTGGGTAAGAATCAGGAAAATCTTAGGGTCGATTTAACTGAACCGGACAAGGTCTTGAAATATCTTCAACTGGATAAGCATCAGGGAGATCTTAGGGTCGATCTGACTGAACCAAGAGAAGGCCTTTGACTGGGTAAGAATCAGGAAAATCTTAGGGTCGATTTAACTGAACCGGTCTAGGTCTTGGAATATCTTCAACTGGATAAGCATCAGGGAGATCTTAGGGTCGATCTGACTGAACCAGAGAAGGCCTTTGACTGGATAAGCATCAGGAAAATCTTAGGGTCGATTTAACTGAACCGGTCTAGGTCTTGGAATATCTTCAACTGGATAAGTATCAGGGAGATCTTAGGGTCGATCTGACTGAACCAGAGAAGGCCTTTGACTGGATAAGCATCAGGAAAATCTTAGGGTCGATTTAACTGAACCGGTCTAGGTCTTGAAATATCTTCAATTGGATAAGCATCAGGGAGATCTTAGGGTCGATCTGACTGAACCAAGAGAAGGCCTTTGACTGGATAGGCATCAGGAAAATCTTAGGGGCGATTTAACTGAACCGGTCTAGGTCTTGAAAACGTGATTGAGAATTTCAACTGCATCTTTCCTGAAAGGTAAAGGTCAGTCATATGCAATGCATGATATGGGTCAAGCAATGATGTTCTCGATATAAATGAGACTTGTATGATGCAGTGCGTTATGCATGCTATGATGATGTATGTGAAGTTTTATGTATGTTTTCGTCTAGGAATGGTAAATCCTTGACGGGTGCCGGGAAGTTGTATCCTGGGCTGACGTTGAGGAATAAATTTTGCTTCCGCTGGGGATGATGACTGCAAGAATACCGATAGGAGAAGATAACTCCGTTTGAGGAATAAACTTGGCAAATGAAGAGTCTGCGGGGAGAAAGGATACTCTAGCGACCATGCTGGGAAGCAATACTCTGTGGGATAGAGATGCTTTGCTGAGTGTTGATAGCTTGCTGAGGATACCCTTGTTGTATAGGAAATGTTGATGGACTTCACTGGGGTAAGAAGATTTTGTCGACGACGTTCTTTCCGTGGCTTTTGGCTGAGGATAACCCAGTTATATCCTATTGAGGAAATAACTCTTTAAATAAAGCCGGACGACGCGTTCGTGCTCTGCGAGGGGATAAGCTTCCAGAATCTACTGGGGATAAGCTTATTGCTTGGGGAAATATGAATTCCAACTTTCCTGGGGAAATCGGATTGGACTCTTCTGGGGAAGTTTTGGACTGCGGGGAAATGATTCCTTTGAACGTTAGGATACCGCCGGGGAACAATCTTTAGACCAAGACTGCCGGGGATGCTTGTTAAGAACATATGCTGCTGGGGAATGTTTGAGATCGGCTGGAGGATACTCAATTTTCTTGATATTTGATGATTTGCTTGGAGAAGAATGTATTGACTCGCTGAACCACTCTCTGGGGAATTAAGATATACTTGGCCGTGTTCTTCAGCTGAACCTACCTTGGTACCTTAGAGGATAAAACAATTAGACTGCTCAGACAACTCTTTATTGCCCCTGTTTCTAATGTCACCTGCAATTAATTCCTTTGTTTCGTATGCAAATTTTCATGAGTTAGCAAATTATTGTCAATGCATACATCACAAATTGAACCTTGGACGTTCTTCGCAAAACAAAACAGAAAAAAGAAAAACACTCGGCACGTTTAACTGAAAATGTTTTTGTATTGATTTTGAATGGCCCATGAATAGGCGTTTTGTATACAAGAGGCTGACGTCCTAGTAAGAGGTACGTCGCTGATCAAAAGAGTTTATACAAGTTTTGTACAAAAGAAACTAAAACAGCTGTGTGAAAGATGAATGATCCACTGGGTTTCAACTCTGCTATTGCCTTTATAACTCCGAGCGTCTCATCACTTGATGACCTTGGTTGAAGGTGAAGCTGACTGATCGATGCCGTCTGAGCTTGATGTAGATACCGGATTCTGGATGCAAAGTGATCCAATGAGACACAGTTTTACGCTTTTATCCCTAATTTTTGCCTGGACCGCCCTTTCGGGTTTTCAGTCCACCGGGATACCCATTTTTGCCCAAGCCGCCTTTTCAGGTTTTCGACTTGCCGGGTGTACAGATTTTTTCATTTTCATCCCTACATTTTGCCCGAACCCTTTTGGTTCGACGGGAAGCCCTAATTTTTGCCTAGGCATGTCATCCTAGCGGGTCTTTTTCATGCGTAGTATTTTTTAACTATGTCTGCATTGGCAGGGTGAGGGAGGTCGTCACCATCCATATTGGTTAATATCATTGCTCCTCCTGAGAACACATGCTTAACCACAAATGGCCCTTCGTATGTAGGGGTCCATTTGCCCCTTGGATCACTCTGAGGAAGGATGATTCGCTTGATCACCAAATCCCCGACTTGATATTCCTGTGGTCTGACCTTTTTGTTAAATGCCCTGATCATTCGTTTCTGATACGTCTGACCATGACAGATAGCAGCAAGTCTCTTTTCGTCAATGAGGTTGAGTTGATCAAGTCGTGTCTGGATCCAATCATCTTCGTTCAGATTTGCATCCTTCATTATCCGGAGAGAAGGAATTTGCACTTCAATCGGCAAGACTGCCTCCATGCCATAAACCAGAGAGAAAGGAGTTGCCCCGGTTGACGTCCTAGCTGAGGTACGGTACCCATGCAGAGCGAACGGTAACATCTCGTGCCAATCTTTGTAAGTTACTGTCATTTTTTGCACGATCTTCTTGATGTTTTTGTTAGCTGCTTCTACAGCCCCATTCATCTTCGGTCTGTAAGGAGAAGAATTGTGGTGCTGTATCTTGAACTGTTCGCAGAGCTCAGCAATCATTTTATTGTTCAGATTGGTACCGTTGTCTGTAATAATCCGCTCAGGGACGCCGTACCGACAGATCAGGTTGTGCCGAATGAACCGTGCCACAACAGTCTTGGTTACTGTAGCATAGGATGCTGCCTCGACCCACTTCGTAAAATAATCAATCGCCACTAGGATGAAGCGATGTCCGTTGGATGCCGTAGGCTTTATCTCACCGATCATGTCTATGCCCCACATTGCAAACGGCCAAGGCGCAGTCAGAACATTTAGGGGAACCGGAGGAACATGCACCTTGTCTGCATAGATCTGACACTTGTGGCATGTCCTGGAGTGTTGGTAGCAATCAGCTTCCATGGTGGACCAGTAATATCCTGCCCGTAGGATTTTCTTAGCCATAGTATGTCCACTGGAATGCGTACCAAAGGTCCCTTCGTGTAGTTCTTCCATGATCCTTTCTGCTTCAGTCTTGTCCACACAACGCAGTAAGGTTGAATCATGGTTTCTCTTGTACAAGATGCCGTTGCTTAGGAAGAACTTTGCTGCGAACCTCCTCAGGAATTTCTTATCGTTGACAGATGCACCTTCAGGGTATTCCTGAGCTTCCAGATATCTCTTCACCTCGTGGTACCAAGGCTTCTCAGTTACCATTTCAGTTTCGAGATCACAACAGTATGCCGGTTCGTCCAGTTTCCAGATGATGATCCGGGGAGCTTCATTATCCCATTTAACCTTGAACATTGAAGACATTGTAGCTAACGCGTCCGCTAACTGATTCTCTTCTCTTGGAAAGTGCTCAAAGGTTATCTCTGTAAAGTGGGGAGTCAGGGTCAACACACATTCTCTGTAAGGAATCAAGTTTGGATGTTTCGTATCCCACTCTCCGTTGATCTGATTGATCACAAGGGCGGAATCTCCGAAAACGCTTAGAAATTTGATCCTTAGGTCAATCGCAGCTTGAAGACCCATGATACACGCCTCATACTCCGCCATGTTGTTGGTACAGTTGAAACACAGCCGGGCAGTGAGTGGAGTATGAGTACCTTGTGGAGATATGATGATGGCGCCGATACCATTTCCCAAAGCATTGGAAGCTCCGTCAAAGTGCATAGACCATCGGGATCCTGGTTCAGGTCCTTCATCCGGTCCAGGTACTTCACAATCAGTCACAATCATGATGCTTTCATCCGGAAACTCGAAGTTCATTGATTGATAGTCATCTACAGCTTGATGAGCTAAGTGGTCTGCCAATACACTCCCCTTGATGGCTTTCTGGGTTGTATACTGAATGTCGTATTCTGTCAAGATCATCTGCCATCTTGCGATTCTCCCAGACAGAGCAGGCTTTTCGAATATGTATTTTATCGGATCCATTTTTGAGATCAACAAAGTGGTATGAGTCAGCATATACTGTCTCAGCCGGCGAGCAGCCCATACCAAAGCGCAGCAAGTTTTCTCAAGCAATGAGTATCGGGTCTCACAGTCGGTAAACTTTTTGCTAAGGTAATAAATGGCGTGCTCTTTTCGGCCAGACTCGTCATGCTGCCCCAGCACACACCCCATTGAATTGTCAAGCACTGTCAGATATAGTATCAGAGGTCTCCCTTCAACCGGTGGCATTAGGATAGGTGGTTCTTGGAGATACTCTTTAATTCTGTCGAAGGCAGCCTGACATTCATCGTTCCAACGTACTACCTGATCTTTCTTCAACAGCTTGAAGATTGGCTCACAGGTAGCAGTTAAATGAGATATGAATCGAGCGATGTAATTCAGGCGTCCTAGAAAGCCTCTGACCTCCTTTTCTGTCTTAGGAACTGGCATCTCTTGAATAGCTTTGACCTTAGCAGGGTCCACTTGAATACCTTTATCACTGACCACGAAGCCTAGCAACTTTCCCGATCTTACCCCGAAGGTGCACTTGTTCGGGTTCAATCTCAGCTTGTACAGTTTCAACCGGTCAAACAACTTCTGCAGGTGATCTAGATGCTCTTCCTCAGTCCGGGACCTAGCGATCATGTCGTCCACATACACTTCTATCTCGTGATGGATCATATCGTGAAATAAGGCAACCATGGCACGTTGGTAGGTTGCCCCAGCATTCTTTAATCCGAACGGCATGACCTTGTAACAGAAGGTGCCCCACTGAGTAACAAATGTAGTCTTTTCCATGTCTTCAGGTGCCATTTTGATCTGGTTGTAACCTGAAAAGCCATCCATGAAAGAGAATACTTTGTGCTGAGCTGTATTATCGACAAGGACATCAATGTGAGGTAAGGGAAAGTCATCCTTGGGGCTGGCCCTGTTCAGATCCCTGTAATCGACACACATTCTGACCTTACCATCCTTCTTCGGTACCGGCACCACATTAGCAACCCACTGAGGGTAAGAAGTCACTGCAAGGAAACCGGCATCAAACTGTTTCATCACCTCGGCCTTAATCTTCTCGGACATCTCTGGACGCATCCGACGGACCTTTTGTTTAACTGGAGGGCAGTCTTCCCTAGTCGGCAAATGATGGACAACAATATCGGTATCCAACCCGGGCATGTCTTCGTAGGACCAGGCAAAGATCTCCATATAGTCATGCAACATCTTGGTTAACCGTTGCTTCACGCTGAGCTCTAGGTTAGCACCAATCTTTACCTCTTTCCTGTCTGCTTCAGTACCCAGGTTTATGGTTTCCACTGGCTCTTCGTGGGGTTAAATTGCCCGCTCTTCCTGAAGCAACAGTCTTGCAAGTTCGCCAGGCACTTCGCAATCATCTTCACCTTCGTCTTCGGCTAAGTTGATCGGATTTTCGAAGCTATAATTGGCATTAGCAGAGCTGTTATCAGTGAGATCCAGAGTGGATTGGAACCTGTATGAGTGAGTGTGTGTGTAAATACAGCTGTTTTGAAAATTATGTAAAGGAAAGGAAAGATAGAAAAGGAACACAATATTTGCAATGCGAAAAGTACGTCCAAGATTTTCATTCATGATGTATAAAATGACAGTTCGTATGCCCTCACAAATAGAACCACGGTGTCTCGGGTAAGACACCGGGCCATAGAGTTTATCATTGTCTATTACAAAATAACAAAACATAGGAATTCATTACTTAGTAACAAAAGAAACAGGGAGATTGTCCTTTGCGCTCCAATTGTTAAGTCCACCATCAGCAGCCGGGTAGATCCAGCTATCGAACTCAGCTTCATCAACTTCCTCTTCATCACCAATAGCATTAACTCCATGAGCAGGCAGGGGAGCTGTCACCACATTAGGCTTGTCAGATGCCTCAAACTGTACCTCCTTAGCGTCAATGAGGTCCTGCAGCTTGTTCTTTAGTGCCCAGCAGTCATCGGTAGAGTGCCCCGGGCTTTCTGAATGGTAAGCACAACGAGCGTTCGGGTTGTACTTGGGGGATGCAGTATTTGGAAACTTCGGCGCCTCCCTGACAGTCACTAAGTTAGTTGCGAGCAACTGTGGCAGGATCTGCGACAAAGTCATGCCTAAGCGGGTGAATTCCCTCCGGGGTCTTTCAGCTTTCTGAGAATTGTTTGGCCGGGGAGCGGCAGCAGGCTTAGCAATCATGACCGCACTGACAGATTGGCGGTGTTCATTTCTTTCTGATCTCCTAGAACCATACACGGCACTAGACTCCTTTTTGAAGGGTTTCTTCTCTGAACTAGATGAGGCACCCTTTGCAATCTTCCCAGACTTCAACCCCGCTTCAATTCTCTCTCCAGTCAAGATTAGATCAGTGAAACCAGCAGAAGAATTCCCAATCAGATGGTTGAAAAACGGCCCAGATAGGGTCCCCAAGAACATGTCAACCAGCTCCCGATCAGTCAATGGTGGCTGCACCCTGCCAGCCAGGTCTCTCCACTTCTGAGCATACTCCTTAAAACCTTCGCTTGCGCCTAACGCCATACCCTGGAGTTGGGTACGTGTGGGGGCAAGGTCGGCATTATACTGATACTGCTTGTAGAAAGCAGTAGCCAGCTCCTCCCAGTTACGAACTTTGGTCCCATCCAGCTGATAGAACCATTCGAGATGAGTCCCTGAAAGACTCTCCTGGAAGAAGTGGATCCATAGATTCTTGTCCGCAGAGTACGGCTGAATTTTCCGAACATAGGACCTCAAGTGCAGCTTAGGACAAGACGCCCCGTCATACTTCGAGAAGGATGGTGCTTTGAATTTATGTGGGATAATCACACCAGTCGACAAACCCAGATCTCCGAAATCCAGCCCAGGTGCCTGTTGCACCTCCATAGCCTTCAACCTGTCCTCTAGTTGCTTGTACCTGTCATCTGCAGGAGGGTACTGCTCCTCATCAAAATCTGTCTCGTTGTCGGAGACGACCGGACTAGGAACCTTTACTTCTGCCTGAGAAGGACTCCTGCCAACAGAAGAACCAGCCTCTTCATGCTGCAGAGTATTACCCAACCTTCGGCCCGAGTTGAACAGAACAGTTCTTCTCTTCTTCTTCTTCTCCTTCTTCAGGAGCATAGTCTTCAGTTCTTCTTGGCCCTTAGCTAGACCCATGATTAGTTCTTGGAACTGCGCATTCTGCGCCTGGAGAGCCTTGATTGATGTCTCTGTTGATTCAGATCCGGGATTCATGATGCTGAAATAAACAGCGAAGAACGGTAAGCAACCTGAAAAGGGAAAAACCTGCTATGCACATGATGCATGAAATGCGTATGCAATGTATTCAAGGGTTCGAAAGTTCGAATTTGTTGTAGACAAGAAAAGAACACACGTTATCATTAAAGAAATCATTGTTTAATACATCAAGGCCTCATGGGCGAAAGTACAAAAATCAAGTCAATCCCAAAATACACTGCGCATCCTCTTCGGAGCTATGTAGGTGTTGAGATTCCTCTCCCCATGCAACAGGCGAGTGAGCTCCAGGACCTTCTTTTCACTGGCATGCAGACTAGTCTCAAGAGAATTCCGCTCCTCCTTAAGCTGGATCCATCTCTTCTGCATCTCTTCCCAGGACGTGGGCATATCAGGGTGCTGAATAACATGAGACACTTCCCCTTCCAAGACAGGCTCTTTGATTACTGGAAGCATGTGAGGATAAGGCATCACTAACTTCTGGGAGCGGGCGCGTACCCACTTGAGATAAGGCTCCAAAGGGATGGAGTTCCGGTGCCCCAGTGTCTTGCTGTCTATCCTACTAGGCATCCTCCAGGCTCTGATAAATCTCTGACGAAGTCCTTGAGTATCATTGTCGAAGTCAAAAACTATGTCAGGAATTAGCATGTCATGAGGACCATCCCTCCGAGCATAACCAAATTGTCTCCAAGCCAGGCATGGGCTATAAGTAATACCTCCTCTGATTCCAAATAAGGAACATTAGGGTACTCCCCACAACGATCAATGATAGTGACATCTCCTCTGAACCTAGGACACCAATGTATATCTGCATGTGTAAGAGTCATCAACCGTTGTGACCATCTCAAACCCCGCTCATTCTTCAGGACTGATTGGGGAAGGTGCGAAATAAACCACCTTCCCAAGAGAGGAGTGCAACACATAAGGACACCTCTTTTTCTCATGGTTCGAGTGTAACATGAGTGAAGGATGTCCCCCAGCAACGTAGGTATAGGATTCCTGGACATAAAGATCTGAACGGCACTGATATCAATGAGCTGATCTGGATTAGGGAACAACACCAAACCATAAACAAGGAGGGCCACAACCTCTTCAAAAGCTTGCAAGTCAAGGGAGTTCCAACATTCAAGGGCCTTTTCAAACAGAAACCTGGCTAAGAACCCTTTGATACCACTTCTGACTTCCCAATGTCCCTTGAGGTCAGATGACTGTAGGTGCAAGGCTTTAGCAATCTCTTCCAGCTTAGGTTCCTTTTCTGTACCGTTGAAGGGTAGCTGATCAAGGATAGGGATCTTCAGGAGCCGGGAGAACTCCTCCAATGTAGGTACCAACTGATAGTCCAAGAAGGTAAAGCAGTGATGCAGAGGATCAAAGAACTGGAACAGGACCTTTATCATATCTTCCTCAATGTTGGTGTTGACCAAGCTGATGAGGCTTCCATGCCTTTCACTGAATGAAGAGTTCTCAGGAATCCTGGATATAAGCTCCTTAAGCTGAGGAGGGACCCTTACAAGATTGACCTGAATTGTCTTTCTACGAGCAGTTTCCATGTCCTACAAAACAAGAACAAAGATGAAAATTCGAACCCCTGAAATGGTTAGTCAATGCATATGATGTTGGATGATGTCATGATGCTATGATTAAACACACCACAGATATTTACAAAGACAAACATGTAAGGCACACAAGGCACACGAGACAAGCCCTTAAGGTTTAAGGCCAGCATGGGGTCTGGGTAGTACCCTCTTGAAGTTGGTGGGTTCGTACCTGTCCTAATCAAAGTAACCGGGTTCTAAGGTTCCCAATATCACGGGATTGCTTTCATTGTTCATCGTTTCGATTTAGCCACTGAACTGGCGACCGAAATATTCCAGGAAAGCAACCCTCAATTGAGTGTAGTATCGAGTATCAACCAACCTCGGACTGCACCAAAGTCAGTTATCTCACTACCCTAAAGAGGCCAAGATAGTTCAATTAAGGTTCCTAAGGTCTGTTGATGCTTCACGACACCACGCGGAGGCCCCGTACTCTCCTTGACTGAACTCAAGGGTTACCGGTACACACCAAAGTGCCACATCAACGTAGCAGACTGTTTCAACCATGTCGGTATACCCCGCACAGTTCCCTCACAGCCTTGTTGCTACTTTCTAAGAAAGGTATCCCCCAGATCCGGGTTGGGATCTATAGAACTCCCAAGCAACCCACAATAATAAAGCACACAAGGAAAACAATTGAAAACACAGTTATTAGCTAGCCCTAAGGTGCACCTCACTTTAAAAATAGTCCCCAGCAGAGTCGCCAGTTCTGTGATCGGTGGATCTGGAACTGACTGTTTAACGCTGGTTCGCGAAATGTCGCGGAAGCAAGAGTCGCCACCGTCTTTTATTTTCTCCAAATGGAAAGGACAAAAGCACAGAAAAATTCCTTATAGAGATTGCTCTCGGTTCGGGAGGTAGGTTATAGAAAGGGAAGGTGTTAGCACCCTTTCTATCCATGGTTATCCATGGGCTCTTAGATACTTGCTCATTGTGTTTTCAAAATTGTTTGCTTGCTTTTCAATGTGGGTTTAAAAAGTTTCTTTGAAAAATTTCAGTTCGACTCGTACGTCAGAGTGTTTGAAAAGTTTGCTTTGAAAGCTTTTGAAAGGTGTCAGTGTGAAAAGATGTTGTTGAGTTTGTTTTGAGATTAGAGCAAGTATCCTTGAGAACCTACCTACCCTAAGGAATTCGTCTGTGTAGATGTCCTTAAAAGTAGTGCCATCCCACCATTGAGAGGTAGGTAGCACCACCATTGGAGGTGTTCGGGTCAATTCGATTTTTAGGGACGTGGTGATCACCAGAGCAATGGGAAGACACCTTAGAAGCTACCCTCATGCCAGGTTCCCGGATCATGAGGACTTACTAAGACGTCCTCTACTCGACGATCACCTTTCGAAAGGCAACAGTGAGGCGTACCCTAGGGGTGGTGTGTGCGAATTGTGTGTCGTTTTCATTGATATTTGTCTTGTCATGTTGGTTGTGTTCTACGCTTGATTTTAATTAAGACATTCATTCTTGCATGCTTTTTAACAGTTATAAAGTTTGCGGAAAAATAAATCTAAAGCTATTACAAATGGCGCGGGTCCACATCGCCAAAATTAAACCGGACCCGATTTGACTGAAAAATAAATAAAGCGAAGTAAAAGTGCGAGAAATTTAAATTACAATGCTTTGGGAGAGATACAAAATTATAATAAATGACATAAGATAAATGCGCAAATTAAATAATTAAAAACAATGGGCGTTGGACCCTTTTTGCAAAAAGATTAACTTTAATAAGGAATTAAAATAAAAAATGAAAAATTAAATGTTTTGGGTATTTTTGTGTTTTTTAAGATTTAAAAGAAAAAAGAAGGAATTAATTATAATTGACTAACCCTAATTCTATTGTTTTTTAAGTTTATTATGAAAATATTGACTTTTAACCTAATTTAACTCTAAATTAATTTATGTACAATTTTTAATTTATGAAAATAAATAAATAATATTATTATTCTGAAAAAAGGGGAAAATTAAAAAGAAAATAAAAAGTTATTAAACCTAAATTCTATTTTTGGATTTTTATTAAAAAAAAGATTAAAATTATACCCTAATTAAACTAAATAATTTACATACAATTTATTTATGGAAATAATAAAATAAAAATTGTATTTTTTGGCATTTTTTTGATTTTTATGATGTTTTTGTATTTTGGTTAAAAAATTAAATAAACAATGATTAAAATAAACATAACAATTAAAATAATAATTAAAAAGATAAGAAACATAATTAAAATTGGCAAACCAGGGTGGGGTGTAGCCCCAGATTAGGAGGTTCAGGCCTGGAATTTCTGGCCCATTTAACGTTGGGATCCATTGACTTTTTGGATTATGTGTGACACGTTGACTTACATCCATGGTATGTCTTCAATCTGAACCCTTGATTAGATCTCCTGGGACGCGTGGACAATAGATGAGGAGGACGTATGGTGGTCCTTAAGAGCGTGTCTGCATAGGAATGAGTATTGAAAAATATTATGGAAATTGCCAGACCTGGGACTTGAACCCAGGTCTTTGATGTTACATGCATCACGTGTTGCCACTGAGCCACTGAATGTTAGTTAACATATTATGGTAAACAAATAATAAAAAAACAAAACCAATGCATAGTAATTAAAAACGCGCGCAATTCAAACCAGCGAACCACTGGCTGACAACGCATCGTCTCTTTCGTTTTCCTGAAACATAAAGAACGAAAGCAACGGTTTTCGTTGTGTTCTCTTAGGGGACTTTTGGAGAAATAGCGAATAGCGCTATAATGCATATAAATTGATCGCGAGGCTTGAGTTTTCTTCGTCCAGACCTACTGCATTCAACCATGGTACTCATGAGCCCTAATTTTTCCTCTATGCAAAATCCCCAATTCAGAAAACCTGCAACCCTAATATTTGACAATGGCGAAAACGCATATATGGCACAAAAACACAATGGGACATGTTGGTTAGCTTAGAAACATCATTATAAGCAAGAATCCATAAAGAAAAATGCAAAAGGATGCTTGATTTATGTTATGCGATTTCAAGAATTTTGCTTCACATTTTGACTTATGGATACCAATTCAGGGCGTTCTGGTTGATGTTAATGATTGAGAATCGTTCAATGATGTCTCAGGATGATGATGGAACAAGAATTGGAGCTTGAATCGAACTAGAACCCTGATTTCAGATTTTGTTTTCTTGGAGATTTTTTCAAGTTTGTATGTGGTTTCTGAGCGCAGCTTGCAGTCTCTTTGACTTAGGGTCATGATCTAGGTTATGTAAGGAAGCAATTAGGTTAAGAAAATTGGATCAAATCCAAGGCAATAATTGTTTTGAGTATTTGATTTGTTAAGGATCTTTTCCAATCTTTTTCTCATGTATTTTGTATCAAATCTGATCAATTAGCACCAAATCTTTCCCTATTAACATGTGCACGAATTATAGAAGCCAAATCATGCATAAAAAGATTTTTTTAGGTTAGGTTTATATTTTTCATGTATTAAAATAATTTAAATGAATTAATATTAATATAAATTCAAATAAATAATTAAAAAAATATGAAAATACTTCCCTTTGGGCCTAATGGTCGTGCATAGGCTTGGCATGAAGAAACTTGGAAGAAAAATGGGCCCATTTGCATTTTTAGGTCATTTGAACCATTGTTGACTTTTCAAAATTCCAAAAATTTCCCAACTTCCACAAGGCATAACTTGCTCAATTTTTAAGCTTTTCACATGTTCTTGGACATTTTGGAAAGGTCTTTGAGTCCTTTAACCAATGCCTTTGGTTCCATGTCATTTTGATTTACCAATCTCAAGTTATGGCCTTTGACTTAAAGTCCCTTTTTGTTGACTTTTGAAAATGACCTATAATGTTGAAATTGATAACTTTTTGTGAGAGCATTTCTTGGACTTGAAGTATGAAGATGAGTTGTAGGAAATGTCTTTCTATTCAAAATGAGCTTTGGATGGAATTTTTCTGATAATCCATGTGAAAGTTATGCCCTGGTCAATTTCAGTTGACTTTTTCAGCTGTCCAAATATAGCAACTTTTGCATCTTGATGATTTTCTGAGCCAAATTTTGAGAATCATGATCAAGCATTGATCAAATGATGTTTGTGGCTTCAAAATGATATGTTGACCAAAAATTTGAACTTTTGACTGTCAAATGACCATTTTGCCCCTACAGTTGACTGTAGTGCAATCTAGGGTTTTGACTGTGCAATTTTGAGCTGAATGCCTTGAAACTTGATGTGAGGATGCTTGACCACATTTGTAGGCATATGAGACTTGATTGGACCTTTGAAATCTTCAATTTCTTGATCAGAACTCAAACCCTAGTTTTGACTGTATAGGAGACAGTTGAGCTGCACAACCCTTGGGGAATTTTGTGACTTTGACTTGACAAATCTTAGAGAATATGGGAGGGCAAATTTTGGGGTACAACACCTATGTCAAGACTTGATAACTCCTTATCTATGATCCATGAGATGTGATCATCAATCTATCTTCATAATAATCTTAATGCTTTAATGTTATCCCACTTCACATTAAAGCTTGACTACGAATACTTTAAGAATAGTGTCTTATGTTTAATGGGATCTCATGATTAAGTCACACTTAACATTTCATTAAACAAATAAACCATTCTAGGGACTTTATTATTTTGGAAAGCAAACATAATAAAGAAATGCCTTTTATTATTAATAAATAATTCGATACAAGTACCAAAAGTATTGGCCTCTAGGGCTTACACCAACAGTGATTTCAACAAGATATTTGTCAAACAATCCAATTTATTTTGGAGTATTAACTTATCACTTTTGTGCATTCCACGTATTCAAAGTAGAAACTCCAATGGGATTAGATGTAATCTTGATTGATGCTTAAATGAAATTCACTTCCTTTGCTAAAACCTCATCATTCTAATGAGCTCTCGATTATGGAATTTAGCAACCCAATTTGAACCCACAGACTTCAAATGAACATCCTAAAAGTATTGGCTTATACCAATTATTCACAAATTAAGTCTTGAGAAACAAAAACTTACCAGACAATATACCTAGGATCATGATGCATCCAACCCTAATTGATTGACTAAAGAATAGATGAATCTAGTGCATTAATGCCATAATCAGTACCTTGTGATTTAAGCAACAAGTACGCCTTGAATTGATGAAAGACGAGTCTCCAATAGCCATCATCATATAAACCATACTTTGACTAAAGGATGAAAACCCCATATGAGAAGACGACTTGATTCATCCCCCACAAAGAAAATCTTAAATCTAAATATTCACCCTTAAGAAAATCACTTGATTGTATTTAGAAATACACCTTAGACGAAAACCCAACCAAGCCTGACCATAAACAATTAGAAACCCTAATTCCTCACTTCACTGCTAGAAGAATTAACCAAAAGAATCAGAAGAAATTAGCTTTTATTGGATGCGAACACCTTAACCTCAATCAATAAAACACCACTTTTTAACTGGTTCTCCAAGAAAGTTAAGTGAATTATTCTCGAACCTTATTAAAACCTTCTATTCCATGTTCATCTTAAATCAATCCTCATCTAAAACTTGAACGTTCATGAAAAGTTGAATCTCAGGTAACCTCAAATGGCATGCTTGATTAATGAACCCATAGACTCAGAGTAGAATCTCAACTCCCGAATGCTTTACATCCTAAGCTCAAAGTTAACCAGAAAAGTAACTTTGAAACATGGTACACAACTCTCTAATTGATGGAGTGAGATATAGATGAATCTAAACTTTATTCTCTTGTATGAAAATCATGTTTTATTCCTTGTAATCCAAGTAACCAATCAAATTGACCCTTGGATGATAGTGAGCCACGTGAATTGGGAGACGAACCCTAGTTTCGATGATAAGCGTAAGCACAACAATGAAGCTTCTTACTCCATGATTCACAAGAACCACATACATGATGCACATGCCTTTGAAAGAAATCCAATTGAATGACTTGAACCCTATCAATGACGCCATATCTCATATCATGCACAAAAACATGTGTTTGGGAAGAGAAGGACCTAATTCATAATTCACCACTTGAGGAACAAACCAAGGAACTCAAACTTTATTGAACATTTATATCTCAGTCCACTGTAAAAACCCTAGCTTGTACACCTACCAAACTTCTGAACCTCTGACGCTTTATTCAATGCAAATACATGTAGGATCAATGGCTTACCACAGTGCTAAAAGAAATTGCTTGTAGCCAAGGTGCAACTTTATTTCCATATAGTACGAGCATTTTCAGGAGCTGCACCTAGTTTACTAAGCGCCCATGGGTGGGATGTTAAGCCCTTCGAATCCCTAAGGTTGATGCTGGATATTTTAATCCAACAATCTCCCTCCCCCCCAATGTCAGCCGGGGGGATTCGAACCCATGACCATGCTCTGATACCACTTGTAGGATCAAGCGCTTACCACTGTGCCAAAAGAAATTGCTTTTAGCAAACGTGTAATTTATTTCCATATAGTACGAGCATTTTCAGGGGCTGCACCTAGTTTACTAAGCGCTCATGGGTGGGATGTTAAGCTCTTCGAATCCCTAAGGTTGATGTTGGATATTTTAATCCAACAATACATGTTATGTTAGTGCAGATGACCTAATGAAAAGATGTGAATGCAAAAGTCTAAGCCAGATAAAAGAAATTAGGAGGGAAAATTTTAGGGTGCAACAACGACACAACATACAAATTTATAATTTTCAGAAAAACTAAGAATTAAACCTTACAGATTCATACGTTCAGGCATATAGGGATAATTCATATCAGACAAAGTAGATTAATTGTATAATATTTAAAGCATATCAGACATGTAAATACCTCATGCTAAACTTTTTAATAAAATCTATAAACTTTAAATTCTTCCAAACAGTAGTCTAAGAAATAAAAGACAAAAACAAAAGGTAAATATAATGTAAGACAGAAAAACAAGTAAATCTAGAAATTTTGCAGAATGTTAGGCTATGTCAGCCACTATTGTTAGTATTGAGCGTTAAGGAATAGATATGCTGGAAAATATGGTCCACTTGCTCAGTTACTAAGTCCATAAAGCTATGAAACTCGACGTGCAGTTTGTTAATTTCTTCTCTTAAACAGTTTAACTCATTTTCCACAGCAAGTAAGGCGGCATCACGATCAGCAGAGGGAGGTGTCGAGGCAACTGGAGCAAAGGAAGCACACGAAAGGGCAGGTTGCTCAGTGGGTGGAAAATGGTGATAGAAAGGATGTGAAGTTTGATGAATGAATTGAGGGAATAAGATGTTTGTCATTAGGAAGGGTGTGAAATTATTGGGGAAGTGCATAGAGATACAGCTTATGCTGATTAAGAATGATTAGAGTGACCATGACTTATAAGGAACATAGAGGTATTGGTGAAGGAAAAATAAATTCTCACGAGATTGGAATCATGTTTGTGATGTCAAAGTATCGACATGTGTTAGGGAGAATTTGGGGAGTTTCTATCACTAACCGAATGTAAGGATGGTATTATTGAGATTCAAATGTGAAAATTTATGAATCCTCGATGTTGTGAGATTTGAAGGAAAACTAAGGATTTACGAATGTTGTTAAGGTCCTCTCTATGGATAAAGACTTTAATTTGAACACAATGATTCGTAATGTATTTGGTATATTAGCATGTCCGGAGTTGGAAGATACTTAACAATTTTTTAATGCTAAGTGAGTTTGAAGTAGACTATGTAATGTGTTTGGGAAATGGTGTCTAATCGACGAGATCAAATAAGAAGGGAATTGTTGAAGCAATTGTAAACCTCAAAGGAGATTATTGGACCATGGTGCTTTAGGTGACTTTGAGCGCGAGTTCTAAAGAAACACTATTATAGTTAGTAATGATGGTTTATGCCCCCTCATGGTTGTCAGCTACCTATTGACAAATTGGGGAACTGATCACCCTTAATATCTTGTTGATAGTAGACAGGATCGTGTTGGATAGGATAGACTTGTCTTGACAGCTTAATAGTGTGTAAAGTGATTTACGTTTTATCGAGAGGATAGTCATTCACCATTTCGCGTGAACCTAATGGAAATCAACTATGAAAGAGTTGTGACTTATTGAACAGTTCAGAGACCTGAGTTTGTATGCGAGCTAACGCCGTAGAGTGAAAGGTCGAGGATACCAAAAGTGAACAATGATTTTTAGATGGACGTTAAAGAGAGTCACAAGATAGATGTGAAACTTGTAGACCTGGTAGTTGATGGAGATTAAAATAAGGACAATGACTTTAAAGTAGATGAATCAGAGTGACACAACTGAAGTGTGATGTGGTGTAGTTCGTTATGTGTGTATGACTTGTTAGGAGTCAAGGTTAAATAGAAGAAATATGTGGGAATGAGGAAAACCATTTAACATTTTAGAATGTAAGTGATAGGTGAAAGGTTTATATATTATTCACGTTACCGCCACACCAATAGATGCATTGGTTCACATGTTCGATTGGTGAATCGTAGCACTGTGGTACTAATGTGGTATGTCAATGTTTTAGATGTTATCATTATGTTGATATTCTTATGACAATGTTAGTTGTGATGAAATGATAGAGACGATGTTCATGTTGTAGAACTCTACGTTCTTAAACTATGTTGTTGCCTTGTATCCTATAACAAGGGTTCGACCGCGAGTAGCTCATTACTATAAAGGGAAATTGGAGATGTGTTACCTATGGTGATGGTAACGATCTTTTTGTGTTCTGGTTCAAACGTGAACGGGATCCTAAGGTGATAGATCATGTATCCTAGGGTGATGGGACAAGGAGTGAAATGAACCTGTGCATTCATAACTCGATAGTAATACATCTTGTGGGATTATTGTGGTTGACTATGTTGGATGTGGTTAATGATATTCAAAATGTTGCCAAACATGATGTGGGAGCTGGGGAGTAGGATGTGAGAGTCGTATCCAGAGTGGTTTGCATTAGATGATTTTCGAGGACGAAAATGTTCTAAGTGGGGGAGAAGTCTAACACCCCAAAAACATAGTTAGTTATTTAATTAGTTATTTGTGATTATTTGAGAATTATTGTGATTTATATGATGCACCATGGTGTTAGGTGATACTATGTTGTGGGGTAGCAGTGATGTTAAGGAGATAATATAAATTATTTAGAATTTAAATAATTAGTTGAGAATTATTTAGATATAATAATAATTATTTAGAATTATTTAATTAAATAAAATAATATGTGTAGAGATATTAAGGTCAAGATGGTAATGTTGAGAGAAGTAAGTGGGGACAAAATAAGAATACCATAATAGGGGTCCAAGGGGTAAGAATTACAAAAAGGAAAATTGAGGTTTGGAGTGTTCATTATGTATGATCATAACATTGGAGAAGAGGAATCAAAAAGGTGAGAAAGAGCTAGGGCAAGAAGGAATCCATTGGAGAAGCTTGGGAACCACCAATTTAAGGTAAGGGCGGGGTTCCAACTTTCTAAGGATATTGTATAATGATGGGTATGTTAAGGATTATGATTGATATAGTTGTTGTATGTTATTATTCATGAAATTTCCTTTTATATGATTGAATCAATTTGACAGATTGTTGACATGTTTGTGGTTAAATTGATGTGATTGATGTAATTAATGTCATGAAATGAGTAGCAATGTTGTGTGATATGTGTGTATAAATTATGGAATTGAAAGACATGTTTTTTATTTCAAATTGGTGGTTTGAATGGTATAGCAACTTATTTTCGTACACATAATTTTCAAAAATCTGCTACTGCCCAGGGTGTACTCGGGTACCAGCTTTTGCCTAGTTCTTAGGTAACTCGTTACCACTTGTTTGGACAACAATTTTGTAATTTTCAAAAATTCATAACTTTTAAACTGTAACTCTGTTTGGGTCACCGTTCGAAGTGTTAGGAAGCTAGTACCATATTATTTTCAATAAAAATGGTCTTGTTGGTAGTAAGTGATTTAATCATTGTGTGATTGTGTAAAAATGACATGTATTTGTGTGTTGTGTTGTTTGTGATGTGTGTTAATGATACATTTCCTTGTGGTGTGCTATGTTGATATAAATATCGAGTTTGTGTACTATTTTTATGATGATGAGGGGTTTTAGTTGTATGAGGATTGAAAATGTTTGGGTGTGATGACCATCTTATACATATGATGAATGAGATGTTATTCATGTAATGCATTCAAGGATTCAGAAATTCAAATTTGTTGCAAACAAAAAGAACACACGTCATATTAATAAGAGGAATTTGTTAGTACATTAAATGCCCCATGGGAAAAATAATACAAAATTCTAATGTAAAAAGATGTTGTGCATCCTCTTTGGTGCAATATAGGTGTTGAGATTCTGCTCTTCGTGAAGTTGGCGAGTAAGTTCCAAAACCTTCTTCTCGCTGGCGTAGAATTGGGCTTCAAACGTATCGCGTTCTCCCTTGAGCTGTATCCAACTCCTTTGCAAATCTTCAAATGATGTTGGCATGTTAGGATGCAGGAGGGTGTATGGAACCTCTCCTTCTAAAACAGGCTCTTTGAACAAAGATGAAGATCCAAACCCTTGAAATGGTTAGTGGATGCATATGATGCTTCATGATGTTATGATGTTATGCACAAGTATATATGTACAAACAAATCACACAATATCCTAGTTTCAGGCTTGCATGGGGTTTCATAGGTAAGTACCCTCTTGACGTTTAGTTGGCTCAACCTGTCCTATAAATAGTAACCGGGTTCTAAGGAGCTCAATATCACTAGATTATTTTATGTGTTCATTGTTTCAGTTTATCCACTTAACTGGCGACCGAAATATTCCAAGAAAACAATCCTCAATGAGTGTAGTATCGAGTATCTACAAACTTCAGACTGCACCAAAGCCGGTCATCTCACTACCCATAAAAAAGGCCAAGTTGGTCAAGTAAAGGTTCTAAAAGTTCATTAGTGCTTCGTGACATCACTCAGTGGCCCCGTATTCTCTTTGATTAACTCAAAGGCTACCGGTACCCACAAATATGTCGCACTAATATAGCTATTTCTTCAACCATGTCGGTATACCCCACACAGTTTCCACAATGTATTGCTATTTACCTATGAATGTCTCCCAAATCCGGGTAGAGGATTTTAAACCCAAAAAATAGAACCAAATGTAAAGCAATCAAGTCAAGCAAAATAAGCATGTAAAGGTGATCTAAAACCCTAAGGTAACCCCACTTTTATAATATTCCCCAGCAGAGTCTCCAGTTCTGTGATGCGGTGGGAGAACTGACTTGAGGTTTTGCGTTTGTGTTTGCAAATGTTTCGGTTTAGCAAAAGTCGCCACCGACTTTTTATTTATCCAAAGGAAAGTTCAAAAAGCACAGGAAAGACCTTTGAGATGTTTTCTTGGGTTCGGGGGGTAGATTATGAAAAGGGAAGGTGCTAGTACCCTTTTCATCCATGGTTTTCCGTGGGCTCTTAGTTACTTGTTTTAGAACACTTGCTTTTGCTTTTCAATTGTTTGAAATGGTGCTTTGTGTGTGATTTGGAAAGTATTTTGAAAAGAGGCCATCGTTGTGGCAACCTTTGTAATGATTCTTGTTTGAATATATACAAAGGTGTTTTGTCTTTTGAAAAATATTTCAATGTTTGAAAGTTTGTTTTGGGAAAAAGTTTTGAAATTGTGTGTTTTGAAATTAGCAAGGATGTTTGCAAGTTTTTATCAAGTAACTAAGAGTTGTCTACCCTATCTACTCAAAGATCTTTCCTACACATTTTTAACCCTTTCACATTGTTGTTTTACCATTGCATTTGGTAAACAATCTTGTGTTTGGATGTTAAACGGGACAGGCGCGGATCATCATATTGACCATGATAGCAATTGTGCTAAGTATCTTTAGCAAATTTTGTTTGAGGGACTAGATCATTTATGTATAGGCAACCAAGATAGCGTCATCGAGGGACTATGATCTTTTTGTTTTGATTTTGTTTTGCCAAGACACCTAGCATGCGTACCATGGCCATTTTAAAGGCAACAAATAGAGGAAACCCTAGGGGTTCTTGTATGCATTGTGTTGTCATTTTCATGCATTTTGTCTTGTATTAGTCAAGCTATTTGTTTTGATTTTGGATTTTTTGCATACAAACCCTAATCTCTATCATGCATATTTGTAAGCTATAAATGCGTAAAAAATAAATCTACAACTATTACAACATTGATATGGGGAGGGGGATACAATTTTGAATAGGGGATTATTTGCAAGAAATTAAAAACCTAAGATTATTACAACCAAATTGAATTCTTTGTTCAAATAATAAATTGACAATATTTAAATGGACAATTAAATAAATATGCAATATATTATAAATATGCAAAAAATGTTTTTGTATTATTTTTATATATGTAAAAATAAACTATTTAATGCATTAAAAATAATAAAATAAAAGATTATTTTTATTAAGGGTGGAAACCCTAATTTGTTTTAAGAAAATATATATATTATGTATTATTTATTTATGTACTATAAAATAAATAAAATATATACAAATGTTAAAAAATAAAAATCAAAATAATATGAGAAAATATTATTTAAGTATATATAAATACTAAAAATAAAATATAATGTTTTTATATATATTATTTACAAGTTTTTATTAAAGAAAATAAAAGTGTATATTATTTAATAATTATTTCTATGTCTAAAAAAATAATAAAAATAATAAAATAAAATGTGAAAATTAAATAAAATATTTTTGGTAATTTTTAAAGTTTAGAAAAATAAAATAAATTCAGAAATAAAAAAAGAAATGAAAAAATATACAAAAATAGATTAAATTGGCCAAGGAGGTGTGAAAAGCAAATCAGGGGTGCAAAAAGCATGGAACAACACAGGCCCAGTCCACTTGCTTCATCTTCAACCTTGTGACAAACAAAAACGCGCGTTCCTTGTTCAAATCTGGTAATCCTGCATACGTGCTCTAAAGCAAAAACTCACAACACAAAAGTTATAGCATTTTCCAACATGATTCCAACCATGTAAAGAACTTAATCTAACTCTCAAAGACCAGAGAGAATTTCTCTAGCCCTAATTTCTAACCTAACTTTTTCAGAAATTTCATCAATCAAATTCTCTCAACACAGTTAACTTAAATGAAATCTATACATATGTACAGCTTAAGGGCAATGAGTACTACATTTTTTATTCACAAACCTAAGCTTAATGATTCCTAAATAGAGAGATAGAAAGTTGGAAAATACCTGCTTCAGTTGAACACGAGTATGGAAATGTAGGGATTTTCAATGAGGCCTGAGATGCTTGTGAGCTTGTCTGAACTTCCTCTGACCTTCCCCAATGCTTAGTTGGCTTTGTACTTGCTTGAATAAGCTTGTAGAAGTCAACCTGCACAAACAGAATTCAGAAATGGTGAAGGGTGTAAATGGAGTTACAGTCATTGGCCAATGGTTGGGAGAGCTTAGGTGGGTTATATGGAGTGTGTTGGAAGAGGTTTGGGGCAAAACGCACGAGTGGTTTGTGAGATGGAGGTGAAACTGCAGAGACTGCCCTGTTTTGCAAGTTTTTGGTGTTTTGATGTTCAAGGGTGTTTGAGGACTGAATAGCTCGTATTTCTGGCTCAATGTGATATGTAAAACTTGTTTGGAATGTTTACAAGAGTTGGTTTTATCAGATGGAAGTGTTGTGTAGACTTTTGCACATTTCTTGGTTTTAAAGAAAAGTGTGAAGTGATCAAGCAAAGAGCCTGTACAGGCCTCCTTCCTAGCTGCACAAAGTTGTTGTACTTTTCCCTGAGTTTGTGGAGTTGGTATGCTTCAGAAAGCTTGGTGCAATGCTCAAGAGAAACAAATTGACATAAAGCCAACTTTACCAAAGTGGTAATGCTACCTTTTTGCCATTTTTAGGTTAATTCAATGTGTAATCTTCCATTGATAAGAATAATTCCTTAAACCATTGAGTTTGCATTCAATTTTTGAGTGTGGAAGGGTTTAGATACCTGTAAGCAGTTACAATCAAAGCTGGATAAAAATTGCAACTGGTAGCAACATGAAAAATGCCATGGATCAAAGTGATTTTTTTCCAAATTCAAACATTCGATTCTCCCTAACCACAAATGATTTTGGAGAGTTCTTGGAAATTTTGGAAAGCTTGTAATATGATCTACAATCCATCTTTGAAATGCATTTTGAGATTCCAAGTGGAACTATGTGAAAAATTTCCATGAAGATAGGTCAAAATCCTGCCTAAACTAGGGCAAAATTTCACTAAGTTAAAAGTTTCATGGACCCTTATTCCAAAAATCATAACTTAATATCCAAGCATCCTTATGGAAAACTTTGTGAATCAAAGTTGTATATTTTATGGAGTAATACAACTTTCATGTTGGAAGTTTTGTTTGAATCCAATTGCATCATGGAGAAAAAGTTGGGCAAAGTTGGGAAAAAATAAGAAAATTTCATAACTTAGAAAATTTCTAAGTTATGAAAATTTTCATTTTAAAGACCTAATTTGCAAAATTAGGTTTCTTGATGAACAAGTTTCAAGTTTTGACACATCTTGATGAAAAATGACCCTTTGCACTTGATTTTGACCAAAAAGTCAAAGTTTGACTTTTCAGTGTATAGTTGATTTTTGATCAGTTGACTGGAAAATTCATCTATCAATCCAGTGCTTTTGAGATCTTTTGAACCTTGTGATTAGGTAAATATGATTCCATTGAGTCCTTGAATCTATGCTTGAACCCAATTTTCCATTGTCTAGGGGAAAAATCAGAAATTGCCCTTGTGCAGTCAAAACCCTAAAAATGACCATTTTGCCCTTTTGATGATCCGATCAAATTTCTTGAGGAGTTGTGGTCCTAACTTGATCAAATGGTTCATATGAGCCTATAATGTTGACGGGGATCAAAAATCATGAGGTTTGACTGTAAATTGGCCACAGTTGACTTTTTCCCCAATACAGCTGATTTCTAGGTCAAGTGTCAAATTGACTGGGCAAAAATTTGATTCAAAGCTTGAAAATTTGTAGGGGCAATCTTATAAGTCCAACATGAAGCATGAAAGTCACTTTGAGCATTGGAGGTCCAAAAATCTCTGTGCAAACTCAAACCCTAATTTCAGGTCAACAGTGGAAGGAGAAGTCTTGAGCATAGCAAACCCTAATCCTGTCTGGAGTCCAAAGAGTCTTGTGAGGGGAAATCTTGATAAAATGAGAGGGAAACTTTTGGGGTACAACAGCTTCCCCTGTTCAATCTTCTTGAACCTGAAGAGTTAGGTTGGCGAGTTTGCCTTTCATGACTCGAAGGTAAAAGAGGATTGGACACTAGAGTGCCCGTAAATTTGCACTCGTCAAGATGCAGCTGAGGAAATGGGCTTAAAAATTCCATTTAGAGATGGTAGAATCTTGATGGAGATGGGCCTAGAGATTCCATCCAATACTTTTTGTTGAAAATCAGGAGAATGAACATCAGAATGGTATCTGTATCTAGAATGTATCTGAGTTGTATCTGGAGATTGAATTTGTATGAGCAATGGAATGGCGTCCGTGTCTGGAGCGTATCCGAGCTGTAACTGTATTTGATTCTTGAATGAATATCAGAATGACTACCGTGTCTAGAGTGTATCTGTATTGTATCTGAATCTGAAATATGAATAAACGATAGAATGACATCCATGTATGGAGCATCTCTGGGCTGGGGAAATGTTTGAATGAGTGACAGAATGGAAACCGTGTCTGGTGCGTATCTGGACTGTATCTGTAGTTGAGATTTGCATGAGTAGCAAAATGACTTCCGTGTTTGGAGTGTACCCGTACTGTAACTGGGATCTGAAAAGGCAGTAGAATGACTTCCATGTCTTGGAGTGTATCTGAGCTTGAAGTTGATAGTTGAATCTGAATGAGAAATAGAATGGCTTATGGGTCTGGAGCGTAACTAGTCTGTATCTGATTGTTGAAGTCTAAATGAGTGGCAGAATGGCATCTGTGTCTGGTGCGTATCCGTATTGTATCTTGACTTTAAATTTCGAATGAGTAATAGAATGACCTCCGTGTCTGGGGTGTATCTGTACTGTATCTGAATAAGAGATCTGAATGAGTAACAGAATGACTTCCGCGTCTGGAGTGTATCCGTACTGTATCTGAAATCTTTGAATATTTGTTAAAGGTAGCTTTTAATCTTATCCTGAAAAGGGTAAAATGTTAGCTGAAACACAAAGTTATGTTGCATGACATGTATGATGCAATAAAATGTGTTTTATCAATGTTTATGATATATGAATGTAATGTATGTGCATGTAAGTTGATTAGCTGAGGAAAATAAATCCTTGATAGCGGGAGATAATAAAATCCTTGACTACTGCTAGGGAGAATAAATCAATGACCGCTACTGGAGATTCAAAATCTTTGACTGCTGAAGATGAGAAATCCTTGGCAACTTGTGGGGGTTAACAAGAACTTTGACAAACTCTGCGGGGATGTGGGAATTCATTAAGTCTGCTTGAAAAACCTGCTTGGGGAATCCGAAGAACTTTGATGACTATAGCTGGGGAGTACACCAATGGGAGTTCTTACTCGGTTGGGGAATAGGGAAACTCTGAAGACCTCTACTGGGGATCAGACAAAAGAAAACCTTGATCTGCTAGAGAATAAGGAAAACTCTGATGGCTTCTACGGAGAATAAGAATGAGAAGCTTCAATCTTCTGGGGAATTGAAATCTTGGGGGCTTCACTGGAGAAAGCGAGAATGAGAATCTTTTATCTGTAGGGGATTAAAAATTCTGACAAACTCGTGCTGGGGAGTCATGGATACTCAGGTAACTTCACCGGGGAATCCAGACTGAAAATCTTCCATCTGCTAGGGAAAATAAATCCTAGGGGACTTCCAATTGGGGAGTTAAGAATGAGAATCTTCATTCTGTTGAGGATGAAGAACTCTGTGGGGAATAGTTATACTGTTGGAGAGTAGCTAACTCTTCTGGGGAGATCAGAACTCTGGGGGAAAAGGCTTATTCCTATTTGGAAAAAGTTCAGGAGTTTGGGTTGTATGCCAATCTACTGGGGAATCATCCTGAGGTTAGGGACAAAAGCTAACTGTCATCTGGTTGATTCTCAGACTTTAAGACAACTTACTGGGGGAATCTGAGGAAAACTGAATGGTTTCCGATGTGGATTGATAGATGGAAATCTGACTTCGCTGGGGAAGAAGGTTTCATCTTTACTGGGGATTTATGACCCAAAGTTTTTGTTCTGCTAAGGATTTTAACTCTGATTAGAATTAAAGGTTTGAGATATGAATCTACCGGGGATTGGGAGTTTAAAGTTTTGACTCTGGCGAGGATTTTGAAATTTAATTCCGCGGGGAATATGTTTTTCAAGGTTTAGCTCCACTGGGGATCCAGATCATGTACTGCAAGGGATCTCTCTTGGAATATCCTAAAGACGTTTTCCTATCCTTTCAACCTGTCAGTAATTATTCTTTCACATTTCGTTTATTTGTAAACAGTGATTATATTCAAATGCATATACTCATTTAATAAACCATTGGACGTTTTCAAATAAAACATAAGTGTAAAGAAAAAGAAAAGGAAAATAGTTTTCTGCACTTTGAAGTATCTTTGTATTAACTTTATGTAAGTATTTTGTACAAAGGAGACAGACATCCTAGTAAGAGAATGTTGTCGTAAAAAATTGAGAAAAATTTATACAAAGAAAGATGGCTATGTGTAAAATTCCATGGGGTTCCCATTATGCTATAGCCTTCATAACTCCGGATATCTTGTCCATTCGCTGCTTCGTCCGAAGATGACTGGATTGATCAGAAGCCAGGAGCTTGTCTGTGAAGAGATTGTCCTTAAAGTGATCCGAAGAGACATAGTCATACGCTTTAATTCCCTAACTTTTGCCTGGACCTCCCTTTCGGGTTTTCAGTCCACCGGGAAACCCTTTTTTGCCCAAGTCGCCCTTTCGGGTTTTCAACTTGCCGGGTGTACAAATTTTTTTTATTGTTTATCCCTAATTTTTGCCTAAACCTCCCTTTCGTGTTTTCGATTCACCGGGATGCCCATTTTTGCCCAAGTCGCCCTTTCGGGTTTTCAACTTGTCGAGTCATTTACGTGTAGTATCTTTTGACTATGTCTGCATTTGCAGGGTGCGGCAGATCGTCACCGTCCATGGTGGTCAGGATCATTGCCCCACCAGAAAAGATGTTTTTGATCACAAATGGTCCTTCGTAAGTAGGAGTCCACTTGCCCCTGGGATCACTTTGTGGCAAGATGATCCGCTTGATTACAAGATCCCCAACTTGATATACTTGGCATCTGACTTTCTTGTTGAATGCCTTGATCATTCGTCTCTGATACGCCTGATCATGGCAAACAGCAGTAAGTCGCTTTTCATCAATCAAGTTAAGATGATCAAACCGGGTCTGAATCCAATTGTCTTCACTCAAACCAGCATCCTTCATAATTCTCAAGGAGGGAATCTGAACCTCGAGAGGCAAAAAAGCTTCCATGCCGTATACCAAAGAAAAGTTTGTTGCCCCAGTTGATGTTCGTGCCGTGGTACGGTACCCGTGTAGTGCAAACGGTAACATCTCATGCCATTCCTTGTAGGTGACTGTCATCTTTTGTATGATCTTCTTGATATTTTTGTTTGCAGCTTCGACAGCACCGTTCATCTTTGGCCGATAGGGAGATGAATTGTGATGTTGAATCTTGAACTGCTCGCACAGAGCGGTGATCATAGTGTTGTTTAGGTTTGTACCGTTGTTAGTGATAATCCTGTCAGGGATACCATACCGGAAAATGAAGTTCTGCTTGATGAAGCGGGCAACCACATTCTTTGTAACGGAGGCAAAGGAAGCTGCTTCGACCCACTTGGTAAAGTAATCAATGGCCACCAGGATGAAGCGGTGTCCATTGGATGTTGTAGGCTTGATTTCTCCAATCATGTTTATCCCCTATATAGCGAATGGCCAAGGAGCTGTTAAGACATTGAGAGGAACTGGAGGTATATGTACCTCATCCGCATAGATTTGGCATTTGTGACAAGTGCGGGAATGTTGATAGCAATCAGCTTCCATGGTAGACCAGTAATAGCCTACCCATAGAATCTTCTTAGCCATCGTATGTCCGCTAGAATGGGTGCCAAAGGTACCATTATGCAGCTCAGCCATAATCTGTTCAGCTTCAATCTTGTCCACACAGTGGAGCAGAATGCAATCATGATTGCGCTTGTATAAGATACCATTGCTCAAGAAGAATTTAGATGAGAACCTCCTCAGAAACGTTTTGTCATTGACTGAAGCTCCTTCAGGGTATTCTTGTGCTTCGAGATACCTTTTGACGTCATGAAACCATGGTCGGTCCATTACTTCCTCGGTATTAATATCGTGACAATGTGCGGGTTCGTCCATCCGCTCAATGGTGATTTGGGGAGCCTCATTATCCCAGTTAAGTTTAAACATGGATGACATTGTAGCTAGAGCATCCGCTAGCTGATTCTCTTCTCGCAGAAAATGCTCGAAGATGATCTGCTCGAAATGCGGTAACAATGTCAGGACATGTTCTTTGTAAGGGATGAGGTTTGGATGCTTAGTATCCCACTCTCCTTTGATCTGACTGATGACCAAAGCAGAGTCCCCAAATACAATCAATGATTTGATTCACAAGTCAATAGCATCCCTGAGACCAAAGATACAAGCTTCATACTCGGCCATGTTGTTGGTGCAGCTGAAGCAGAGTCTGGCGGTGAAAGGTGTATGGCAACCTTCGGGAGAGATAAGTACAGCACCGATACCGTTTCCAAGTGCGTTGGAGGCACCATCAAAGTACAGGGTCCATCGGGATCCTTGTTCAGGTCCGCCATACGGTCTGTTCTCTTCAATGTTGCTCAAAGTCATGATATCCTCGTCGGGGAAGTCGAACCTCATAGATTGGTAATCTTCGAGAGCTTGATGGGCCAGATGATCGGCTAGCACACTCCCCTTTATATCTTTTTGGGTCGTGTACTATATATCATATTCGATGAGGATCATCTGCCATCTAGCGATTCTTCCAGATAAAGCAGGCTTCTCGAAGATGTACTTGATCGGGTCCATCTTAGAGATCAGCAAAGTGGTATCTGTCAACATATACTGCCTTAGCCGGCGAGCAGCCCATACCAAAGCGCAGCAAGTTTTCTCGAGCAGTGAGTATCGAGTCTCACAGTCGGTAAACTTTTTGCTAAGGTAATAAATGGCATGCTCTTTTTGGCCAGACTTGTCATGTTGGCCCAGTACGCACCCCATTGAATTCTCCAGGACAGTCAGATACATGATTAACGGCCTTCCTTCGACGGGTGGCATCAAGATAGGAGGTTCCAACAAGTATTCCTTGATTCTATCGAAAGCAACTTGACAGTCATCATTCCATTTAACCACCTGATCTTTCTTCAACAGCTTGAAGATTAGTTCACAGGTAGATGTTAGGTGTGAAATGAACCTTGCAATGTAGTTTAGGCGTCCCAAGAAACCTCTAACCTCCTTCTCAGTGCGAGGGGCAGGAATTTCTTGTATAGATTTGACTTTGGAAGGATCGACCTTGATGCCTTTGTTACTGACGATGAATCCCAAGATTTTACCGGACCTGACTCCGAAAGTGCACTTGTTAGGGTTCAGTCTGAGCTTGTACTCTTTCAACCTGACAAACAGCTTTTGCAGATAGTCGAGGTGTTCTTCTTCTGTCTGTGAACGGGCTATCATGTCGTCTACGTAGACTTCTATTTCATGATGTATCATATCATGAAATAAGGCCACCATGGCGCGTTTATAGGTTGCCCCGACATTCTTCAGTCCGAATGGCATCACTTTATAACAGAACGTACCCCACTGTGTAACAAAGGTAGTTTTCTCCATGTCTTCAGGGTCCATTTTGATCTGGTTGTACCCTGAAAATCCATCCATGAAAGAAAATACCTTGTGTTGAGATGTATTGTCAACCAAGATGTCAATGTGCGGTAGTGGAAAGTCATATTTAGGGCTAGCCCTGTTTAAGTCTCTATAGTCCACACACATTCTAACTTTGCCATCCTTCTTAGGCACGAGCACAATGTTAGCAACCCATTGTGGATAGGATGTAACATCAAGAAAGCCAGCATTGAACTGCTTCATCACTTCAGCTTTGATCTTTTCAGACATATCAGGCCTCATTCGGCGGACTTTCTGTTTAATTGGTGGTCAGTCTTCTCTAGTAGGGAGACGGTGAACCATAATATCTGTATCCAGTCCCGGCATGTCTTCATAGGACCAGGCGAAGATCTCAACATATTCATTCAACAGCTGAACTAAGCGCTCCTTAACACTTAGCTCTAGGTTGGCACCCATTTTAACTTCTTTTCTGTCTTCCTCTGTTCCCAAGTTGATATTTTCTATCAACTCCTCGTATGGTATAATAGCCCTTTCTTCCTGTTGTAGCAGTCTAGCCAATTCTCCAGGCACTTCCCAGTCTTCATCACCTTCGTTTTCGGCATGATTGACCAGATCTTCAAAGTCACTGAAGGCCATAGCAGAATTATTTCCCATGGAATCCGGAATGGATGGGTACCTGCATTGGTGAGTGTGGGTGTGTGTAAGGGATAGCCACCTTTAAACAAATCAAATGTAAAAAGAAAGAAAATGAACACAAAAGTTTATATATGAAAACATCCATGATTCATTAAAATGGCATATGAAGATGAAAAATCAAACCCTTACAAATGGACCTATGTGCCTCGGGTAAGGCACAAGGTTAAAAGTGTATGAATTGTTTAGGAATTATTACAAACCAACAGAAATGTTCAAAAGATAAATTACTGATTGATAAAAGTAATGGGAATAAAGTCCTTTGCCTCCAAATTGCATAAGCCTCCTTCAACAGTAGGGAAAATCCAGTCTTCAAGGTTGCTCTCCTCTTCACCATCCTCCAAAGCACTGACTCCATGATGAGTGATCTTCACTGGTGGTCCTCCAACCCGGGAGCGACGCACAGCCTTCTGACTAGCAGCAGTGAAACCCAAGCCGAATATCTGACTTGAAAGGAAAATCAGGAAGTTTCCCCCAGATTATGCTCCCTCCTTCTTCAATTATAGCCTTTTCATATTTCAAAGAAGACATCTGAGGCGGAGTCCTGGTAATCATGGGTACAGAAGGCACTGCTTTGGTTGTTGCAATCTCTTCAGAAATTTGCTCGAAGTGTTGAAAGGGGGTCTCGATGAACTCACCATCCAATTCCATATAGCGGAAAGAATTAAGATGGCTTATCATGTATTCCTCCTCACCGTGAACTGTTACAATTCTCCCTTGAACAGGGTACTTGAGCTTCTGATGCAGAGTTGAAGTAACGGCTCCAGCATGATGAATCCAGGGTCTTCCCAATAAGCAAGAATAGGAGGGACGGATGTCCATGACATAGAATGTGGAGTTGAAAGTTTCGATACCCACTTTAATCGGGATGTCCACCTCCCCGTGGACCATCCGTTTAGAACCATCAAAGGCTCAGACATTGATATTGCTGGGCTTCAAGGTTAAACCTTCACAATCTATCCTATCCAATGCCTTCTTTGGTAGGACGTTCAGCGATGAACCAGTGTCTACCAGAACGTGTGCCAGAGTAGTCCCTCTGCATTCCACCGAGACATGCAGGGCGTCATTATGCTTTCTCCCTTTGATTGTTAGATCGGAATCGGAGAACCCTAAACCGTTGTCTGTTGTTAGGCTAGCTACACATTCTTGAAATTGATCCGCGGAGGTTTCCTGGGGCACATGGGCCGTCTTCAAGAATTTGATCAAAGCTTTGGCATGAGCTTCGGAACAGAGCAAAAGGGCCAGCATAGAGATTTTTGAAGGGGTTTGCCCCAGTTGTTCTACGACATCATAGTCGCTTTTCTTAATTATTTTTAAAATTTCCTCCATTTCTTTTTGAGTGGTCTCGGGGATGACCAAAGGCTGAGCCCTCATCCTGACGGGTGCTTCTTGGATCCCTTTACCTTTATCAGCAGCAACAGCAGAGGGTGTAACTACGGGAGTAACAATTTCTTCAACAACTGGAGTTCGCACAGATATGTTGACCGGCACAGGAGTAACCTTAGGAGCATTTGAGGGTCCGAAGATCGCCCTTGGAGGAGCAATCTCTGGAGAGAAAATTCTTCCGCTACGGGTGATTTTACTTGTCCCAGCAATATTTCCTATGTCAAGAGTCTCTTCATCGGAACTTTCTTCAACTGATTCAATCTGCTTAACACCGTGGTAGAAGATCTCTCCTCCATAATTCCATAGTATTGATTTGTTGGAATTGTATGGGATAGGCCCTGGCATAGTTATCTTCAGAGGTACAATCTTTGGATCGCATGTAATCCTAACAGGTATTTTGGAGACCTTGGAAAGATTGGAGGAAATGGTAATTATAGCAACATCGTTGATAGGAGTCGTAGTAACAGGAGTTTTCTCAAAGAGGATTTCTTTATTATCCATTAGGCGTTGGATGCCTAACTTCAACAACGGACAGTCGGATTGTAAGGACGGACAAAGGTAGTAATCTTTTTCACAGCCCGGGAATATCCCGGCTTTCAACAGATTCATCTTGATTATTGGTAACGGAGTCATCAAATCATCAACATTAACAACATAAAGATCTTCTTCAGCAGCATGGACATTGTGACCGTGTTTTGGCATTGGAGCAGATATCACGTTAGGCTTTTCAGGGGCGTCAAATTCCACCTCTTTAGCATCTATTAAATCCTGAATCTTATTTTTGAGGGCCCAATAATTGTTGGTGTCATGCCCCAGGCTG
The DNA here is from genome assembly GCA_948472305.1 of Vicia faba. Taxonomy (NCBI): domain Eukaryota; kingdom Viridiplantae; phylum Streptophyta; class Magnoliopsida; order Fabales; family Fabaceae; genus Vicia; species Vicia faba. Next base: position 979,518,625 of record OX451737.1, on the reverse strand, counting down.
TCAGAATGATAAGCACACTTGGCATTAGCATGGTAGTAAGGTGAGGATGTATTTGGATTCTTCGACGCCTCTTTCAAACTTGCAAGGTTTAACTTTAACATATGAGGGAGAACCTGAGCAGGTGTCATATTGATCCGAGTGAATTGCCGTGCAGGCCTTTCCACCCTTGCTTGGTTGGTTCTAGGTTGAACATTTCTGGGTTGATCAGCTAGAGACTTCTGAATCATTACAGCCCCCACCATTGGTCGACGCTCAACTCTTCCTTGACTCCTTTGGGAGTAGACAGCTGATACCTCTTTTTTGGCTGGAAAGGTCTTCTTGATGTCAGTGGAAGCAGATGCATCCTTTTGAGTTTTACCACTCTTGATTCCTGCTTCAACTCTTTCACCAGTCAGAATTAACTCGGTGAACCCCATAGACGAACTTCCTATCAGGTGATTGAAAAATGGACCTGATAGGGTCCCCAAAAACATATCAATAAGCTCCCTCTTAGACAATGGTGGTTGCACCCTTCCAGCCAAGTCTCTCCATTTCTGGGCATACTCCTTAAAGCCTTCATTTGATACCATGCCCATACTCTGTAATTGAGTATGGGTTGGTGCTAGATCCGCATTATATTGATATTGTCTGTAGAAGGCAGCAGCCAAATCCTCCCAGTTGTGTACATCAGACCTCTCTAGCTGGTAAAACTAATCCAATTGCGTCCCCGAAAGACTATCTTGGAAGAAATGGACCCACAGATCCTTATCAGAAGAATGCGGTTGGATTTTTCTGACGTAAGATCGCAGATGCATCTTTGGACAAGACAAACCATCGTACTTAGCAAATATAGGCGCCTTAAACTTGGGGGGAATCACAATCCCAGAGACCAGCCCTAGATCTTCAAAGTCCAGCCCAGGCACCCTTTGTACCTCTATGGATGCCAGACGCTCTTCCAGATTCTTGTATTTGTCGTCTACATGAGGGTACTGCTGCTCAGAATAATCTTCATCCTCCTCCTCTTCTTCTTCTTCTTCCTCAGACTCAGTTGGTACTGCAGCTCCTTTACCTTTTCCAACCCCTTCATCAGATGTTGAGGGGAAATCCAGGACCCTTCTAGCTTGGCCTTCAAATCTTCTACCCAGAGTAGCCACACCAACTCTTTTCTTTTTATTTTTCTCCTTTTCTTTCTCCAGTAAGGTTTTGAGATCCTCCTGACCCTTTGCCAAGGTCATGAGTAGTTGTTGGAACTGTGAATTTTGCGCTTGTAAGTCTTTAACCGTCTGCTCTATATCCATCTGGCTGAAATAAACAGCAGAGAGATAAGGAAACTTGGTGTGATGACCTGCTTATGCATATGATGAATGAGATGTTATTCATGTAATGCATTCAAGGATTCAGAAATTCAAATTTGTTGCAAACAAAAAGAACACACGTCATATTAATAAGAGGAATTCGTTAGTACATTAAATGCCCCATGGGCAAAATAATACAAAATTCTAATGTAAAAAGACGTTTCGCATCCTCTTTGGTGCAATATAGGTGTTGAGATTCTGCTCTTCGTGAAGTTGGCGAGTAAGTTCCAAAAACTTCTTCTCGCTGGCGTAGAATTGGGCTTCAAACGTATCGCGTTCTCCCTTGAGCTGTATCCAACTCCTTTGCAAATATTCAAGTGATGTTGGCATGTCAGGATGCAGGAGGGTGTATAGAACCTCTCCTTCCAAAACAGGCTCTTTGATCACAGGCAGAATGTAGGGGTAAGGCATCATAAGACTTTGGGCGCGGGTTCGTACCCACTTGAGGTAAGGCTCAAGGGGGATGGAATTCTTATGTCCCAAGGTCTTACTGTCCACCTTGTTGGGCATCCTCCAAGCTCAGATAAACCTTTGTTGAAGTCCTTGATCGTCGTTGTCGAAGTCAAAAACCAAGTCTGGAATCAGTATGCCATGAGGGCCATCCTTTCGGGCATACCCAAATTGTCTCAAAGCCAAGCAGGGGTTGTAGGTGATGCCTCCCCTAATGCCAAGTAGAGGGACATTAGGGAATTCCCCACAACGATCAATGATGATAACATTTTCTCTGGATCGAGAACACCAATGAAAATCTGAATGTGTAAGGGTCATCAATCGTTGTGACCACCTCAAACCTTGCTCATTCTTCAAGACTGATTGGGGAAGGTGAGAAATAAACCACCTTGCTAGGAGAGGAGTACAGCACATGAGAACACCTCTTTTCCTTATTGTTCGTGTGTGAAATGAGTGTAGGATGTCCCCAAGCAATGTAGGCACAGGATTCCGAGACATGAAAATCTTGACAGCATTCACATCTATAAGTTGGTCAGGGTTTGGGAACAAGACCAACCCATAGATGAGAAGAGCTACAATCTCCTCAAAAGCTTGTAAGTCTAATGAATTACAGCATTCTTGAGCTTTCTCAAACAGAAACTTTGCCAAGAAACCCTTGACACCACTTCTGGTTTCCCCACAATGTATTGCTATTTACCTATGAATGTCTCCCAAATCCGGGTAGAGGATTTTAAACCCAAACAATAGAACCAAATGTAAAGCAATCAAGTCAAGCAAAATAAGCACGTAAAGGTGATCTAAAACCCTAAGGTAACCCCACTTTTATAATATTCCCCAGCAGAGTCGCCAGTTCTGTGATGCGGTGGGAGAACTGACTTGAGGTTTTGTGTTTGTGTTCGCAAATGTTTCGGTTTAGCAAGAGTCGCCACCGACTTTTTATTTATCCAAAGGAAAGTTCAAAAAGCACAGGAAAGACCTTTGAGATGTTTTCTTGGGTTCGGGGGGTAGATTATGAAAAGGGAAGGTGCTAGCACCCTTTTCATCCATGGTTTTCCGTGGGCTCTTAGTTACTTGTTTTAGAACACTTGCTTTTGCTTTTCAATTGTTTGAAATGGTGCTTTGTGTGTGATTTGGAAAGTATTTTGAAAAGAGGCCATCGTTGTGGCAACCTTTGTAATGATTCTTGTTTGAATGTATACAAAGGTGTTTTGTCTTTTGAAAAATATTTCAATGTTTGAAAGTTTGTTTTGGGAAAAAGTTTTGAAATTGTGTGTTTTGAAATTAGCAAGGATGTTTGCAAGTTTTTATCAAGTAACTAAGAGTTGTCTACCCTATCTACTCAAAGATCTTTCCTACACATTTTTAACCCTTTCACATTGTTGTTTTACCATTGCATTTGGTAAACAATCTTGTGTTTGGATGTTAAACGGGACATGCGCGGGTCATCGTATTGACCATGATAGCAATTGTTCTAAGTATCTTTAGCAAATTTTGTTTGAGGGACTAGATCATGTATGTATAGGCAACCAAGATAGCGTCATCGAGGGACTATGATCTTTTTGTTTTGATTTTGTTTTGCCAAGACACCTAGCATGCGTACCATGGCCATTTTAAAGGCAACAAATAGAGGAAACCCTAGGGGTGCTTGTATGCATTGTGTTGTCATTTTCATGCATTTTGTCTTGTATTAGTCAAGCTATTTGTTTTGATTTTGGATTTTTTGCATACAAACCCTAATCTCTATCATGCATATTTGTAAGCTATAAATGCGTAAAAAATTAATCTACAACTATTACAACATTGATATGGGGAGGGGGATACAATTTTGAATAGGGGATTATTTGCAAGAAATTAAAACCCTAAGATTATTACAACCAAATTGAATTCTTTGTTCAAATAATAAATTGACAATATTTAAATGGACAATTAAATAAATATGCAATATATTATAAATATGCAAAAAATGTTTTTGTATTATTTTTATATATGTAAAAATAAACTATTTAATGCATTAAAAATAATAAAATAAAAGATTATTTTTATTAAGGGTGGAAACCCTAATTTGTTTTAAGAAAATATATATATTATGTATTATTTATTTATGTACTATAAAATAAATAAAATATATACAAATGTTAAAAAATAAAAATCAAAATAATATGAGAAAATATTATTTAAGTATATATAAATACTAAAAATAAAATATAATGTTTTTATATATATTATTTACAAGTTTTTATTAAAGAAAATAAAAGTGTATATTATTTAATAATTATTTCTATGTCTAAAAAAATAATAAAAATAATAAAATAAAATGTGAAAATTAAATAAAATATTTTTGGTAATTTTTAAAGTTTAGAAAAATAAAATAAAGTCAGAAATAAAAAAAGAAATGAAAAAATATACAAAAATAGATTAAATTGGCCAAGGGGTGTGAAAAGCAAATCAGGGGTGCAAAAAGCATGGAACAACACAGACCCAGCCCACTTGCTTCATCTTCAACCTTGTGACAAACAAAAACGCGCGTTCCTTGTTCAAATCTGGCAATCCTGCATACGTGCTCTAAAGCAAAAACTCACAACACAAAAGTTATAGCATTTTCCAACACGATTCCAACCATGTAAAGAACTTAATCTAACTCTCAAAGACCAGAGAGAATTTCTCTAGCCCTAATTTCTAACCTAACTTTTTCAGAAATTTCATCAATCAAATTCTCTCAACACAGTTAACTTAAATGAAATCTATACATATGTACAGCTTAAGGGCAATGAGTACTACATTTTTTATTCACAAATCTAAGCTTAATGATTCCTAAATAGAGAGATAGAAAGTTGGAAAATACCTGCTTCAGTTGAACACGAGTATGGAAATGTAGGGATTTTTAGTGAGGCCTGAGATGCTTGTGAGCTTGTCTGAACTTCCTCTGACCTTCCCCAATGCTTAGTTGGCTTTGTACTTGCTTAAATAAGCTTGTAGAAGTCAACCTGCACAAACAGAATTCAGAAATGGTGAAGGGTGTAAATGGAGTTACAGTCATTGGCCAATGGTTGGGGGAGCTTAGGTGGGTTATATGGAGTGTGTTGGAAGAGGTTTGGGGAAAAACGTACGAGTGGTTTGTGAGATGGAGGTGAAACTGCAGAGATTGCCCTGTTTTGCAAGTTTTTGGTGTTTTGATATTCAAGGGTGTTTGAGGACTGAATAGCTCGTGTTTCTGGCTCAATGTGATATGTAAAACTTGTTTGGAATGTTTATAAGAGTTGGTTTTATCAGATGGAAGTGTTGTGTAGACTTTTGCACATTTCTTGGTTTTGAAGAAAAGTGTGAAGTGATCAAGCAAAGAGCCTGTACAGGCCTCCTTCCTAGCTGCACAAAGTTGTTGTACTTTGCCCTGAGTTTGTGGAGTTGGTATGCTTCAGAAAGCTTGGTGCAATGCTCAAGAGAAACGAATTGACATAAAGCCAACTTTACCAAAGTGGCAATGCTACCTTTTTGCCATTTTTAGGTTAATTCAATGTGTAATCTTCCATTGATAAGAATAATTCCTTAAACCATTGAGTTTGCATTCAATTTTTGAGTGTGGAAGGGTTTAGATACCTGTAAGCAATTACAATCAAAGCTGGATAGAAATTGCAACTTGTAGCAACATGAAAAATGCCATGGATCAAAGTGATTTTTTTCCAAATTCAAACCTTCGATTCTCCCTAACCACAAATAATTTTGGAGAGTTCTTGGAAATTTTGGAAAGCTTGTAACATGATCTACAATCCATATTTGAAATGCATTTTTAGATTCCAAGTGGAACTATGTGAAACATTTCCATGAAGATAGGTCAAAATCCTGCCTAAACTAGGGCAAAATTTCACTAAGTTAAAAGTTTCATGGACCCTTATTCCAAAAATCATAACTTGAGATCCAAGCATCCTTATGGAAAACTTTGTGAATCAAAGTTGTAGATTTTATGGAGGACTACAACTTTCATGTTGGATGTTTTGTTTGAATCCAATTGCATCATGGAGAAAAAGTTGGGCAAAGTTGGGGGAAAATAAGAAAATTGCATAACTTAGAAAATTTATAAGTTATGAAAATTTTCATATTAAAACCCTAATTTGCAAAATTAGGGTTCTTGATGAACAAGTTTCATGTTTTGACACATCTTGATGAAAAATGACCCTTTGCACTTGATTTTGACCAAAAAGTCAAAGTTTGACTCTTCGGTGTAAGTTGATTTTTGATCAGTTGACTGGGAAATTCATCTGTCAATACAGTGCTTTTGAGATCTTTTGAACCTTGTGATTAGATAAATATTATTCCATTGAGTCCTTGAATCTATGCTTGAACCCAATTTGCCATTAGCTAGGGGAAAAATCAGAAATTGCCCTTGTGCAGTCAAAACCCTAAAAATAACCATTTTGCCCTTTTGATGATCTGATCAAATTTCTTGAGGAGTTGTGGTCCCAACTTGATCAAATGGTTCATATGAGCCTATAATGTTGATGGGGATCAAAAATCATGAGGTTTGACTATAAATTGGCCACAGTTGACTTATTTCCCAATACAGCTGATTTCTAGGTCAACTGTCCAATTGATTGGGCAAAAATTTGATTCAAAGCTTGAAACTTGGTAGGGAAATATTATAAGTCCAACATGAAGCATGAAAGTCACTTTGAGCATTGGAGGTCCAAAAATCTCTGTGCAAACTCAAACCCTTATTTCAGGTCAACAGTGCAAGGAGAAGTCTGAGCAGAGCAAACCCTAATCCTGTCTGGAGTCCAAAGAGTCTTGTGAGGGGAAATCTTGATAAAATGAGAGGGAAAATTTTGGGGTACAACAGCTTCCCCTATTCAATCTTCTTGAACCTGAAGAGTTAGATTGGCGAGTTTTCCTTTCGTGACTCAAAGGTAAAAGAGGATTGGACACTAGAGTGCCCGTAAATTTGCACTCGTCAAGATGTAGCTGAGGAAATGGGATTAAAAATGCCATTTGGAGATGGTAGAATCTTACTGGAGATGGGCCTAGAGATGCCATCCAAGACTATTTGTTGAAAATCAGGAGAATGAACATCAGAATGGTATCCGTATCTGGAACGTATCTGAGTTGTATCTGGAGATTGAATTCGTATGAGCAATGCAATGGCGTCCGTGTCTGGAGCGTATCCGAGCTGTAATTGTATTTGATTCTTGAATGAATATCAGAATGACTACCGTGTCTAGAGTGTATCTGTATTGTATCTGAATCTGAAATCTGAATAAATGACAGAATGGCATCCATGTATGGAGCATCTCTGGGCTGGGGAAATGTTTGAATGAGTGACAAAATGGCAACCGTGTCTGGTGCGTATCTGGAATGTATCTGTAGTTGAGATCTGTATGAGTAGCAAAATGACTTATGTGTTTGGAGTGTATTTGTACTGTAACTGGGATCTGAAAAGGCAGCAGAATGACTTCCATGTCTTTGAGTGTAGCTGAGCTTGAAGTTGATAGTTGAATCTGAATGAGAAATAGAATGGCTTCCGGGTCTGGAGCGTATCTAGTCTGTATCTGATTGTTGAAGTCTGAATGAGTGGCAGAATGGCATCCGTGTCTGGTGTGTATCTGTAATGTATCTTGACTTTAAATTCCAAATGAGTAATAGAATGACCTCCGTGTCTGGGGTGTATCCGTACTATATCTGAATAAGAGATTTGAACGAGTAACAAAATGACTTCCGCGTCTGGAGTGTATCCATACTGTATCTGAAATCTTTGAATATTTGCTAAAGGTAGCTTTTAATCTTATCCTGAAAAGGGTAAAATGTTAGCTGAAACACAAAGTTATGTTGCATGACATGTATGATGCAATAAAATGTGTTTTATCAATGTTTATGATATATATGTTATGAGCAGGTTAAGTATGTTTTTGAAAATGTGCCATCCTAATTGTACGTTAATTATGTTTTAAAAATTACTATGATTTGTATTATTATTCATCGGGGAAATTAGGGTGTTACATTAGTGGTATCAGAGCATGTCGGTCCGTCCGGCCAAGTTGTCGAATCGGTGTAGTGTGATAGTTGGATAGCATCAATGTGTTGTTCCTTAGTACGCGACATGTGTGTGAAACACTGTTGGTGCTTTCTTGTTTTTATAATCACTTGTTTGCAGGAGAGAGTTTCAAACAAGCGGAGGAGAATTTGTTTCTTCTCAGAGATGTTTTAGTTTCAAGATGTGAACAGCTGGTTCATTGTGTCGTGGATTCCATGAGTGAAAATGTGGGTGAGACTGTATTGTTTCTTGATTTTAAAGGAAATAAGGATTCAATGTTTATGTCTGGTGGTCAGGTCGAAGTTTCCTTGAGAGGAAATGATCAGGTACTCGTGTTGTTTGCATCTCTAGTAGTGGAGGGCGATGTTATGGCTAGTGACGTGCCAGTTGTGTGTGAGTCCTGATGTTTTCCCGGGGATAATTCCGACTTTTTGTTAGAGCGGGATGTTGGATTAACTTGATGTTATCCTTGGGGTGAATTATTTTGAGTCTTATGAACTCCTTATTATTTGAATAAATGTTGATTTATTTTGATGAGATTGTATTAAATTCAAGTATGATTCTTTTTTCGCTGCTTAATAAAAGTTAAAGTTGAAGACTATGATATGTTGTTTTTGGTTCATCCATAATTGTGTTATGTATCTTATATATATGTTATGAGAAGGTTAAGTATTTTTTTTTTAATTGTGGCATCCTAATTTTATGTTAATTATGTTTTAAAAATTACTTCGATTTTTATTATTATTCGTCGTGGAAATTAGGGTGTTACATTAAACATGATATTTGGCCTACTCGCAGTTAAATAGAGCAAGGATCTGACTATACCTCTATATCTGGTAATGTCGAAGTTCACTACTCTTTCTTCTTTGTCAATAAGAATATTCGATGTCATATGTGTTGAGATACTTTTCGGGTCTTTCATATTGACCTTCTTGAGAAGATTTAAGAAGTATTTAGTTTGACTTATGAAATTGTCATCTTCGGCTTGCTTGATTTGCAATTCGAAGAAATATGCTAGCTCTCTCACAAGAGACATCTCAAATTCTTCCTGCATCAAACATGAAAACTCGTAATAGATTAATTAGTAGAAATCAAATATGATATCATTTACATATATTTAAACTAAATGAATATGCTTTCCTTTATGTCTAATAAACAAAGTGATGTCGACTTTACCACGATTGAATCCTTGTTTGATTAAAATACCATACAATTGCTCATACCAAGCTCTGGGAGCTTGTTTGAGAACAAGGATGGCTCTTTCATATCGTGATCCTTAAAACCCGAGGATTGTAAGACATACACCTCTTCGTATATATGACCGTTAAGAAAAGCATATTTAACATCCATTTGATAAAGCTTAAAATTCAGGTAGCAAGCAAATTCCAAAAGGAGAATAATAGCTTATAAACGAGCTACAAGAGCATAAGTCTCCTCATAGTTTATTCCTTCGACTTCACTATATCCTTTTGCCATTAACCTTGCTTTATTTCTAGTAATTACGCTATTTTCATCCATCTTTTTTTATAAATACCCATCTAGTGCCAATGATGGTTTTATCAACTGGATATGGAACAAGGTCCCAGATGTCATTACATTTAAATTGGATAAGTTATTCTTGCATATCTAGTAACCGTTCCTCGTTAAGTAATGCGTCATATATTGATTTAGGTTCAATCTGATAAATGAAAGCAGAGTACTTACATAAATTATTAACATGTGATCTAGTACTTACACCTCTTTTCATATCTTCCCTAATTTGATCTAACAGATGATCTTTTATGATTGTTCAATCTTGAGGCAACTAGTTTGAGCTCTCTTGTTTTTCATCCTCATGTAAGATTTCCTATTTATCTTCATTAATGTCCCCGTCCTCTGTTGAAAGAGTAGGATCCTCTTTGGAACTTTCATCGTCGATCAACTTCTCCATTATCACACCTGAAACATCAGAATAAATACCTTTCCCCATCTTTTGGGGTGAGGACTCATCAAATGCATCATGAATAGATTATTCTCCTGAAGTAGTTCTATGATTGTAAACTCTATAAGCCTTACTCAAAGATGGGCACCTTAAGAATATCCCTTCATCATACTTAGCATCAAATTTACTAAGATTGTTCTTTTTGTTACTTCAAATGAAATATTTGCAACAGAAAACACAAAAATAAGAAATATTAGGTTTTCTACCTTTAAGTAACTCATCGGGTGTCTTCTCTAGGATGGGTCGAATGATCACCCTGTTTAAGACATGGTATGTAGTGTTAATCATATTCGCCCATGAGTACTTAGGTAGGCTCATTTCACTTATCAAGTTTCGAACCAATTCTATTAAAACATGATTTTTACGCTCTAGAACACCATTTTGTTATGGAGTTCTCGGACATGATAAGTTATGAGGAATCCTATTTTCAGTATATAAGTTTTAAAGATGATGGTTAGAAAATTCAAACTAAAAACACTCTGGATAAGCTTAGCAAAATTAACGAAAGCTTCAAAAGTTTAATCCTTATGGGCCAAAAATAATGTCTGTGATCGGTGGAAATAGAACTGACTGTTTTGGAATGCTGGTTCGCGTTTGCGTTTTGCAAAATGTCGCGGTAAGCAAGAGTCGCCACCGTCTTTTATTTTCTCCAACAAGGAAAGGACAAAAGCACAGCAAAATTCCTTTTTGAGATGTTTCTCGGGTTCGGGAGGTAGATTATAGAAAGGGAAGGTGTTAGTACCCTTTCTATCTGTGGTTATCCACGGGCTCTTAGGTACTTGCTCACTATGTTTTCAAAAGTTTGCTTTTCTTTGTGTTTGTGGGTTTTGAAAAGTTTTGTTTGAAAACTTCGATTTAACTCTTGTATCTGTCCTCTATAGTGTATGAAGTGTTGTTTGAAAACTTTTGTCAGAAAAGTGTAGGTGCGAAAAGTTGTTTTTGTTTTGAAAGAGCAAGTACCTGAGAACCTCTACCTACTCAAAGGAATTAAGCTGTGTAAATGTCCTTTAGACAGTACTATCCCACTATTGAGAAGTAGGTAGCACCGTCGTTGGAGTTTTTTCGGGTCAATTTGATTATATGGGACATGTGGTCACCAAAGCAATGGTAGGACGCCTTAGCGGTAACCCTAATGTCTTAGATCATTTTTTTATCGAGGCAACTTTTATCTTTAGACAGGAGGGCGACCTCTAAAACACCTTATACTCAATGACCACGTCGAGGCAACCAAGTGAGGCGTACCCTAGGAGTGGCATGTACGAGTGTGTCAGGTTTCAATTATGTTATCTTTGTACATGTTATGGTGAGCTACGATTGATTTTAATTTTAAGAGAAATCTTGTCATGCATAGCCTAGTTAACATACATCTAGCAGTTAATAGTTGCGGAAAATAAAGCTAAGCTATTACAAGGCGTCGGGTATTTACATCGCCAAAAACAAACCCTTGAAAAATAAATTGCGGGAAATAAATGAAAGCGATAAAAAGGATCCTAATTAAAGCTATTACATCCTTGGAGCAATTACATAATAATGAATCAAAAATAATAGGGATCAAAAATCACACGCGAGAAAAATTGAATCGGAGAAGTTCTTAGGGTTTTGACCCTTTTTTGAGAAAGAAAGAAGTTTTGGTTATCTTGCATTTAATTAAATTAAACCTAAAACTAATTAATTAATAAGAAATATTTTTGAGTTTTTTATATTTTTTAGGAAATAAATAAATAAAAAAAGCATGATCAAAAGTCATCAAAAACCCTAATTCTATATTAATTTTATATATTGTGAAAATATTGAAATTAACTTATATAAAAAAACTAAATTAATTATGTTAGTATTTATTTACAAAAATAACTAATTAAATTTAATAAATAAAAATATTATTATTTTTTATGTTTTCTGGATTTATTATGAAAAAATTAATTTGGTTAATTAACTAATAATAATAATGATTAATAATAATTAAGTGAAAAATATAAAAGAAGAAAATAAAAGAAAATAACCCAGAGGGTGTTGGCCCAATTAGGAGGTGTGTTTGGAATTTTTGAAGCCCATTATGCTTCCAGCCTGTTTGACTTTCTGGATTAGCTACACGCCTGTTGACTGAGGACTATGGTGGTCCTTCAATCCATGTCCATTGGATCTATGCCTGGAGACATCTGGCGCCTGGGAGTTGGAAGCGTATGGTGGACATCCCCCTTGCAAGCTGCATGTGAACATAGGCAGAAAAATAGGAATAAATGTTTTGGGGGGACCTGGGATTCGAACCCAGGTCCCAAGGGATAATACTCCAATGCCTTTGCCAACTGAACCAGAACGTGCTTTTGTTAAAGGAATAGATAATGAATATTATATACAAAACCTAATATTATGCTGTAAAACACAAAAAAATACGCGCGCGTTTTCAAACACGCCAATGAGATGCTAACACGTCCTCGTCTTCTTCGTTTGTACCTGTACAAATAATATTAGATAGCGGGGGGTTTTAACCCCCACTAATTCCTACAATCAAAAATAGCGAATAGAAGCATGATGAATATAAATATTTCGCGAGGTATGATTCTTGATCGTCTTGTTCTCACGATTTCACTCATATATCTCACAGGTCCCAATTTTTCTGGGTTTAGAAAGCCCTAATTGGAAACTCAAGAACCCTAAAAATTCATTCATGGCATTCTTCGATCCAGAGCATTATAACTCAATTAAACCATTCCATCAGCTTGGTATGACCTCTAGCAATGCAAAACAATCAAGAGAACATGTTAAATATGCATGAATTAAGCAATACGATTTTGGATAAAAGCTGCAAACCGTGAATCTGTATATGGTGATTCTTTAAGCTTTGATGCGTGAATTCAATTGCAAAACGTTCCTGACACTTCCTGCAATGTATTAGAATGGTCAAAACAACTTGAATTAGCCTAGAATGCAAAAATCAGTTTTCACTTTTCTTGGAAATTCTTGAAATTGTATGGGGTGTTTCTGCAGCTTTTTCACGTCCTCTTGATCAGGGTTAGCTTGCTTATGTATAAGAGAACTGAATTAGGTCAAAAACTTGGGCAAAAATCCATTGCATTGATGTTTGAATCCTTGATTGAAAATCAAATCTTTTTGATTTTTCATGATTGAACAAAGTTGCCAATTTTGGATTTTTTGATATCTTTGACTTGTACACGAAATTGCCAGCATGTTTTGATCAGATTTTCTTCACAAGTTGATTGAAAAAATCAAATCTTCTATTTTCCTACAATTTAAATTAATTAAATGAATTAATATTAATTAAAAATCCAATTAATCAATAAAAATAAGAAAATAAATTCAATTAAGCTTGATGGGTCGTGCATAGGTCATGGATGAAGTTTCAACAAGAGATTGGAGGCCCATTAGCAAAAATAAGGTGTTTTGAGCAAAGTTGACTTTTGCAAATTCATGAAAATTTCCCAACTTCTCCAATGCACAACTTGCTCAATTTTGATCATATGACCATGTTCTTGGACATTTTGGAAAGCTCTTGAAGTCCTATAACCAATGCCTTTGGTCCCATGTCATTTGGATTTACCAATCTCAAGTTATGGCCTTTGACTCAAAGTGTACTTTTGTTGACTTTTGAATTTAACCTATAATGTAAAAATTGGTAACTTCTTGTGAGTGCATTTCTTGAATTTGGAGTGTGAAGATGGATTGTAGGAAATTGTGTCCCCTTCAAAATGAGCATTGGATGGGATTTTTATGATAAACCATGAAAAAGTTATGCCCTGGTCAAGATACAGTTGACTTTTCTACTGTCCAAAAATAGTAACTTTTTGCATCTTGATGATTTTTGAGCTATTCTTGTGGAATCATGATCAAGACTTGATCAAATGATGATTGTGAACTCAAAATGAGATGTTGACCAAAAATTCTGACTTTTGACTGCAAAATGACCATTTTGCCCTTGCAGTTGACTGTGGATCAAATAGGGCTTTTGACTGTGCAAATTGGCATTGTGAGTCTTGAAACTTGGCATGTAGGTGCTTGAGACTGTATATAGGCCTATGAGACTTGATTGAACCATTTAGAACCCCAAATTCCTTGAAAGAACCAAAACCCTAATTTCAGCTGTCTTAGGAAGTGGTTTGACTGTACAACCCTTGAGCCATCTTGAACCATTTGAAGATGATTCTTGACATATCTTGAGGAATATAGGAGGGCAAATTTTGGGGTACAACAGTTGCCCCTGTTCAATCTTCTTGAACCTGAGGATGTAGATTGGCTTGCGTGCCTTTCATGATCCGAATGTGGAAGATGATTGAACACTAAAGTGCCCAGAAATTTGCACTCGCATAGTGTAGTATCAGCAATGTGATGTAGGGAATGGGCTTACAGATGCCATTTGGAGAGATGATGGATAGGAGGATGGGCTTATAGATGCCATCTGGAGACTGTTGGTAGAAGGATGGGCTTATAGATGCCATCTGGAAGTGATTGCTGGACTGTATCTATAAGCTGGAACTAGGTGATTGTCAGAATTGTGTCCGCACCTGGAGCGTATCTGAAACGTATTTGAAGGAGTGACAGAATGACATCTGAATCTGGATCGTATCTGGACTTTATTTGGAAGAGTGACAGAATGACATCCGAATTTGGATCGTATCTGAACTGTATTTGAAATTGATATTTGTATGAGTAGTAGAATGACTTCCGTGTCTGGAACGTATCTGTGTTGTAACTGGGATCTGGATGAGTGAGAGAATGACTTCCGTGTCTGGAGTGTATCTGCACTTGAAGTTGATAGTTGAATCTGAATGAGAAATAGAATGGCTTCTGGAGCGCATTTAGTTTGTATTTAATTGTTGAAGTCTGAATGGGTAGTAGAATGACTGTCGTGTCTGGGGTGTATCCATACTGTATCTGAATGAGTGACAGAATGACATCCGAATCTGGATCATATCTGGACTGTCTCCTGAATGAATTTGGAATAAGTATCAGAATGTCGCCATGTCTGGGTCGCATCTGAACTGTCTCTGGAAGGAATCTGGAATAAGCAATAGAATAACATCCGTGTTTGGAGCATCTCTAAGTTGTCTTTAGAAGTTTGAATCTGAATAAGCAATAGAATAGCATTCGGGTCTGGAGCATCTCTAAGCTGTCTCTGAAAGGAAATCTGAATAAGCAATAGAATAGCATCCGTGTCTGGAGCATCTCTAAGCTGTCTCTGAAAGGAAATCTGAATAAGCAATAGAATAGCATCTGTGTCTGGAGCATCTCTAAGCTGTCTCTGAAAGGAAATTTGGAATAAGTATTGGAATGTCGCCATGTCTGGGTCACATTCGAACCGTCTCTAGAAGGAATCTGGAATAAGTATCAGAATGTCGCCATATCTGGGTCACATTTGAACCATCTCTAGAAGGAATCTGGAATAAGTATCAGAATGTCGCCATATCTGGGTCACATCTGAACCATCTCTAGAAGGAATCTGGAATAAGTATCATAATGTCGCCATATCTGGGTCACATCTGAACCATCTCTAGAAGGAATCTAAAATAAGTATCAGAATGTCGCCATATCTGGGTCACATCTGAACCATCTCTAGAAGGAATCTGGAATAAGTATCAGAATGTCGCCATATCTGGGTCACATCTGAACCATCTCTAGAAAGAATCTGGAATAAGTATCAGAATGTCGCCATATCTGGGTCACATCTGACCTATCTCTTGCTCAATGGAGTAAACCGCTGAAGTTATAGAACTGGTCTGTACTATGACAGAGGAAATCATCAAGATCTAGGAACTGACTCGTGCTCAATGGAGTATAACGTTGAGGTTATAGTACTTGTCCACCCTATGATGTAGAGAAACTGTCGAGATTGAGAACCTTATCTGAACTTCAACCGAGGATAATCCGATTGAGAGTTAAGAACTGGTCAGATCTTCGACTAAGCTGAGAACTTAACTGCATCTTTCCTGAAAGGTAAAGGTCAATCACATGCAATGCATGAGATGAATCAAGCAATGATGTTCTCAACATAAATGAGATTGTATGATATGATGCGTATATGCATGTATCATGATGTATGAAAATGTGATGTTTTAGCTGGGGAAAATAAATCATGTATAGCTGCTAGAGAATGATGTTGAATTCTTCGTTTCTGCTGAGGATGATGAACGAAGATGATTGTGTGAATAAACCTGTAGGAGAAAAGAACTCTGTTGGGGAATAAACTTGATGAAGAGATTGCTCCGCGGGGAATTACTCTGTGGGGAGGAGATGCTTTGCTGGGATTTTAACGATAACTCCGCTGGGGATTCCGTTGATAAGCTTTATTAGGGATTTGATGATGAACTCCGTTGGAGGTTAGGAAGAAGTTTGTTGGGGATGATCTTTCAGTTGCAACTTGCTGAGGATAACCCAGTTAGACTCTGGTGGGGGATAACCTTTGTACTCTGCAGGGGACAAGCTTCCAGAATCTATTGGGTAAGATGATCCAACTTCGTTGGGGGGAGCTTCTCAGATTGTGCTGGGAAATGGCTCCACTGGGGGGTATCTTGTATTCTACCGGGGAACATTCTTATACTCTGTCGAGGAATTAAGACTTCCGGGGATGCTCGCTGAGGAATATTTGTATACTCCGTTGGGGAATATTAAGACTTACTGGGGATACCCAACCTTTTTAGGGTTGATGGTAGATCAACTCTGCTTGGGGAGAGTATCGCTGATTTCTTCATGGTTGCAAGTCTCAGTGGGGAATAGCTACCATTACTGTTTTACTCTTGCAGGGAGTGAAGGTATCCTGGTTAATTCTTCAGCTGAACCTACCTTATACCTGGTGGACAGAGCAGCTTGTACAGTTCGGACAATTCTTATTGCCCCAGCTTCTATGGGAGAAGGTACCTGTGGAGGTGCTTGATAACTGCCAATTGACAAATCTTCTTCTGGTAGGCAAGTGACGAGATGACGGGACATAGTCATACGCTTTTGATCCCTAACTTTTGCCTGGACCGCCCTTTCGGGTTTTCAGTCCATCGGGATACCCCTTTTTGCCCAAGTCGCCTTTTTAGGTTTTCGACTTGCCGGGTGTACAGATTTTTCATTTTTGTCCCTTATTTTTGCCCGAACCCTTTTGGTTCGCCGGGAAGCCCTTATTTTTGCCTAGGCCAGTCGACCTAGCGGGTCTTTGATTATGCATAGTACTTTTTGACTATGTCCATGCCCTCAGAGTGTAGGGAGTTGTCGCTGTCAGTAGTGTTGTGTTGCCATACTATCGGAAGATGTTTGATCGTGCAAGATTCGTCGCTGGAATTCAGGTCCCATGCCCCAAGTGGCTCAGGCGGAGATTTGCCCCTGGCTATTTGGAATCTTGAGAGATTCCTTGAATCTTGACTTGACTGCCCCAGATGATGGATAATGCTCATGTCGTGCCCCTTGATCGGAAGTGTTTTTCCATTTAATGTGATCCTTTTTGTTGAGAAGGTTTTTTTTCACTAGATATTCGCCGTGCGAATTTCTCTGCTGTTTGAACAAATAGCCATATGCAAACAATGTTATTTTAAGAATGCAAAGCTTATGTCTGTCTTGAAGTTTTTTTTGAAAATGCAGTTTTCAATAAAACAAGTGAATTTTTATAAAATGTGATGTCAACTCAGGATTTTACAGCAAGCCCTACAGGAGTCAGGATACCTTTTGTAACAGTATGCTTTCGAACTAACCCATGCTTCAACTAGGACTTTTAAGGGTTATAACGTGGCCTGGTTCACGGTTTAAGAAACAAAGGATAAAGGCTCAAATTTTATTTGTACCCACCCGTTCTTCGTGATGTTCTTCGATCCTAAACTCAGCTAACCGTGCATTTAGATCTCGTTTGAGTCTTTGCTCTGATATTCCGGTGATGGTTCGGATGCTGACAGTTTGTTTTGAACAGGAAGTCATTTCTTTTTTGTCGAGGGTTAGTAGGACCTCTTTCTTTTCGATTTTATTATCCCTGTCTTTTTGCCTGAACTGTTTCTTTTGTGATTACAGTCAGCGGGATGCCCCAGTTTTTGTAAGTCTCCTTCATAGGTTTTGACTTAATGGGCTTTTGTTTTTTTGAAAGATAACGACTGCCTGTCTTGACAATTATAGGGAACCATCACTGTCTTTTTGTCTCGGAAGGACTCCTTTGATGCCATTCATTGTGCACCTGGATCAACTGAGAAAACTACCCTGCCCCAGGTTATAATTAAGGGTTTTAATTTGTGAAAAGAAAAACTCCAACTTCTTTGGCTCAAAGGGGTTGACTAGGGATTATCTTCCTTATAACTCCACTATTTAGGATTTGAAACAATGCTTGTACCTCATCAGCGGAGTCTATTCAAAAGCATATTGTAGAGATTTTGATATCATTTTCGTCATCCTCCCTCAAAAGGTTTAGAATTTTTTAATCGAGAGTTGATCATCACAAAAAATGAAAGCAAATTGAATATAGTGAATACGAATGGATTGATTCAAAACAGACATATGCGATGCATTAATGAAATAAAAAAGTTTGCCATGACAATAATTGTTTGAATAAGCAAAGAAAAATACAATTTAAAAATTCAAATAAAACAAAAGCCTTCAATGATTTGGCATAGGAGCGGTGATTATGTTTGGAGTCTCTGGAGGGTCAAACTAGATTTCTTTGGCATCAATCATGTCTTGGACCTTGTTCTTCAGGGCCCAACAGTTGTTTGTGTCATGTCCCGAACTGTCAGAGTGGTATGCACACCTTTCATTGGGATGATAGGTAGGAGCGGAAGTGTTTGGATTCCGGAGAGGAGCCCTTAATGTAATCAGCCCTGCCTTCAACATTTGTTGTAGCGCTTGAGTCAATGACATGTTGATCTTAGTGAATTGTCTTTTAGGAGCGACCTCCTTACGTTGATGCCCCTGTCTTTGTTGAGCAGGCGTAGGATTAGAGATCAAGATTTCTCCTACGCGTTGGTCATGACGACTCTTTTGACCATACACAGCATTGGACTCTTTCTTCCCGTTGTAGAGATTTTTCTGAGCATCGGAAGGTGTAGCTTCTTGAATCTTCCCGCTTTTGATGCCAGCTTCAATTCTTTCACCAGTCAAGATAAGGTCTGTGAACCCGGCTGAAGAGTTTCCAATCAAATGGTTAAAGAATGGACCAGACAGGGTCCCCAGAAACATATCAACAAGTTCACGGTCAGTTAAAGGTGGCTGCACCCTTCCGGCAAGGTCTCTCCACTTTTGAGCATACTCTTTAAATCCTTCACCCCTATTGACATACCCTGGAGTTGGGTACGTGTAAGAGCGAGGTCGGAATTATACTGATACTGCTTATAGAACGCAGTAGCCAAATCTTCCCAACTGCGGATACTGGCTTCATCCAGCTGATAGAACCACTCGAGCTGAGTCCCTGAAAGACTATCCTGGAAGAAATGGATCCACAAATTCTTGTCAGCAGTGTAAGGTTGGATCTTCCTTACATACGACCAGAGGTGCAGCTTTGGGCAGGAGGCTCCGTCATATTTGGAAAAGGCATGTGCCTTGAACTTATGGGGAATCACCACCCCAGAGGATAAACCTAGGTCTCCAAAGTCCAACCCGGGCACATTCTGTATCTCCATAGCGCTCAAGCGGTCCTCCAACTGTTTATACCTATCCTCAGCAGGAGGATACTGTTCTTCATCATAATCTGTCTCGTTGTCGGAGACCATGGGACTAGGAACCCTTCTCTCTTGTGGATTGTCTTTGCCTACAGATGAGGTAGTCAGCTCAACCTCATTCTGTAGTCCATTCCCAAATCTGCGTCCAGTGTTGAACAAGACGGTCCTCTTCTTCTTCTTCTTCTTCAGAATCAGAGTCTTCAACTCCTGTTGACCCTGGGCTAGGCTCATAACCAACTCTTGGAACTGGGCGTTCTGGGCCTGGAGGGCCTTGATAGCTTGTTCAGTGGAAGGTTTAGAAGTCATGATGATTGCTGAAATAAACAGCGAAGAAGATAA
Source organism: Vicia faba (assembly GCA_948472305.1). NCBI lineage: Eukaryota > Viridiplantae > Streptophyta > Magnoliopsida > Fabales > Fabaceae > Vicia > Vicia faba. The sequence goes on along the minus strand of OX451737.1, from coordinate 979,498,876 downwards.
GTGACCTGTAAAAGGGGTACCTGTTATGCATATGATGAAATGAAATGCGTATGCTTTAAGTATCCAATGTTTTCAAGGATCTCGTGGGGTAAACAAAGAAACTTGTTAGAATTTGAATTTTGCAGCATGATTGAAGTAACTTCATGTTGCTGAGGGTCCTTCTTCAAGAGTCAGGCTCACCATATCGAGTGGGTCATAGCCCCTGACCCAAGTTATCGTGCTTGGATTTCTGGACAACCTTGGCTAGAGGAAAATAAATCCCCTTTGCCCCTTGCTAGACTTTTGGTTCATCCTGACCTGCATCACAAACCCTTGAGATCCTTGAAATGGTTAAGGAAATGCTATGGTATGATGTGTATGCTATGCGTGTGAGGTGATTTAAGTAAGCCCTGCTATAAATCCAAATTATTGGATAAGGACTGTAAATAAAACCTGCAAGGAACTCATACTGCCAGATAACAAGAATGTGCAAGTAGTCCAAGTTTGGAGGCACACAAGTCATACAAAAGAGCCCTTAGATTTCAGGCCAGCATGAAGTTTAGGTACTACCCTCTTTCAGTTTCAGTTGGTTAAGACCTGTCCTAGAAAATAGTAATCGGGTTCTAGAGGATCTCAATATCACTGACTACCCTCAATCGGTCATAATTCCAGTTTGGCAACCTTTTCTTGCGGTCGGAACCATCGTGAGAGTTTAGCCTCAATGAGTGTAGCATACTGCTACTATTCTATGCCCAAGTTGGTCAATTTAAGGTTCTAAGGTCAGTTGGTGCTTAATGACTACTCAAAAGACCCATATTCTCCTTGTTCCAACACAAGGGATATCGGTACAGACCAAGGTGTCACACCAATGTAGCTACTGCTTCATCCGTGTCGGTCTATGCCGGACAGATCCCTCACAGTTTATTGCTACTTACCTAAAAAAAGGGTACCCCCGGATCCGGGTTAGGATTTATAGAACTCCGATACAAGCCCCCAAAATTAAAGCATATAAAGCATACAATTGAAAACACAAGTGATCTAATCCTAAGGTACACCTCACTTATAAGATTCCCCAACAGAGTCGCCAGTTCTGTGATCGGTGGAAATAGAACTGACTGTTTTGGAATGCTGGTTCGCGTTTGCGTTTTGCAAAATGTCGCGGTAAGCAAGAGTCGCCACCGTCTTTTATTTTCTCCAACAAGGAAAGGACAAAAGCACAGCAAAATTCCTTTTCGAGATGTTTCTCGGGTTCGGGAGGTAGATTATAGAAAGGGAAGGTGTTAGTACCCTTTCTATTTGTGGTTATCCACGGGCTCTTAGGTACTTGCTCACTATGTTTTCAAAAGTTTGTTTTTCTTTGTGTTTGTGGGTTTTGAAAAGTTTTGTTTGAAAACTTCGATTTAACTCTTGTATCTGTCCTCAAGAGTGTATGAAGTGTTGTTTGAAAACTTTTGTCAGAAAAGTGTAGGTGTGAAAAGTTGTTTTTGTTTTGAAAGAGCAAGTACCTGAGAACCTCTACCTACTCAAAGAAATTAAGCTGTGTAAATGTCCTTTAGACATTACTATCCCACTATTGAGAAGTAGGTAGCACCGTCGTTGGAGTTTTTTCGGGTCAATTCGATTATATGGGACATGTGGTCACCAAAGCAATGGTAGGACGCCTTAGCGGTAACCCTAATGTCTTAGATCATTTTTTATCGAGGCAACCGTTTCGAGGTAACTTTTATCTTTAGACAGGAGGGCGACCTCTAAAACACCCTATACTCAATGACCACGTCGAGGCAACCAAGTGAGGCGTACCCTATGAGTGGCATGTGCGAGTGTGTCAGGTTTCAATTATGTTATCATTGTACATGTTATGGTGAGCTACGATTGATTTTAATTTTAAGAGAAATCTTGTCATGCATAGCCTAGTTAACATACATCTAGCAGTTAATAGTTGCGGAAAATAAAGCTAAGCTATTACAAGGCGTCGGGTATTTACATCGCCAAAAACAAACCCTTGAAAAGTAAATTGCGGGAAATAAATGAAAGCGATAAAAAGGATCCTAATTAAAGCTATTACATCCTCGGAGCAATTACATAATAATGAATCAAAAATAATAGGGATCAAAAATCACAAGCGAGAAAAATTGAATCGGAGAAGTTCTTAGGGTTTTGACCCTTTTTTGAGAAAGAAAGAAGTTTTGGTTATCTTGCATTTAATTAAATTAAACCTAAAACTAATTAATTAATAAGAAATATTTTTGAGTTTTTTATGTTTTTTAGGAAATAAATAAATAAAAAAACATGATCAAAAGTCATCAAAAACCCTAATTCTATATTAATTTTATTTATTGTGAAAATATTGAAATTAACTTATATAAAAAAACTAAATTAATTATGTTAGTATTTATTTACAAAAATAACTAATTAAATTTAATAAATAAAAATATTATTATTTTTTATGTTTTCTGGATTTATTATGAAAAAATTAATTTGGTTAATTAACTAATAATAATTAAGTGAAAAATATAAAAGAAGAAAATAAAAGAAAATAACCCAGGGGGTGTTGGCCCAATTAGGAGGTGTGTTTGGAATTTTTGAAGCCCATTATGCTTCCAGCCTGTTTGACTTTCTAGATTAGCTACACGCCTGTTGACTGAGGACTGTGGTGGTCCCTCAATCCATGTCCATTAGATCTATGCCTGGAGACATCTGGCGCCTGGGAGTTGGAAGCGTATGGTGGACATCCCCCTTGCAAGCTGCATGTGAACATAGGCAGAAAAATAGGAATAAATGTTTTGGGGGGACCTGGGATTCGAACCCAGGTCCCAAGGGATAATACTCCAATGCCTTTGCCAACTGAACCAGAACGTGCTTTTGTTAAAGGAATAGATAATGAATATTATATACAAAACCTAATATTATGCTGTAAAACACAAAAAAAATACGCGCGCGTTTTCAAACACGCCAATGAGATGCTAACACGTCCTCGTCTTCTTCGTTTGTACCTGTACAAATAATATTAGATAGCGGGGGGTTTTAACCCCCACTAATTCCTGCAATCAAAAATAGCGAATAGAAGCATGATGAATATAAATATTTCGCGAGGTATGATTCTTGATCGTCTTATTCTCACGATTTCACTCATATATCTCACAGGTCCCAATTTTTCTGGGTTTAGAAAGCCCTAATTGGAAACTCAAGAACCCTAAAAATTCATTCATGGCATTCTTCGATCCAGAGCATTATAACTCAATTAAACTATTCCATCAGCTTGGTATGACCTCTAGCAATGCAAAACAATCAAGAGAACATGTTAAATATGCATGAATTAAGCAATACGATTTTGGATAAAAGCTGCAAACCGTGAATCTGTATATGGTGATTCTTTAAGCTTTGATGCGTGAATTCAATTACAAAACGTTCCTGACACTTCCTGCAATGTATTAGAATGGTCAAAACAACTTGAATTAGCCTAGAATGAAAAAAATCAGTTTTCACTTTTCTTGGAAATTCTTGAAATTGTATGGGGTGTTTCTGCAGCTTTTTCACGTCCTCTTGATCAGGGTTAGCTTACTTATGTATAAGAGAACTGAATTAGGTCAAAAACTTGGGCAAAAATCCATTGCATTGATGTTTGAATCCTTGATTGAAAATCAAATCTTTTTTATTTTTCATGATTGAACAAAGTTGCCAATTTTGGATTTTTTTTATATCTTTGACTTGTACACGAAATTGCCAGCATGTTTTGATCAGATTTGCTTCACAAGTTGATTGAAAAAATCAAATCTTCTATTTTCCTACAATTTAAATTAATTAAATGAATTAATATTAATTAAAAATCCAATTAATCAATAAAAATAAGAAAATAAATTCAATTAAGCTTGATGGGTCGTGCATAGGTCATGGATGAAGTTTCAACAAGAGATTGGAGGCCCATTAGCAAAAATAAGGTGTTTTGAGCAAAGTTGACTTTTGCAAATTCATGAAAATTTCCCAACTTCTCCAATGCACAACTTGCTCAATTTTGATCATATGACCATGTTCTTGGACATTTTGGAAATCTCTTGAAGTCCTATAACCAATGCCTTTGGTCCCATGTCATTTGGATTTACCAATCTCAAGTTATGGCCTTTGACTCAAAGTGTACTTTTGTTGACTTTTGAATTTGACCTATAATGTAAAAATTGGTAACTTCTTGTGAGTGCATTTCTTGAATTTGGAGTGTGAATATGGATTGTAGGAAATTGTGTCCCCTTCAAAATGAGCATTGGATGGGATTTTTCTGATAAACCATGAAAAAGTTATGCCCTGGTCAAGATACAGTTGACTTTTCTGTTATCCAAAAATAGTAACTTTTTGCATCTTGATGATTTTTGAGCTATTCTTGTGGAATCATGATCAAGACTTGATCAAATGATGATTGTGAACTCAAAATGAGATGTTGACCAAAAATTCTGACTTTTGACTGCAAAATTACCATTTTGCCCTTGCAGTTGACTGTGGATCAAATAGGGCTTTTGACTGTGCAAATTGGCATTGTGAGTCTTAAAACTTGGCATGTAGGTGCTTGAGACTGTATATAGGCCTATGAGACTTGATTGAACCATTGAGAACCCCAAATTCCTTGAAAGAACCAAAACCCTAATTTCAGCTGTCTTTGGAAGTGGTTTGACTGTACAACCCTTGAGCCATCTTGAACCATTTGGAGATGATTCTTGATATATCTTAAGGAATATAGGAGGGCAAATTTTGGGGTACAACAATGTTCAACTGAATATAGAGTAGTCATCAACAATTACAAATCCTTAATAATTTCCTCTTAAACTTCTTGTTCGCGAAGGGCCAAACAATTATAGATGGGGAAGCTCGAGAGGTTTTGATGTCAAAAGAATCCTTTTTTATTTAAATGACACTCTAGTTTGCTTCCCATTTGGCAAGCATCACACAATTTTTCTTTTAAAAATTTAATTTTAGGAAGACCAATCACTAGATTCTTGGATGTTATTTTATTTAACAAGTTAAAATGCACGTGACTTAAGCGTCTATGTCATAACCAAGAATCTTCACCCTTGACTACTAAACACTTAGTTCCATGCATTGACATGTCATCTAGATGAATCATATAGATGTTTTCAATCCTAGAACCCTTAAACACAATGTCCTTACTTGCCTTATTACCAATTAAATAGCTAAAAGTATAAAAAATAATAGTGTACCCTTTATCGCATAATTGTCTAACGCTAAGTAGATTGTGTTTAAGCCCTTTAACTAAAAGCACATTTTCAATGGTGATTGTGGCGGGATTTCCCACAATACCTTCTCCTAGTATTTTACATCTTGTTTTGTCCCCATACATGACGTGGTCGCTTTCTTTTTCATCGAACTTGATGAACCTGGTAGCATCTCCCGTCATGTGTCTCGAACATCCGCTATCTAGAAACCATAATCTTTCCGCGGATACAAGACTTTCCGGTGACAATCAAATAGGCAATTTAGGTCCCTAACTAGTGGGTCCTTACACATGTCAGAAAATTGGGGAGTCTTTGAAACTATTAAAGAACCTAAGTAAAGGTCCTTGATTACCCATACAAATGGCCTTCCAACTCCTATAAAAGTGGTTCATCCTTTACGCTTCGCTCTTTCACATCTTTTTCTCTCTAAAGCTTTCATGAAACTCCCTCGGAGTCCCTCAAGCGTAAAGTATACTTACTTTCCAATTTACTTAATCTTAAGTTCTTAACCTAAATTTGTAGGTACATGTATGTTCCCCTGTTGTACCCCAAAATTTTCCCTCTCACTTATCAAGAATTTGCTCACAAGATCTCCTTTGGCTCAAGACTGTACTAGGGTTGATCAGCTCAAGACACCTCCTTAAGCACTGATGACCAAAATTAGAGTTTGAGATTGCACAAGGATATTTGAAATTCCAATGCCCCATATGACTTTCATGGATCATTATGGACCCTCAAGATTACCCATGTCAAGTTTCAAGCTTTGGATCACACTTTTGCTCAATCAATTGAGCAGTTGACCTAAAAATCGGTTGTATTGGGGAAAAAGTCAACTATGGATAATTTACAATCAAACTTAATAATTTTTTATCCACATAAACATTTTAAACTCATATGTATCATTTTATCAAGTTTGGACCACAATTCCTCAAGAAATTGGATCAAATCATCAAAAGAGCAAAATGGTCAAAATTAGGGTTTTGACTGGGAAAGGGCAATTTCTGATTTTTGACCTAACAAATGATCAATTGGTTTAAATAATGATATAAAGAGTCCAATTGCATAATTTTTACCTAATGACATGGCTCAAAACATTTCTCAAGCCCAATGGATTGACAGGTGAATTTTTAGTCAACTGATCAAAAGTCAACTATATACTGAAAAGTCAAACTTTGACTTTTTGGTCAAAATCAAATGTCAAAGATCACAATTCATAAAAGCATGTCAAAATATTAAACTTATTCATCAATAAATCAAAAATTCAAGATTTCATGTTGAAAAGTTAAAATTTCTAAACTTAGAAATTTTTCTAAGTATTAGAAATTTCTTATTTTTTTCACAACTTTGAGCAAAATTTTCACCATGGTGCAAGATAATTCAAAATAAAATTTCAACATGAAATTTGTAGATCTCCATGAAATCTACAACATTTCTTTACACAAATCCTTCCAAAAGTGCTTGGATCTCAAGTTATAATTTTAAGAACACATGGTCATGAAACAAAACACTTAGTGAAATTTTGCCCTAATTTGGTCAGGATTTTAACCCAACTTCATGGAACTTTTTCATATAGTTCCAAGGGGAATTTTCAAAATTGATTCAAAGATGGGTTGTAGAGAACATTAAAAGCTTTCCAAAATGTCCAAAAACTCCTTGAGATCATTTTTGAGTAGGGAGAATCGAAAAGATGAAGTTAGGGTTTTCACACTTGAATTACAAGTCATTTTCTGATGAACAAGATTCAAAATTCAAACTTATGCTGCATAACCTCTAATTTGAAGGCCTCAAAATTGTTATGCACTCCATAATTAATTGCTTTCACATCTATTAGAGGTCTCATTTCAAGCATTCAGTGCAAGGCCATGCTTTATATCCATTTTGGGAAGAAAGTGCACATTGCCATTTTGATAAAGTGACTTTTTGCACAAAACTTGTTATTGAGCCTTGCAATTGCTTTCTTCTGATCATACAAGTCCCATAAATCAAGAGAAACTTGTTAGAAACTTACAATCACTCAGCCCATGCTTGTACCTCCTCTTGAAACTTGTTTTCCCACTTTTCTTCAAAATCAAGTAACCTAGAAATTAGCTTGTAACTTGTACTTCTGACTCTCCAAAGCACTCAAACCCTTTTGCTTATACATACACAAGTCACTTTTCACAAATCCCATGCATGCTTAAGCTCTGAAAACACCAAGAACACAGAATCACCAAAAACACTTCAAAACTTGTCATTTCTGAGTTTTGAAGCCAATCTCCAAATTTGCTCGTGCGTTTCTTGGCCTTTTACTTTCAAAAGCTTCTAAAAAACATATACAAACAATCCCAACACCTGCAACACCACTGTAACACCTCCATACTCATCCACCATTTTCAAAAACAACACCTTGCACCTTGACTTCTCCAGAACTCCTCAGGCACTTTCAGCTCAAGCTAAGCGTCCCATTAGCTTCCTGGGAACTTAAGGAAGCTAATCCAATCATTGGAACTCACTAAAAGCTACTCAAACTCCAAACACGAACCCTCTTACAAGGTAAGTTTTCTGACTTTTGAACTCTTCATACATACATCATTAATGGTTTATTTGTGAATGAAAAATGTAGATATCATTGCCCTAAAGCTAACCATGTCCATAGTTTTCATTAATTTTATTTGAGCTTAGAGAATTTTAAGATTGAAGTTTCTGAAAAATTTAGGGTTCATATTAGGGACATTAAAATTCATGTTTATATTTGATCTATAATTTTATTGCTTTGCATTTTTGAAATCGTGAGGAAATTTGCTACAAGTTTCTTGTTTAAAGTTTTCATTTTTGTTGAGATTTGAATAAGATACGGAGGCTCTGGCTGGGCATGAGGTTGAAGATAAAGTTCAGGCCACAGACTTGTTTACTATCATATATTTGTTGTTTTGATTATATAAACAGATGTATAGCCACCCCAGTGGTAGAAGTGCGCGCCTGTGACTATAGGGACCTGGGTTCGAGCCCCAGTGGTACCCTTTTGGATTTTTTTACATTTTTCACACATTCTGACTTTTTATTGGACAGGCACCTGGGCCTCCTTTGGGCCTTATGTTTTTTTTCTTACTGCTGACACCCCTTGCTGACTATTTGCACCCTGGCCCATTTTTATTTTCTTTTTCTTATTATTTTTTATTTGTTTTCTTAAATATTTTATCTAATACTAAAAAAATCAGAAAAAAAATATAAAAACATTAGGTTTATACTTTGATAAAGTTTATTTATTTTTTACACAAAAAAATTTATTTTATTTAATCATACTTTATTTATTTTACTAATTGTTTTTTTGTAAATTTAATTTAAAAACTAGGGTTTTAGTTATTTTCTTTTACACCATTTAAATATATTATTTTAAAATATAAAAAGACCAAAAATATTTTATAATACTATAAACTATTCTTAAGACAAAAATACCAAAAATATTCTTCTTCTAAACTTAATTTATTTTAATCAATTAATAGATTAGGGTTTTATTTAATTTCTTTTCCTAGTAAATTTAGGTTTAATTTTTATTATTTTTATTAATTATTTTCTTTTAATTAATTAGGTTAAAACAAAATCCCTTTTCCCTAAAAATCCAAATAAACATCCATTTTCTTTATATTTACATTCTTGTATATTTATTCATTTTTGTACAAATTCAATATGGTTATAATAGATAATTAGGCTTTATTTTTCTTGCAATCCCCATTTGTAATTTGTACACCCCCCCTCCCACAAGTATTGTAATAGCGTAGTAATTTTAAATTCCACAATTTATCGCTTTATATACAAATGCTAGTAATTAGGGTTTAAATGGAAAGACTAAAACCAATCAATTATAAAACCCTAATCAAAGACAAAACCAAGCATGAAAAACAATACATTTGCACACAAACACCCCTAGGGTAAATTCACTTGGTTGGCTTACAAAATGGCCATATTACGCATGTGAGATATCTTAGCAAAAACAAGAAAAATACAAGATCATAGTCTCTCGATGACGTTATCTAAGTTGCCTTTCAAAATGATCTTAGTCCCTAAAGAAAAATGCTAAGGTACCTTGAAACATTGCTAATCATGGTTATACGATGACCCACGCCCGTCCCATTTACATCCAAAGATAGAATTACTTACCAAATCAATGGTAAGATAACAATGTAAAAGGAAAATAAAATGAACAAGAAAGACTTTTGAGTAGGTAGAATGCTCCTAATTACTTGCTCACTTTCAAAACAAAACAACCTTGCTATTTTCAAAAACAAACACCAACACTTTCAAAACATCTTACAAACTTGAAAACATTTTCAAAAGATCAACATCTTTGTATACATTCTTACGAACGAGAATCATTACAAAGTTTGCCTAAACAATGGCCTCTTTACAAAATACTTTCAAAAACCACACAAAAGCACAATTTAAAACAAAAGCAAGTGATCTAGCAAGTAACTAAGAGCCCATGGAAAACCATGGATGAAAAGGATGCTAATACCTTCTTTTCATAATATATCCCTCGAACTCAAGAAATAATCTCAAAGGTCTTTCCTGTGCTTTTTCACCTTTCCTTTTGGATAAAAGAAAAGTCGGTGGCGACTCTTGCTAACCGCAACATTTGCGATCAAACGCTAAACTTTCAAGTCAGTTCTTCCACCGTATCACAGAACTAGCAACTCTGCTGGGGAGAATTCTAAAAGTGAGGTTACCTTAGGGTTAGATCACATTTACTTGCTTCCATTGTTTGACTTATATGCTTTACATTATGGTTCTTTGTTTGGGTTTGAATCCTCTACCCAGATTTGGGATACCTTATAGGTAAGTAGCAATACATTCTGGAAACTGTGTGGGGTATACCGACATGTTCTAAGCAATAGCTACGTTAGTGCGACATATTTGTGGGTACTGGTAGCCATTGAGTTAATCAAGGAGAATACGGGGCCACTGAGTGATGTCATGAAGCACTAATGAACTTTTAGAACCTTTACTTGACCAACTTGGCCATTAGGACGTAGTGAGATGACCGGCTTTGGTGCAGTCCGATGTTGGTAGATACTCGATACTACACTCATTGAGGTTTTGGTTTTTTTGGGATATTTCGGTCGCCATTAAAGTGGCTTGTGCTAAAACAATGACCAAGGAAAAGAACCAGTGATATTGAGCTCCTTAGAACCAGGTTACTATTGCTAGGACAGGTTGAGCCAACTAAACTTCAAGAGGGTACTTACCTATGAGACTCCATGCAAGCCTAAACCTAAGGACTTGTTTGCTTTGTTTGTATATATTTACTTGTACATAACATCATGAACATCATAACATCATATTCATTCACTAACCATTTCAAGGATTTTGGGATTTATCTTTGTTCTGTTTTGTAGGACATGGATTCTATTCACAGGAAAACCATTCAAGTCAATCTTGTAAGGATCCCTCCTTAACTTAAAGAGCTAGCATCAAGGATTCCTGAAAATTCTCCTTTCACCGAAAGACATGGTCGCCTACTAAACTTGGTCACCGCTAACAATGATGAAGACATGATGAAGGTGCTCTTTCAGTTCTTTGATCCCTTACACCATTGCTTCACATTTCCTGATTATCAACTTGTGCCAACTTTGGAAGAATTATCCTAACTCTTGAGGATTCCCATTCTCAATCAACTACCTTTCAATGGTACAAAAAGAGATACAAAGCCAGAAGATATTGCTCAAGTTCTACACTTGCAATCATCTGATATCACAACTAATTAGAAAACAAGGAGTGATGTCAAGGGTTTCCTAGCAAAGTTCTTGTTTGAGAAAGCCCAAAACTGTTGGAACTCTTTGGATCTGCAAGCTTTTGAGGAAATTGTGGCTCTCCTCATCTATGGGATGGTTTTGTTTCCAAATCCTGACCAACTCATAGATGTGAATGCCGTCAAAATCTTCATGTCCCGCAACCTGGTGCCTACTTTGCTAGGGGACATGCTACATTCTTTTCGCACTCGCACTATGAGGAAAAGAGGCGTCCTTATGTGTTGTACTCCTCTCTTGGCAAGATGGTTTATTTTTCATCTTCCCCAATCTATATTGAAGAACGAGCAAGGTTCAAGGTGGTCATAAAGGTTGATGACGCTCAAACATTCAGACATTCATTGGTGTTCCCGATCCATAGAGAATGTTACTGTTGTCAACCATTGTGGAGAATTCCCTAATGTCCCTTTACTTGGCATTAGGGGAGGTATCACCTACAACCCTTATTTAGCCTTAAGACAGTTTGGTTACACCTGAAGGGATGGCCCACATGAGATGCTCATTCAAGGTTTGGTATTTGATTATGAGAATGACGATCAAGGTCATCACCATAGATTTATTCGAGCTTGGAGGATGTTGAACAAGGTAGATAGCAAGATATTGGGGCATAAGTATTCCATCCCTCTTGAGCCTTACCTCAAATGGGTACAAACTCGTGCTCAGAGTCTTATGATGCCCTATCCCTCCATTCTCCCAGTAATCATTGAGCCTGTTATGGAAGGAGATGTTCCATACACTATCCTGCATCCTGACATGCCCACCTCTCTTGAAGACTTACAAAGAGATTGGATACAACTCAAGGGGGAGCGAGACACTTTCGAAGCCCAATTCTATGCTAGCGAGAAGAAGGTTTTGGAACTCACTAAGCAACTTCATGAGGAGCGGACTCTGAATGCCTGCATCGCACCAAAGAGGATTCGTACTACCTTTTTATCTTAGAGTTTTTGTATTGTTTTTCCCAAAGAGGCATTGATGTACTTAAGCTTTAATTTATTAATATAACGTGTGTTTCCTTTTTTGTCTAAAACAAATTTGAATCTTTAAAATCCTTGAAATCGTTGCATATGCATCTACCATTCATCATAACATAAGTAGGTTTCTTGCAACAAGTCTCTTCATATTTCTACTGTTTATTTCAGTAAGATGGATCTCGAGCATACAGTGAAGGACCTCCAAGCACAGAATGCTCAATTTCAACAGATGTTCTTAACTTTAGCCAAAGGACAAGAAGAGTTGAAGACCTTGCTGGTTGAAGAGAAAAATAAGAAAACAAAGAGAATAACTGGAGTTCTAAATATGGGAAGATGATTCCAAGGACAAGCAAGAAGGACCCTAGACTTTGCAACGTCATCTGGTGAGAAAGACAATCAAGATGGGAAAGGCAAGGAAGCAGTTGCCCAGCCAGATTCAAAAGAGGAAGAGGAAGAAGAAGATTATTCTGAAGAACAATATCCTCCAACCGACGACAAGTATAAGCATCTGGAAGAACGGTTAAATGCAATGGAAATTTAAAAAGTGCTTGGATTGGACTTTGAGGAATTGGGTTTAGTATCTGGGATTGTCATCCATCTAAAATTCAAGGCACCGGTGTTCGCCAAATACGATGGAGTTTCATGTCCCAAAATGCATCTCCGGTTCTATGTGAGGAAAATCCAGCCTCATACCACTGACAAGGATTTATGGGTACACTTCTTTCAAGACAGCCTGTTTGGAACTCAACTTGATTGGTTTTATCAGCTAGAAAGAGCCAATGTTCATAGTTGGGAAGATCTGGTCACCGCCTTTTATAAACAATACCAATACAACACTGATCTTGCTCCCACCCATACTCAACTCCAGAGTATGGCCATGGTTTCAAGTGAAGGCTTCAAAGATTACGCGCAAAAATGGAGGGACTTAGCAGGAAGAGTCCAACCTCCCCTATCTGAAAGAGAGTTAGTAGACATGTTTTTGGGCACCCTGTCTGGTCCTTTCTTTAATCACTTTATTGGGAGTTCCTCGGCAGGTTTTACCGAATTGATATTGACCGAAGAAAGAGTGGAAGTCGGGATAAAGAATGGGAAGATTCAAAAAGATGCATCCTCTGCTGCTATAAGGAAACCATTCATTGGAAAGAAAGAAGTTGTTGCTGTATATCCTCAGAGAAATCAAGATAGGGCTGACCACCGTCCAATGGTGGAGGCTGTCATGATTCCTAAACCTGCGCCTGCTCAGCAAAGAAGCAACCAGCCAAGAATAGAAAGACCAGTCAGACAGTTCACCCGAATTAATATGACACTATCTCAAGTATTGCCACATTTGTTAAGATCCAATCTAGTGACTTTGAAAGAAGCTCTAAAGAATCCTAACATAACCTATCCTCACTATCATCCTAATGCCCGCTGTGCATACCATTCTAAGAGTCCTGGCCATGACACTAACAATTGTTTGGCTCTGAAGAACAAGGTACAAGACCTTCTTGAAGCCAAAGAGATTGAATTTGATGCGCCAGAAATTCCCAATGTTATTACTGCCCATATGCCCAAGCACGGCCGTGATGTCAACGCTGTTGAGGAAGATATGTTTGTTACTTTGGTTGATGAACTTGTGACCCCACTCTTGACTATCAAAATGAACTTGTTGAATGCCGGTGTATTCCCAGGCTGTTATGAAAACTGTCATTTCTATTTATCCTTACCAACCAGCTGTCATTTGTTAAAAGCAGGCGTTCAATGCCTAATAGATGACAAGGAGATTTTGTTCGAGAAGACTTCTATTCCAACTGTTTCTTATAATGATGTTTCCATTGTGACCATTTCCGCCAATTCTTCCAGGGTCTCCACCAAAAGACCTGTTAGAATTACATCAGTTCCTAAAGTAGCTCCGTTGATAATTACAATGCCTGGACCAATCCCTTATTCGTCAGACAAAACCGTCCCATGGAATTATGGAGGTGATGTCTACTATCACGATATCAAGCAAGATTGGCCACCTGCTAAAAATTCAAGTTCCGAGAAAGTTGACTCTGATATCAGTAACATCGCATGGACTAGTAAGATAACCCAAAGTGGAATGATATTATCTCCATAAATTTCTCCTCCAAAAGCTATTTATGGAGTCGTTATCATTCCTGTTGTTGTTGCTCCCCCAAAGGCTATTCCCAATCCTGCAATCATCTCTGCTAATACTCCTGTTGATAAAACTGTTACAATCCCCATTATCACCCCTACTGACATTCCTACTGCCGAGTCAACCGAGACTCGAGGAAAAGGTATTTTGGTTGAGCCTGTCCGAACGAAGGCACGATCAGTAGCTATCCCTGAGACTTCCCGAAAAGAGATGGAGGAAATTCTAAAGATTATAAAAAGAAGCGACTACAACATAGTCGAGCAACTGGGGTAAATTCCATCGAAAATGTCCATGCTGGCTTTATTGTTATGTTACGAGGCTCATGCAAAGGCCTTGGTAAAATTCCTTAAAACTACCCATGTACCCCAAGAAACGTCTGTCGATCAGTTCCAAGACTGTGTAGCCAACTTGACTGCAAATAATGGTTTAGGTTTTTCAGATGCTGATTTAACGCCAAGGGGAAGGAAGCATAACGAGGCATTGCATGTTTCAGTCGAATGCAGGGGCACGACTTTGGCTCATGTCTTGGTTGACACCAGTTCGTCTCTAAATGTGTTGCCTAAAAAGGTTCTTGATAGGCTTGACTGTGAAGGATTGACCTTGAAACCTAGAAATATAGTAGTGAGAGCCTTCAACGGCTCAAAGAGAATGGTGTATGGGGAAGTGGACATCCCTATAAAAGTTGGAACCTAAACATTTAATTAAACTTTTTATGTAATGGATATTCGCCCTTCATATTCCTGCTTATTAGTTCGACCGTGGATTCACAATGTTGGTGTCGTTACCTCTATGTTGCATCAAATGCTAAAATATCTAATTCAGGGGAAAATCATCATCGTTCATGGAGAAGAAGAGTATATGGTCTGTCATCTAAATTCCTTCAGATATGTGGAATTATATGGTGAATTTATTGAAACTCCATTCCAGCACTTTGAAGAAGTCCCGCAAACTATGGCACTAACCAAGGTTGTTTCTCAAATCCCTAAGATTACAAGGCCTTCGCTCAAGATGTCGTCTTTAAAAGATGCCAAGGAAGTGATCGAAGAAGGTGGGTGCACTATTTGGGGCCAACTCCTAGATATCCCATACAAATCTGACAAATTTGGTTTGGGTTTCACTTCAGGAGCCCAGGAAGTTATAGGTCGTGCTCGTGCCGGAGGACCACCCTTGAAGATCAGCAACCACGAAGTCAATGCCATGGAGGATGATGAAGACATCTATGGCCTGGAGGATTGGATTTTCCAACTGTCAATGGAGGGCTCAGCAACTGGGAAGCTAGATATTTTGTCTCGATCACTTTTATCCCACAGTAATTTGTCTTTAAAATTTTGTCGGACCTGTAATATTAAATAATTCAGACTCTTAAAACCTTGTGTCTTACCCGAGGCACAATGGTCCATTTGTAAGGGTTATCATCTCATTTCTATATGACATCAATGAATCATGGGCGTTTTTGCATACAAACTTTGTGCTCATTGTTTTTATTTTTACATTTTCATTTCTTTCAAAGATAGTTATACTCTTACACACACTCACATTCAAATTGCATATCTACATCCATTCGGGATCCCATGGGTAACAATTCTGCTATGGCCTTCTGTGATTCTGAAAATCTAATCTACCAAGCTGAAGACGAAGGTGAGGAAGATTGTGAAGTGCCAGGGGAACTCGCCAGGTTACTACAACAAGAAGAGAGGACCATACAGCCCCACGAAGAACCAGTGGACACAATTAACTTAGGAACCGAAGAAGACAAAAGAGAAGTCAAGGTGGGTGTCAATCTGGAACCCAGTGTCAAGGAGCGTATGATTCAGTTGCTACATGATTATGTTGAGGTCTTTGCCTGGTCGTACAAAGACATGCAAGGACTTGATGCAGATATCATAGTATATCGTCTACCTACAAAACAGGACTGCCCTCTGTTAAAATAAAAGGTCAGTCGCATGCGACCAGACATGTCAAAGAAGATCAAAGCGGAAGTCATGAAACAATTCAACGTCGTATTCTTTGCCGTCACTTCCTATCCGTAATGGGTTGCCAATGTTCTTCCCGTGCCCAAAAAGGACGGAAAGGTACGAATGTGCATGGACTACAAATATTTGAATAGGGCGAGCTCTAATGATCTTTTCCCGCTTCCCCACATTGATATTCTAGTTGACAATACGGCACATCACAAAGTGTTTTCCTTCATGGACGGCTTCTCAGGCTATAACCAAATCAAAATGGCGCCTGAGGACATAGAGAAAACAACCTTTGTCACACAATGGGGCACATTCTGCTACAAGGTTATGGCATTCGGGCTGAAGAATGATGGGGCAACCTATCAGCGTTTCATGGTAGCTCTATTTCACGACATGATACATCACGAAATAGAGGTCTATGTGGATGACATGATAGCCAAATATCAAATAGAATAAGAGCATCTTGGTCATTTGCAGAAATTATTTGAGAGACTAAAGAAATACAAGTTGAGGTTGAACCCAAATAAATGCACGTTTGGAGTAAGGTCCGGTAAACTCTTAGGTTTTTTGTCAGCAATAAAGGTATCGAAGTGGATCTCACCAAGGTGAAAACAATACAAGAAATGCCTGCTCCTCATACCGAGAAGGAAGTCAGAGGATTCTTTGGACGGTTAAACTACATTTCCAGATTCATTTCTCACCTAACAGCTACTTGTGAACCAATCTTCAAATTACTAAAGAAAGATCAAGTAGTCAAATGGAATGATGAGTGCCAAACTGCCTTCGACAAGATCAAAGAATACCCGCAAGAGCCTCCTGTTTTGATTCCACCAGTCGAGGGAAGACCATTGATCATGTATCTAACTATTTTGGAAAATTCAATGGGGTGTGTGCTGGGGCAGCATGACGAGTCTGGCCGAAAAGAGCATGCTATTTATTACCTGAGCAAAAAGTTTACCGACTGTGAAACAAGATATTCACTACTCGAGAAAACTTGTTGTTCTCTGGCATGGGCTACTCACCGGCTAAGACAGTATATGTTAACCCATACTACCTTATTGATATCTAAAATGGATCCAATAAAATACATCTTCAAGAAACCTGCCCTCTCTGGGAGAATAGCAAGATGGCAGATGATCCCGACAGAATGTGACATACAGTATACCACCCAGAAAGCAATAAAGGGCAGTGTACTAGATGATCACCTGGCTCACCAAGTTGTGGAGGACTAGCAGTCCATGAAGTTCGAATTCCCAGATGAATACATCATGATGGTAAACAACTATGAAGAACTCAGACCATATGACGGACCTGAACAAGGATCCCGATGGACCCTGGTTTTTGATGGGCCTTCCAACGCACTCAGAAATGGTATAGGTATTGTACTCATATCTCCTGAAGGATGTCATACTCCCTTTACTGCAAGACTCTGCTTCAATTGTACAAATAACATGGCAGAATACGAAGCGTGCATTTTTTGTCTCAAAGCTGCCATAGATTTGGGGATCAAATCCTTAAATGTATTTGGAGATTCGGCTTTGGTCATCATCCAGATCAAAGGGGAATGGGACACCAAACACCCTAACCTTATCCATTACAAAGAACACGTGTTGACATTGATCCCACATTTTGAGAAGATTACCTTCGAGCATTTCCTGCGAGAAGAAAATTAGCTAGCAGACGCACTAGTTACAATGTCATCCATGTTTAAACTTAAATGGGATAACGAGGCTCCCCAAATCACCATTGAACAAATTGATGAACCAACTCACTGTCACGAGATTAATACTGAAGAAGTAATGGACCAGCCTTTGTTTCACGAAGTCAAGAGGTATCTCGAGGCTCAAGAATATCTGGAAGGAGCTTTAGTCAATGATAAGAAGTTCTTAAGGAGGTTCTCTGCTAAATTCTTCCTTAGTAATGGCATTCTCTACAAATGCAACCATGACTCTGTGTTACTTCGGTGCATAGACAAGGTTGAAGCGAAAAAGATCATGGCTGAGTTACATGAAGGCACTTTTGGCACCCATTCTAGTGGGTATATGATGGCAAAGAAAATCTTACGGACAGGTTATTACTGGTCTACCATGGAAGCAGATTGCTATCAACATTCTCGAATCTGCCACAAGTGTCAGATATATGCTGACAAAGTGCACGTACCCCCGGTTCCTCTGAATGTCCTGAAGACTCCTTGGCCCTTTGCTATGTGTGGCATCAACATGATTTGGGAAATCAAGCCAACCGCCTCTAATAGACACCGCTTCATTTTGGTGGCCATTGACTATTTCACAGAGTGGATTGAGGTGGCTTCTTTCTCTTCCGTTACCAAGAATGTTGTCTCTCAGTTCATCAAGCAAAATCCCATATGTCGTTATGGTATCCTGGAGAGGATCATCACTAGCAATGGTAAGAATCTTAACAACACTATGATCACTGCACTGTGTGTGCAATTCAAGATCCAGCACCATAATTCTTCCCCTTACCGGCCAAAGATGAATGGTGTTGTCGAAGCTGCAAATAAGAACATTAAAAAGATCATATAGAAAATGATAGTCACGTACAAAGACTGGCATGAGATGCTACCATTTACTCTCCACGGTTATCGTACCACGACACACACATCAACCGGGGTAGCACCCTACTGTCTGGTATACAGCATGGAGGTTGTCCTGCCTATTGAGGTCCAGATCCCCTCTTTGAGAATTATGAAGGATGCATAGCTGAATGAAGAAGATTGGATCCAAACTCTTCTTAATCAACTGAACTTGATTGATGAAAAAAGGCTCACTGCTGTCTGTCATGGTCAGATGTATCAAAAATGAATGATCAAGGCTTTCAACAAAAAGGTCAGACGCCAAGTATATCAAGTCAGTGATTTGGTGATCAAGCGCATCATACTTCCGCAAGGTGATTCTAGGGGAAAATGGACTCCTACATACGAAGGACTGTTTGTGATTAAAAGCATATTCTCTAGTGGGGCAATGATCTTGACCACTATGGATGGCAACGGCCTGTCACATCCTGCGAATGCTGACATAGTCAAAAGATACTATGCGTAAGAGACCCGCTAGGTTGACACACCTAGGCAAAACAAGGGCATCCCGGCGAACCAAAAAGGTTCGGGCAAAAATTAGGGATAAAACAAAAAATCTATACACCCGGAAAGCTGAAAACCCGAAAGGGCGGCTTGGGAAAAAAAGGGTATCCTGGTTGACTGAAAACCCGAAAGGGTGGTCCAGGAAAAAGTTAGGGAATAAAAGTGAATGACTATGTCTTGTTGGATCACCTTACGGACAACCTGCAAACTCGATGACTCTGATCAATTCAATCAGCTTCGGACAAGGCAACAAATAGATAAGATGCTCTGAGACATGAAGGCTATAGCAGAATGGGAACCTCATGGGATTATTTCACATAGCTATCTTTTCTTTGTATTAAATTTTCATTTTTTTTACGACGGCATTCTCTCACTAGAATGTTTGTCACATTGTACAAAAATACTTACTCAAAGTCAATACAAAGATATCCCTTTGAAAGTACAAAACTATCTGTTTTTCTTTACTCATGTGTTTTGTTTGCGAAAACGTCCAATGATTTATTTTTGAACATGTGCATTTGAACGTAGTTATCATTTATAAATGAACAAAACAGAAAGACAATCACTAATGGCTTTAAGAGATAGGGGAAAATCTTTAAGCTATTCCATAAAATCCCCCGCAGTGTGCAATTTAATCCCCAATAGAACAGAACTTCCAGTTAACACTCTCCGTTAGAAGTCGCCAAATTTCTCAGGATTCCCCAACAGGATGTTACAAGCAGTACACGGCATTTCCCTTAAAACAAGGTTTATTTATCTAAGTGGAAATTCATCAACACTTCAAAATATGGAGACTTGCACTCCGTATCCTCAGCAGCAGTCGGGGATTTATTTTCCCCAATCCAACAAGCAGTGCAGCAGATTAGCTCGCATACGCATACATCGCATCCATATATCATAAACATCGATAACACGAATGCATGTATCACAATCTCATTACACCATGCATTTCATACAACATGAAATTGCATATTAGCTAACGTTTTACCCTTTTCAGGATAAGGTCAATTAATAGCTACCACTAATAAAGTTCAAAGGCTTTTTCATATACAGTTCAGATATGCTCCAGACACGGATGCCATTCTGATACTCATTCAGATTCAACTCTCAGATACAGTTCAGATATGCTCCAGACATGGACGCCATTCTGATACTCATTTAGATTCAACTCTCAGATACAGTTCAGATATGCTTCAGACACAGATTCCATTCTGATACTCATTCAGATTCAACTCTCAAATACAGTTCAGATACACTCTAGACACGAATGCTATTCTGATACTCATTCAGATTCAACTCTCAGATACAGTTTAGATACGCTCCAGACACGGACGCCATTCTAATACTCATTCTGATTCAACTCTCAGATACGCTCCAGACATGGATTCCCTTCTGATACTCATTCATATTCAGTTTACAGATACAGTTCAGATACACTCCAGACACGGATGCCATTCTGATACTCATTCAGTTTCAGCTTACAGATACGATTCAGCAATCATTTCTGGATGGCATCTACAAGCCCATCTCCAACAATTTTCCATCATCCCTCCAAATTGCATCTTTAAGCCCATTCACTATACCAACAATCATCACATCACCGAGTGCAAATTTCTAGGCACTTTAATGTCCAATCATCTTCCACCTTCGAGTCACGAATGGCAAAACTCACCAATCTAACTCTGCAGGCTTAAGAATATTGAATAGGGGAAGCTTTTGTACCCTAAAATTTTCCCTCTCACTTATCAAGAATTTTCTCACAAGATCTCCTTTGGCTCAAGACTGCACTAGGGTTGATCAGCTCAAGACACCTCCTTAAGCACTGATGACCAAAATTAGGGTTTGAGATTGCACAAGGATATTTGAACTTCCAATGCCCCATATTACTTTCATGGATCATTATGGACCCTCAAGATTACTCATGTCAAGTTTCAAGCTTTGGATCACACTTTTGCTCAGTCAATTGAGCAGTTGACCTAAAAATCAACTATATTGGGGAAAAAGTCAACTATGGCCAATTTACAGTCAAACTTCATAATTTTTTATCCACATCAACATTTTAAACTCATATATATCATTTGATCAAGTTTGGACCATAATTCCTCAAGAAATTGGATCAAATCATCAAAAGGGCAAAATGGTCAAAATTAGGGTTTTGACTGGGAAAGGGCAATTTCTGATTTTTGACCTAACAAATGATCAATTGGTTTAAGGCATGATATAAAGAGTCCAATTACATAATTTTGACCTAATGACATGGCTCAAAACATTGCTCAAGCCCAATGGATTGACAAATGAATTTTTAGTCAACTGATCAAAAGTCAACTATATACTGAAAAGTCAAACTTTGACTTTTTGGTCAAAATCAAATGTCAAAGATCACAATTCATCAAAGCATGTCAAAATATGAAACTTATTCATCAAGAAATCAAAAATTCAAGATTTCATGTTGAAAAGTTAAAATTTCTAAGCTTAGAAATTTTTCCAAGTGTTGGAAATTTCTTATTTTTTCACAACTTTGAGCAAAATTTTCACCATGATGCAAGATGATTAAAAAGAAAATTTAAATATTAAAGTTGTATATATCCATGAAATATACAACATTAATTTACAAAACTCCTTCCAAAAGAGCTTGGATCTCAAGTTATACTTTTAAGAACACATGGTCATGAAACAAAACACTTAGTGAAATTTTGCCCTAATTTGGTCAGGATTTTGACCCAACTTCATGGCACTTTTTCATATAGTTCCAAGGGTAATTTTAAAAAGTGATTCTTATATTGGTTGTAGATCACATTACAAGATTTCCAAAATGTCCAAGAACTCCTTGAGATCATTTTTGAGTAGGGAGAATCGAAAAGATGAAGTTAGGGTTTTCACACTTGAATTACAAGTCATTTTGTGATGAACAAGATTCAAAATTCAAACTTATGCAGCATAAACTCTACTTTGCAGGCCTCAAACTTTTTAGACACTCCATAATTAATTGCTTGCACAGCTGTTAGAGGTCTCATTTCAAGCATTCAATGCAAGGCCATGCTTTATATCCATTTTGGGAAGAAGGTGCACATTGTCATTTTGATAAAGTGACTTTTTGCACAAAACTTGTTCTTGAGCCTTTCAATTGCTTTCTTCTGATCATACAAGTCCCATAACTCGAGAGAAACTTGTTAGACACTTACAATCACTCAGCCCATGCTTGTACCTCCTCTTGAAACTTGTTTTCCCACTTTTCTTCAAAATCAAGTAACCTAGCAATTAGCTTGTAATTTGTACTTCTGACTCTCCAAAGCACTAAAACCCTTTTGCTTATACATACACAAGTCATTTACCATAAATACCATGCATGCTTAAGCCATGAAAACACCAAGAACACAGAATCACCAAAAACACTTCAAAACTTGTCATTTCTGAGTTTTGAAGCCAATCTCCAAATTTGCTCGTGCGTTTCTTGGCCTTTTAATTTCAAAAGCTTCTAAACAACATATACAAACAACCCCAAAACCTGCAACACCACTGTAACACCTCCATCCTCATCCACCATTTTCAAAAACAGCAGCTTGCACCTTAACTTCTCCAGAACTCCTCATGCACTTTCAGCTCAAGCTAAGCACCCCATTAGCTTCCTGGGAACTTAAGGAAGCTAATCCAATCATTGGAACTCACTAAAAGCTACTCAAACTCCAAAAACAATACCCTCTTGCAAGGTAAGTTTTCTTACTTTTGAAATCTTCATACAGGCATCATTAATGGTTTATTTGTGAATGAAAAATGTAGATATCATTGCCCTAAAGCTAATCATGTCCATTGTTTTTATTAATTTTGTTTGAGCTTAGAGAATTTTAAGATTGAAGTTTCTGAAATTTTTAGGGTTCATATTAGGGCCATTAAAATTCATGTTTATCTTTGATCTATAATTGTATTGCTTTGCATTTCTGAAATCGTGAGGAAATTTGCTACAAGTTTCCTGTTTACAGTTTTCATTTTTGTTGAGATTTGAATAAGATACAGAGGCTTTAGCTGGGCATGAGGTTGAAGATGAAGTTCAGGCCATGGAATTGTTTACTATCATATATTTGTTGTTTTGATTATATAAATGGATGTATAGCCACCCCAGTGGTAGAAGCGCACGCCTGTGACTATAGGGACCTGGGTTCAAGCCCCAGTGGTACCCTTTTGGATTTTTTAACATTTTTCACACATTCTGACTTTTTTTTTACAGACGCCTGGGCCTCCCCTTGTTGACTATTTGCACCCTGGCCCATTTTTATTTTCTTTTTCTTATTTTTATTTATTTGTTTTCTTAAATATTTTATCTAATACTAAAAAAATCAGAAAAAATATAAAACATTAGGTTTATATTTTGATAAAGTTTATTTATTTTTTACACAAAAAAATTATTTTATTTAATCATACTTTATTTATTTTACTAATTGTTTTTTTGTAAATTTAATTTAAAAACTAGGGTTTTAGTTATTTTCTTTTACACCATTTAAATATATTATTTTAAAATGTAAAAAGACCAAAAATATTTTATAATACTATAAGTTATTCTTAAGACAAAAATACCAAAAATATTCTTCTTCTAAACTTAATTTCTTTTAATCAATTAATAGATTAGGGTTTTATTTAATTTCTTTTCCATGTAAATTTAGGTTTACTTTTTATTATTTTTATAAATTATTTTCTTTTAATTAATTAGGTTAAAAAAATTCCCTTTTCCCTAAAAATCCAAATAAACATCTATTTTCTTTACATTTACATTCTTGAATATTTATTCATTTTTGTACAAATTCAATATGGTTGTAATAGATAATTAGGCTTTATTTTTCTTGCAATCCCAATTTGTAATTTGTACCCCCCCCCCCCCCCCCCCCCTCCCACAAGTATTGTAATAGCATAGCAATTTTAAATTCCGCAATTTATCGCTTTATATACAAATGCTAGTAATTAGGGTTTGAATGGAAAGACTAAAACCAATCAATTAGAAAACCCTAATCAAAGACAAAACCAAGCATGAAAAACAATACCCTTGCACACAAATACCCCTAGGATAAATCCACTTGGTTGCCTTACAAAATGGTCATATTACGCATGTGAGGTATCTTAGCAAAAACAAGAAAAATACAAGATCATAGTCCCTCGACGATGCTATCTAAGTTGCCTTTCAAAATGATCTTAGTCCCTAAAGAAAAATGCTAAGTTACCTTGCAACATTGCTAATCATGGTTATACGATAACCCATGCCCGTCTCGTTTACACCCAAAGATATGGTTACTTACCAAATCAATGGTAAGATAACAATGTCAAAGGAAAAGAAAATGAACAAGAAAGACTTTTGAGTAGGTAGAATGCTCCTAATTACTTGCTCACTTTCAAAACAAAATATCCTTGTTATTTTCAAAAACAAACACCAACACTTTCAAAACATCTTACAAACTTGAAAACATTTTCAAAAGATCAACATTTTTGTATACATTCTTACGAATGAGAATCATTACAAAGTTTGCCTAAACAATGGCCTCTTTACAAAATACTTTCAAAAACCACACAAAAGCATAATTTCAAACAAAAGCAAGTGATCTAGCAAGTAACTAAGAGCCCATGGGAAACCATGGATGAAAAGGGTGTTAATATCTTCCCTTTTCATAATCTACCCCCCCCCAAACTCAAGAAATAATCTCAAAGGTCTTTCCTGTGCTTTTTCACCTTTCCTTTTGGATAAAAGAAAATTCGGTGGCGACACTTGCTAACCGTAACATTTTCGATCAAACGCAAAACTTTCAAGTCAGTTCTTCCACCGTATCACATCCCCATTCTTCCTTTTTCCTCTTTATGGTAATAATTAGGTTTTATATGATAATGGTAGGATGGTGAAGCCCTCTAACATTAAATAATGATCGGAAATGTATTTTCACTGTGTGAGGAATACCAAACAAGCAAATGGCTTTGTTAACTACAAAATCTTAGATTTAGGAATTTTTGGGAGCTATGAGTGCACTATTAGTTGTGATAGTAACTTTTTTTCTTCATGTTATTTACCAATAAACTTCTAGCAAGTGATGGAGACTTCAAATGTTAACTGCTCCAATGTTGAATATTTGTAACCAAGTATATGAGCTAGGAGAGGATTGAGGCATTTCAGCAACAAATTGGACTCTCCAGCACCAGCCACGAGGAAGATGTCATGTTGGAGGCATGATTCAAAAAAGAGAGGACCAATATGTCCACCTTAGATGACTTACCCTCCCCTTACTTTTATTTATACCTTCTTATCATTCATGATTTATGGATTTTTATTCTCTTTACCCTAGTTGAGGTAGAGGTTTTAGCGACTGCGAGTATCGCTCCTTCCCAGATTAGGCCTAATGGTTAGAGCGTGACTAGGGCGTTCAAAACCATATGTCGGTGGTTGGAAGTTTTCCATACCATAGGGGTATTCTTTTATTTATATGGTACTTGTGTATTTATGTGCTTATAGGTATAAAGTTTGCAAAAACTATTGATTTGGTTTTGATATTAACAATGCTTTTAAGAGAAGTTGTAATCAGTTTTATTGTTTAAGGCTTGGTGGTTCAGATGATATCATTTGATAAGTTGATCAAGTGACATTTCTTAAGATGTTATCGATCAAGTGATGGTGCTTTATATGTTGATCAAGTGATGATACTTAATAATATGTTGATCAAGTGATAATGCTTGATATTTGGACCAAGTGATGATGCTTGATGTGTTGATCAAGTGATGGTGCTTCAAGATCAAGATGTGTTGATCAAGATGAAACCAGAAGATCGTCTAATGCAGTGAAAAAGTGGAAGAGATTCAATATTAAAGTTGTTTTTGATCAAGTTGTGGTGATCAAGACTGTGTTGCTTGATTATCAAGCCATTTATGCATAATTGTGGGAGAAAACACCTTATGTCAAGTGGCATTCAGTGAAGTTAGAAAATATCTCTGACCAAGATGTTTGTCTAATCATAGAACTAGAAGAAGATTTGTCTCAAGCCTCATTGTAATGAGATTCAAGGTTCAAGTTTAGTGTTAAAATCAAAGATAATATGATAAGGAACTAGAGGCGTCAGATTTGTGAAAGAGAGAGAATGTGAGATCTCACCAAGTATGCATTGAGTAATCAGTGTCTATAAAGGTATAAGAATAACTCTCTATTATACTAAGGAAAATTACACACATAAACACACACACACACACACACACACACATAAAACTCTTGAAAAGCCTTGCTTTATTTTATAAAATCACCTGCTTTTTTTTTAATCAAGCTAATTGAGTAGGGAATTATCTGATCAATTAGAAGCATGTTTTATAAAGGGATAATCAATTAGGTCTTTGGGATAATCAGTTGTATCACTTTGTAACGCCTAATATAGATTGGGGAGGTGCCTTAATGATTGGAAATGGCTTGGAATTAAAACCTTATATTTTTGGCTTGATAATCGATTGTCGAATGTGCATAATCGATTTTCAGCATTGAAAAGCCCATTGATTCTTTCCATATTTTGGCCACCTTTTTTCCTGTAAATAAAGGGTTCATTTCTCATTTCTAGCATACCAGAAAATGTATTTGAGATACTTTTCTTTCACTCTATTTTCTTTCTCCTTTATTTTCTCACATTTTCTCTAGTGCTTTTGAGAGTGAAATCTCTATATATGTGAGGTAGTTTGGTATGGTGTAAGAGCATAAGAGAAAATTTTAGTTTAGTTGTAATCTAAACCAAGTGAAAATTTCTTTTCTGGTTGTTGAGTAAACCAAGAAAACCTCTTTTTGGTTGGGGGTCTGTCGTACATAAAACTCTTAATCGGTTATTAAGCTTATCCCTCTATTATAAGCTCTTTACCGGTTCATGAGTTAGCTTATTATTAAAAAACTCTCAGTTGGTTATGGAGGTCTCCGTACTCAAAAATTCGTCTTGGTTGTACTATTGTAAATTACGCTTTTATGACGGAGCTTTCACCTCAGACAATAAAAAAATTAGGGTTTAGGTCCTGGGTAAGCCATGTTTTATTTATAAAAAAATCAATCTTTTCTCTCAATTTTTTTAAAAAATCTAGGGATTATAGCTATAAGGGAGTTTGCTTCGAATCCCAGTCACTGCATTATTAGTTTTTTTTAATAGTTTAATTAGTATTTCTCTCTTGGCGCCTTTCCAACTTCCATTTTTTTTTGTTAATTTTTTTTATTCATTTTTATTCATATTAACCTTGGTTACTTGGTCCAACAGAGAGTTAATATTTTTTTCATCAATATTTTCAAATTACTATTTTCAAAAGGCGATTTTAATTTTTTTTAATTTTGTATATCAATTCCCTCGGTTTTAACCAAAAATCGACGTGATATATATTTTTAATGAATTCCCAGAATATGGAGTTATTGTGCTCTATTTTCTATTTTTAATTAATACTTTCATGTCGATTTTAATTTAAAGCTGACATGTCACACCTTTTGCATAAAATACTTCACAGAACTAGCTAGTTTCTAACTTTTCATTTACCTATCAACGCTCATTTCGTCATTCTCTTTGCAAAAAACCTAGGAGATTTTCATCGTCACTCTCATCAAATTGTTCCAATAGATATTCATCAAAACTCTATTCAACCAAAACTCTTTTGACGTACGTACGTTGAGGTTTATATCACGTTGATGTTTTCCCATGTTTGTTCTTCTTGATTATTTAGTTTTTCAATTTTTTTACGGAAACGTTGCTTTTTGATTCAGGTTGTTTGATTCACCAAAATAGTTTCTCTTGATCATTTTGATTTTCCATTTGTTTTTCCACTAAAATATTGTTATTTGATTCATGTTGTTTGATTCAGGTTAGTCTCTTAATAGTCGTGGCCGATTCGACAAGCACCTCCCATATGACATTTGTTGCATCCTCTGTTAATACAAAATGTAAAAGAAAATCTAGAGGTGTCACAATGTATACCAAGGTGAAAAAAAGTATACGATAGTGGTGTTCTCTACCCGGTTACACTTGATATAGAAACTTACAAGGCTTATGGTGAACATCCTGAGGATTTTATGGGGTGCATTATGTTACAATGTAGAAGTAAAGTACGTATTTTGTTAGATAGTTGGCGCGAAGTTGACGACAACTTGAAATACACCATAGGAGAGACGTTTACGATATTTTATTCTTGAATTTTATGCATAGAGTATATATGATCATTTATTTTTTGTTTAAGATATACTAATAACATCTCTATTATGTAAACATAGAAATTATTTATTGTTAGTCCAGAGGATAGTACATGAAAAAGAAATTTCTTACATATTGTGGGTGAGCGTTGGAAGGGCTTTAAGACCCAACTCACCCGTGATTATATTCATTATCCAAGTGATAAAGGAAATCCTCCATATGAGGTGTATTCATATATTGATGAGGGATGATTGGGGAGAAATTTATAGAGTCTCGCTCCACTCCCGACTTCTTGGAAAAAAAACCAAAAAGGAAAGGAAAATCGAGCTAGAAATATATATTCACGTAGATTATCTCGTGGAGGATATCAAAACTTGAAAAGAAGATGAATGAAGAAAAAATGAAACAAAGGGAGGGAAGAGCTGAGAGATCCTATAAGTCTTGATCGCATTTCATCTCCACCATCATACCATGAGAAATGGAAGAGGGCACATCAAAGAAAAGACAGCGAGTTCAACATCAGATGCTACACGTGAAATGGCTCAAAAGATCGTAAGTAGATACTTTTTTCAACAACATTTATTCAAGTTAAATCGATTTGGTAAGATGAAATTTCATATATTTTGTAGGGATGATTTAGTTGAACAAGATAAAGCCATCCTCTTCCTTTCACAAGATCATCATAACATCTTGGTAGATACGATTGGAACAAGAAGATTCCTAGGTGTGTCTGTGGACTTGGAAAAGGCATCAGATTTAATTTATTTTTTGAACCATCTAAGTCACCTAGAGGAGTAAACCGTAAGTAGATATTAAAGAGATTGTTGGTGATATGTTGGGGAAGTAAAATGAGAAGTGGATGAAGGAGCAGGAGAGGATGTTGGAGGAGGAGAGTGAGAGGTGGATGGATAAGGGGAGGAGATGTTAGATGAGGAGAGGGAGGGGTTATTTAGAAGGTGTGAGAGTGTGTCTAAAAGGAGAATATGAGCGAGAGAGGATGGCTGAGGTGGCAGCGAAAGAAGTCGAACAAGAAAGATCTTGAGAAGATGTCAGAGAAGTGTACCTGCGATGTGCTTGATGTATATGTATAAGTTCAAAAAGTTGTTGTATGTTGTTGTTGTTATTATTGTTTGCGTATTTTAATTTTGTAATGTATTTCTATTGTTTTAATAATGCAAAAATTGAATTCGTTGGTCTACTCAGTCGCACAAATTCAAATCAGTTGGAAATTCATGAGAATATAGTGAGAAAGTTATCAGTCATATAAGCATTAAAGAAAGTTGTGTTCTACCATCCAGGTCAGTATTAAAACTACACACACAAACTAGATAATACTAAGAGATTGTTAATGATGTTAGATAGTATTCTAGACCCGTGCATGGGTGTTAAATTAAGGTTAAATATATAACCCCCTGTAATATTAGTGAGTTTTGTTTTTAGCCCCTGCAAAAGTTTGTTTTTTACAATCCCCCCTTATCTTATGTAGATTTCGTCACTAACTCCTTAATTTCCAAGTGTCTTTAAAGATTCACTTATTTTTTCTACTTGTGTCCACGTGTAGTATTATTATTTACACATGGCATTTTGTTTTATTTAAATTGTTGCTGACTAGATGTAATATTTCATTTACCCCCTTGTAAAATTTAGGGTTTGTTTTCAGAACATGTTCCACTGGAAAAGCTACAAGGAAGAAGACGACTGTTGCAAAGACGAAGATGAAGGCAACGACGCTCAGACAAGGAAGGATGACGAAGTTGATTCTTGTGGAGTAACACATACTAGAAGATATTGAAGCTTATAATGTATGAGGTAAGTGATATTTAAACTTCTTAATCCTTCATTGATAAATGGAAATCTTATGGTAAATGGAAATGTCAAGGTAACTGGAAATCTATTGCAGTCTCTGAGTATTTGTGTTTATCTGGAAAAAAAAATCACAGGATATGCAACATCTTAATGTTAGTTTTCACCATGGGGTGAATTTATAAAGGTGAACAAAATGAGATCATTTATTAGGGGGGGTTGATTCGAGTGTCTCTGGGTCACACATTGCAAACTGGACAATGATAACATTGCCAAGTTGGTGACTAGGTGGAGGTATAAGGAAGGAAGTTATAGGTTATGACAAAATATTGTAAATTGACAGATGGTTTTATTTATATAAGAAAAGATTATGATGCATACAATTTTGCACATATTGTTGTGCAATGGTTACTGGTGGAGGATATCTGTGTGGAACATGATCTTCAAAACATAGATCTTGAGTAAGGGAACCTAAATGGGTTAACTGGGTGACTGAAATAGAAGGGTTAGAAGATAATGTGGTTGAAGGTTAGTATGATCATCTAGATGATATAGCTACTTCTCTTATAGATAGGTTTGAAGGAATTGATGTAACATTACCTTGTGTTGTAGACACAATTCAGGCACAGAGGAAGGAAAAGAAACCAGTTATTAAGAAAGTAAAGAA
Source organism: Vicia faba (assembly GCA_948472305.1). Taxonomy (NCBI): domain Eukaryota; kingdom Viridiplantae; phylum Streptophyta; class Magnoliopsida; order Fabales; family Fabaceae; genus Vicia; species Vicia faba. The sequence goes on along the minus strand of OX451737.1, from coordinate 979,468,101 downwards.
ATGAAGGAAAGAAACCAGTCATTAGAAGAAGAAAAAGTGAAAGGATAAAATTGAGTTAGTTTAAAATCAAATTATAGGCCAAGGATCATCCAGTGACCAGCCAATTCCAATACCATAACCTGAAGAAAAATCAAGTGCAAAAGATTCTAAACTTGGAGTGTTAACTAGGTCTTTGAAGTCTTGGAAAAAGAAGAAGAAATGAGAGTTTAAGTAGTTGTTGTGTCATTTTGTGCTTGTTTCATTTTGTAACATACATATGCATTATATGTTCCTATTATGTCATTTGTGCTTGTTTCATTTTGTAACAGCCCTATGCACTATATGTGCCTATTGTGTCATTTTGTGTTAGTAAGACTGCTTGTAACAGACCAATGCAATAGTGTAATGATATATCATAATTATGCACTAAATATTCTTCTTGTTTTGAATGAATGATTTCCTGTCAATGAAATATGATTTCCTGTCATTATGTACACATCATATATTGTCCAACTTGTATCAATCATAAACCAATTTTTTACTTCATTATGTAATAACAAATATATGCAACACTTTGGTACAAAACCTATTTGTAGGTCAATTATGCATCATTCAAACATAAAGTAACAACATATTTTATATAACCTGTTTATACCACTGCAAAAATAACATTTTGATTGAAACTAACAAACCTTTGCATTAATATAAATTGATACAAATGATGATACATCAACTGTTATAATAACCTAAACTTAACACTACCATGAAAATTAACTTAACTTTATTGAAAACAACTATTGAATACTTAACAACATCTTGATTCAAACTTATAAATCTTTCCATTATATTAACTTAACACTATTGAAAACAACATCCATGAAAAAACAAGTGCAAGCATCAGCCAATAGTTTCTTCTCTTCTCCAACACAAGCTTTTTCTTCAATTTTTCGAACTTCTTTGGACTTCCTTATACTCCACAATTCTTCCCAACTTCATATTCAATATTCTTAACAATGTCTTTCGCAATTCTCTCAGAGTAAACCTTGGTCATTTCACATTCATAGCCTCTTGAGGGATTCATTTCATTCTTTGAACCTCACAAAAGTCATTGTCTCACATGAACAATCCACATCCATTCTGCAAATAGAAATATGATTAACACATATATAATATATACTGAATATATTACGATTACAAACTTGAACAAACACTTACCAATGAATTTCTATATTTCCAAAATTTTTGTTTTGGGTTATCAATGGTGTTGGATACCCATATCTTCATTGTTTCGTTACATCCACATGTTTCCAAGTCCCGTCAAAAGAATTACCAATTGATGATGTTTTGCTTCCACCCATGATTGAGATGATGAACACTTGTAGTAGGACAAACACAAAAGAGATGAAGAAATTTGGAAAATTTGTGTACGTCTGATGAAGAGAGAAAGGGAAAGAAGCCCTAGGTAGAAAGCAAAAAAAATGAAGTTTATGCCATGATGTATGTACTGGGTTATATGCAATTCGAAAAAAAAATAAAAAATATAAGCCATGTAGGAAAAAATAAGTGAATCTTTAAATACACTTGACATTGGGGGAAGGGGGGGAGGGGGGGAGGGGGGGGGGGGGGGGGGGGGGGGGGGGGGGGGGGGGGGTTAGTGACAAAATATAGATAAGATAAGGGGAGATTACAAAAAAAAACTTTTACAGGGGGCAAAAACCAAAACTTACTAATATTACAGGGGGTTGTATATTTAACCCTTAAATTAAGTCATGATCCAGAATAGTTATTCGTACTTTCTAAGATTTTTATTGAGGAATTTTTGAAGGGAGATGAGTACCTAAACAATTCCATATTACAATTTGGTACTCGTAAGTATAATTTTTATGTTGATTTCTATTTATATTCATATATTATTGTACTTTAACATAAAGTTTTGACTCTTGAAGGTTCTTGCATGAGTTTTGTGTTCAAAGGAATATTAAAAGTTTGTTTCTTAGATCCATCTAAAATTGAGCTTTGCTCGTGGTTCAAATTGAAACCATATCATTGTTTACGTACAAGACAAGTGAAAGAGAACAACGAATGTTATTTGGACCATTTTACCGCGATTAAGTATATATTAATTTATGTTTCATCTATAAATCAACTTTATACATCATATTAATTATTTGAATGTTTATGCAGTAATCATTGACAACTAATTGTTTTATGTCCGAGGGTAAATGTTATATGTCTGTTTTTCTCATTGCACTCTGAATTTCTTGAAGTTGTGGTTAACCATTTGAATGTGTAAGTGGTATTATTATTATACTCAAACTGTACCTTTAGATTAGAATAGTTTTTATTCAGGTTTAGTTTTAACCAATAGTCGTGTAGAGCGATGGAGGGATACATGCCTTCAAAAGTATGCACTTGGTAGAAACCAAAGTTTTATTCCCCAAAAGTAATTATATTACTTGTGTTTTTTGACATTATATTATTTATGTGTATTAATGATACAAATATATGAAAATTATTTGTAGAGGCCTAAAATAATCTGACAACCATTCTCGTGGATACTATGTTATGAGATACATGCTTCATTGTGTGTGTGTGTGTGTGTGTGTGTATTTCTTAAGTTAGCATTATTGTAATTAGCTTATCATAATTTAAATTTTGTTCTAATTAATAGGAGATTAACGACAGAACAACATACTCAAAAGAAGATATAGACGACCATCCACGAACATTAGGCCAATTTCTTCATATATTGTTTTGAATCTCTACAAGAACAACATTTTTTCTTGGTTGTTTTAAGCTTAATTTGTATATATACAGTGGTTTTGTCAGTTTTGAAAATGTACGTGTGTACTACGTCTGGATGAGAACAATGAAAATGTATACATTTGGTTTTGAAAACAATTAGAATTTATTCTTCTGTGTGTTACAAGATTAAAATGATATGATATATTTTGATTATGTCACATATTTTGTAGTTTCTGTGTACAAATGATACGGGGACGGTAAAAATAAGATTGTAAAACAGACCAGTAGAAATGAGATATAAAACAAATTATATATAGAATATAAATAAGATTTAACCTCTCGGTTATTAGTAAAAACTGAGGTAAAACAATAACTTATTACCTAGATTATTAATTAAAACCGAGAGGTTTGTGGCACACGCTAAAAAATTTGGAAAGTAAAAATATGTCATTGTTAGGGATCGAACAAATGACCATTTGCTTTCCAACCTCGGTTTCACAAAATCCGAGGGATAAAGTGGAATGTTATCAAGTCACCTTTTGTTGCCTCACCAGTCTAACCGAGGTAAAATTCATTTCTGAGGTAAGATATGTTATTTGTAGTAGTGTTGGGAAGTTAGCTTGTATAAGGAGGTTTGTGGGTATATCTCATTAAAAAATTTCAAGATAGTGGAAACTCTCAAGGAGGAATTCCTGGGGAGATGAGTAGGTCACTTCATTAAAATTTAACCTCTATAATTTCCGTTGTTTTCTCTCATCCCTTAACTCTTTAATTTCAGTCATTTATTTCCGCTGCAGATCTCTTTTCTTATCTGTGCTACTTTTACTCTGTTTGTTTTACAAAAGGTTTTTAAACTTTATTTTTGTAAAAGATGTTTATTTTTTGAACATGGATTATCAATCCCACATAATTCACTCCATATTGTGTTTTGGGTCTCATGTACAACAATATCAAGACCAAGTACCAAAGGTGGTATGAGCGACTTTAAGCGCTTTATAAGAAAAAGCGATATTCAATCCCCATTCTAACCGCTTTATAGGGACGAGATGGTGCCTCCATGGTCACAAGCAGGGAAAATGATGCATATCACTTTCCCGTATCTTTGACTGAGAATCCAGTCATAATCATTGCCTTTAACTTTGACTTCATCACCCCTATTGAGAGAGAAGTGGTTTAACTCTTAGATGAGTTCAAAGTTATGAGCTCTAGCACCATGTTCATATTAGATCAGGGAAAAGACAACGAGATAGAAAAATATATAAGTAAGTATAAGATCATATTGATCCTTATTTGAGAATTGTTTATTTATCAGGTTACTTATACTTTCAATATTTGTTTTTGTAGAGAAAATGCATTCTACTTCTATGGCTGAAAGGAAGGAGAACCTGACCAAAAGAAAGTTGAGCGCCAAGACACAAAAAAGTTATCCAGGCGGACTTATGGCGAATATGCCTAAGGTGCAGAATCAAAGCGTGGATTCTTCTCAGGCTACCACATATGATACAATAGTAATCCCTTAGGAGGATATGACATGGGAACACTCTATATCAGCATGGGACGACGCCCGCCCCCTCATCTCGACGTGATTGAGATAAATTTTCTTACAAACTTAAAGTGAAGCTATGGTGATCTCAAAGGGTAACACAACACCCTAACTATAAGTGAGTCGATAGAGAGTGAAACCAGTTACAATTAGTTTGAAATTCCTTGTCTCCCAAAAGAATTCTTGAAAGTTTTAAGAAATCTCATCGACTTATCTTTAATGTTCTTCTTAATTAAGTCAATAATGATTTAACTAGTTTCCTAAACTTGCTCATTAGCTTGATGATAGTAAGGCTGAAATATATGAGTTTTTATCCCTAAATTTTGCATGAAGGCACTCATATT